>CM077463.1:28360036-28960036 GCA_039654755.1 Calcarius lapponicus | reverse complement strand
CTTGGTGTGGAGCATGAGCTCTGAGAATCTGGCTTTTATGCTGTTATTTTACTACCAAAGAACTACAAAGCAGGAAACAAACCCCTCTCTGAAAAAAGTGCCATGTGCATTTCCACACTTAAAAATGTTTGGCTCAAGTTTGGTTTGGGCTACACTCTTCTTTTTGACTTATTACTTTCCACTGAAGTTTAGTTCCTTCCAAAAGGTTCTCTTTTTTATTTGCCAAACAGTGTTTGAAAAGTGGATCTGATCTTAAACTGTTTTCCTAGACTATGATTTTAAGTGTTTAAGAATTATCTTCATTAAAAGTATTGTGATAATCATTGTGTTTCTAAGAATAGTTTAGTTTTGTACAGAACGTTGAGGCTTTTTGCTGTTTTTCTGACATGAAGATACTTGAGCTGACCTCAGGCTGGTTCTTATGAATGGGTTCTTAGGGTGGGTTTTCACTGGGGGAGGGATGGGTGTGCTTTGGTTTTTTATTTTGTTTTTTAGTAAAGGCAAATTGCTTACATACAGTTGTATCATTTCTGTCCACAATACAGATCAATGTGAAAGGAAAGGGTTGCATATCTCTGTGAAAAACAAGTTCTAAGGCAAGCAGACAATATCAAAAGATAATCATACTTGGAAGAATATCAACATTTTAGCTTTTTTTCCTCAAAAAAAAAGATGTATGGAGATAGAAAACTTACTTATCTTTAGCCAAAAAGCTAATGTATTTCCTAAATGGAAATTGGCCTAAGAGGTGTGATTATGAGTTGCATCTGGTAGTTGGAAGACTTTGAGAAGTTCCTTTTTTGCTGGGTGTTCAAATGAATAAACTTAGCTGGAATTTGGAAAAAAAATTTGAAATGTCACTGACTTGCTTTGGAAATTGCATAAGAGTATGATCATATGTTTGTTGCTGAAAAACAGTTGCAGAGATAATGAAAAGTTAGTTCACCTCAAATGTGGTGCCTGACTGACTTAGAGACTCTCCATTCTTTGTGGGAGAAGGTCAGATGGGTTCAGGTAAACCACTGCCAGGACTTCTTTAATCCTTAGTGATTAAAAGCATCCAAACTAATTAAAGTCTTCTTTGTCAAGTAGTTCTATAAGAAACAGATGTCCAATAAACAAACAAAATTTGGTGAAATTAATTAAACACAACTTATATTTGATGTATTAGGAAGGATTACAAATGAAATTATTGGTGCTTTATATGAGGATTGAGATTGCTACACATTTCACAGTTTTATTTTAAATATATTGAAATGAAAAGAAAATCTGGTTTAGCATTTGTACTTTGCTTTACTGTTATTTATTAAATATTCTGCAAGGGGAACTTCATTTCTCTATTATGGTATCTCACCTTATAAAAGTTATTTTTGGTATCCAGATAGTGCTGAGCTAGTTACATTTTTATTTGCACAGGTCAGAAGAGAGGAACTGGTCAGTAAGTTTTACAGCTGAAATTCATGTTAAATCCAATATCCTTTGTTACGTTTGGATCTAACTCAATAAGGGCTAATGTAAATAATGTGCTAATGTAAAGCATTTTGCATTTAATAATTTTCTAAAATGTGTTGTTTCTAGGTCTACAGACAAGACTGTGAAACCTTTGGCATGGTAGTGAAGATGCTAATTGATAAAGATCCATCATTAGAGAAGTCCATTCAGTTTGCCCTGAGGCAGAATTTGCATGAAATAGGTGAGCGATGCATTGAAGAACTCAAACATTTCATTGCTCAGTATGATGCTGCCAACCAAGATGTGTCAGAGCCCTTCAAAGAGGGCTCGTACTAAGGACAAAAATACGCTTCTAGATCCTCTGCATTGTGTCTGCCATAGTGCATAAATCTGCTTTTTGTGGGGAAAGAGGAACTTTTGTTCGAGGTTTGAACCCATGCCTGTGCTCCTTTCCAGTAGCTCAGGTGACTGTTCCCTTGTCCACGGTGGTCTCCACGATTGTATTCATCCTACCTGTTCTTGTTGACATTTATTCCTTTGAAAGGATATTCTTTGCAAAATGCTGTAGAGCAACGAACTGTTTTCGAAACCTTACACAGTTACCTTGGAAAAAATGATCAGTCTGATGTCTGTACACTTATGTTTTGATGCTTACAAGTGCAACTTGAAACATTGTATTTTTTATTAAAATTACATGATGTCGCTCTCATTCCTCAAGTTATGCACAAATATGTCTTGTTATCATACATACTATAGGAAGGGAAAACTTGCAAAATTGGTCACAATTATGATTTAAATTATTTAGTCTGGTTTAATTTAAAAAATCAGATTAATTCTGTAAAATTACACTAGGGTTTACCTCTAGTCTGACTGCCAGAGTAATTAACTACTTGATGTAAAAAGTGCTGTATTTTTGTTCTACTTGCAGGTTCTACAAAATGCCTTTTAAATTTTGGTGTTTTTCATATCATGACTCACTACTAGTAAGCAGTATTATGTAGGATGGATTCCATTTTTTGTTACTGTTTGCTCTGTTTTTAACTACACTGTACAGAATGTAGCTGTGGGCAGCCACTGAGCAGGGAAAGGTCACTTTTCCTACTCTGTTGCTCTCCCCACTTACAAGTTCTCAAGCCTTTTCATCCATCAGTTTTAACAAAAAGGAGGCTGTGTGTAATCTTTATTTCCAACTTTAAGAAGGAGCAGGAATTGGGGTGTCAAGGATGGACAAGGAAAGTGAGCAGGACCATCTCTTCAGTAAACCCAGGTGTCTTGGTTTGAAAAGACAGGTGTCTGACAAGAAGGCAGGAGCTTCTCTTGAAATGGAGAATGTAAACCCCCTCCCTCTGAATTATTATAATTTTGAAATTAAGGGGCTTTCAGGCAAAGATATGAGAATAGGAATAACATTTCTTTACTAGGAAAATTAAAATAAAAATGCAATGAAACAAAACACTGACAGAGAATACAATTGAACACCCTGTTGGTCAGTGTCTTGGTAGCAGTCTGATTAAATGGTGACTGCAGTCCTCCTGGAGTGACAGATGTGGTTATGTTGAAGCAATGGTCCTGTAGAAGGGTGTAGTTTTCCAGTTGTGGTGTAGATGGGCCTGGTCTTCCTCTGGGAATCTAGTGGAAAAACACTCCTCTGGTATTCCAAACATCAGATTTTTATCTATGTAGGAATGCTTGGCTCCTCCCCCTGGGTGGAGCATCTCATGCTGGGATGTTGTAATTTTCAGTCAGGCATTGAGACTCAATGGCCCATTAATAGAAGAGATCTCCCAGGACTGAGGATGGGTCCTGGAAGAGATAAAGCAAACTGCCCCACCTGGTTTTAACAGCTGGCTCATTAACAGGATATCCCCCCAGAGTTATGAGGGATGGGTCATGGAAGAGGTAAAGAACACTGCTCCACATGGTTTCAACAGCTGGTGATAGAATACATACTTCTGGTTACATCTTACATTGCAGCCTTAGGGACCAGGTGCTTTCAGTTAGGTGGAGCACAAAGCTTATCCCTAAGTCCTCAATTTCACTATCACTTCAAACCTAGGTGATTCTGGTTAGTGTCCAGCACCACTTTTGACCTGATAGAACAACTTGCAGTTTGGGAACAGTGGTTGAGCAAAGCCAAGAGGTTCCCAGTGAAAAATATTTAGGATGCAGTGGAATCCTGACGAATACGTTTATTAAGGCACTGTTTTTTTATGAGCGTTTTAGGAAAGTGATAATATGAGTCATAACCACAAGGAGGTAAGTATAAGCACGACTGTTTTGTATACATTGCATTTAGAACACGTGAAACTCTGTAAAAGGACTAATAACCAAACTCACTATTTCCAGATTTCATCATAATGGTGTGCAGAAACACAAAATAGCAATGATTTGGCATGTACAAGGTACTGTATGTATCACAGCATCTTACACATGCAAATCTTGATATGGTATATTAAATATGTATTGTATCAGATTCCTGAGATGCCTGGTTAGTTCTCATGTCTAAGGGGAGGTTTTGCACTTGGCTTTTGTTTTCTGAGAGTTCACATTGCTCCAAGGAGATGACCTGCAACTGGGATTGTTTGGGCTGCACAGGGAGTGGGAATCTGCTCATGGATCCTACAGGATGCTGATTTGGGGAGGGAGAGAGGAGAAGAGAGACAAGCTGTTGTGACATAGTAGTGAGACCTGATCCACTCCTGGCAACAAACAGCCTGGTCTACTGAGATCAGTCAAAGTCTTCTCTGATGCAGAAGCATAACTACAGCAGTTCACTACTTGTCTACAGGACTGAGAGCCTTCAGGATGTTACGTCTGAGTTTCTACTTTGGGTTAGAAATGCTAATGGAAAAATAATAAAATTGTGTGTAATATATTTTTTATTAAAAATTGCCATTGTTACTGTACGGTTTGTTAGGAGTTTCCTTTGTTAGAAGCCTGATTAAGTTTACTGTTATAAAAGTATCCAAATTTTCAAGTGCTTTTCTGTAAAGTAAGGCCTAAGTTTACACTCACAGAATCATAGAATATCTCAAGTTGGAAGGGACCTGTAGTGTTGGTTGAGTCCAGCTCCCTGCTCCTCACTGAACCATTAGGAGCATTGTCCAGATGCTCCTTGAACTCTGGGAGGCTTGGGGCTGTACCACTTCCCTGGGGAGCCTGTTCCAGTGACTAACCATCCTCTCATGTCCAATCTGAACTTCCCCTGATGCAGATTAATTCCATTTCCTTGAGTCTTGTCACTGGGCACCAGAGAGAATACCTTGCCTGCGCCTCTGCTGCCCACTTTGAGGAGCCTGTAGATGCAGTGAGGTCACCCCTCAGTCTCATCCAGGGTCCTCCTTTCACCACCTTGATCACCCTACTCTGGGCACACAAATAGACTCATATCCTTATATTGTGGTACCTAAAACTGCCCCCAGCGCTTGAGGTGAGGCTGCCCCAGTGCAGAGCAGAGCAGGACAATCCCCTCCCTCGCCTGGCTGCCAATGCTGTGCCTGATGCCCCCCAGGACAGGGTTTGCCCTCCTGGCTGCAGGCTTTCCCCTCCTGAGGCACTGCTGATTTGAGCATAATTTGCCATCAGCTGGGACCTCCAGGTCTCTTTCTGCAGGGCTGCTATCCAACTCCTCATTCCCTAAGTTTTACAGATAATCGAGGCTGTCCTGTCCCAGGTGGCAAATGTGGCTCTTGCCCTTGTTAAACTTCATGCAGCTGGTCATTACCTCCCAGCTCCTCCTTAGTCTGTTCAGATCTCTCTGCAGGACTTCTCTACTCTTGAGGGAGTCCACAGCTCCTCTCAATTTAGTATCATCAGCAAGCTCAATGGACATTTGACTTGTCTATCTCCATCCAAGAGCACTGGCCGTGAAATTGAGCCCTGTGGAGTCCCAGTGGAGACCAGCTGCCAGCCTGAGGTAACACCATTCACTATGCCTAATCATTGGCTTAATCTGAATTTCTTTTTTTAATTGAATAAACTTTACTTGTGAACTAGGGAGTCTTTTTAGTTTCTTGTAAGTGCTATTTCTGTGAAAGGTTTAATTCACATTTCTAAGTGTGAGTAACTGATTTTCCATATAATACTTGGCATTGTGTTGACTGTTTGCATTTAACCTTTTTTGATGTATGCTTTCAGTTGCTGTAAGTAAAATATAATATGGAAGTCCCTTAAGGAAGAAACATGGCTTTTATTCTTGCTTGCTTTACAGGTATGTATTTTGGATTAGTTTCACGTCATTTAAAAAAATGTCCCTGGTCAGTAGTCAGCCTCAGTGGGACTCTGGAAAGCTGTAAGAAGAGCCCTGGGGGAAGGAAACATGCTGTGATGGAGGAATTTAATTTGTCACCTTCAGAGCTCCTGAAAACAGAAATTACTCCTAGCACTTCTTAATGTTGCAGATACCCTTAAAAATTAAAAAGAAGGTGGAAATTGAAGGAGTATGGAAATTTAGTGCTGTCTGCTGAGACTGAAGAGGTTTTTTCTGTAACCTCACTTGGGTGAGTTGGCAGCTTTGAGTGACAATGTGAGCAGTAAAAGTGGAAATCAGCAACAAAACCACTATTGATACAAAAGGAGGTAATGCCAGGTATCAGAGAAGGACCAAATCCTTGTCACCCCCTTGTCTTCAAGATTTTCAATTTTGATGAGGATAAAGTTTTACCTTAGCATTTTTTGATGTCATGAAGGTTGTACTGGGTGTGGCTGGGATGGAGTTAAATGTTCTTCATAAGGCTGGTGCAGTGGTGCAGTGCTTCAGGTTTTTCCTGGAAACATGGTGATAAGACTGGGATATTTTAGCTGTTGCTGAGCAGAGCTTACCCAGAGCCAAAGCCTTTTCTGCTGTGCTCTCAGCCCACAGCAGCAGTGAGGAGGGTGGGAGTGCACAAGATGTTGGGAGGGAACACAGCCAGGACAGCTGATCCCAACTGACCACAGGTGACAGGGCATCATGCTTGGCATGTAAAACTAGGGATGGGGGCAAGGAGTTTGCCAGGGCTGCTGCTGTTCAAGGACAGGATGGGTATGGGCTAGTGCTGAGCTAGTGGGTTTTTTGGTATCACTTCAGGTTTTCTGTTTGGTTTATTTTTATCTATTAAATGGTCTTCAGCTCAGCCCATGAGCTTTCTTATTTTTCTCTCCCCCATCCCACTGGGGGGTCATGAGTAAGGAGCTGTGTCATGCTTAGGTGCCTACCAGGCTATATGCTCCACTAGGAATAACACTAACCACACTTTAGAGCTTTTGTGACTGTATCTGAGTCTTTTGCTGGTCACAGACACTATATCCCATTATTCCATATAATTATCTTCAAGGCGGAGGAATCAATTAGAAATATTTCTCATAACAGGTTATCAAAAATAGTAAGATATTGTGTATGTGAGGCTGAAAAAAATAAAGTTGTATAGTCATCTTTAAACTTTTTTTTATAAGAAAGTATTAAGAAGCGGTTAACAATTAGGAGAACTGTAATTTTCCAAAAGGTACTACAGTTTGGGAGAGTATATCTGCTGCATCTCAGGAGATGGTGTGGCATCAGAAGAATTACTTGTGGAGACATTTCTCCATGTCTCCAATATGCAACACAGCAGTAGTGGTACAGCATTTTGTTTCTGAGGATCCTGATTTCCCATTTTTGGAAACACAGGTGAGAGTGGAAGGTCCTAATCATACTTGGAGCATCCTGGGGGGGGGGAGGTTATGAGCAAGTCAGCATCTCCAGCCCCGTAAGCCCTGCCAGTGTGGTGGCTGTAGCATCCTTGAGCCCAGCAGGCACATGGCTGCTAGGAAAGCTGCCCGAGCCCCGCAGCAGCCAGATGGAAGCACCCCACGAGGCACCCAGGCATGGCTTTGATCAGCTTCCACCTCCACAAGACCGGTGTGTGCTGGGAAAGTGACTTATGTGGTGAGTACCACCTCTGGTCATTTTACCCTGAAAAAGACAAGCAATTAACTTGCTAGTCTGATTACCCTTAGCAATAGCCTAATTTTCTTTGGTGCAAACCAGTGGTCATGTTCATTCCCTCCCTTAGTTCTAGCTGCTTTTGTTTCCATACTTCTCTATCCTCAGAAGGGCAAGCTTAGTAAATGCTAAAGTCATTGGCTTTCTGACCACCTGAAGAAAGGAAACTAATGAAATAATAGGTGCTTCTTACCAAAAAAGCCTATGAGATGGAACTGTCTTCATTAGTGGATATCACTGTTAAGAAATTCCTGCCCTTTATTTAAAACAGTGGAAGAAGTTTATTATAACTTTAAATAGCTCCTGCTCCATATCTGGAGTTCAAGGCTGCTACTGTGATTACCTCCTACTTTATAGTTTTTGCCAGCTTGCCTTCTAGAACCACTCGGTATCTCTCTTCCTTTAGGTAAGCAAACTTTGGAAATTATTTTTGGGGAAGGAGGGGGAACAGTAATAAAAAAAATCCACATCCACAGGAGTTGCATACTGGTTGTAATGATATATTCCAAGCTTGTGTGGTTTTTACATTTATATAGTTTACATTTTGCTTGACCCATAAATAATACTTGCAAGATTAAGAGGGCTGTAGAGAGTATTTACATAGCCCCACCATGCATACAGAGCTTTTAATACCTAGTAGACAAAATTAAGCTGTTTTGCACTGAACATTTTTCAACTTAAACCCCCTGACTAAAATACAAGCAATATTTCATCCATAACACTGCTGTTAAACCCCTAACAAATCTAGTTTGATATTGTAACAAACTTCTTCAAATTCAGGGATATAAAAATATTCAGATTTTAAAATTTTAACTGTACAATATGTACATTAGTATTTGCACTGTTAAATTATGAATACATTTAAGCCTATGAAATACTACATTATAAATATCAATTTTTTTGACTTAGAATTGCAGCTAATACATTTTAAAACCTGGATAATGCATGTGAAAAGACACAATTCTGGAGCCTAATCCTTTAAGCCCGTATGAAAATACTTGTTACGTAAGTAGATCCATTGACTTAAATGGGGTTACATGCCTGAGCAAAGGACTCCAGCAGTGGTACCTCTCTCACTGCTGAGGGGTGGGGGGCATGGCAGAAAAAACATCACCACTCATTGGCAGCTAAGTCCAGTTCCAGAAGCTGAATTAATATCTTCCTTTAAACAGGCATGAAAAAACCCCAAACCAAAACCAGCTACCTCACACTTTCTCAAAAGATTGTAGAGGAAATACCATGAAAGTTAAATGTACAAAACATTCACTGCTGCTTTAGGATACATCAAGGCTTCAAGCACTTCAGCTCCCACATTATGATTTTTGCTTTCTTAAGAAGCATTTTCCCAAATAAAAAGAATCCAGTTTTTGTATGGAAACTTGAATAAGGAAGAGTGAACTTTATCAATGAAGAAAGGCCACAGTATCGAGCCTTCTTTTTCTTGGCAGCAAGAGGAAGATGTCAAAAGAGCATCCCGTGTGTCTATAGCTACAGCACAGGACTGACATTTTTATTTATTCATCTTTGTCAAATCCTCTCAGATAATTCAACGTAGGTGAATAGTGAGCATAAAATAAAATTTCTACAAAACCTCTGTATTAAGAACTGCAGTAACAGTATTTTGACAGCTGAAACAGTATGTAAACCTAGCAGTATCTGAGCAGATCATTTGGCCTGGTGACATTTCTGAATGTTACTTTTACAATGTAAACTCTGGCATGGTTATCATTTACAGTGGCAAAGCGTTATGAACTTCAGCAACTTGCCTAAGTACAATTATTAATATAAAAAAGATGTGGTTCAAACTGTAGCTACAGAATTGACTGGTCCTCCCAATTAAGAAATACTAGTAATTAATTAAGATATAATACAATTTTTTCCTTTGTGTCCCCTCTTCTTCTTTGATTTGGTTGTCCTTTGTCCAAACTGAGAACTGGATAACGCAGTAGTTGGACCAGAAAGGTCATCTGTATAGTATGGATATCTCAATGACCGTGGCTGTGGAATTGGCTGTCCTAGAAAATATCCTTCCTCTTCAGAATCAGATGATGAGGATGAAGTTGAACACCAGGAGTCATCTTCCTCCCCATACAATCCAAAGAACTTATCAACCACCTGATTCCGCAGTGCGTAGTCAGACCTGGTATGGGCATATTGTCCGTACAGCTCTGCATTTTGGATATAGGCCCGAAGCTCACGTGAGCTTCTATTCTGAATAAATTTTTCATGATCCTGAGGGGAGTAATAACGAAATCTCTCTCTTGGAGAGCATCTTCTTTCTGTGGCCAAATTAAGTGCATTATCTGAACGAGACTTCCTACTTCTTCTGCGGTGGTGAGAAGGCCGACTTCCACGCTCTTCGAAATGGTAAACACGCCTACGAGTCCTTTCACTCATGGGAGGCTGACGTATTTCAAGATTCTCATAACTTCCATTATCAATAACATCATCTGAGAACTTCACTTGTTGTGGTCTAGACTGGGATTTAGATCGTCTCAGTACAGGCACATGCACTGGCTTTTCCTCTGGCAACACTTTTTCCTGACACAACTCTGAGCTCAGGCTCTTCAAGCTCTCAGTGCTCCGATGGAGCATTGAAGAATTCAGAGTTCCCATGTTGCTCATCTTCTCACAGTCCTCCACCTCCAGTTCTTGGAAAGTTTGCAAAGAGTAGAGAGATGGCCGTGGCTTGCCTTCTCCATCCATTGAAGCCCCTGTGGTGGGAATGGAGAAAGGAGGAAAAAGAAAATGAGAACCAAAGAGACAAGTATCATAACAAAATCTGAAACATTTCTTGTTACCAAGTGGTTTTTTTAACTATTACCAAAAACACTCCCTTCATAGCAGAATAAGCTTTGTTTTGACTTAAAACATTTAACTATTAACTCTGATGACCAAAGAATTAGCTATCATGAGGACATCAAGAGCAGAGGTTCAATGGGATGAAAATTTTGAAACATACATACAGATATACCTTTTAAGAAAAAAGGATTACTTAACATTACTCTGCAGTCTATGCTTGTCATTCTTAAGGCTAAAATATGTCACATTTCTAGGGTTGCCAAATTCACATTCCAGCTGTTGCGACAGGGAAGCCAAGCTTGCTGCCTTGCAAAGAAGGATCCTTACTCTCAAAAAATCATCAAAAGCATCACGTGCCCCTGATGGTCCCATGTGCAACACCTCCAGTGCCTCCTCCTCCCTCTGTGCCTCCTGAACCAAGCTCCCCTCAGTTCCTTCACTGCTGCTTGGCAAATGCAGCCAGCCTGTGGCTGGGCCTCAGCTAGACAAGTAACTGCTGTAATTTGGGTTACAGGAGGAAAGGAAAGGAGATGAGGACTGGACAACTTTTCAAATGGGTCTTAACCGCCAGGTTTGGGCTTTTTGTACAGAAATAGGAAAGGAAGGTTATTTTATCCCCCTTTGGGGGGGATATCTCCCTTTGGGGCATAAAGTAATATTTGACAAGGAGGTTCACAAAAGTGTGTTATCAGTTTCCCTTTAGTCAGTGAGGAAAAATAAATCTCACAAACCTAATTGCCTAAGGCTAAGAAGTTTACCATCCTTTCAGATTTTCTACATATTTTAACAAGCAATTCAGGAAGTTATCTAAAGTGTTTTGTAGACTATCCTTAATATCATCCTAATATATAATGCAACTTATACATAAGGTATGGAAAAGTAGTAACTTGCTTAAAGCAGTGGTTTGTATATAATAAATGCGTAGTTGAAGACTGTATTCTGTTTAACATCACTGCTTAAAGCAGAAAAAAGAGAATTCAAAAGGAAAGGAGAAGAATCTAACAGGATTTAAGTAGCAGAAACATATCCTGTAAAAGATTATGTGCTTGATAAAAGCTGCTGCCTACTTCACATGCATCTCTTGATACTAAAGCTTTTTAGAAATCACTAAAATGAAAAATTTTCCTTCAAAATACTCCAACACACATGCTTTTGCTGACCTCTCCATCAAAACCATTAGTTGATTTCCTCATTACCTGTTATGTTAGACAAAGCCAAGGAATCCATTGAGTCTCGAACACTTTGTTCTTGCTGTTTCAGGTCAGACAAACATTCCAGTGAACCTCCATACCATGGTGCTTGGTCGTGTTTGTATCCTGAGGCTCCGTGTTCCATGTCTAGCTCCTGGATTTTCCTGCTGCTGGCAGGGCCTGGGGTGGCTGCCATACGCAGAGTCTCCCAAACCATCTTGTGACTGGGCCCAGTACATGTCTGATTGATACTTCTTACTTGCTAGGCTTGGATTATTTTTTTTCAAGTCCAACTTGCTCTTGACCATGCTATCAGAAATCCAGTGTTCACCTGATCTAATGTCTACTTCAGTGGGTTGCTGGAAGAGGCTTTTATCACCAAACTTCAGAAGAAGTTGGGTCATGTAGTCTTCATGCTCAGCCCATTCTTCAGGGTCTTCAGGCATGTCTTGCTCTACTCTTCCTTTCCAGAAGTCTTCATTAACAAAGCCTGTCTCTTCCTTGAAAGGCTCAAATCATCCAGCTTACGAGAAAGAGTATCATCAGCATTGTCTGAAAGGCCAGGAAATTTGTAATTGAGGGCCGGCGACAGGAGGAGAGACTGGCGGCACTGGTCGGCTGACCGGCTGCTCTTTCCCATGCGGACGCTCCTCCGGGAATCTCTTGGATCGAGCCGACTGAAACGCAGAATCAGAAGAGTCGGAGGCGTGAACATCCTCTCCCAGGCTGCAGGTTTTGGAACAGTAAATCTGCCCTTGCTTTGGCAGGAAAGGGCAGCCAAGCAAAGAGGTCTTGCACTGAGCACAAGAAAAGCAAGTTTCTGTGGCGTGCCAGTGCTGTCCATCATAGGTCATCTGAGCATGGTCAACACCTGGAAAGAGAGAAAAAGCGATGCTCTGGGTCTCTCTAAAAAATTACTTGCAGAATTAATACTTCTGGAATGTGAAATAATTTCACAAATTGGCTTTCCCTTAATTTTTAAGTTTAATGCTTAAAAAGGACACACTTACCAATGTGTTCCCCACAGGTCTCACAGTATTCTGCATAGAGCGATTCAAAACAGTTACAACAGAACGGGCGCCCATCCTTCATGATGTACCTCTGTCCACCCAGGATTGTTTCACACTCAAGGCAACAGAAGTGTTTCATGTGCCAGTGGCGACCTTCAGCTTCTGTGCACTCATCAGCAAAAATTATCTTTTCAGAGATAAAAAGGATACTTTTAGTTAAGTGGCCTAAACCTCATCTTGGGAGTTAGAGCATGTAAAGTATCCTAACTCTGCAGTTCACACATAAAATTTATTTTCATTTTGCTCCCTTTTGAATACAAAGATAGAAACAACAATCTCCCACAACAAAAATAAAGAAAAACAGTACATTCTACAGCCAAAAAAAAAAAGGAACCCCGGAACTCAACCATTAAGAAGATTCTATAAGGATAATATTTTGTAACATTTGAGAATGTTCAATTCTAAATAGGCGTTTCTAAATACCATCTTATTGCTTGTAATATTTTCAGTTTGACAAGAAATTAAATATCCCTCAGGATTCAAACACATCTATGCAGCAGAGTCCTGACTTCTTAAGTGACTGCACCTGGAGTTAGAATTTCCAAAGTGATGCAGTTTGTCAACTGAACAACAGGAGTGTAGCTTGGCTGTAAAATGTGAATTCTTTACCTCATCGCAGGCTGAACATCGAGGTTTGAGAAGTTCAGCATGGTGTCTGCCACAGTGAATTTTTCCGTCTTGGTAGAAGTAGATAAGGTCAACAAGAAGCTCGTTGCATGTGAAGCACACAAAACAGGAGGGATGCCAGCACACACCAGGCCCAGCTCTTGAGGCAAAAACTGCAACTTCACCACCATTGACTTTTGTACCGCACTAGGAACAAACCCAGAAATTGAACACACTTCCCATCCAAAACTACTCGCTTCTTGCATTTAAACTAAGTTAAAACACAAAACCCAATATGACATTTGATTCCAAAATTCTGACAAGAGGAAAAAAATATTATCAGTTTTGGTTCTAGATTAAGTGCATCTCAATGAACCTTCTGTGAATATAAGTTTATTTTATACACAATAACATTGTAAAGCGTATGTCTGCTTTTACTTTAATATAAGTCAGCATTAGGGATTTTTTTTTTGAGTAGAAAATATATCAAAGACTCAGTTCATTCCTGGTAGTATCAAAGGTTACATTTTGCTTAAGCAAGCACTACCTTCTTTCTTCTTCCATGTGGTTTCAAAAGTAATCTTTTGTTGTTGTTGTTTTCAGACACAGACAGAGGTAAGTTAAAATTTTAATACTGAGATACTGTAGTTTGACATTATTCAGCCCTGTAGGTAGCCTATGGCACCAGTGTGTTACCTGCTCACAAACAGCATGCATCACTGCTCTGGAGAGCAGTTTAATTGTGCCTCGTCCCAGTGCCTCCTTTTTGCGCTGAGAACTGAACATCTGCAGCTCCTTCTTTTCCTCTTCACTTAGCGACTGGCAGTACCTCACCTTCCAGTGAAAACACAGGAGAACTTACATTAGAGACTGAGCTTCTAATGGAACAGATGAGTAAGTAAATGCATATATGCAAGGAATTCATCAGGCATGCTGCCAATTATAATTAAACTTTTCCTGCTTGCCTTCTCTACCATCTTAATATTTAGGTAAAATGGCATAACACAAAATTAATATGGAGAGGTATTTTTTTCATTACAGGACAAAACCCACCACACTAAACTGAGGAGTTGTTTAGGCAAGAGAAAGATTTTCAGAAGCTAGCCCAAAGTCTGCTGCTAACCTCAAATAACGGAATGAACCTAAATCAGCCATAATATTGTCCTTTAGATTTATGGTTAAGTGCCCACGACTAAGTGTTGCAGTATACACAAGACCTTAAGTACTGACACCCCCGCCTCTTTCCTTACAAAGAGCTTGTTTGTTATTTCCACTTCTACTCCAAATTACACTGCATAACTGAGATGCAAACCTTTTACTATCACAAAGCATCCTTTTTGTGCGCCACAATGCAATTCCAGGAATTTGTAGGTTCCTGGTAATTGGTGGGTGGCTGCAAACACTATAAAACCAACTTGTGTTAAGTTTATTGCAGTGACACCAGCCTCCCTAACAAGCAAAGGCAGTGTCCTTCCAGACAGCTCTTATCTGCACACAAGCCAAGCGGACAGCTGAACAATGGACTCAGTGTACACACCGTGCTGCTTTATAGCTCAGATGCCACTGCAGGCCATGGTTTAGGCTTGTAATAAATACACAGGCAGGTAATTCTCCACGGAAAAGCTGCCAGGGAGACCCAAGCCCTGACAGTTCATCCTAAATTCTGTATTTACCTCGTTATCGTGGGGTGGCAGCTGATAGAGAAGTTGTTTAATCCGGTGTTTCTCTCCAGGGCTGTTAACGTAAGGGACCTTCTCCTCTGGCAAGCAGGCAAAATACAGCTGGACCTGACCAGGAGAAATGCAGAGTTCAGACCCAGGGACACACAGCCCCCAAGCACTGCCAGTGTCCTTTGGCTACTGTTTTATCTCAGATCTCATTTACTAAGGAAGAAGAGGTCACGCTGCATTAGACTGTGACAGGGTTTGTGCTGAAAATACAAGACCCAGATGAACCAGCTCAGCAAACCTGAAGTCTCTGATAAAACTAGCACCCAGCTGCTGAATTGCTTTTCTGGAATGCAATTTGCAGTGACAATTAGGGGGGTATCATAAATTATGCACATTTAATGTTCTCATTATTCCCACCCCCTTCAGGGCTGGTCAACAACTCCATGGAAATTCTAAGTTTCCCTCTGCAATTTACTACACAAGGCACGAAGCTTTCCAGAAAACAGCCACTATATAAACAAATTTAATTTGCTCTCTGCATTTTACACATTGTTGAGACAAAAGCTGTTTTGTAGTCTCCTGCTGATCAGGTTCACCCAAAGCATCAGCTTTCATTGCTTCCATGTGGGCTTTAGTAAGAAGGTGGAAACATCCTTCCCTTGGGAGGAGGCTGGATCCAGCCACATTTCAATCAGATGCAAATTAACCAGGAAATTTTCACGGGATGAATGTTTTTATATCAGTCTTCACTCTTTTTTTTTTTTTCTTTTTTCAGAAGAATATTATGACAGGAAAGCTGTAATGAACCCTATGACAAAGCCCAATGGCAAAAAATATTTTTGTGGAACAGCTACAGATTTATTGTTTTTCCTATGCAGTTTCCAGCTTGTCACGAGGCCTGGGGCTGTAAGAGCTGACTATTGGCAAAAATATTACTTGCCATACAGATTTAAATAATGCTCAGGTCAACAGCTTATTACTGTGCAAGACAGATGAAAAAGAGGCATTAATCAGTCAGTTAAGTCAGGAAGCAGTCAGAATTATGACAGACAGGTAGTATAAAACATGACTTGCTCTTCATTTAACCAAAATTTAAACAACTGAAGTCTACTATATGCCCACTTGCTACTGACAATATTTCACGATGCTCCAGGAGAAGATAACAGGCAGCAAAAAGTGAAGCTTTAAAAATAGCTTACGCCCTTTTCTCAAGTTTATTGCACTGTTCTCAAAATAAGTAATCCTTCTGGGGGAAAAGTCCTCCCATCTTTAGTGAGCTTGGGCTAGCTGGGATTATGAGGATATTTTAGGGCATTTAATTGTTCTGGCAGAATGTTAGCTCACTGTTTGCCTTAAGGTCTGATTCATCAAGATCCTTATAGATGCTTAAGTAAGTGATAAAAAGAGTTGCCCTAAAAATAGCCTGTTATTTGCAATTCCTGCTGACTTGTTACTTTACTCATTATTAAGAAAATCTCTGCATTGCAAAAAAGAGACCTCTTCTGCAGTTTTTTAAACTATGGACTGTATAAGCTTGCCAGGATTGCTGTGGCTCCTTTAGCAGATGTTGCAAAGCCACCCTGGCCATTTAACACGGAAGTCTTGAGTTTTGAATATTACTGAGCACACAGCTTCAGCACAGTTGCAATATCATCAATACCACTAATTAATACCATGAGCAGTTCATTCTGGTCTCCCATAGCAACTTGGTCATCGATACTTTCACTTATATTCCCATTGCCATGTGATGTTGCACAAAAAAAGGGGACTGAAAAGAGGGGAAAGGACAGCCCAATGAAGCCACAAGTGTCAGCTCCAGACACCATGCAAGAGGAATCCTGGCATGAACAAATGGCAACCATACAACTATTTAAACAAGCGTAAAATACATTATTACCTGTCACAGTGACTGAACACTTTCATTTATATGCGCTGTCATACCATCCATATTCTAGATGTCAAATGCCTAATAATTTAAAGAGTCCTACAAGTGCAGTGAAATACTTGGCCAGGGAGCACAATGTCATGAAGTATGCCACGAGCTTTAATTTAACCTAATAACTCCTTTCAAAAAGAAAGCAAACCTCTATGCTGCTTTTACTCAGCAATACATACCTCTGCAGCATCTACTTTTTGAAAAACCTTGACTGGGAACTTTTTTGGAACATAAAACTCCTCAGGGCTGAGAACTTTAAGCTCCCTACACACAGCTCCATTGGACAGGAAACAAAAAAGAAGTGAACAGTTCTACATGAATTAAAGTTTTATACATTATAAGAATTTAATTAGACTTACAGAGGCAGCATATCACTCCCTCAGGCAGTCCTTACAAGGCTTATTTTTAAAATGCAGAAACATGGTACCTGCTCTGGTCTGAGGCCTGGGGGGACCCAGGCATATTCCTCCAAGGCACAGCCAGAATCATCGTCAGAGGTTGAGCTTCGCTGACACCCAAAAATGAGGTTATTGGCTTTGGGCTCCATCTCCAATGGCATAAGTGTGAAATATTTCAGCTGCAGCTCATCAAACAATGATCTGGAGAAAAAGATTAATAGAGCTTTAATAGATTTGAATATGAACAACTAATTATCAGTGTAAATGATCTTAAAACAGTTTAGTATTCCTTGTGTTGCCCAGAACAATAAATTAGTGATGCTTCATTACAGCTTGCTACAAGCAATTCAAAAGTGCTCAAAAAAGTTATGAAAATAAAACTATTGAAGGAAAAAAAATCCCAGAAACCTAGGCACAGATTACCACTTTTGGCAACCACAATGTATTTCAGTATTAACACTTGTCACTTTTCACAGTTCTGCTTGTTTCACATCACAGGATATATACATTTAGGTAAATCTAGGAAAGACTCATTGAGCAGGTACTAACAAGGGGAATGACACGAGCTCTTCCTGAAGCCATTACAACCACTAACCTAGTAAAACAAGAGACATGACAACCACTTGTCAAAAGCAAAAAAAATTATTGGGGAAAGATGGTTGTGCAAGTAACATCCTGCTGTTCACAAGGCAGGCACAGAGCATCTGCTGGATTCCTCTGAGAACTTTGGTAGAGCTGTATGGGAGCGGAAGGGTGTTGGTCTTGTTAAATATCTGAAATCCAATTATGCCAGATTAGTCTCTGTAAAATACATCATGATTGTTCTGTCGATTTAAAACCCTACAGGGAGATGATTTTGTTGATTCATGAAGCCTGCAAAGCTTAATATCAGCGGGATTGTTTGAGTCACAACCAGCAAAGAAGGCTCTCACCAAGATCCGCAGCAGTCTGCAGTAAAAAGCTTAACAAGATATATGTCTTGTATTAATTGTAGCAGAAGTTCTTAGGAAATTCCGATGAGGCATTTCAATGAAATACAGACAACCAAAAGCACAGAGGATTTGTCCTAACACAACAGATATCCTGACCTCTTGGGGCAGGGACAAGCTTGCTCTTACAGTACCACATTATGTGTGAGCTGTGCCTTCCCTGTTTTAGGACATTCTTTCACCTAAATCCACATCCAATTTTGTCAGTGCTACATCCGAGCTGTAGAAAATTTTGATCTCCTTGACATAAACGTTGGGTCTAATGAGAAGAGCAATCTAAAAACTTCTGGTGGGTCCTATGTTACATTTCCAGTCTCATCACCACTGTTTTAGAGAAAATAAGTGCCTAGATCACAGGTGAAAGATTTAAGATGGCTGATCCAAATATTCTGCTGGTTACTCAACAGGAGTTTCTCCTTCAAGTGTGAGGCACTGGTTAGTGCCAGGTTCTGCTAACTCAGCACATAAACCCAAACCTACTCCATAAAAACTGGGCGTATGCATCCAAAAGCTATAAATTCAGAGAAATTATAATATCCAGTATATAGTCTTATCTAGCTCTATTTTCAGTATGTCCATAGATTCCCACAGCCAATAAAAAGAGATGGGATTACTTAACTCTTCCACTGGGCTAGTGCTCCAAAAAATTAAGTTGTTTAACTTTACTTCAAAAACTTCTGGCTCAAAAACATACCCACTATTTTTGGTGCGCTGCTAAGACGCCAACACACTTCATAGCTGCACTGTAGTAGAAGATTAATTTAATATTTGAAGGGGCAAGCAAACCTGCCAACTTCCCCTCTGAGAATGGGCTATTTCTGGAAAGCTGGTGAGCTATCAGGCACATGTCTGAAATCTTACTCAAGTTGAACAACTAAAGGTTAGCATAACAACTTCTGAGCTTAACACCACCATATTCCAGTCTTTCTCAAGGAAGGTAAGTATAATCAAACTCAATCCTTAAAGCTCAATCCTATATATGTAAAATAGAAAGACAGGCCTCCTAGTACATACTGCATGCCTTGAATTAGTTGCTCTCAGAAACAAATGATAAGACAAGGAATACAGAACTCTCCCTTTCCCACTTACTGGTGGAAGTAAAGTCATTCATCAGCTATGTTTTTGTTACTGCTTGAATAAAATTGGGGTGTGAGGAAGGAGGGACAGAGGAATAATGTGATGCAGTTAGGAAATCACTCTAGAAAAAAAAGGCAGTAGTGTTCACTGTTGCTGATGGATACGGATGCTCAGTTTGGCAGCTTGTGTCACACATCATCTATATCCAAGTAATTATTAAATATAAAGTCACTAGGAATATCATTGAGAAGCTGAATTCCTTCCAAGATGACCTGAGCAGCAGATGAACTATTTTACCATTTCCTTTTAGAAAGGGACAGATGCCTGGCTTGAAAAAATGGGCCACTCACTGACACCTCAGTTAGTATTTCCAATTCTAAGGGCATTGCAAGAACTTGGTCAAATGGTTCCTTTTCAAGAACTGACTCCTGCCCAATATCCCAGGAATAAAAGGAATCAGTAGGTTAAACATCCTTGACAATATTTCATTAGGCAGCACAACCTCAACCACATCCCACAGGAAGCAGATTTGAAACATAATTTAGGCAAAGAGGCAGGTTCAGCTCTGGCAGTGCCTGAGCACTTGAGCAGAGTGCAGTCCTGCCTTGTTCTCACAATACCCAACACTCCAAGCACACCAAGTAACTGAGTAATTGCTTCATACTAATTGTTCAAAACCCTCTCTCCACAAGATCAAAGATTAACTTCTTCAACTTCTCTTGAAAGACAAGGAAACAACACAAAATCTGAATGCATGATGACTTATTAACTTTTCTGAGTATTTTGAACACTAAGGCTAGGTACTACTCCCACGACAAACAAAGCAGCACTGGACAAAGTCAGGATCTTAAGCACAGCAAAGGTACAGAAGTGTAGGAGTGCTGCCTAATTCCTAAGGAAGACAAGGCACTGGTAAGAGACAGACAAGGGGCTGCTCTTCCGCAGAGACTGGTCCTGCCTGAGCCTCCTCTGACACATCTCCTTCAGAAGGCACACACACCAGCTCCAACAAGAGGAAACCACAGACCCACAGGTCCAGTTTCCAGTTACAAAGGCCAGTTTGAAAGTTTGGCTGATAGAGAATAAAAGAAAAATACATCTTACCTCCAAATGTAAAATGCAACTTTACAGTCAGGGTTCTCCTCCCCAGATAAGGTAATTAGAAATGTTCAAAGCAAGGTCCACAAACCTCAGCGAACTGAGATTAGGACAGCTCAAAGGACATAATTCACTTTAAAAAAAAAAGCACCCATTGGATGAATGTGAAGCTGGCTATAAAATGACTGACAACACACCACATATAAATAGAGCCACATCATAAATGCTGTGGGGTTGCTGAGAAGAAGGTTTCTAATCCAGCCTGTCTTAACAGCAGGCTATCTGAAGAAGTATTTTAGCAATTGCTTGTTTAGGAGTTCTTCTTCCTCTCCTGTTCAAGTGTAATTTGGTTTGCATTTTAAAACTACAGGGTTCTTCCTCCCTGCCCCCCAGCCTCACTCATCCTTCAAAGTGATCTGTTTAAAATGATTGCATCCTAAGGAGGATTCAAATGAATATAAACAACAGCTGAAAAAATAAGTGCTTTCCAAGGGATGACTAGAAAGGTGGTCTTTCTACTCCTGCCACGACACCTACAAAACACAGCAAGGATGTGTTGTTTTGCTTTGCTTTCCTAAAGACCATGGAACATTTTGAGGTTTCAGCTCTGTTCAAATACCACCTCTCAAAAAAGGCTTTATAGCCTACAAGGAGGTTTTTCACTGGCAGGTTGACAACTATGAATAACATAATTGAGTTACACAGCTAAATTTGATTTGAAAAGAAAGGCAATTACTGTGTTTTTTCCACTGATGAATTAAAACAGGCATATGACAAATTCCTTAGAGGCAAAGACAAACTACACTCCTAATTACAAAGCTATGGGTACACAAAATACTGGGATATCAAACTTAGAACAAAGCTGTTGCTGAAGCCTATATGAAGGTTATCCCCATGCTAGGATTTCCAGCTCACTGATTATGTTCCCCCTGACCAGATAGAAGAGGTCACGATTTGTAAGCAAAGTTAGACAAACATCTCCTTGCCCACCCCCTGCTGTTTTACTCTGTCCTGCAGGGCAAATTGTTTTAACAACTTTTTTGTTAGGAGGCTTGTTAACAAGGCTATAGGGGATACAAGATGCATATCACATGCATCCATTCACAATGAAGGCTCAACGACTCAAGATTAGCGCGGTCAGCCCATTCACCTGCTCATTTAATCTCTGGTGCAAGATAACTACATTAGAAGAGGAAGGGCACAATATAACAACAATAAGCCACCAAAAAGTAACTATTAATAATTCAAAGCCCATTTCCAATGTGTATTATGCACGTGATCAGGAAGTCCCATTCCCTAGCTACAGTACAAATAACATACCTACGGTGAGCTCTCTGTGTGGGAAATTCGGATCCAGAACTGATAAGGAGAATCTGCATCAGCACCAGCACACAGCTGCTGGGTCCTTTTGAGTAATGAACTACCCAGAGCAGTCGGAAGGAATAGAGCCAGTCTACTTGCTCATTCGAAATACATTCATCCTAGATGGACCCTAGAAGAACTGTTTTCCTTTTTGTTAGCCAGTATACAAGGAGCAACAGAGGAGTTAACTGCTTTCCCCCTCTAGCATCCTAGCGCCAAGATCACTTTTCCAAGTGGAAGTGAGACGATCCTTCTCACGGTATTTTCTCTTGACGAGCAAAGGCGGGCTACCTGCATTTAGCAAAAGGAGGAAGCCCCGTGACAAAACATCGCCCCATGCCAACACATCTGACTCGGCCGCGTTAACCTTGGCTCTGCACATCGCCGATGGAAACTCAAGCATACACTGCAGTGAGGCAAGACCCAAACCTCCAGCCGAGAAAGAGGTATTCTCACGGATGCTCCCCCCCACCCCCCTCCTTAAGAGGGTGTACAAATTTAGAAAGACGGAAATCTTGCCTTTTACAGTCTCCCATTGATTTTTTAAATTCTATTTTAAACAGCAGCCAGACTTTACTCCAATGTACACATATACTCAGGTTTCACCCCATCACCTGTTGGCTGTCGAACAACACCCTTCTTTGTTAGGGCTCACAGCCCTCATTTGAGACAAGTTTCCAGAGAAAACACTTGAAGAAAGCATTCAATAAGTCACAAGACAGGAATCGTAAAAAAACAGAAAAGTAAAAATATTCTGCGCCCAAGCCCCGTACACCCTGACAGCCCCGCGCCCCCATCTCGGGGAGCCGGGACGGTGCCTTCCTCAGCGGGCAGAGATCCCTGAAGGACAGGTTTTCCATCCTGAGCAAGTTTCAGAGAGATGAGGTGGGTCAGGGGCACCCCCAGCCCCCGGGTCCCCACGCTCTGAGCCGGACGCGCAAAGGCGCCGGCAGCTACGGCACCGCCCGTCCGCGCATCCCCCGGGGCAGCTGCCGCCAGGGAGAGCGGGCACAAGTCACCGCAATTACCTCGGTGCGGCACCCGAGCAGCGCCCGGGCTGCTGGCGGAGCCGGCGCAGGAGAGGCGATGCCGGCTGCAGCCCCGACCCCGCGCCGCGGCGGCTTCTCCCGAGCCCGGGGCTCCCCGAGCCGCACACCCGCACCGGCTCCTCCCGCCCCGGGGCAGCGGCCAGCGCCAGGCACGGTCCCGCCGAGGCGAGGGGCGGCGGGGCTGCTCCAGCCGTGTCCCTGCCGGGCGGCGCCGCCGCTTCCTCTCCCGTCCCGCCTGCCGGGAGCGCAGCGGGACCGATCCCCGCGCCGCCCCTGCCCTCCCGCGGGGCGGGGGCAGCCGGGGCCGGCGGGAGCGGCCTCCCCGCGCTCCTCCCGAGCTCCCCCGCAGCGGCACCGCAGCTCCCGCCGAACCCCGCGCCCCTCACCGCTCCTCCGTCAGGCGGCGGCAGGAATCGCTCCCGCCAGCGATCTTCCTTCGGAGCGCTGCCCAAGGCGGGGGAAGGAGTGTGGGAAGGGGGAGCGTCTCCTGCCGCCGCCCCCGAGGCAGGAAGGGTCGCCGTCCCGGCCGCCTACCCACCCAGGGGACCGAGCGCCTGCAGAAGCAATAAATTCTGCGCTCGGGACGCGACGGACGCACGGTTTGGCTACAGTGCTTTTGTTCGTGTTTACGCCCGAAATAGATTTCCCACCCCACCCTGGACGCGCTCCGGCCGCCCCGGGCTGACCCGACCCGGGCCGGCCCAGGCACCGCCGCCCCGCGCACCCGGACGGGAAGGACTCGGTTCAGGACGGGAAACCATTTGTTATCGGTCTCTGTACATGAATAATAAAAATATAATAAAAATAATAAACCCTATCTGAAGCCGAGGATCGCAGAGAGCAGCCGTCCATCACTGCCTCCCTTGGCACATTCCAAGTGGGAAAGAGGCGTCCGAGGCCCAGAGAAGTAGCACCGGGGCATTTTCTAAGAGGCTGCCAGCCCCCGCTTTTACCACTTCCCCCAAGCCCGTAGGCATAAAAAGCCCCGAGAGGCGGGTGCTCCGGCTTCAAAGGCAGGCGGACGGCTTCCCCCCGGCACCGCCAGTGCAACCGTGAACGCCGCGGTCAAATTTCCTCTTCCCTCCCGCTCTTTGTCTCCCTGGGGAAGTCATTATCAAAGGGAATTTATTCGCGCTGCATCTCGGGGTCAGAGCGGCAGCGCACCCGGCCCCGACGCGAGGGGCAGCGGCGGCGCTCGCATCCCGCCGGGCTCCCGCAGCCGGGGGCGGCTCATCTGCGCGGGACGGCCACGGGGCGCTTCTCAGACACTTATCGCTTCCCCCAGGAACCGGATTTGCATGGGTTTAATTCGCTTGTGTAAATTTGAATGGCTTTGCCCGCAGCGCGCTACAGGAAGCCGGTCCTGACGGGTACAGGAGGCGCTCAGAGCAGCGTCCCTGTCCTCGGCACTGTCACTGTCCCCCCTCTCCGCGGGCTGCCCTCGGCCGGGCACTCGCCAGTCTCATGGCGAGCCGGGAGAAGCCTCCAGGGCTCGGAGCAGGCAGCCGGAGCGGCCGGCCGAGGCACCGGGACCAAGGCCGGGCTATCTGACCCCGAGAGGCACGGCCCATCCCGGGCTAAGGGCGCTCTGGGCAGGCGATTCCAGCAGCAGCCGCGGAGCTGTGCCCAGAGACACATTACACCTGTAACCGAGGGTAAATGCACAGCGCCCCGCGCAGCTCCCGCCACAGGGAATCAGAGCCGCAGTCTGTGCCTCCTGCGGCAGGAAAAAACCTGCTAAACCCCAGCAAACTAACCAGCTTCCATCCTTCCACACCCCATTTCACTTCCATAAGCAGTTTCGCTGGTTGTACTACCTCCATTCTTAAACAGCTTAGTCGTTTTGAGGTCAAAATTGGCGTATCACTTGGGTGAACTAGAGATTTTATCAGAGCTTTTGTGTGCGCTGGCTTTACGAGATCCAGACTGTTCCTATTCTGTTTGTTGGACTGAGCAGACCCCATCTGGCGGCCAGCTGAACATCTGCCAGCTCCATTCATCATTAATCAAAAATGGAAATGTCAGGAATAATGTTTATTCTCCCCCACTACATGACTGAATAAATACCAACAATTTGCATATATTGTCTACTCCTTTTCCAGAAGTGCATGACATTTTCTCAGCAGCTCCCCACACTGAGGGGAGCTCAACACCTCCACACAGCCAATTGCAAAAATGAGAATCTCCTTTGGGAACTTCTGCAGCACAACCAGCTCAATGGCTGCAGGTAAGTTTGCAAAGTTTCATGACCAAGAGTCTACTGAAGCCAAAATGGACATTTTCACTTTGTTGGAAAATCAAGCTGTCCCCCATTTTGCAAACGCTTTCCTCGACACTGAAGTGTCAGAGGGTGTACAGAGATGGTTGGCTACATGGCTCTTCTTTTTGTCCTGAACTTTTGTGACTTGAGCACAGAAATTACTGTATTGTTCTGGACAATGCACTTACACATTACCAGGCCAAAACTAACCCTTGTGATCTTCTAGACTGAACTAATGTGGTCATAAGATTTTCCTACATTTCCTGTCTGCATGAACAAAACCCTTTATCTTCATTTAAAAGTACCAGCAATGAAAAACCCACTACAACTTCTACTAAATCCATCTAAAGCCCTTTTAAATTATTTCAGGTAGGCAATTATTTTACAGTACATTATTTTTCCTTTTTTCTTTTTTTTTTTTTAATCTCAGATTGCTGTGTTTCTGTGCTCAAACATTTGAGTCTATGGTATCCTTGAACGTTAGGCCAAAGAAACAGCTATCATAACTCCCCTTAGGCATTTGCAAATTGTGAAAGTCATTCCTGAACTGCCTCCTTTGATTTCAGCTGCTTCCACAAGAACAAATGTGTTGCTATGATTTCTTCTTTATTTTCACACAACAAATATGACAGCATACATACTCGTTATGTGAAGTGCAAACTATGCCACAGAAGTTGCCTTAAAAAATAATAAAAGCTAAAAAGACAAGCACAAACTGACTCACCCTTTTCAACATGTTCCACATTCTTGACTGCATCTGGGTAGAGCTGATCCTTCAAACAACCAAATGCTTATAGGGACCTGTAATGGATATGGAACCTTTTGCCCTAAGGTATTAGCACAAATTTAGTCTAGGTAACAACTTTCTTGTACTACTGACCAGGTCAGGGTTATTGTCTGGCCTGTCAGAAATTTGCTGAGCTGTCAGCGTGGTTTCCCAGTTTCAAATTAGCCAGATCAGGGAACATCCCCTCAGATGACACTGGTAATTGCTACCTTTGTTGGCAGTCACAGAAGAGAGACCAAGCAGTGGAAAACGAATTAACCTCTTGTGCTTCAGAGGCAGCTTCTCCAGGTAGAACAGTGGCACAACACCCACCTCTCAAGCCTGATTGGTTCTGTGGATAAACAGAGGAGTTCACCATCTACATCATCACCCTCTAATGATCACCACCCTCCATCCCAAGACTTTAATTAAGTATCATCTCACGTGTTCATTTAAAGCAAAAAGTTACAATTCAGCTATGAAAGGTGAAAGCATGCAGCAAAGTGAATGGAAACCAGAACAAAACAACAAAAAAATCTCAGTAATAATTGTTTCAGAGAAATCAATGAGAAAACTCCCTAAAACAAGCCAGGTTTTGTATTTTCAAATAAAGCAGGAACCGTTTTCCACATATCTGACAGCACAGAAGTCCATGGAGCAGGAATTAAAACTGCTCCCCAAGCAGTGGTTATGCACAAATCAAAGCGATGTCTGACACAGGCAGGTATGCCCTTCAGGAATTTGAGGGATGATGACTTGACCATGTATGGTCCTGCCTGAAGGCACAGCACAGGGAGCTCTAGGATGCATTTACAGCACCAAGGTCCTTCCCAGTGGCCCTGAGTCTATGCCCCAAGGGAGAAAAGAGACCAGAATAAGGGAAGCAATTTCATAATGATCTGAGATAATCTACTGGAATCCACAGAAGAATACTGGTTTAATTCCCTAGACTTGCAGTGTTAGCACAAGGAAAAGCCATGACTGATTCCTGTGAGACTGGACTGTTGTGGAGATGGAATTGTCAGCCTTTCTCCCTCTCTCTCCTGAAAAATTTGGCTATTTACACACACTTGCTTAGCTGGTGTATAAAATGGCCTGACCTCCAAGAGCACTTTACTTTGTTTGCCTTGGTGTACTCAGAAACCCCCACGGACATCCACCTCTAGATACTTCAACATCTTGTCCAATCCAGTTCTAGGTGTCCTCTCCCAGGTTATGAGTGTGGAGATATGTCTTCATAGATGGGAACCGTTTGCACAATTTTATCACTATCTACAGCCACTGCAGACCTCAATGGGCCACCTGGCAAAGGCCACCCCTCTCTGTACCACTCCATGCCTATAACCACACGTGAAACTTCTCCCTGTTCAGCTCTGCTTCCTCCTGCCCCCCAAACTGGGGAGTTTGGCACCAGCAGCAGATCACTGTGTGCTGCTAGGAGCAGAGGCAAAGCAGGGGTGTTACCAACGTATTGAGGCCTCTGAACCGTGCCCCTGACTGGCGTCTTCCTTATTTTCTTTTTTGAGGTTGCAGAGAAAGGGCGTGGATGCAACATCTCATGACTTCTTGAGGCTCCAAAGTCTGACTCTTTGCCAATCTTTAAATAATGTTTAAAAATAACACTTAGATAACATTTAAAATCTGGAGAAAAGCATCTCCGTAGGAGACATACAAGTAAAACACAAGAGATGATATGCAGTAAAGAGATACAGGGATTAAAAGGAAGCATGCATGTGACATGCAACAAGTTAAAAATATAAGAATAAGATGACTCCTGCCCAGCAGGGGTTTGTGATTGTATGTAGTTCTTGGTTTCCACTCAGCTGCATTCCCTGTCATCCTAACAGCCTGCCCTCTCTCTGCCTGCCTCAGTAGGTCAATACACCCAATGGATATATTACCATCAGGAGACAACCAAGTAGCACTAAACTAATAATAATAATAAGCTCATATTTATTTTCACCTGCCAGTGGTACACAGATTTGCTGAGGCATCAAGCAATCAGGTACCAAGATGGGAAACAGTGCCTACTGCTTGCTTTGGAGAGCTACACCAGCTATAAATGGCCTGAGGACTGGCTGGCATAAGCTGCTGTGTGCTGGGAATGCTTCACTAAAAGAGGTTTATTTTATTTCCTTTCCTTAATGCTCTCAGAGTTGAAGACCAACACATCTAAAACCACGATCCTACTTTGCTTCAGCAGCAAAGAATTAAAATTTCATTAAAATGCCCTTCCTTGTCAGATCGGGCTAGGACTTGCTCCTGAACCAACAGGTCTGTTGCTGTATCAGGAAACTCTTAACCCCACAGGCTCCTCTGAAGACAGCAATCTTGATTTTATCATAATTGGCTCCACGCAGCCCACAGTCACACGGGGCACAGGTAAACACCCAGGTGCCCACAGCACCACTGCAACCACCAGCTGTGGGGTGTCAGTGGGGCTCCCCTACTGCCCCAGCAGCACCCCTGGGTAGTCAGTGCCCCATTCCCAGGCTGCACGGGGCACAACAAAGGGCACTGCAACCACAGAGTGTGACTGCAATGCTCTGCCAGTAGCAGGGGCTGACGCAGGTGGAATCACCACCTGGGCTTTTAATAACACCCAGCACAAACACCATTATGCAATGGGAAGGTGTTGCAGAGTTGCACTGTTTGCTTATTGAGGGAATTTCAGTCAAGTATTGTGCCAAAGTCTATGTGGATGGTGAATGATGTCATCTTCTCTGTGTCAAGCTCTGCTCCCAGGCCTAGACTCCAAAGAAATCCTCACAATTTATCTAAATTGGTTTGAAAATTTATTTAGATTAAAAAAGGAAATGGCATGAACTCTGTGGATCTTCTGCTGTGGTCAACATTCATACATGCAGACAAAGAGACATTTAACCCAGGAGCTGGCACCTATGTAAAGAAGCTAATAATATAATATAATAATAGTAATAAAAATAATACAATAGTAATATTATAAACTAATAATTCAAACAAATATTGGAGCTAGTATTTGAAAACAAATTTAAAACCCTTTGTGAGTGCAGTTTTGTTGTGTGAGGGATGCTCCAATTACACTCAGTCTTCCCTGTCCCTGGCAATGCTTTTCAATAGCCTGAACTTCGGAATAAAACCAAGTGATTGACTTCAGTGAAGGCAAAATTTGACATGGAGGATTACCACTGCTCCTGCAGGATTATATCTGGAGAAAACACAACTGAGTTTAAAGGCAAAGATGAGATATGCAAAGGTTTGTGATAACCTCCTCTTGCCTAAAATCCGCAGGAGGGAAATCCAGCAACCCGTGACATAGGTATCCTGCACAGTTCTACACTGCCATTTTCCACAAGCTATATGCACAGCACACTACAAATACAAGGGAGAGGGCAACACTTAGATTAACTACTCATTTATTTTTACCAAATTAGTGTCACAGGTCAACCTTGAGGCAGACAGTGTTGCAAGAAGGATGCAAAAATGTCAGGTGGGTAATGAGATGCATTACACCTTTATTAACTTTCCTTAGGACAGCAGCTGCAAGAGACACTACCTGATTTATCAGCTGCCAAGACTGAAGACCATGAAATTCTACCAAAAGGCATCACCAAAATATGAGAAGTATTTCAGTATTTTGCATAGAAAGATCAATGGCTAAATAATTGTCTGAGACAGGTGAGCCTGGGAACACTCAGACTCACTTCTTGCTCAGCAAAAAAAGTTGGGCAGGCTCCTACCTCACCAGAGGTTCACTGCTCTTCTATCCAGTCAGCCACTACTGTTACTGTAGTTTCATTTGTCTAAGGTTTCTTTTCCTCACACTTAAGAAGGCTTGGAGCAGACTAGGCAGCATCCAAATGATACCCTGACTCCAGAACTGACACTAAGTTTTGCAGTGTGTTGCCTTAAAATAGAAATGATACTCGTATGTTCCCTTCCTCTTATTCACTCCAACCCTGAAATTTGAACAAAAAGGGAAGGAAAAAAAATAGAATATAAGAAAAAGTCATCCACCTAACTGAAGTTCCTTCAATGACAGCCACGAAGGTTTCACTCCTATGTCTTTCTTAAATGCACTAGGAAACTCCATATGCTGGCATCTTGGTAAAAAAAAAATTCCAACTTCTTTTTTCCCAATGATAGCACTGTAATGTAGCCCACGACTCCAAAATGGGCAACAAACCATCCCCCATTTACATGCCTGGACAAATAAAAATCAGTGTTAAGGGGCTTTTACCCTTAGAACAAACTTCACCCCCCTAATATGAATCTAACTCTGTGTGACAAAATAAGTTGTGGGGTAAACACAGATGGTTGAAGCTTGCTGTTTCTTTTCCTGGGGAGCAGGGGGCAATGGGACAACTGAGCACATTTTTTGGGAAACGGAAAGAGGCTTTCTGCTTAACAGAGTGAAGAATGCTCATCTGGAGGTTAGGTTTTTTTTCCTTCTCCTTTTGCTTCTTTCTTTTTATCACCCCCCCTCCCCCCGAGCATGATTAGTTTTTCTCTGCTGGTTTAGCTCCCAGAACTGGTTATTGCAGGATGAGTTGAGCCCAGTTGTCAGGAAGGGAAAGGGAGGAACACCAAGAGGGATGGTCCCACTCCTGGTCAGCTATCATAACTACACTGACACATCAGGCCACATCAAAAGGCAGTCAGGAAGACAGCTTCAAGAGCACTTTTCCCAGGTGCATGCCAAATACCCTTGTGATTATGGATACCCAGGTATAAACTGAGGAGAAAGATTAGGCAAGAAGTGCTAGTTCAATAAAAACCTCAGTCCTAGCAGAGCCACCATCCACAGGCATTGGAAAGGATAAGGAATTGGATGGACAGTGGCACACAGAGAGCTGCAATGGCTTGATAAACCCCATGCCTGGGAGTGTTCAAGGTCAGGCTGGATGGGGCTTCCAGCAGCCTGGTCTAGGGGAAGGTGTTCTTTCCCATGGCAGGGGGTTGGAACTAGATGATCTTAAGGGTTCCTTCCAACCCAAATCATTCTATGATGATACTATGAAATAGTATTCCCTTCTCCACAGAGCTAGATGCTTAGGATTGGGTAGCTGGAAATATAAAAGTGCTCCTTTCCTTCTCTTAATCTCCACTGCACTGGAATTTAAAGGCCAAGTGGGCACGCAGTGTCTGTCCAAGATGCAAGTTATGTCTGTTTGTTCAGTAGGATAATATTGAAAATCATAGTTAAACAAATATTCAAATAGAAATCCAGTTAATTATGTTTCTTAGCTAGCAGTCAATTATCCTTTCCACACCAACTGGCAAGATAATTAATTGTAACTACAACAGGGAAAATCAGTTTAAATCCCCTAAATATCAAGCTTCATCTCATCAACATGACACTACTATAGAAAATTCTGGAGCCTCCAACACATATGTATTTCCTTATCTGTGTTTACGGAAAGTTTGTAGACTCTTAAGAATATATAAGGATGTTTTAGGAGTATTTTTAATTATTTATGGTACTGAAAATCCTTATGTATGAAGCAAACAGTACAAATGAAATTAAGACACTCAACTGGTACCCTTGACATGAGTGATCTTTGTGAACATCCATTGATCCCTAAGTCCTCATGGTACTGTCAGCTGCTGAAACAGCAACTGCTTGACAATACCTGACACCTGACACTCAGCTGGCAGAGCTTTAAGCTACACCCACCTGGGCTTGCCAGCACCTCTTGGCTTTTCTCACCAGCTTGCCCAGGAGGATGAATTCCTTTGGGTGCACAGCCTTGAAATAATAATGCCTAACTCTGAAAGAGCACCAGAATTCAATGGAAGTAAATAAGTGCTAATGCAATCTATGGCCATAGGCAATGCATGCTTCTAGAATTGAAAACTTTTGCCCCCATTTTTTAAAATATTAGAATATATTTATATTCAGCCATCATCAAGTGAACCATTTTACCATTGCTACCAGTTCCAATAGCAGAGGCTGAGCGAATCTAGTCAAGTGTCAGGCCACTTGCACAAAGACAGTTCAAGATTAATTTCTGAAATAAGTTCAACCACTTTCAGCAGGAAACAGGAGAAAAGCATCCAACTCTTCCACGACATATTTTATTATTTTTAAATAGGTTTTGAAAGCATACATTTGAAATAGCAAAGTGAACTCAATTTTCAACAAACCAGGTTTTTGTTAAGTAAAACCTGTGAATATGAGAGCTGCTTGATATGACTTCTGATATGTATGACAGGTGATTTGTCAAGACATGGCATTTTCACAGGTCTGAAAAATGGCACTCATCACATACAGAGTTTATTTTAAAAGTTCTGAGAATGTTAATGTATGCTTAATATTAAGTTTTCAACAATTTAGTCCCTTTACACTTGCATATTTTCCCAAGTTGCTTTCTTGTCTACAAAAATTATTGCTAGGACAAGATCAACTCTCAGACAAGCAGTAAGCAGAGGAAAGATGAGAATTAATGTTTCATAATGGCCATATACACATGACTCTCCAGCTTAACTTAATCTTTGGATTTTTGTGTTACACACACATGCCTCCCTCCTCAGTCAGCAGCTACTTTCTCTTCAGTGGTACTCCTTCATAATGCTTCTCTGATATGCAGAACTAATGAGTCAGTGATAATTCAGTGATAATAATATTGTTTTTGTAAATGCAATCGACAGCTGGCCTGGACTTCACTTCCACCTGATAACAAGAACCCGAGTCTTCTGAAGGTACTCTGAATCTCCCACTAAGATTTAAAGCAAGAACCACTTTTTCCAACAAAGAGCAGGGTGGGGATTTGGGCAAGAATCATTTTTCAGGTTTGGATTATTTGCTTTCATCAGCAGATATCTCACACTCACCTTCAGACTGCTGCGTAAGCTCCACGCACAAAAAGAGGAACTTAACAGATGTGCCTAATGGGCACATCAAAGAAAAGAAAAAAAAAAGAAAAAAAGATAAAAGCTTTGAAAAGACCATCTAGTTAACTACTGTTTTATTAAGAAATGGATGAATCAAGAATGGAAAATACTGACAGCCAACATGGTGCCATTATACAGTTGGATTAAGAATGTCCTTCCTCAATCAGTTCTTGGTGTACTGGTCAGATAAAAAAACCTAAATTTTTTCAAGACTTAGTTACCATGCAAAGGTCTAGAGAGGGGCCTGCTTAGCAGGAATGAAATCCATTTTTGTGGAATTTTACGTAGCTAGTTTGCACAACATGAGGCTACAGAAAATAAGGAATGCCCACATAAATCCAGACTGGCTCTGTGCTGGGACCATAGAGCTTCCTCCTGTATTTTAGATTAAGGCTGGATTTACTTCTTCCCTGCACATCACACAGGTAAGATTACACTTGGAGAAATCAGCACAGTCAAAACAGCATGTAGAGCAGGGTAAGAAACGTGTACCCAGCACTTCTTAGCAAACCCAACAAGATGATAACTTATTAAAATTTCAGGTAGATCGACTTCGGCTTGATACCATTGGACTATGTCACAATGTGACTGATCCTTCAACACACGTATGACCAAGTGGCATCAGCAGTGCCACTGGGACGACACCTGTGAGGGGAATATCAGACTTCCTGAAAGAGGAAAATGAACAGTGCTGGGGAAATGGAAGAGGGCAGTTAGTAGATGCTAACACCTTAGATGCTAAAATAAGACTTTTGTATCTAATTACAACCTTATTACTCAGCTGCCATCACTGCAATGGACAAGCTGCTGCCTCTTGATTTCTCTAATCTACAGAAGACAGCGGAACCAGTGGAAAAAGGTCAAAAATCTGAAGCAGTGTGCTGTTCCTGGCAGCAGTGGATTTACAATAGAGATCCGTTACCACACCAAAAATGACTGAGGTAAGTTTATGAGATGCAATTATCTGTAGCTTTTTCCCATTAAGTCTTGTAACTCTCTCAATGAGAAATTAAGAGCATATATATTTCAAGTCCTGTGTGAAGTTAATAACTTCACAAGAGAAAAGAGTGGAACAAGTCATTCTCATTTTGTATTATCAACAAATAAACGCTGGAGAGCAAGTTTTTGGATCCAGCTATTACCTCTAATTACACGTATCTCTATGAATAAATGAAAACTAGTTTGCATTTTTCCCTGATCATTAGCCTCATTTACACAAGTGTTATGAGGCCAGTTTTTTATCCATTAGCACGAATTAAGTGATACCCTGCTGAGTGCAGGACTGTTCAGACATGCTGACTGTGGAGCAGCTGCTCTCCTCCTTTGGTATTGAATGTTGATTAGCATCACAGCACATGACACACTGCAGGGCATATTGTGTGTCACTCTACAGCATACAGCATTTAATGAGAACCCAAAGCAAACCCCACGGTTTAGAAAGCCAGTCTCTGCTCTGAACACCAAGGCAATAATTAAGCACATGGGCTGTCCTGGGAAAGACTGAATCCCTTGAACAGCAGGCATTTGTTTTGGGACAATGCTGACTACCTGAGGCAGAGCCGTACATCTTCTCAGTTATCCAAAGCATAGCAACTGTACCCACTGCCAAATAGTAGTATCTTGTCACATTTTGCAGAAAGATACTTATGTATCACCCTTCCAGTTCTGGTTGATGGCATAGAATGAACTTTCTGTACCATTAGACCCATGCAGAACATTTAAAGAAAGACGTAACAGCTAAGAAAACAGAGTGCCCCATATAAACCCAAGTCCTCAAATACAGATCAAGGTAAGTATTGACTTCCTGTGACTAGTAATACACCACTGGCATTCTTTGTCAGGGGCTGATAGTACCCTTTTCTTGCACAGATTCATGACTTATTTGAATGCTGCTTTGACAATACTGTAAAATTGTCCATCACTGTATCATCAACATTTTGGTATTTTGATGCAGTTAAGTGAAGGCAAAGAAAAACTTTTCACAATTATGGAGAAATTAATGTCACACTGTTCAAACTCTGGTTATGTTACAACAAAACATGTTTCACCATAAAGGGTAACAATACAAGAATGTTGAAAGCACTGCTGCCTCAACTCACCTGCAAAGGAGAGTACAATAAATACTGGCAACAATTAGCTTGGTTTGTTCGGAGTGACTGGAACTTTGCCCTTTGATTAGTAAAGGTTTCATCATGCACATCTTTTATCTAGAAGACCAATGCAGCAACAGAATCCACTTTTCCAGCTAAATAACATGTTTTGATCTGCATGGAGATCTCTCAGTTATGGACCCCAAGGAGAAACCCTCTGGGGCAGCACACCAAGTTCAGTCCCTGGAGTTTATCTAATTGCCACCATAGGTGTATGTCTGCTTCAAAGAGCAGAGCTAAAACCCTTGCGTGAGAAGAAATCAGACATCATTACTCAGAATTACAAAGAAACATAAAATAATCCACTGTGCTGTTCACAATACAGTCAATTTGTAGGAGAACATCACAGCATAAATAAGAAGAGGTTAAAAAAATTTACATCTACAGCTCAGTCCATGGAAACAGCTAAGAAGGGATAGGTCACTTCTCTATTTCAAAAGAAAAAGGAAAGGGAAAAAATCACAGGATGACCCCAAAACGCACTCTCTCTTCTTTTTTCCTCCCACAACTCAAGGGCACAAAGACATTTTTCAGACTTGGCAGAGAGAAGGCACTTCAGAGGCTGGGCTTTATATTAAAAGGGGTGCTATCTTATAAATTGAGAATAGACTTAGGTTATGCTAGAGATCTTTATTAACTAGTTCCTATTTTTGATGGCACCTGACTCCTTCCCAATAAACTCAGTGAGACTTACTGATAGAATGCTTCAGTAAATAGAGATGATGCCACCTCTGCAACACTACTGCAAGGCAGCAGTGCCAAACTTTGTTTCTGATCACAGTTCATTCTCAGGAAGGGTATCCATCATAGCATTTCTTCAACCCAGCTCCCCGTTTTACACCTTCAGTTAAGTTTTCATGTACCACATATGCAGAATAAACTAACTGCACCTGTATCTTGTAGGTGCAAAGGGATGTTCTGGGGACTCCTGGCCCACTGTCTCCCTGGAGACAGGCAATCACCAAAAAGGAAGCCCCAGGGGCAGACTGGGTGAGCAGGTCCCGCTGTGTCGCTGCTGAGAGCAGTGCTGAGAGCCTTCAGTGCCCAGCCCAGGAGGCACTGGAGAACACTCACGTCAGAGCAGGGCCTGGGAGGACCAGGGAGACATGAGCCATGAGCTTTTGGTGCAGCTGCAGCCTGTACAGTGTCAAATACCCTCCAGACACTAAATACCAGCACTTGGGGTACCTTGGCCCTCCTTAAAAGGAAAGGACACTCCAACATCTCTGCACTGGCAAGTTAAACAGGAACAGGGCCCAGGTGCGAGCCCCAGCGTGCAGTGACTCAGACCCTTTCACTGGTGGTACACTTCACAGGACGGTCTGAGTAACTAGCGCTGCTGGGCACAGTCAGTGGGGTACATGGACTGCTCCTGCCATTGGGCCAGAGAAGAGCTGGGCTTGGGTTTCTCCATCCTCCCTCCACAGTCCCCGCTCAAAGAGTCTCTGAGCCCATGGAGTACCCCAACACACGAACAGCCACCCTCAGCTCCCTCATGAGCATTTCAGACATGCTGCATGTGAAAAAAGCCAACCCACCAAAGAGCAATGTCTGTGAGAAGGACACGTGTGCTGCAGTGCACAGTGCTGGGAAACCATGGGCAAGGGCAATGGATTTAGACAGTCCAGCATATGGTCTCAGAGTCAGAGGACCAGTTACTGCTAAATGAAATCCTGCCCACATAGGTAAAAGTATTGGTTTTTGAGAAGTCTTCCACTGACTTTAATAAAAATGGTTAAAATGTGGAATAGCAGTGTAACTGCTGCCTTCCCACAGTTTTTAGGCTTACATAAGTTTCCTTAGAATAACAGAATCATTTAGATTGGAAAATAACTTTAAAATCATCAGGTCCAACTGTTAACTTAAGACTGCCAAGTCCACCACTAAACCATGTCCCCCAGTGCTGCATCTATACGTCTTTTAAACACGTCCTTAAAAAAATAAATTTTGAAACTCTGATTTACTCCAGCCTGAGTGCTGGAAGTAGTTATAAACTTCAATGCAAAACATCTATGTCATAAAATACTTTCAGAAACTCTTCCATCATTTGAAAACTTTTTGATAGAATCAATTTTTAATAAAAATAGCTTTTAGTTATATACATTTGAGAAGCAAATGCAGAGAGACCATTGTTACTAGACTGAAAACAAAATTAGAGAAATTTGAAACTCCTTTTTTGAGTTTGGATGATTTTTAAATGCATATTACACTTACAAAAGAACCCTAGAGTAAATGCAAAAAAGCAGAGGGTCTTTCAATGTCATTCACACAGACATTAATTTCAGAAGATACTGCTGTTTTCAATCAAGTTTAACACTGTTAATTTTTTCTCATTATCAGCAAAACAAAAAAAGTACATGCTGAGGATAAGGAAACAGCTTTGTTTATCCTCAAAATCATGTGCTTACCAGAACTAAAGTATGTATTTGCCATATGTCAGCCCCTGGCCCCCTTCTTTAAACTACAAATTCATTAATATAGCACAGCAGTGCTACATCATTAGCAAGGAATAAAGCACATTTTAAAGAGCAATTAAGTGGTATAAAACTACTTGGAGAGAAAGGTTTTCCACTGCAGCAGTGTCTTAGGGAGACCAAAGGGGAAACCTGACACGAAGGAATGTCAGCCTGAACTTGATTAATTTGTACTCAGAGCAACACGTCCCCCACTGCAATGGCAGCAGCTTCCCACACTGTTTTGCTGTATTCTCCCTTAGAGCTTTCTTCTGATCTGTAGGTCATCCCCGAGATGGATTTGTTCAAATTGACATCTTTAATAGAGTCATATCTTCTCTGCTATTGTCTCAAACTTCACAACTCAAACCATGTGTATGGGATGTGCAGGCTCCCAGAAATGGCTGCTTGGCTAAACAGATTGTGCAGGCTGAATGTGCAACATCCCAGTTCAGAACATGCAAAGCCCACTCGAACGCTCCCACAGACCACAGCAGCCCTGCCACAAGACTCACACTGTGCTTTCCTGGAATGGTCAAACTGGAAAGAAATATCAACAGTTCAGGACAGGGACACAACATGACTCAAAATTCAGGTAAAGTCTGAATTTTAGTTTCTTTCTCATTGCTTTTTTGTTACTGCGATTTGAGGCAAGAAGTCAAATGGTTCAGTTTTATGGCTTAGAAAGAAAAGACTTGAAAAGCTCGATCCCTGTTTTAAATGAAAGCAGATTCTCACCCACACAAAAAGCCCAGTGTTTAACAGCGCTTTGCTTTCAAGCATTATTATGTTGTTGAAACAAATGTTTCTATGAGGTTTAATGTAGAGGAATTTATTTAATTTAATTTATTTCTATTGCAAAATTAAAACTGAAGTTTGTTAAATAAACTTCCTGGCTTAAAAAAAACCAACCAACCAACCAAACAAACCCCCCCCCAAAAAAACCAAAGCAAACAAACAAACAAACAAAAAAAAAAACAGTGAAAAAAACTTTACATCGGTCCTATGAAGATCCTAAGAGTATCCTCAAAACTCCCCTCCTTTCCCCTGGGAGTTAGGATGCTCAGCAAGTTTGGGTCTTAAATCAACATATGTTTGTTATTTAAGTTATACTGTCATTGTTTCTTTTTTGTTCTGTGGCGTGGCTATTCCTTCCAAGCCTGGAAGCAGCATCTTTAGCTTGTGAATATTACATTACCCCCTCGCCTACTAGACTAGAGAGAAAACACTTTTGCTACATGGAAAGCCTGACAACCCTAAACAAGCTACAATAAAAAGCAAGACCTGATAAAAATTCCATTACTTGCTTATCTGCAGAGATTCTTCCCAGTTCAAAGGGTCAATTTCCCAGCAGGGCACCAGTGCTTATCAGCTAGTTCTGTTGAGCCTTTCAGTTGCAAAGAGAAGTGTTGCCTCCAACTGGCATGACAATGGCACTATTAAAGAGACACTTCAAAGATACAGATGTTGTAAATGCTTTGATTTTGCCAAGTTCTCTATGCCATCACTATCCAACAGACTTTTTCATGTAGAGGTCAGAGTCCTTACTAAGCAAATGAAAAACAGGTAATAAAATAAGTCACGTGAAATGCAGCAAATCCATCACATGCCTCCACACCCAAAGCAGGTCCCCTTCTTGTCCTAGGTACAGAGAAGCCCATACCTGGCCAAGAGAGAAACAGGGCTACCACAAGATAAGGTTCAAGGAATCTGCTGCAGCAGGTCTAGTTGGACTTGTGTATATCCCACAAACCTCCAACTTTCCTTCCCACAGGGGTAAACATGCAGACAGCAGTATTACTGAGGAGGACTTAAAGGAGTGGACACTTGCAAGAGCAGATCTGTCGATTATCTGATGTCTGACATACCAACCTGGATTCATTTTAAGCAGGCTGTATAGGCAGGACAGCCAGTACTCCCTTGGATGATTAAAGGGACATGGGGTTTGTTTGTTTTTTAGCTTGCTATAAGGTGAGGACACAGCACAGTCAGCATGGTCACTCTCTAATTATCACAGGATCATGTGATATAGATCATGCTTGTTAAGGTGCATATGTGGTCATTCCACATCTGCCAGCTTGCATCAGCACTGAATGCACATACCTTTATCTAGATCTTGGATGACTTGCTTCAGACCTTTCCCAGTATTTGATCTTCCTTCAGTGTGACCTTCCATCACACATAAACCATATGTTTTAAGTAAAGGTCCGCTGCCCTGAGCACAAGAAGTATGCACATCATTCATCTTTTAAGAATTCCTTCTCACTTAACTCTCTCCCTACTTTCTTTGGAGCAACAGCCCAGAGTGCCAGCCTTGTTTTTTCAGGCCAACCATCTGCCTGGATAGAGCAGCATCCTTAGCAAACAGTGATGCAGTCTCTTCAGAATGTCTGCACCGCAGTTCCTTCAACCTGTTAGCTTGCAACCCTTCTGACACAGGTAAGAAGATGTGCCAGAAAGGATTGTAACAGCAAGAAACTTCATTTTCACATGAACGAGGACATGACAGGAAGCTTTCAACCCAGAACACTTCCTGTCTGATCAACAGGCCGCAGTTTACATATAGGAGTAAACACAGTGACCCACAGCAAACCAAGGTCATCTCCTCTAAAATATGCCTGTTGATAGCACAAACAAATTAAGTTTTAATTATCAAAATTCTGACTAAACTAAGTTTTAATTCTCAAAAGCACTTTCAACTCAGATATGGATTAGAGTCAATCTTCACTGAAGGAATTACCCTTTTTCCAGTTACTGTACTTCCCTTCTGGGAAAAAGCCCTTTCACTTGGATGTCCCATATCAGCTTCTGCAAGCATGATTACAAAGAACACATGCAAACAAAAGCTATTATGTTATCACATCCCACTAAGATACACTATACCAGAGACCCACATCCTTTCCACCTGTCCCAGCAGCAAATTTACACGGGCAGTTTATGCCAACACATGACACCTCGCAGGGCACAACCACAACACAGGGCAACGCTGTAGTTTTAGTAAAACTGACCAAGGCAAAATAAAACCCCAACCTCCACAGCTGACAGGCTAAGTTGTGATAACACACAAGTTACAGTTTTGCCTCATGGCTTTATTCCATCTCAGCTAAAGTACATTGATGTGCCCTCTCCTTCCATGCGCGCTGCAGCAAAGCAGTACAGCTTGTGGTTGTCACTTGCACACTTTAGTCTCCCTCTTCCTTTCTTTTGTCCTCTGCCTCCCACCTCCCTTCTAAGGCATTACCTCTCAATTAGTCACAGAAATACAGCAAAACACACAGTTCTCTGATCTCTTACATGGTCTTTTATCTAGAAACATTTAGTACTTGCCTTCTCCCTAGGAGGAGCATTCTTTTCAAGAAGAACCTGCTTTTCAGCAAAGAAGACAAAATTGGAGGAATTTAGTAGGAGATGTTTTAAATATTTATGCTAGCAACCTCTATGCTTGTTTCTATCAGAAATACATTCAGAAGAGATTCTCTCAAAAGTTAAAACCAAGCAGCTGTGCCTGAGTTTTCCAGGTGTGTGCCGGTATGCTTACACAACCAGCATGTACACCAGCAGTCTCTTCCCTGAAGCTGCCCACTTTCTTTAGACCTCAAAACTTGATCATCTGTACAGATAAGCCTTTGAGCCTCTGTAAACACAATGCTTTAGGTGTACATGCTGAAATAGAAAGCATTTCAACACCAAGTAATGTACAGCACTCTGACAGATGATGCTCTAAACCGGTGACCAGGGAAGAATTTTATTACTCCAGTGGTTGCCAGGGACCATCCAGCCATTTCATTCTGTTAGTAATTACATGCAGCATGTTAATTTCTTCCTTTAGAAGAATTCTGAAGCCTACTAAATGCTGTTAGATACCTGAAGATTGCAGATCATTTTTCAGTAAAAATGATCTGCAATCTTCAGGTATCTAACAGCATTTAGTAGGCTTTACAAGAATAAAAAGACTAGAGTTAAGATTTCAAGTTTAGCAATGAGGCATGAATTTCTACTACCTTTATGGTACACATTTATTTAAAACATGTAATTTACAGTGGGTATAATCATCATGCCATTCTGCACTGATTTTTGCAAATTTTATATTAGAAAATCATGGGACAGCAAGCTAAAATGCCTGTGTAAGTTTTAACTCAAGAAGAACAGTCAATTTAATGCCACTCTTTAAATGCATACATAAGCAGGGACCTGACTGACAAAACAGCTCTATCATGAAAAGCTTAGTTAAAATTTCACCAGTTAATATCTAGATGGCTTCCCTTGACAACCCTGCTTTAGCTGCTGTGCAACCTGTCATTTTGTAACATGATTTGAGGAAAAATAAACACTGAAATAAGGTTTTGCAACGTTCAGCTTATCCTGAAATATCTCTTCATTAGACCAAGATAGAGGAATAAGCATTTATTAAAAATACCACATGCCTAACTTTAGAGTGTAACACCCAAGCAACCCAGGACAGCCCTGGGAGCCAATGAAAGCAAGATCAGTATGTAAAGTTTTATCAGAAACTGATGGACTAGGTTTTCTGACATAGTTACTACTAATCTAGAAGATCTGATCTCTTCATTAATGCTATTATGTCTTAAGTCACTCCTTCATCACCCTTTTGGGTTTGCTCATGTTGCTCATCACAGTCTAAGCACACCTCCCTAAGAAAAGTCCTGCTGGAGAGTTAATTTCAAGGGGTTTGTAAGAAAAAGGTTTTAAATCCTCTTTTGTATTTTAGGTATCACAGTTGCCCACTTGTTTCTGGTAAGAGTGCTTCAAAGTGGAAGAACGGGCTAGTTCATCCAGAAGTTTGGAGGGTTCAGAACTTAGATATGACTCCAAATGGAGTCAGTGAAGAGAATTCAGCATTGGGCAATATGCCCTTTGCCATATGGCTGCTGGGCTCCCTGCCAATCACAGCTCAAGAGCCAGTGCTTGAAATGGTAAGATAAAGAATTACAGCCGTCTGGGGCTGGACCCCTGAGCTCACACATCTGCAAAGACGTGCGTGCCGACACCAAGAAACAGATCAGAAACAGAGACTCATGGGCTGGTGGAGACACAGGCTCATAAAGCCACATGATGCAGTGCAGCTGGATATCCAGCTTGGCCCAGCAATGGTATAGCTGCATTTACATCGCTCTTGTGCCGCTAAAATTGGAAGTCTCTTGCATTCCCCCACAGCTTCTGCTTCCAAGGAAGTAGAGCCAATCTGGGAATGCTGAGAACACACATCTGGGGCCTAAAAATTCTCCAAGTGAAAGCTGACAGGATGAATCACCATCTTCCTGCTAGCTGAAGGACGGGGAGAGATTTTACAGCCAATCTCCTTCGCCATCCTCATCCCCCATCCTAACAAGGAGCTGTGATACCCATGAGAAAAGGGGTGATTCAGGTGAACAGCAGAGCTAACACCAACAGTCTGGGTCTGGAAACAGATGTTCATCAAGGGAGAAAACATTCCAAAGAGAAATGTTCTAAGTGTAAAGCTGTTTAAGGGTGGGTTTCAGATAGGACTTCAATATTTAACAGAATGTAGAAAGGATTGTTACTTTCAGTTAAATCTCTGAATATCAGTGAAACTATGACAGCTTAGGTACAAATAGCACTCATCTACCAAATAGCCTAAAAATTACATTGAAGCTTTGTTTTAACAATGTCCAATGGGATAAATAAGCAGCATAGTCAGCACTGACAATGTTGGGAAATGGCCAGGCCAACACCAACACAGCAGATTGAGCCAGGACTCAGAAACTGGGAGGAAAGCTGCTTAGGAGGCCCGTAGCCCTAGGGCAAAACAGGAGGCACTGCTGTGCAGAGCAGGGAAGGGAAGGGAAGACAGAAGACAATTTCCGTTAAGACGCATAAATCACTGGAACTGCTTATAGGGAAAGAAAAGTACTGGGATGAGAGGACTGACCATGCACTGGAGGCTGTTTGAGACTAGATCTTGGTCCACGAGGCTCCAGCAGTGCCAGGAGATCTCAGGGAAGGGGACAGCAGGAGCAGGCTCAGTAACAGCATCTGCACTTCCAGAGGCTGCCCTTGCAGCAAGGACACTGCTGGCACAGAGCCACCTTTCCCAAAAAGGCAGAGTTTTCAGAAGAGCAAGCCAGAAAGCCACAGTAAACCATGGTTGATCTGCTCAGCGCAGAATGCAGTCTGCTTTAGTCTCAGCCAGCACCTCCTGCTTACTCCTCTGCCCAGGAATAACGGATGCCCAGCACTCCGACTGGATTTTGCATCAGATTTTTTTCTGTTTAAGATCTTAAGGGACCTTGAGGTTTCAACTATTTTTCTGATGGCAAAAATATCCACGGTAGTCTGCTTGGCAAAAAGGAGGACATGCCCCACCATCTGTGTTACAATCTGAAGTGACACAATACAGGCCTTGGGATTTCTCTCTCCAGGGCCATCTCAGTCTTGACAACTTCACTGCAGAACTGATCCAGACACTCCCTCTCTCTCTCTCTCAGCAGTTTGGTTGCTATTCTCAGAACAGGATTCTGACGGGCAGGGAGGGAAAGATCTTGAACCAAGACAACAGGGAAACAGAGCACAGAGACTGTGAGCTACAACGAAGACAGGCTAGGCTGCAGGCTCTAGCTCTACTTACAAACAAGATGTGTACATTACATGTGTGTATATGTATGTATACATACACATAGGCAAGGCTATAAGCAAGCAAGATCATTCCAGAGCACTTAAGGACACAACAGTAGACAGGTTGATACAAGCAAGTAATAGCACAATTTAAAGAGCACAGAGCTAAAAGATGCAAAGCAGTTTGTTCTAAGAAGTACCTCCATCTATCTTATGGTGGAATAATTCATTTTGTATTCAGTAAAATTTGTTTCCAGAGTAATTAATGCAAACTGACTTCAGAACTTTCTTAATCATTTGTGTGGGTACAAGAGGCAATTGCCCCGAAATAACTTGAAATCCCCAACAAGCTTTACAAGCCTGAAATTGCTGGGGATTTTTTCCTTCATTTCATTCTATGGCTAGAGCCTGAATAGCTATACTGTATTTTGTGTAAAGCCATGGCTGCTTTTCCTAAAGTGCTAGCCTAACAGCCAGGTGACACATCTCTTCCATCCACCTGATCTGCTGCACTCCAGGGCCCTGAGCCAGACATGCACTGCTGAAGAAGAAAGAAATCCACTGGGAACAAGAAACATCCACAGAATGTATATTTCGTAAAGCTTCACCAACAGAGAAGAAATAGGTTAACCTCTCTTGTTGCCAGTCCCAAAAGAGGCTCATACTTGTTCAAGGGGCATGAAAATCTGGTTTGTTTCCACTACAACTCTTCCAGTCACTGGAAAGCCTGAATGCAAGCATGTATCTGTGACACTAGGGCAAACAAATCATGGATATTCTTCTCCCCAGCAAGAGAGAGATTTCTGGGGCTCATCTTTGGAGCCTTGACTGTGCTGCATCTCCAATGCACAGCATTAAGCACACATGAATTAAATTGTCAAGAAAGACTATCTCCCCTACCTCTCAACAAAACCCCTCAAGAAATTCGGCATCTCAAACCACATCCTTATTAAAAAAAATTAATAACTACTTAGTCAGAAGGGTGTGTGCAAGCCACTAAACCAAAATTCCTAAACTCTAATCCTTTCCAACAATAAAACTTTCTGCTTCTGCCAAACCACTTGGTCCATCTGTTTCACTTTCTTTCCTGTAGAAAGGAGAACGTGGCTTCCTCCACAAAAGCAGTCTGTGGACTGAGATCTTTATAGTGTCCTTTTCCAAGTAAGTTTTTCTTACTTACAAATCATTTTCACACTAAAGCTTCAGGTCTTGGCTAACAGAAAAGTCAGGTGGATTGTACAAGCATTTGTTCTTGAGCCATTGCCATACACATAGGATTATCTGCTTTTTGTTGCTTTTGTTGAAAAAACAGCTGAAAAAATACAGGCTTTGGCTTGCATTTTCTTGACAGTTGAGGGATGGAGAAGAGAGTATCTTTTCACATAAAATGCCTTCTTGAAAAGACTAAAATCTGAAGAACCAAATAAGAATTCAGCCAATCTGCTTCAGGTTTCAACATTCAATTCAAAAGATCAACATTTTTGAGAATCCAAGACTTAGAGAAAGTCTAAGTAGGTATTTTCTCTGATGTTTTCTCATTACAAAGAAAAATCTGATGCATTAAATGGAGAATTTCTTTTTGGTCATTTAACGCCTTCTAATACTTCAGGGATGTAAATTCTGAAGAAATTCCATTTGTTGCCCCGTACCTTGCAAACCCTCAAAAACACATGCTGTGAAGAAGCTGTCCATCAAGATGCAGGTAACTAACGCAATACATGTACAAGAAACAATTATTTAAAGAATATGGACCACTTAACTGAAACAATTTCTAGGCCTCCTACTTTGAGGCACAAAGCAAAGGTGGCTTGAGAGCACCTTCAAAAATGTCTTCTGCAGGCTACCTTTGGAGGAATTGCTCCTGTGGGTGGATATATGTAAATAAGTGTTCCCACTCCTTAGGGTTTCATATGGAAACATTTACTAAGTTACACCAGCATAAATGGCTGTAAAATCTCAGAACAAACCTTCTCCTTCAACATTAGATACTTCACCTCAGATTTTATTAGTAATTAAAATGTTCCACAGGAAATAATAACTATAGCCTTAATTAGGTAATTAAACCTGTTCCTGAAGACTTATGTAATGCAAAAGAACAATCATGCAGATGGAAAAGTTTAAACCTACTAATTACATGCATGCACAAGTTACAAGCAAAAGCTTTTTTCTTAAATCACTTAAACTTTTGCAAAATTACATTTCAACAACCAGCTGTTGTGCGTCAGAAGAGAAGAGCTTACTAATGCAAACCTTCTATTTCACAGTGCTGCACTAAAAGCCCCAAATTAATTCTCATAGATTTAGAAGACTTAGAAGAAGTAAATCAAAGAATCACAAAAAGCTCAAGTCTGCTTTCTAGATCCTCTTGATTTTAGATGTGCCAAGAGTTTGGAATAACTTCTCCTTACACAATTGTAGTAAATATTCCTGCCTCACCTGCCTATTCCACCCATCTTTTAGACAAGGGGTAATAAAGATATCTCAGCTGCTCATGAGGCAGCTGTCAAACCATCCTCCTTTAGAGCTATAAAAAGTACAAGGATTAAAGAGGGTGGGGGAAAAAAAATCAAGTACAATTACTTTTCTTAGCGGGAAAGTATTTATACAATTGTAAATCAGCTCTGAAAAATTATGATATTCCCTGTTGAGGAGGAGCCTCACAGATACTCAAGGGTTTAAAAAATCAGTGCTTTTCATTCTCTTTTGCAACTTGTTGCTCAAAATATGTACAGCATATGTATTGCATCTCAAAATTAACTTCCCTATGATCAGCCTCTGGCTTCACAAACATCTGAAAAAGGGTAACTGCAGTTATACTTACTTGTATAAAAAAGCATTCAGATCTATTTACACCAGTGCCTCAAGTGAAGAGCCAGTGGTATTTTACATCAAATCAGCTAGCTCTCCAAACCTTTTAAAATACTCTAGTCTAGCCTTGCAGACCTAGGACCCCAGAAAGCAAAAAACCACTGATCTTCCACACAGCTCCCTCAACTGATTAGCTCTTCATATGTTGTCACACTGCAAAACATTTATACAAGACCATTCAGCCATTTATAACTGGTCAGAAATACTTGAGTATTATGATACAAATATTTAAATATCAGGTAAAGAAACCCCAACAATAACATATCTGAAGAAGTCAGCCTTGTGTGCCCAAAAGCTACTCAGTTCCACAAAACCACTGGGGAAAAAAAAAAGCAAACATATGAACAAAAGCAACCATGGTGAAAACTCACAGATAAGTCCAGCTGTCTGGAAGTTGGGACAATAATAATGTTGAACTTTCTAATATTTACTAGCTGGAAAATGCAGTTTCCTCCTTTTTCAGTAATGTTTGCTTATGTAAAGTCATAGCAACATTTGTTACCAGTAGAGAGTACAATTAGACTGAAATCTTCTACCTTAAGAGACCTATGCTTGGTGAATACTCTACAGATTTATCAATGTGTGTCTAAATTCAGCAAGTCATCTGCAATGCAACCAAGAAGACACCACAAGAACAATAAACAGCTTTATACTACCCAAGTACTCAGTTTTATTTGACTTCAGGAAAAAAAACAACTGTTAATAACCTACTGCCCATGAGAAAAACACTCTGTTTTCTTTGACCTAAGAAGATGTATCGGTAGACAAGATACTCAGTAGTTACTTCACATGACCTAATCGTCAAGGCCACTTGTGCACATTTAGATGATACAAAAGTATCAATTATGATCCTCACCACCTGCTTTAATAGGTCAAAAATACAACTCATGTTCAGACTGCTCTTTTAGCCGAGTTCTTTAACTGTAAAATCTACATACACATAACACTTCCTTCACATGATGTTTCCCTCAGCGCAGCACACAAGACTCTCAACATGTGCTTTCCTCACTTTTTGCAGCAGAGGACAACTGCTCTTGATGGGTGTTCCCAAGTATTTGCCTTGGTGTTGCAATTTAGTGAAATAGATTATTCACACCTCTTGGGTCCCCCAATATTGTACTAGACCACTAAGTACCAAAAAGACTGTGTCAGTAGCTCTCCCATTTCTTCCTGTGACTGACATGGGCTGAAATATCAGTGGCTCAATAGCATGAGGCCACTCAGAATGTACCATTATTATTTTATTTTATGTTAAGATCAGTGGAAGCAGTTACTAGATATAACAACACTTGTAAAGAAATAAGAAAACCATGCCTCACAGCTGCTTATGCTTCAGCCCAAAGGCTGTGTTTGCAGCAGCCAGACAATGCTGTGAGTGCTTGCCAGGCTTTTTTAGCCAGGTTCTGGTTATTGTAAAGCCTTTATCTTGACCTTCTACAAACAGATCTCCAATTACAAGCAAGCATGTCAGCATACATCCATTTTTCTTACTTTAGTTCTGCTCAGAATTACTTCCCATTCAAGTTTTTCCCTGCAGTTATCCTGCAACTCATTGAACAGATGCATAAAATGCCAATTTTTAAACACACTTCTCCCAAGGAATACTAATCATCTCTAGCTTCAGAAATCTTGATGTGCTTTGGGAATGGCTAGACAGAGCCATCTCCTGGCTAGACAGGAAACAGAACTTCTGTAAATACACACCTTAACATGTGTGAACAAGTTATTCATCCACTTCAAGAGAAGACCTGTGTGCAGATTCAAGGGTTGGTTTCAAAGGATAATCTTCATATCAGCATACCATAGTTCCTCAAATTATCCAGTTAAAAACTACATAGATGATGGAGAACAACCCATCCTGCTTGCTACCAGGTTTTTTGGAGAGTATGGATGCAAAGCTAACAGCAAGCTCAAAACCTGGCTTGAGAAATACTGACACAGCAGCAAAGCTTTATTCATTTGTCCATAACAGAAGTGCCAGAAACCGTCCAGGGTTCAGGGGACAAATCACACACAAACTTGGTCAGAACTGTGAGGCATCCTAACCTGCAACCCTGTCTGACTTCCTTAGGCATAAATAAACTCAGTGACCTTAAATTTTCACCATCGATTGATACAAACAAGTAATAGTTATGCTCTTGCTCAGGATTAAGTTAACATGACCCAAACTATAAGGTATTTTAATTACACCTAACTTAACAAGAACTGAGATAAAAAGATCAAAAAAACCCTTTACTTGTGTTTGATAAGTTTAACCCCAATTGAGTTTCTGAGTATCTTGTGATATGGATTTGCTTTTAAAAATATCATAGAAGATCCTGCCTCAGTAGTGACCCACAACAATCATCAAGTCCAGCTCAAAATAAGAGCATTCTGAGACCGGCATTCAAAGCTGTAATTATTTCTCCTAAGACAGCATTCACTATTAGAACTCTTTCTAAAACCACTTCTACATACTACAGCTTATATGTGAGAGTCATTTTCCTCTTTCTACCAAGAAGAAAGATGCAAGCATGGCAAACAAGCCTTCTTCTGTACTTAAGTGCATCTCTACATTCCTTGTTAAATCAACACTCAGGACAGCTAACAGATGTGAGAGCTTACTGATAAATAAGTGGGTTTTGTTCAATTAACTTCTTCCCTCCTAAAAAGGGTATTTCCATCTCTTCTGAATGGTTGCAAACACTGACCCGCCTGTAAATACAAACAGTACAAATGCTGCACATACTTCAGAGTGATAGGGAAAGATGCCATGATCACTAACAGCCTAACAGCATCATGAAATATAGTGGGATAAAGAACTTGCCATGGCAGCGAGAGCAATCTGTCATCAGTATCTTCTCTAGGCTGTAAGTGCAAGCAGCTTGCAACTGCAGCCCTTTGAATCAGACTTTATTTATACTGCACTAGGTACACCTACACCTCAGAGGAACTAGAGACTTTTAGATGCTAGTTTTAATTACAGCTGAGCAAATATCCTTTTGCTCCCTTCTTAGAGGCAGAAGAAGCTCAGAAGTCTCTTAAAATATACTCTTCAGCCACCACCAGGCTGACCTACTGTTCATGTTATCACTTTGAAAAGATTTTTGTTTTGATCCTTGAAGTGAAAATTCAAATTTCTCTACAAAATCCTCATTACTCAAGCTCAACACATAAGCTCCTTCAGAAAAGGAAATGTTCTGAAGAAGTGTCAGAACACAGAGTTTCTGAAGTCCTGGTTTTCCTGTGTACTACCACTTGTACAATAGCAGAAGAGGGCACAGCCATCAGCAACAGGAGTGGGATGTAATCCTGTTCCAGCCTTGGTGCCATTTTAAAATGGATCACATATACCAGGACTTGGGATCTGGGGCTAGAGCAGTGCATGGCCTAGGTCAACAGAGTGAAGCAGAGCACTCTGGTCCTGCACTAAGACTGCTGTCTCCTCCTACATGGGTGCATGAGCAACAGCGAGATCATTGGAGGCATTTCACGTAGGCAGTCTGGCAAGTCACAGATGTCACCTCTAAGTAACACAGACATTATTCATAGCCAGTCACTGCTTGCTATCTACAGATAACTGATTGCATTCAGACCAGATTGGAAACAAGGTTGGCTAAAAAAAAAAAAAAAAAAAAAAAAAAGAGCCAGACAATCTGTTCTCTCAGAGCTCCAGCCATTCCTGGACACAGAAAGTGGGAAAGACTTTGACAGCCGGGACCCACACTTTGCACAATAGCTGCTCAAAGTCAAGAATACAGCAGGATAATGCATTATTAGCCAAGTGCTGTAGAAACCTCAGCAACTAGCATTTGAGTTTGCTTTTTACTGCAGCTGGAGGATCTGACAACTTTATTTTCCACTCCTTGCCCGCTGTCTGTTGTCCAATCACTGTTTTAAACATCCAGCCTTTCTGCACATAGCGTAACAGAAGAGATCACATTGCAGTTCAATGGGCTGTGTGAAGTTGCATGGCCTGTTCTATGTTTTTTTAATTGCATTAATTGATCTGATGCCCTTTATTGTTTTCCTTCTAAGATCTACATTTACAAGAATCATCAGGAAGATTTAACCACAGTAAGAACAGCACAAATTGCTGCCAATGTAGAATTTTAACATCAATTTATCCCCTAACTATAGGTATCCCCTCAAATGAACTTATTTCTGTACATTGTATTCTTGGCTTCTTTGCTAAAGCATGATGTGCCCTACTTAGCACACAGCTGGATCCAGGATCCCCCTTCCCTAGGACTAGAACATAATGAAACAACAATTTTTGGCAAGTATTTCATGGCCACAACTTGCATGGATCAAGCTTAATCATGCTTTAGTTCAAAAATTTGTGAAGTTTATAATCGCCAATTTTTGAGACTCACAGTAATGGACTACAATCAGAAGTTTGCTCTCTGCAACAATATACTAATATTTAAAATATTTAGTTGTGATCACAATTTAAAAACATGTTGAACTTACTGTATGATTGTTTTTGATAACTTAACCATTAAATCACAAAGCTGATCTACCAAGAAAATTTTTTATGCAAATATCTATAAAAATATATATTCATGACAGAGCACCATCTTTTAAATAACAGTTGATTAACTTTAATACTCTATAAGATGCCCCCTCTTCAAGGAGCTTTTCTCTGGCAACACCAAGATCCATTTACTGATGTAAAACCCAATGAGGAAGCATCACACAATCTGGCACAGCACTACTCTACAAGCTCTTAAATGTGGGACCTCTGAAGTCCTCATTAAAAGCAGAGAAGTGAACATACAATGCATTAAAAATGTTTGGTGGCTTTGCTTGGGTTTTTTGTTTATTTTTGTTTGGTTGGTTTTTTGTTAAGCCTTTTCTTTTTTCTGGTTTGTACACCTGATATTTATAAGCAGCTGTTTATAAGCACCAAACCTGAGTTTGCACTCATGGGTGCAATGGAGACCAAACAATCAAACAAAGAACAAAAAATCAGGAGATTTTACAAAAGCATATGGCATAATTACATTGCAGATAAAGTTAGCATTTAAGATCTGGCAAGTTCCAGAAATTTTTAGAGACTGACAATTACTGAAAAGTATTCTTTAATCTCTTACCACTGCTCTGCTTATCAGCATGAAGATCACTATGACGTAAGTGTGACACATACAAATCCCTTCATTTGAAAAATGTGAACTCAAGTTTTGGAGTCTTTTCCTGGCACTTAAAAACTAAACCAAACATCCCACACCAAAACACCACCCAAATAACCACAAACCAAAACCAAGTAAGTTACAGTAACCTAGAGAAATACTCAGAAGATTGGATGGTAATCTAAGAACCTAACACAATGAGTTACATATGTTTTTACTTGGAATTAATTCCATCTCACAGTCTATCACAAAATAAAAAAAAAGGTACTAGGGACAAATCTTCTCAAATTTTATCTACAGGAAAAATGTTTTTTAAAAGTCTGTCATATAGGAGACCTCAGATTTTTTAATTAATGCCCTCATCCTGGCCCAAAGGACACACATTTTTTTTCCCCAGAGCATGTACTCTTTACCTGCCATTTGGATTTAGACCTCTGATTCTATTCCTGGTTTAGACCAAAACCTCCTCAACCCACCCTACACTCCACCACTGCTATTGGGGAGGGGCAACAATTTTTGGCAAAGAGGCCAGGGGTGATCAGCCATGCTGATGCAGAAATGGCAGGCAAAGGGCTCCAATCCCGAATAATCTTTGCACCACCAAGAGCAGTAACCATGGGCAGTAACATTCCCAACTATTTTAGCACATGCCAACATTTCTCAGGAACTTTTCATTACTAATGAAGCCATAAAAGCGAGCCATGTAAATGGGGCTGAAGGAGAGAAGCAGGTTCAGCTGAAGAACAAGGCAAAGCAAGATGCACAAGAACTGCATAACTGGGAACTCTTAAAACAGAACTGGAACCCAGTTATGTTTGGGGCACTGCATGGACTCTGCCTTCTTCTTCCTTACTGACTACAGGCACTGTGTTAGCGCCGGCACTCAGCTGACTGCATGGTGGAACTGTGCAGAAATTTAAACAAGCAGAAAAATAATGCAGCAGCACTTATCTAAATAGTGCTCTAAGCCAGTGGAAACAAGCCTCCTGTGACCACTTTTCCCATTGCTGCTCTCAAATCATTATTGCTGTATCCACGTTGAGTGATTTCACTTTCACATTCAGTGGGACACCCTGAACTTTTCTCTTCTCTTGCAGCTGCACAGTGGGGTAGGCAAGGAAGAACACAAGACTGATTTCCATTGGGTAGGAATTAGCTGTATGTGTTAGCAAGGACAACTGGTGGTTTAGAGTGTAATATATGAACATCTATGGCTGAAGTACCTGAATACTTTATACAAGGAGAATTTAGAATGATTAATAGCTTGCAGAAAGAATAATGAAATTTTACTTACATAGAACACTGTAGACTGACTGAACAGTAACAGACTGACATGCTAGACAGTAACACATAAAACCCTGAAAACACAATGGTCCCTTTAGAATGTGAATGTGAGCATCAATGTAGAGCAGTGGAATTCCTTAGAAGGACATACTTTTCCTACACGCCAACTCACCTACCAGTGCCACCAGCACCCACTGGCAGTAGGTCATGCTCAGATGTCTTGCTCAGATACCTGGAAGAGTTCCCTAGACATCCTCAGATGCCCAGAAAACCAACAGGAATGAAAGGATAGCCACCACAATAACCTTCAACCCAAATCAAATTTCCACTAAATCACTAAACAGATCTTTGAGCATCCAAAAATTCAGAGTTGTTCTTTTGAGCATAACTATGACTTATCAAACTTTCCCTTCACTAGCAAATTACCTGGAAGGAACCCACACTCATAAAAATTTTGTCTGAAAGGATACAAACATGCAACTTCAGGTACTTGTAAGGGAGCATGATGCAAACATACTGAATATGAAAACAAAACAAACTCAAGAGGTTCAAGTTCAGCTGCAAGATTGCTAGTCATCCAGAATGACCAGTTTCTCAACCTTATTTCATATCATGCAGATTTAAAAGATGAAAATTTTAATTGCTTTTTATTTATGTACTCCTCTGGAAGTACCCTGGACTGGTACTCACAAGCAGCTGTTTCTGAAGAATTTCCTGAAGGTCTTGTAAACATTTCAAGAACAAATCCCTGACCATTCATGGGTCATGAATAAGTAGGGTCTGCTGTCCCACATAACAAGCACGATGCTTTAACATGACAAAAACCAAATGCCTATTGCTTATATCACATCTCTAAACAGCAACACAAAGCCTATATTTAATGAATACAGCTTCAAAATTAATATTTTACAAGGTATTTTCAAAAGAAAAGCAACTTAGTGGTTACTTGAATCTTAATCCCATCTAACAGCACTGGAGGATATAGTAACTCAAGTGCCACTAAGTCACCCTGAAGCTACCAGGCACCCAAGAATGAAGGAAGCCAGTCAAACAGGTCAACACACTCTGCAACTGATCATGATGCAGTACTGCAGCTTCAAAGAGTAATTGTACACACAGGGAAAAACCTGCATTTTTCTGTTATCCCTATTCTTCCAACTGGAACATGTAATTTACTAAAGGCATTCTAATTTATAAAGATACAATTCATAGAAATGCCAGTTTGTTTATTAAGAGCCTCACTGCATGCTGCAGGAATCCAAATGCTGCACTGACAGAGTGTGGTCTGAATTCAGCTGACCCTGCTTTGAAAGAAGATTAGGTCAACTGGCCTTCAGAGGTCCTTTCCAACCAGAATGACTTTAGAAAATGGTACACTTGTATTTCTCCTATATGGATAACACAGTAACTACAGTAGCTCTCTCACAGGATTTGCATTCATCTGACCTACACAAATAAGTGTGAATGATAAAGTAAACCTGGGTGTCCAATCCTGAGTTTTCCAGTGGTCTATGGGTGTGAAGACTGATGATTTACAACCGTGATTACACTCTCCCACCTAATGTGGTGGCTACTTCAGTTTGGTGAAAACCAACTTCAAGAGCTACAGCACAGTCATTTTCCATTAAAATGAATTTTTAATGCTTTTGAGCATGTCCTTGTATTTGCTTTTCTAAGCAAACAAGTAGGTGGTAGAGATGTGCATGCACTGTTCATACAATAACTTTGTCTCCTGATCAGCACAACACCCTACTTAAGTTATCCTTTGAAGTGAAGAACTCCCACTCAGGTCAGAGCTATACTGCCATTTCATTAACAGCAGCAGTGGGTCACTATAAACTTCTTACTATTCAAATGAAAGGAGGAACGGTTTGAAAAATAGATATGGTAATTACTTTCCTTTCTCTGTCTCTTCAGATTCTTTACCTCTTGCATTCTTCCTGTGCTCCCCTGAGTACCATTTTTCTTCTGTATTCACCACTCTAATCATCCAGGACTCAGACACTGAGTGGGAGAAGAGAAGACCCACGCACGGACCAAGTTAACCAGTAAGAGGAAAGAACATATGCAATACTTTAAATGGAAATGAGACTTGTTATATAAGAAGTTTAATTTTCCAAATGTCCTCCTGACAGACTCTACTGATAAGAACAAATAACTTGACATTCTTCAATTCTTTAAAATTTATAGTATAGATGAAAAAATGGGCTTTCGATGGAATAAACATAACCTTCTGTAAATCTGCCAAAGTAATCGATACTTGTCAGATGTCACTCTATTCCAACAATTTAAAGCATTCCATAGCAATGGTGCAGTAACATCTTATTGAACAAGTCAAAAACAAGTCAGATGAACAGATACAGCTTAAGCATTAACTCTAAACTGAGTATGAACATTTTAGGAAAAACAACAGATTTTTTTTCAAGTGACATTTTTTGCCTTGTTTGTGTGCAGATGGTTGATTAAACATTGTTTTGGTCTGAAGGGAGCAGCTTCCAAAGACCTGGCAGCAGCAGTACAGAACTGGTGATTATTTTTATACAGGATGAATTTGCCCAAGAGTTGCCTTCATTAAACGTCAGCTTAGAAAAGCTAAGAAACTGTGAGCTGGACATGCTACAGAGAATGGTCTTTTTCAGTGTTTTAGATGTTCATTTTGCTTTATTAGCTAGGTTCTCCAGTGATACTTCATACTTCCGTGAAGCATTTTGTTCAGCTGCTGCCTTGATGCACCACATGGTGGCTTTACAAGAGAAACTCATTAACTAGGTCCATCAAATGAATTCAGTCCTATTACAATAAAACCAAAACAACAACAACAACAACAAAAAAAAACCCAAACCCCCCAGGTAATGGGACAGAGCTATAATTTCTACACTAAGGGATAGGAGATACTTCAGGTTTTCATTAAAGGAGTGGTTTTATGATGCAAAGAGGTGCTGTGTGGAGACAGCTACCAGCAGTACTCACTGATGAAACATCAGCCCTTTAGTGAACTTACTTGAGCTTTCAGAAAAATACCAAAACCACCATGCACTTGTTTTTCAATGCATTTTGTCTTATTTCAAGAAATTTCTTTGATATTTAGTTCAGGCTTCAGTAAAGGGCATGAGCTGTCTACTTTTAGAGGGATTTTTTTTAAGACTGAAGCAACACTAAAAATTTTATTTACTTCACTAGGCTTTCCTTGAGTTAACAATCCTGCCAAATCTTAGCTTGCCCTGGTCACAGCACAAACACTGAACTATGGAGTATCAACTGCAGACTGTTCCTGTGATGTCAATGTTTTGTATTCCTGTACTAGTCTTTACACGCCAGGGTACCAACAGCATGCTATCCACAAGCTGAAAGTGTTACCTAGTCAATAGAAGCTTCATAAAATTTACACCAGAAGACTTAAACAAAAATCCCACAGGACCACAGCCTGTCATCCCCTGAAGGCATGTGTCATGATGCCAGACATGATTAGATGTGATAAGAAAAGAATTTAGAAAACACTGGGGATCATGTACAGGAAGCAGCTTCAGGGTTATGCCTTATCAACCCAATCTACTTCTAGCTTTGTAATTAATAAGAAATGGTCAGTCAGACAAAACATACAGGTAGTTCTTGCAGTAAGACTTACATATACCAAGTTCCAAATAAAAGTATCTCTACTTTTAAATGCAAAGCCTTGTTATTAAGAAACCTTAGTCGTTATAAGAACAAGAAAGCTGTTAAAAAAGAGCTAGTTCCATTTCTCTCTTGTTCTGAAGGTCTTTATTGACAAATAAATATTGTTGATGGGTAAATTGCTAGCTAGTTGTTATTCACAATCTTGTGGTGTAAAATACGGATAACTTTGATCCTTGAAGTTGGTTTCTTACACAGGTTGCTCAAGACCAAGAGAATTAGAACCACAATACATCGAATCCTGAAATGCTTAAACTGCAGCTAATGTTCAAAGGCCTGGCATCTCAGATGCCACTACACTGTTTCTATCCTACTTCAGTACATTTTAAAAAGTCCTTCTTTGTAAACACATCATTCAGGCTATGCATTACCTCATGAAAACTGGAAGCTAATGCAACGACATCTACAAATTTGGGGCTTAATTCTTTTTCAAAGCAGTACTGCAGAGAATGTTTCCAATGCAATTTTCATGCCTCATCATCACACATGAAAGCTAGCACCAGGGCTGGGCAATGCTTCTCTCAAAGAAAGCTGTTGTTTAGGACTCCTTCCATTTTGTGGAAGCACAGAGGAATCAACCACTTTTACTGTTCAGCTGGGGGTTGTTTTGACTGACTTACCCTTCACCACTGGGTAAGAAGTAGTTCCCAGACTTTTCTCATTTGTATGTATTCCATACCAGTATATCCCGTGATTCAGAAATGTACTTGTAAGAGTCTTTCATTATATGTTGACTTTCAATCCATTTTAACACTTTATAAGAGGTTCGGCACCACAGGTCTAACTCCATGTCACCCATGGCCAAGCTACATCCTGGGTAATGCACATTTCATAGTAATTCTTCTTCCACGTATTGTGCTTCTGGCCAGTCCAGAGGCAAGTAGCATTGTAATCTGTTCAAATCCAAGAGGAGGCCAGCAATAAAAGGAACCTCACAGAAGGCCCAGGAATCACTTAATTTTTTTCCAATATGAGAGAGAGGAACACCATGTTCCCATCAGCAGCTTACCCCTGAAAACAAAACTGAATTGGAGGTGCGAACATTAGAGGATGACTACAGATATACAATTAAAACCTGACATTTTTTGTGCAATTACAGCGCTTAGGACAGAGAAGACAGTGGCATCGCGTATAAACAGCTGTATTTAGAATCTGTATATAAATTGAATACACCACTAACTGGGAGGAAAGACCATGGAAGAGAAAGGCAGGACAGGAAGACTCCTTAAGGAGGTTAAAGTGCGGCCACACACAAATATCCTGTTAAACACTGATCAAGTGTTTGTGTGCCATGTGGGAGAATGCTAATTGTTTACAGGTATCAGAGCTGAAGGACTTGGATGATTACCAGGAAGCAGTGCTCAGAAAGTCCACTGTACAATTAAATAACGGATTGCTGAATAAGGCTCTTTCATTTAAGTCGAACCTGCAAGTTCCTAATGCAATTATTTACCACCAAGGGTTTCTTTTCCCAAGACTGGAATCAAGGAATCAAAACAAAAAGAAAAAAAATGGTACCAAAAACCCACCAAAAACCCCAACTCACCACTCCTGAAAGAATGTTTTCTTTCTCCTATGGGAAGATGGGTACAAAAGGAGACAGGTCTTGTTTGTTGTAGCACTAATCAGTATTTGTAGAAGATTAGGGGGGAAAAAAAAGCAAAAAAAAAAAGCCTTCTGGTCTATTTGAGAATGGCTTCAACACCTGCCATTCAGGTCATTCACTATTAGCACCTCTGTCTCAGAGCCCCATCAGAAAGTCTATAAAGCCATGAACACTTCATGTTAACAGGACAACATTTACAAGGATTTAGCTGAAAACTCAAAACACATGCCTAAAATTTTGAGAAACCACCATCTTATTTTTAAAGAATATTTTGGTTAAGTTGGCCACATGCCCAAGTTCTGCAGTGCCAGCAATTCCTCCCCCTTTCTTTTCTGCAGAAAATTTTCTCAATACTGAATATTTCATCCATTCTTCTGCTGTTAGACTAGCTTAATCGAGGTGGAGGGGCTCACTGCACACACAGCTCAGGGTGCTTGACAGCTTTGATCCACAAATCTGGCTGCAGGCTGCACAGGCTGTCAGCCTTTCTTGTTTGCCAGGTGAGTCACATCCCTCCCTTATTTGAGGGTCACCCTGCATCCATGGAAAGATATGAACACTGTTGTTGGAAGGCCCAGTCCATCTGACATCTCAGTGACCTCCTGAGGTCATTAGTGGGATGTGGTGACAGTCACAGTCTGCATCCCAAGCAGGATTTGAATTTAGCAGACTTTAGCAGACAGAATCTCCGCAGACTTGAATTTAGCACCTGCCCATCCTTCCTTCAAAAGGACAACCAACAGTTACTGACCCTGGATGGCCTCTTCACAATTAATAAGAAAATACATTTCTCCTTCAGTCTCAGGCAGGCCTATCTCACTCCTGCACCTTCGGGACAGGCTCACTTCAGCGCAAAAGCTCCCCAGGAATGAGGCTGATAAGGAAGCTCTCCTTTGGCTATTCAGCCCATTTCTTCCCACTCTTCTGCCTCTGGGCCTGGTTAAACTAGTTTGGGCAGCTTACCAGGGGCCTAGAGAACCACATCAAAGTGCTTGGATTTCTTCTGTTGTCTGGTGTTTGCAGAGTGGCTGTGAGAAGGCTTCTGCCTCCACCTACGTGCTCAGACCACTTGCACACTTTTGGAGCTGCACCTCACATCCTCGCCCCGCCAGAGATCTTCTGGGCACAGCAAACCTGGTGAGGAAGAGCTCACTCTCCAAGCATGGAGTGCTGCAGCCCCACGGGCTCCTGCTGTACCCTCCAGCCAGTTGGGCTAACCAGAGGGACTATATCCCTGTTCTCCAGCTCTACCTAGAAAGTCATGTCCATCTCCCCCTGACAGAAAACACAAAGCATGATGTAAGGCCTAAAGATGAACATCTATGCAGATCTTTTAGCATATGGGCTGGGACCTTCAGGCTTGCTCCCTTCTCCTTTGGGCTTCGGTATAATTTTGAACACTGGCAAATTAACAAAGTAAGCAGAGGGAGAGAAAAATTTGCCAGTTCTTCAGGTTTTCTGCATGGACAGCTTGCTCTCTGTCCTTCAAAACCATTTACACATCACTCATATAAAGCAATTTGAGAGAAATTAAAAAGTTTTGCTTTTGATGTCACTGCGAACCAGCCCTTGAAATAGTTTCAGCCTTGAAAACACAGCTAGGCAGATGCGCTCCCTGTGCCACAAGCACAGACAGAAAAAAGCACCAGCGATCTCCATTATTCGCACCCGGCAATGCTGCTTAGCATCATCTTCCGGGATCAGCCGGGCCGGCGCACGGGATTCACCCGGGATCAGCCGGGCACCGGGATCAGCCGGGCCGGCGCACGGGCGCCATCTGGCGGGCACGAACGGGGCCCAGCCGAGCGGCGGTGCCGCCCCGCGCTGAGGGAAAGGAACACACCCAGAGGGACCTGCACAGGATTGAGGGGGGGATCTCTGCAAACCTCATGAAGTTCCACAGGGCCAAATACAAGGTCCTGGGTCAGGGCAACCCCAAGGACAAGTACAGGCTGGGCAGAGAACAGACTGAGCAGGCCTGAAGAGGTCTTGGGTGTGTTGAGAAGCTCCACATGACCTGGCAATGGGCACTGCATGAAAGCAGCGTGGGCAGCAAGCTGAGGGAGGGGATTCTGCCCCTCTACTCCACTCTGGTGAGACCCACCTGGAATGCTGCAGCTAGCTCTGGGGTCCCCAGCACCAGAAGGATATGGACATGTTGGGGACAGGCCAGAGGAAGGGCAGGAAGATAAGACTGGAGCACCAGCTCTGGGGTTGTTCAGCCTGGAACAGAGAAGCCTTGAGGAAACCTTATAGCAGCTTTTCAGTTCCTACCAGAAAGCTGGAAAGGACTTTCTACAAGGGCATGCAGTGAGAGGACAAGGGGTCAGGGATTTGCAATGAACAAGGGTAGCTTTAGATTAAGTATTAGGAAGAAAGTCATTATTGTGAAGTTAGTGAGACACCAGAACAAGTTGTCCAGAAAAGCTGTGGGTGCCTCATCCCCAGAAGTGTTGCAGGCCTGGTTGGAGGGGCCTTTGAGCAAGCAGTCTAGTAGGAGATGTCTCTGCCCCATGGCAGGGGGCTGGAACCAGATGATTTTTAAGGTCCCTCCCAACCCAAACCATTCTATGACAATTCAGCAACTTTTTGTTCAGCTCTGCATTAGGCCACCATCACAAGTCACACTAACTCCATGGCTGCAACTCCACTGCACCTCCCCCAGGCAAGGAGATAACAAACAGCACATGGCCTTTTTTCCACCAGAACTGCAAGGCCCACACTGGAGACTAATAGCACCCAGAGCTCTAAAAACAACAGCTGAGCATTCCATACCCCACCAGTTAACTTCTGCCATCTTTGAGTCTGTACTTGGTGCTTGTCTGACCAGCCTTGGCTGCTACCCTCCCAGCTGCAACACCCTACTTTTCCCTGGAGTTACCAGCTGCAAGAGAGGCAAGGCAGGCACTGTCACACCAGTCTGATTTTCTTTGCAGAGCCAGAAGTGAATTTAGAACCTAAGCCCCATATTTTAGCGTTTAAGTGAAAATGCCCAGGACTGTACATTAATTCTGTATATGTTTCATCTCTACATTTTCATGGTGACTTTTCTCAAGCATTTTTCCTGCAGAAAGCTGTCACAGCACTGACTTGATAACCTCAGGTTGGTATGCTCTGCCCTCCATGCTGGTAAAGCACATTTCAGTGTTCATTAACAGCCACACAAACATTTCAGCTTTAGAAATGTGGATCTTATATAGGTGTGCCTGGTGTACATCCATGGTGGTACAGGTGCAGCATGTGCACACATGATCAGGTGTTTTCCAAAATGTTTCTTAAGGACAAAATTCATAGCTGTACCAAGCTGTGTGCATACTGGGGTCAAATTCAGACATAAGTGTTGCAGCGTGTCCTCCTGATACCCACTTTGTTTCATAAGGTATCACACAACAGGCTAATTTGAAAGTGAGACCTGGAACTGTTCCACGGGAAAGAAAACTGAGGCTACCAGAATGCTGCTAAGACACCAATGTTACAAAACTGTCTTTAAATAGTACTTTTGGAAGGATGTCAAGAAATATATATTTTCTATGCAGCCTTCCACAGCATACCAATTTTCAGTCATTTTTACTTTCCTTAAACAGGACACAGATTAAAAGTTAGAGCCTGCTGGCATTATTTAAAATATTGCTTTACTTGCCCACCACACACACTTTTGTCTTTAACAGATGAATATTCTTAAAGAGCTTTAAACACTTTCTTATTGTGTATACAATGACATGGACCTGTAACTGAACAGAAGGATTAATCTACTCAGACTTCTGATCCCATACATTTTTGCTTTCTGCCACAAAAGACATGGGTGCCAAGCATCCATCTGAGGCCTCTTGTCAGAAAGCTTCTCTGTGAAAAAAGATAGCTTTTAAAGATGGCTGGAATAGGTAGTGAACTATACAGCAGTCATAGCTTTTAGCATACTTACATACAAATCAAGACTGCAAGCAAATGGCTCTGGAATTATTTACAAGAAGGACTGATTTCTAAGATTTACCCTAGGCTTATTGCTGCTTCCAGAACAGATTTCTGTCTTGCAGAAGCATTGCACCATCAGGTGTGTATTTTGTGGTGACAACTCTTCAAAAGTACCTATAAACAGATTCAAGCTCTGGATCCCCAAAACGATCTCCATTTCCTGAGGTCACATCTTACATCACCAGTTTCACAACAGGCAGAAAGTCTTAAGTTTCTTCAGAGCCTTTAAGTCATCAACTTGATTACATGTTATAATCTTTGATTTGTTGAACTAATGACAGAGCCAGAAGCATGCTCTTCTATTCCCATATCTTTTCCAATAGAAGTCACTTCATCCATAAACCTGATAAGATGCTTTGTAAGATTTCAGTCTTTCTGCCAGCTTGCTGTATATACCGGTCTGTGTTAAAGACTAATTTTCTTACAGAGTCTCATTTTCTAACCACATCATCTTTTGTTTCCCTTGTACCCAGAAATTAATTTTGTACACCAAACCTTATGCTTTGAAAATACTCCCAAAAGTCGTTTCTGTTCCAGACATGAACAGAGTGCATGAACAGACACGCATTGCAGCCTCCACAATTGTAACTTTCAGAAGAGCTTTAAAATGCCCCCAAAATGGTATGACAGAATGAGTCTTAAAACCATAAGAATAAACATGAGTAAAGCCTGACATCAGGAAGATCACCTGCACACCTCTGCAACTGGGAGACCATCAGTTCCCTACTTCACAACAAGGATGGCTCTAGCTAACAAAGCTGAGAAGTATCCAGCTTCCAGCTAGGAAAAGCATATTGAATTGACAAGCACACGTATCCCTATCAAACACCCTTCTCTGCCCCCACCATCCTCACATCAGATGTAGACAAGCACCATTGCTCATGACCACAGCAGCAGTTAACACCACTTCTTGGTCTCCACCATGCCACCTCCCTGTCTGACAGCTACCCTCCAAAAAAGCCATCATTAAAGCTACAATGAACTCACTATGATAAGCCATTTTCCCTGTGGTAGGTCATGCAAAATCCATCAGAGACAAGGAATAATTCACTACTGGAATTAATAACTGTAGTCAAGGGGTCAGAAGCCAGTTCCACATCACTTCTGTGTCTGCAAAGCCACACTGAATGTGTGAGTCTGCATCACTCCAACCAGTGCAGCACAGCAAACTTCTGACATCTGCTGTCCCTGATACATAAGGCCACCACGTAACTAGCAAGGCAACCTCTTGACTTTTTGGGGGGTGGGTGGGCTAAAATGGAAGGGGAAAGCTCAATGACTAAACAGGTAGACACCACAGGGTTTTTATCCTCATCATAATAAAATTGGAGATAAAATTTAAGGGATATACTAAGTGTACTCCAGATTTAAAGAGACTCTTGTGGACACCCATGATTTGCTATTCAAGCAGAAAACAAAAATTCAAATACACCAATAAATTTACTCCAAGTCTGAATACATTACAAGAACCAACTATTTCATGGGCATTTTTTAAACTATAGAAAGAGGCAGTCAAAGCAATGTTTCTGTTAGGTAAAGAAGGTTGCATTAATTTCAAAAACTAAATAAAGTTGGAGTCTGTTGCACTGGTTAATGAATGAGGTGACTGTTCTCAAAGATATCCACACATGTACAGATCACAGCTACCATGAACAGTTTTTACAGCACTGCTGTATAATCTCATTCAGGTATTTGACTACTGATGGTAATTAAGGACCATAATCCATTGCCAAAAAGTAAACAAATGTGAACAACCACCAAAACTTGGGCAATAGAAAAAATTGTGTCGGGATATTCCAGGCTTCTTGCAAAGTACTTCAGTGTTCAGAGAAAATTTAAAGTTATAATAAGTTCTTGAGCATGTACAAAATATAAGACTGGAGCTGAACGCTCCATAAGCACAGAAAAAAACAACAGTAACTGAGAAAGTATTGTTTATGAAGAATTAGTATTTTGAACCTGGATAATGAGGAACAAGATTCACAGACTAGAACTACTGAAGCAAGAGAAAACAACAAAGTTTCAGTTGTAGAGATAGAGCCAATCCAGCCTTTTTTCCTTTGGGGCCTGCACAGGAATACAGCTATACCCCAGGTTTTTTGCAGGATCTGACTCCAGTAAGGTAAGTACTTTACCATACACATTACTTATTATGTACCAAAATTGACGTAGTAGTACCAAGGTATTAAATTAAAGACATGTGCATCCTGATTAGGGGTACTAGCTGTGATGTATTATATATGAAAATGAAACATTATGTACAAAAAGTAACAAGCATAGTAACTGATATCTACAAACTAAAGTCACAGTGGCACATTGAACAATTTTAGGTTAACCAGACTCACTTAAAAATAGAAACCAGAGGCTGGGCTCTTCTCTCACCCCATTTTACACGTCTTTACGTCCATTGATTTCAAGTGGAGTTCTTCACAATTTATGCCATTGTGAGAGGAGAATCAAGCCTTGTGTGCTTGAAAGGAAACAGCAGACATGTTTCCCACCAGAGTGCAGGGGGAGATTTAAAAAAACATAAGTATATGAACTGTGAAACCGATAGAGTACACAAGCAAAGGCAGGCAAAGAGGCTCTAGCTGGGGGTGGAGAAGAAGAGAACTTGCAGCTTACCCAGGGGTTTTGTTTGTTTGTTTTTTAAGGCTTGGGACTGATATTAGTAAGTCAGTCCTAGAAGCCCAGTCAGTAAAGGCTTCTTAAAAAAAATATTTTGCAAGAACTATTGCATTTTTTTCAGACAGACATGATTGATTTGCATTTTCCTACAGTTATTCTATAAAATGAGGAGCACACCATTTTGTCTGTGGAAGACACAGACTTTCCATTCCTAGAAAGTGGAGATCTGACCTATTTGCATCACCAGAAACAGTGCCCAATGATCATTTATACCCAAGCCCAAGCAGATGATCTTCCAAAACTCTTCAGGACCATCCGCACAACTAATATTACAGTGGTTAGAAAGAGTAACCCTTCAGACAGGAATTCAAGTCAGACAAAGTCCTATATATGATGTAGGTGACAAAATCACTTCATGGTTTGGAGATATAGAAGAATAGAAGCTACAGCTTTATAGTAGATGTTTTTTTAGGCTTTTCTTTTTTTTTTTCTTGGTAGCAGCATGTGGTTAGGAAGCTCCTCTTTCACCACCCCACTGTGCACAAACATAATCCTTGTACTGTTCTGTACTGATTGGGCTGATTTGGGGAAGCTCACTTAAAACAAAGAAGCAAGAAAACCCCCAAATATTTTCAAATTATCTCTATATCTCCACTTGAGGTATGCCTGCACAGTGATGTGACAGTGCAAGGGAAACAGCTTGAGTATTTTACAGAGGGAATACAGACTTAATTCGTTGTTTTATATACCACAGAAATGCAAGATTGAAGTAAATAATTTATTCAGAGTCCAACACTGACAGAATATTACTGTAATTGTTTGGAAATGCTTTTCCCCCACTTTCACTCATGTGCACAACCCCTGTTACAGCTCACAGTAGATTTTAAGTCACCTCCCAGCATTCCAACAGGAAATGTGCCAACGGTTTCCTTTTAAAAACAAGTCTAGATTATCTACTCAAAATTGCATTAGATATCAGCTGATTTAGTACACAAAACAAAGCAGGACGAAGATAAATGCAGAGAATTGCACAAAAGAGGATAACTTCTACCTGCAGAAAAAAATGTTGCATAATTGAAGGTGTACCTGCTGATCTTCATGAAACATGTTCTTTCAAAGCATAAACCTCCTTCCAGAGGCCCTTAGAAGGTGGAAAGAGACCCTAGAACAAATACACGTCCTTGAATATCCAACTTTGTTTTGAACCTAGCATTTAGATGTTGAACACTGACTTACGCATCAAAGTTTGAAAAAAAAAAAAACAAAAACAAGCCTTAAATGAACACAAGCCTGCTATCACCCCAGTCCTAGAATAAATCCATTAAGTATACCTTCGTGAAAGAGCCATCATATTGTCAGTACCTCTTGACAGCATTAGCTCCAGGCTAATAAGACATCCACTAATAGGTAAGAAATGTTTATGAACAGCCACAGCACAATGTGAGACAGACAGGGAGACATTAAAAAAGCAATCTTCCAAAATTACAGCCTAAAAGGTGGCAGACTGAGAACTAGACAATAGAGCTCTGAGTGTTGGGGGACATTCTGCGAAGAAATCTGAAAAGCAATAAATCTGCAGCAATGAAACAGGTGCCTGTTTGTCACTGTGGTCACTTCAGTTCAATCAAATAAATGGATTGTTCAATTTCAGTATTTTAACAGCTACTCTAAAAACATGCAAGCTGTTCTTGCAGGAAATAAACAGTTTTGTGCAATTGGGAAATCACATATTGAGAACAAAATGGGTATTAGCCTAGACCACGAACTTCAGCTTCACACCATCTGAAAGCCCCAGAGAGCACTGTCCAAGCAGATGGGCTGTGTGAAAGGTTGAGTGCAAAGCTTGACAGTTACTGGATTCACAAACAGCTAAAGAAACCATCGAGCTCAGTCGTCTACTCTGCAGCATCCTTTGCTGAGTGCTTCTACAGCTTTATGGCAGCTCATGGTTGAGCACAACAACAGCACATAGGCCTGCCTCCTACCCTGCAGACATTCTCTGCAGCCTTACTCTGGTACACTGCTTCCTTCCCCAGGGCCTCCCAAGAAGAGGCCAAGACCCTGTAAAAAGGGACTCTGGGAATCTCTCTGTGGAGAGCTGCTGTAACACAGCTGCTTGGGTTTGTTTTTTTGTTTTTATGGTTTTTTTCTTTTTTTCGGGAGTCACATTTCTCCTGAATAGTACTGGCACCTCCCAGCAGATACCTGCTGAAATCCAAACCCACACGGAGCTGCTAAGAGAACAGAACAAAGCTGCATCCTGGGTAAAGAACATCCTCATGAGGCTGGAAGTTTTTTGGTACCTCATAACAGATGAGAGCCCGGTCTGCTTTCTACATATTTGGCAGTACTCTAAGACATTCGCTGGCTATTGGCCTGCCAAGCTGTTTAGGCTTGTAAGTTTCTCTACACTTGCTTTATACTATTAATTTTATTAAATATAAACATATCCTTTGTATATATTTTTCTCATATTCCATATGCACAGAATGAGCTCATTTCAGTCCGAAGATGAATGAAAACTCAATATTTACCACACAGATCCACTATGCTTTGCAAACAAGACTGGAAAAATGCCCTCTCACAATGAAGTTTTCCATACCATCTTTCTGATGAGGAAACAGTTCAAAGCTCTTGGAAAGCCATATGTATACTTTTACAAAAGTCATCTGCAATTCACCAGTGAGGTTCTAGACCTAGCACAATTTATTCAGCAGTTTGTATACAGAGATGCAAATATGCAAGATTCAGACATTTCTTTAGCGCCTCCATAAAATTAATTTTAAAGTATATAAATATTCATACTTTGAATAGTCATCTCAGCATGAGAAGCTTTAATTTTTATATGAAAATACCAATTCCCGCAAAGCGTCTGAAATAAAGTAAAAATACATTAATCCTAAAGTATGCACACAAACACATGCAATTTCTTTACATAAACACTTCTGAACTTCTGGGTGATTAACGCTTGATTACAAAAAGAGATCCTTAAAAACTATCTTCACTAATCATGCACTAATTTTTAACATACTTGAAAACAAGTCAGGTTTTACTGCTGTTAGACAAGTTGATCCACACCTGAAAGCACAAGGTGGCTTTCAATTTCTGCTGTGGTTATTGCATGTCTCTGTTGCTGCTGAAATGGGCCATGGGTGAGGGCAGCGTCCGCCAAGCCCAAGCGCTCAACGGGTTGAGCAAGAGTGCCTGGGTGCCCCGGCAGAGCCTCCTGCTGAGCCAGCACCACCACTGTCACAGGAGTGTACTTGGCTAACGACGACAGCAGGGACAGCAGAACGGGCAAAGCTGGACAATTACAGAGCCGGTGGCAGAGGCGGCTGCCATGGCTCCAGCAGGGATCACAGGGATACAGGAGGGATGTGTGCTTTCAGGAATTTTGAGGCACTTGTCTAGATATGTTTAAAGATTCAGAGACAAGTCTTTTATATAAGTCTTTTTAAGACTAGTGAGAGAAGATGCAGCTTTCCTACAGAACAAGAGGGTGCAGTCCTACCACACAGCACAATCCAAGGCCTACATTATTATATTCATAAGTGCATCCATGTTCTTATTTTCTTTTTTAAACATTCAAACACATTCAGAAATGAAGATGGGTGGACAATGAAGACTCTCAAAGAAAATTTAAGGGACTAACATCACCCTGCTTAAAAAAAAAAACCTGTAAGTTTTATTATAAACATCATGATACTGACATGCAGATTTTTAATCATGCCAGTTGCAATTATACAAATCAGTGTTCCAATCCACAGAGAAGTCAGTTTTCATATACACCACATTAACACAGACATTAGACAGGATTTGGCGTGCTGCCGACAGAGAAGCTAGTTCTGGAATCATGCAATATTAAGTCTGGGGCTACTTGATGCAAGATTAGAAGGCAACAAGCTCAAAAAGGTGGTTACAAAAACATCACAGGAAACAAAATTATTTTGTTTATTATTATTAAAGGCAAGCAATTATATTTCAGTATTTGGATTGCAGCTGAAAATGCTTTTTTGGCATGCAACCACTCCACAAAGATAATATTGAGTGTAACTGGAAACATTTTAAAAAAATTCTTACTAAAGTCAAAAATGGTAATTGCAAACTGCAGAATCTGTCCTTAGATAAAAGGGGGGCAACTGAATGAAACTTATTATATCTGTTACAGATACACACCTACAATCACACTCCATAATACTCTTGCATCTTAAGGAGGGGACAGAGGGGAAGAGAGAGAAAATGAAGGAGAGAAGTACACAAGACAGAACAGCAAGAGCTATCAGGTGCTATAAATCAATGTTTCACATACAGACCTTAGACAGGAGTACAGACTTTGGTACAGAACAACTGAAATAACACACTTCCAGCATTTGTTGATGTGAAATCTACTGGAACTGAAAGGTCTACCTGAGAGACTGTCTACCCCAGGTTTACTAGCTAGCAAAACATTGGGCTTGATAGGTTCATAATGATCTTGAAAAGCAACTCACCAACCTTATGGATATATTTAAGAACTTTTAAGAAGCCTTCCAGGCAGGGTTCCAAGAAAAGGTAAACTAGCAAAAAGCTGTCATTTACAGATCTTTTAAAAAATACTAAAAATGTTTGTGTTGGCTCTTACCTCTTGTATATGAGCACTTCACTCATTGTGTACATTTAAAAAAAACCCTCCTTGCACAAAAACATGCTTGAGGAATATTATCAGTTTGTGCTGAGAAGTGAAATGCTTGCTCTTTTAGTTCTGCTAAAAAATATATAATGTATTTTGTGAATATTATAAATAAGTAAAATACAAAGAGGAAGAGTTGTAGCAGACCACCTGTGAATTTTTTTTCAGTAGCTGGAAATATCCTTTGTCAATGAACCAGCATCCAAAGAGCTGTTTCTGAAAAAAAGCATGTAATTTTGGCAAACTGATCTGATAGTCTATCTGGGAATTTCTGCCAGAAATGCCACAACTTCAGTGTGCTATTACTTGAAAAACACGTTTCTTCCCATCATTCTTCAGCCATAAGGTGGGAGGAGGAAAAGATGAGCAATAGCTGTGCTGTGTCCTTCCAAGCTGGTTCTTCCCATTATACAACTCCTAATCCAAACAATTTAAGCACACAAGTAAAAGCTACTCATTTCTGTAAACATTTCCAGGAGCAGGACCTAAGCTTGCATGGCTTACACCAAGCATATACTAATGGCTAGAGCTAACCTCAAGTTTACTTCTGTTTAAATAGCATAAGCGAAAACCAGTGCTGGCCAAACTGAAGCTTAAGCCTTAATACAAGGGGGTAAACTGAATATTGATATAAGCCACTTGGTGACTAGGGAACCATCTCAATCCAGCATTCTTATTGCAATATTGTATCATGCAACAGTTTTCCCAGAAATATAAGTGACCTTTCTCAACATTTAAAAAATAAAAAGCGATCTTTCAGAGCATGCTTTTATACCCCAGCAGCAGGGATCTCTTTACTTTAGGGTAACGTAGTCACAGACAATAGAAACACAACCCAGTTTGTTTGTTTGTTTTAAATAAAATTCATCATTGCACATCCAGTTAATTCTGGAATGCATAAGACCTGGCACCCAAGCAAACAGAGGCTTTCAATTTAAGAGCAACTTTCAGTCTGCCCTGTTAGAAGCTGTGTATAGCAGTAATTGACAACGCATTTATTACGCAAGATTCACACGACAAAGGGGAAGGACTTTTAGGCTATGACACAAAGGCCCTCAGCATTAGAAAGGGTCAAACCAATCTGCAAAAGCATAATGTGGAGCAAAGCAAATTACTCTGTAAAATGTAGACATTTATTAGCATAGAAAAGTTTCACAGGAAACAATGACAAAGTAAAAGACATCCTATTTTCATATGCTAATTAATTAAATATGCCAAATGCATTTAATCTCTCATTATAACCATAGGGGGAGACAGACCAAACTCTTGAAGTTCCAAAAAGCCAGGTCATTAGTGTGCCAAGTAATTCTTCAGATCTTCTCCTTATATACAAATTTACATTCCCAACTCATAACATATGTAAGTAAAACTTGACTCCCCCTCCCACCCCCTCCATTTCTCCTTCTTTGCAAGGCACTTGCTTTCTCTTGCTCCTGTATTTTCAAGTCTTATTAAATGCTAGAAATAACTCATTTGCTAGGGGGGAAAAAAAAACCCTAAAAGCACAGAAGCCATTTTGCCAAAGGCCTGAGTTAAACACCTCAGACCCTCTAAGACATAGAATAAGCTAGCTGAAAATGAGATTAATAACATTCTTGCACATATGCACAAAAATCCACACATAGTTTGTGCTAGAAATGTCAGATGACATTTCTAGCCATTTCTTGCCTTTCCAAACAAGAAAGGGATTTTTATGTTTACATAAGTTTGTCCTTGCTTAATAAATCTTAAATTGAAACAGATTTTTTTTAAACAATTACCTTTTTCAGAGTTATCATACTACAGGATATTAGGAAAAACCAGACTCTCCTGTTGCTTTTACCCACATCTGACTCCAATCTTAATAGTTTAACTATTAACCCTGTAAGGTCCTTACACACACACCTTGTCCAGTTGATGTTAAAATTTTTATATGAGTGATCTGGGCTTACTCATTACAAAACCTTTTGTTGTACAGAAAGAGAGCAGCTCCATGGACCTTGATTTACAGGACACAATTAACTGTGCTGTTGGCAGAACTGCACCAGCCCAGCTCATCCGGGGCTCTGCAGGCAGAAATGAAAGGATCTGTCACTGCATCAGAGTAACGGCTCTCTCCATCTCCTTTCCTTTCCACTCCCTGTCCAAGCTCATCCTGACCTACTCATGTCTTGGGATGAAAACCTAGCTGCTGTGATATACCTCTTTTGCAAAGAAATAGTACAAATTACCTTAATTCCCCCTAGAAACAGCAAGAACTACAGCTAAAGGGGGAAAAACCCCATCCTACTTGAAAAATCGCAGTACTTTAGAGTTTGCCGTGCAAAACGTGTAGTTTAAAGATCTCAGTTACCAGCTAAACAATGATCGCAAGGAGTTTCGCAACAATAACGCTAGTAATTTATTTATACCTTTTTTTAGGTTTTCTTTAGCGTGTTGGGAATATGCATTGTTAACCATTAAATTTCGCTGTATAAACATTTCTCAGCGAGCCTGTAAAATACCCCCCGCTGCGTCTCCTCGCCCTCCAGCTGACAGCACTTACAAACACCGGCACTGGTGGGTGCTTCATTTGGCCTCCCCGGGCCACCCCCGCTCCTGTCAAAGGCCAGACCCAGCCGCCGCGGGCTCGGACCACAGCGAAGGCGTCTGGACGGAGCGCAGCCCAGCCGACTGATAAATGGTGGCTGCTGGAGTTTGAAATCCCGGGGTGGGCACAAATATTCTGGGAGAAGGGACTCGCCCTTCCAGAGCTCTCTTCGTTAAGAAATGAAAGCACAAACACATACTTCAGTGAGGTCCATGGCTGCAGGGGTGGGTGCGGGGAGCACCCCCCGGTTAAAGCGGACAGCGCGGAAGACGCCCCCGGGATGGCAGAGCGAGGTTTCCTCCTCGCCAGGGTCCCCGCTCGGGGCAGGAGAGCGCCCAGAGGCGGACGCTTCGCTCAGGATAAGGGCGAGGGCGGAGGCTGCCTGGAAGGGGCCAGTTGCCACGCACTGACAGGCAACAGCTGAGCTCCCACATCTGGACCCTCACCCAGACCGGCGGCCGCGGCGCGCCGCTCGCTCCGCCGGGCGCACCGAGCCGGCACGGCGGCGGCGCCGCGACACCTTCCCCCGGCAGCGGGACACTCCGCGCTCCGCACCGCTTCCCCCGCTTTCCCGAGTCCGCGGCCCCGTCCGACAACTCCTCGCAGGACGGCGCGGCGCCAGCGGCGCTGACGAGCGCGGCTCCGGGCTCGGGCGGCTCCTCGCCGGCGCGCCCTGGCGATGCGAGCCCCGGGCAGGGCGCAGGACCCCCGCCGCACCGCGGGAAGCGCTCCGCCGCCGGCGGCACCGTGCCAGCTGCGGACGGCGCTCCGCCAAACCCGCCGGGCGCTCCGCCGCAGGCTGTCCGTCAGTCGTCACCCCGGGGAGCCTCCACTTACCCTCCCCGCAGCGCAGCCGGACCACGGCGACGTATTCCCGGGAGGCGGTGTGGTCCGTCACACAGACGACGGGGGAGGCGGATACCCGGCTCTGTCCCACGGAGTCAAGGCCGGCGGGAGACGCGCATCTCCGGCAGCACCGCGGACGGACCGCCCGGAGCCTCCTCGGCCGCCCCGCCGCGACTGCCCGAGCCCCGGCGCTCCCCGCCCTAATGGGGCTCGGCCGCTCCGCGCCCGGGACGGCGCCGGCCGCGCTCCGCCGCGCCCATTGGCTGCCGCCCGCCGCGCCCGCCAATCGCCGGGCGGCCGGGGCGGCGGGCGGCGCGCGGGGCCCGGCGGGGCGGGGCTCGGGGCGGGGCCGGCGGCGGGAGCGGCTCGGGGGGCGCGGCGTGACCCGGTCGGGAAGGAGCGGGAGCAGGCGGGCACCGCCGGGTTCTACGCTCCCTTTCCCTCGGTCCGACGGAGCTCTGAAGCCGCTGGGCTTTCAAGCAGGGAGCGGGACGGGGAAAGTTAATTAGAAACTCCTCCCGCTGCTCTGTGCGGAGCGAGGCACAGATGGGGCCCGATCCGGATGGGTTCGCGGTGTTGGCGGGGGCTGCGCACAGCCGTGGCGGGCAGCGGGCACTGCTGCAGAGAAGGCGGTGCGGTGCGGTGCGGTGCGGTGCGGTGCGGGCCCCTGACCGGGCCAGCGGTGCGGAGCCCGCAGCCCCCGAGGGGGCTGGCGGGGGTGGGTGGGCGCGCCCCAAAGCAAAGCAGCGCCGGTCTCAGCGCCAAAGAGACGGCAAAGCGAAGGAGGCCGGCATTAAAGGGACACTGAAGTGGCCAGGCACGCTTAGAAATCCCTTCCCTTTTGACGATACGGGCACTTGTGGTATCTGTTAAACTGCTGGAGTCTGCAGCCCTTGATCGTGTTGCTCGCACCTAACAACGTGGATTTAAACAACGTGGATTGAGCTCCTGGTTCTCTCGTGGTCTCAGTGTTTAAACCCTCTGTGGAAACATCAAAGGACGAGTCACATGGCATTTAACTCGATGTTATATTTCTTCCATAGGTGCAAATTGGAAGGTGAGAATAATTTTGCCAGAGTGACTTATAGGCAGCCGCAAACTCTTCTCGCTTGGTGAAAAAAGGTGTATTTGGAGCCTCAAATGTTGTTTTGTATTAAGCTGTGTCTCTGGCAGCGTCTCTCTTGATTCTCAAAACAAGGAATTACATGAGGAAATGAAAATGAGAATTTTCCCTTGGTGTTTTGAAGCACATTTGGTTTTCCTCTGTTAGCAGAATAAGTTTACCTATATTCCAATCTGTCAGAATCATCTTTCTCCATCTGAAAAAATAAAAACTTAACTTACAGGAAACAACTTCAGACTACAACCATAGGCTACAACTTTGCTACAGTCAAAAGTGTTAAAACTACTTTTCACCTTACAAGTTTCAACTGCAATTCGAGCCCTGGTGCTCTTTTAATTTTTCAACTTTCTAAATGTTAATTTTTCATTTCTTTTTAAATATTAACCAAGTCTGAAAATAAATATTTCCAAATTTCATCATTAAAGTTTTTGGAAAAAAAGAATAGATGCTTGTACAGACAGGGGAAACCTCAGAAGAGTCAGCCTCTCTCACTCTTTCCATCAGAATGAATTTGTATTCCTCCTTCAATTTAAGAAAAAACACAGAGGATGAAGCAGGACTGTGAAAAAATTTTAAATATATTGTAGAATATAGAATATAATAAAACTATATAATAGTACTGTAAAATTAATTGTAAAGGGAATAGGGTGACAAAGATGGCAAAGGAGCCATCTGCTGCCTTAGAGCTGTTTGTCCCTTGTCTTGTGTTCTTCCCTGCCACCTATTCAAACATTTCTCTATCACTTATCACAAAGATCTAAATGCATTTAGGCTCTGCTGGCAGCACTGCATGATTTCTGTCATTTACTTCTTCCCACTTAATGTTCCGAAGACATAGGAAATAAGATTGCTTGGCTTTTAAATAACCTTGTCAAAGGTGTTTGAAGTCATATATTAGGAGATCTGAATCTGGAATAAAAGAATTTATGGCCATGCACTCTTTTAAGTTGTATATCTGTTTATCTGATCCTCACTTACAAGTGCCTCTAATTAAGCTATAAACTCCTAGTTTCTACTTAACCATATGGGAAGCCTGGGAAGTTTGCTACAGTAATGTCATTTACCCATTCTACAGCCATGTCTGCAATGCAAATCCAGCATGGCTGTTTAAAAAGTGTTATAACCTGCTCTGTTTTTCACAGCATGGACAGAAATAGAGCATGTCCAAGTCACCAACTGTAATCCTGAAACAGTACAGTCAGTTTTCTCCTCAGACCTACAGGATTTTGTTTGTGTCCAAGAGAAAACACACCTACTGCAAGCAGCAAGAAAGTTAAAAAATTGCAACCTGCAAATGCAATTAGTGAGGAAGGGACAATAATATTTCCATCAACTTTTTTTGGGAGCTACTTGGATGTTTTGTGCTTTTGTTGCATTCTCTGCTCAGGTACTGTTCACAGGTTTTAATTGCATGCACTTTTCATTCACTTGAAGTGTGGATAATTTGAGGATGGGGTCTTGTCTGCCGCTGAAGTAGGTTGCAAGAGGGTATAATGAAAGCTTACGCATAAAAAGGGCCCAGAATTACAATATATATTTGTATATCTTAAACTTCTGTTAAATATTTCAATAATATCTATGCAAGAAAAAAAATTATACTGCTGCTGAGCAAGTTTAAAAGGGGCTTGAGTCCCACCTTTGCTACTGTAACATAGTAAAAACCCCAAATTCTATTAGACTGTTGCCCATTTTATGGAAAATGTTTTCTAAAATATGTTCTATATTTAGAATTTTTCTGTAGAAAGTATTGCTGACAGTTATCATTAATTTCATGTGAGGAATGCAGTTTTTGGCCCACTTTTGCAGGAGGTTAAAATTTAAAAATGTGAAGTATGAGACGTTTTTCTGTGATTTTGAAGTAGGAGGAAAGTCTCTGTACAGATTCATACAGGTACCCTGGAAGGAAATGCCTAGAGCAATCCATCAGACTTTCTTTTCCAATCCTACCTCTTCCAGTGAATACTTTAAATATTTCTTATTATCTTTAAAGTATCCCATGTTTACATATGGAAACCATAGATATAAAGCTGCAGCTGCAACTGCAGGTAAGCAACCAAGAGTAGCTCCTTGTGTACCCAACATGTAATCTGGCACTGATGTAGCTTTGAGGCTGGCCTGGAAGTGGTGGCTGGACCAGACAGCCCTCAGAGGTGCCTTCCAACCCTGATCCTGTGATCCAGAGCTGCTGGATTCAGCCAACACAGGTCTGATATGATGTCTGATTACTTAAGGCAATTCAGAATGGGGAATAGACAAAGGCCATGCCTGAAGATGGAGAGTTTTGAGTGAAACATGGCAGTTTTTACACCGAGTTTCAGCCACCCCACAGATGTCTGTGATGGGTTTACTGTGTATTAAACCAAATTTTTTTGTTAAACAGGGGACAAGATTTGAATTTTGTGCAAGGTCCAATTGTATTGTTTGTTTTGGTTTAGCTTTTTTTTTTGTAAGGTGTGAAACACAGACCAGCTTCACTGGGGGATGTTGGGAGAGAAACAGTGCTTTAATTTCTGCTGCTTGCTTTCTATAACACTATACATTGGATTTTTACTTTCTCTTTCTATTACTTAGTCTTTCTTCAGGAAGGGATGTCATAATGGATACAATGGCCATTCCTTTCCTAAGCAGCAGTAGGAAGGCCTCAGTTTCCCCGTTTGCATGCAGAAAACAAAACTGTCTTACACCATATGGATCATATGAGGCTTAGTTGATCTTTATGAGTTTTTCAGACATAAAGCTGTATGGAAGCACTTCAATTATTAATATTAACAAGAGCAGCTTGTTAAAACCCTGTGTTAGGTGTTTTGGTGGTTTTGGGACACTTTCACTGGAATGTGAAAGTAATGTTACAGTCCACTGTAATGTAGACTGGCCAAAGCAATTAGGCATAAACTTTCAAATGCTGATTCTTATAAACCAAACTCTTTTATTTGGCTTGTACCCAGCAATATGTTCTTTATCAGTTGTATTGAATTGGGTTTTAACCCCCCCCCCCGCACCCCCCCGTCTTAATAATGAGTTTTCAAATGACATTAAGAGGATTGTTTTCCCCTTAACCTTGGCAACTGTACCACTTTTGTCTTCTGTATGTGCATAAACCTAAAAATCTACACCAAACCTTCCCTGAGTGCTGTATGGTTTTGCAGGGTAGTTGGAAACCTGGTCACTGGTGAGTCACAGCAGGGACAGACTGAGGAGTACTATGAGTCCCATCACAGTGTCCAGGTTTGATTTCTTTTCCCATGAAAACCTGTGTGAAGCACGCAAGGAGGGAGGCGTCCTGCCACATGGTCAGGATAAAGCTGGAGTGCATGCTTGCATTTTGGAGAGGGAATGACTTCTCAGGCTTTCCAGTTCAAGTATTGTTCCAGTTTACTGTATCTCCTTTTCTGATTTATTTTTGCAATAGTCCTTCACTTTTGTATAAGATCCCTCCTGCTGATTTTTGCCTGTTTTGTTTGTCTTGGCCTTATCCTATGGCTCCATAACTTTTTCAGCTGCATAGTCCTGCCTAATCTCTGTTTAAAAGTCAGCTGAATCCTTGCATGGCCAGATAAAAAAACTTTTCTTATGGATTTCTTTCACAGACACCTTCCCTGATATTTAACTCTTTATGTCCTTACTGGGCTAAACTGTTATCCTTTTATGGAGGCTTCATGCCCTGCCTTTGATCACAGACTATTCCATTAGTTCTTCTAGCCTAGTTATTTCCTGTGGACTAGGAAAAAATGGGCAATTTGACTGAAATGAAAAAAGCAACATTTAGTTTACAATACATATAAGTAATGCCAGTCCTGTTTCCAAGATCTGCTGCAGTGCCTTGCTCCCTTTTGCCAGAGCTGGAGTCAGTCCTGTGAGCTGCAGTGTCACTTGGAGCAGCTCTTGGAAAACATCCCAGCATTTCTGTAACTATTCCAGCCATGGATCATTGTACTCTGCCTTCTGAGTGGTCTCAGATGAATCTGGTTGCATTCAAGAAACAATGGCAGAATTCCCTGCATTTCTCTAGTTCCAAAAGAGCACTCAGAAGCCCAGTGGTTCTTTGCATATCTATTTCCCAGACCCACCCATCTCCTACCTGCATGAGGCTACAGTGGATTTTTCACAGTGTTTTCCCCAAGAGCATGGGGCTGTTTCATTGCATGGAGGTGTTTCTGTCTGAACAGGAGACACCAACAACCTCCTGTTGTCCCCCACTTTCAGAGATAAAATGTCTTTGAGAGCACATGTCTGATCCCCCATGCAGTAAGACACTTGATGATTAACCCTTTCTTAAGACTGATGCAGTTTTTAAAGTGCTACACCGAAAAAAAAAGAAACTGTTTCACAAAAGGCAATAAATATTATTTTAGGTAAATAACAATAATTATTTTAAGTATCTTTTGTTCTTAGTAAATTCAATTTGCTTAAAAATGGCACTTTGGGAAGCCAGGGTGTTAGAAGTTAGGGATAATATGCCACACTATTTGTCCTTTTCCTTCTCTATAATGGCAAAAGTGTAAATCACAGCCCTAACTTGATTAACTTTTGTTTCACTGTGTTCTGGTTTTAACATTATTTAAACATATTTTGTTATTTAACTATGCAGAGATCTTAATCTTTTACTTAAATGTAAATTGCAAAGTGCAATCGCTAAACAAATTGATTGAATACCATTGATTTTTCATCAAATAATTGTGGCAAATCTTGTAATCAATTATTCATCATTCTTAGAGAAGAATAGATGACATGAAGAATAAGCTGTAATTAAGATAAAACACTACTGGATTCTGTACTGATAATTTCTTTTGAAATTACAATTCTTGCAATTAAATCAAGTTGAAATTAAAATGTGAGTAGCCTGATTGAGGCACTGAGTAATGATTGTACAAAAGTGTAATCTGAAAGAGCCTATTCATGTATGAGGATAGAGATGACATTTGATGCCTAAAATATTTTCTATTTTTCCCATGCATTTCTTCTGTCTAATGCAAGCATCATGTTGTTATTATAGATTTTAATTTCCTCCATTATTATGTGACCAATGCAGCAGTTACAAAACATAAAGCACATTCTTTAAAGCAAATTAAATATTTAATTCCTGTGCTAAATTTATCTTTAGCCTAATTTGTGTTTCTCATTCTCAGTGCCAAAAATGAAGATGGATTTGCATTGCTGTAAGGATTTGGTTTTACAAATTATATGGATTTTAAAATTTACTAATTAATTTGTTATTTCCATGAAAAAAAGGACTTGACTTGCTGGACATTTAAATCAATGGAAAGTACCCTTTTGTCTTCAGTCATGTAGCATACCTAGAGGAAGATCCTCCAAGAAACAATAAAAACCTCAGCATTAGTCTTCACCACAACCACTGTTAATGAAATAACTTGTCAGTCAGCTGGACTCAGGTGAAGTGAAGCCTGACCTTGACAGCAGTCCCCCGCAGATGTCAAAACTTTCTTCAAGTATTCAGGGGTTTTTGACCATCGTGCTAAAAGTGAAAGGAATGAATTGTCTTCCATCCAGAGAAGTAAACTGGAAGGTCACTAATGTACCAGATTATATTTCTTTTGCAAATTAAAAGAGAAATAATTCAGAAGGATTGATAAAGCTGGGGGATATTTTAACACCAGAGATGAACTGTTTCCTGGAAGTAATCATTATTCAGGCTATGTAACTGAATGCAGCTATTAGTTGCAAATAATAACCTCACATGACATTGTTTTGATGGTGGTAGGATGAGTGCAGTAATACACAAAGCACAAATATTTAGGTAGATGATTTGAAATTCATGTACTGGGAATGCACTTTCTGTTATGATTAGGACTATGATTTAGATATGAGCTGTCTCACAGTTTTTAAGGGTTTTTTTGGCCTCAGTGACATGCATTATAACAACCAATTCAGAGCCATAAATGCAGAGTTTGCAGGTAACATACAGAGGGACAAATGTATTCCATTGCCTAAATGGCCATTGGTTTGGAAAATGAAAAGGATAAACAGAATTCAATCAAATTTAAATAGCATTTTAGCTAGACCTGTGCAGTGAGGCAGAAATGGTAATGTCATCAGAACTATTTCTTTTCTCTCTCCTCTATTAGACAAAATGCATTTTATTGTGTCTTTAAGTATCGACAAATCAATTCTTTTCAAAATTTGTTGAAAGTTACTTTGAAAAATAACTGTGTGTGAAAAAAACAGACCTCAAACAAAATAAAAAGCCCCGCAGATTTATATTATTGAAACCATGTAACAAATCTGCGGTGTTTTAAATACATATCTTGCTCTCAGCATTTGGTATTCTTTATTCAAATTATTTGTATTCCCATGTGTCAGGCAAAATTGCATTATTTTTATTTACTCACTAGCTGAAGACACTATGCTGCTAGTGTGTATATTGACAAATTTAAGATTCTGCTTCCTTTAGCAATTTGAAATTATTTTGAAATGCATTTTTGGAAAACATTTGAGTTCTAAAACTTGGTAATTTGGGAGTTCACAGAAACATAAAAGCCATGAGTTAATTACTTAAAGCATGCACTTTGGAGATGGGTAAGGCCCAGAAATCCAACAGAAGGGGAAGAAAATAATGAGTGAGCAGCATTTCTGAAAATCAGAAATGTTTACAGAATTTGAATGCTTGTTTTTTTGCCACAGTTTTTGATAATTAAGCACTGATCTGTGTTTCAGTTTTCTTCTCTTCCATGGAGTTGCACAACACAGTTTGCTATTGCCGTCACAGCTCCCTTTAACACCAAGTCTCTCTCTAGATCCAGTCAGAGGGGAGAGTTGCCAAATTTTTGTACTTTTTAATTCTCCATGCTGTAAGGTTCATTGTATATTAGTTGCCTTTCTGAGATGTCAACAATTAAGTAAGCTGAAGTATTGGATATAAAAAGGGATCCTTGTTCATTTGGAGGTGTAATTTTCTCAGGCTCTGCCTATCTATCTGTCAAGGTTGAGGTGAAAATATGTCAAGCCACCTGATCTATCAGTTAAATACACCTTATATTTCTTTGCTTGCCTCTTACATAGTTAAATGTGCTATAATGGGAACTCCAGAAAGTCCAAACAAAGGAGTCAGCAAAGCAGGATTTGGCAAACTCACACTGAATTACTTGGCCAGTTTTATGCTAATTGGTAAGAAAATTTCTCAGGACTGACTGTACTCTTCAGATTATAGAATCATGGTTTGGGTTGAAAGGAACCTCAAAGGTATCCAGTTCCACTCCCCCTACCATGGGCAGGGACATGTCCCACTAGACCAGGTTGCTCAGTGTCCCATCTAACCTGGCCTTGAACACTTACAGGGATGGGCAACCTGTGCCTCACCACCCTCACTGTAAAAAAGTTCTTGCATATACTAACCTAAATTTCCCCTCTTTCAGTTTGAACCCAAAAGATTGTTTTGAGTTTCTCTGTGATACAGCATGATTTTATTCTGTGCATTGTTTATTTGCATCAAAGGAAAGCATTTGAGCCAATATGCTTAAAATTGGGTCCAAGAAATACAGAATAAAAACCTTCTGTAAAATCTTTCAGTACATTTCCTTCATATTTAGAAAACAGTATTTTCTTGTGCCTGTTAGCTCGGATCCCTTTCATTCTTCTCATTGTCCTAATCTGAGAAATTTGCTTACTCACAAAGATACCTTATAAAGTCCCTATTCTTTGATTCAGTGTCTAAGCTTGAAATGTAATCAGTGGGAAATGTGTCAGGATTAGTCAGTACTTGCCAAAGCTATGTCAAACCATGGCAAAATCTCACTGACCCCTAGCTCATGATTTATCCAATGTAGCTAATACACACACAAAATGAAAACAGATTTTAAGAGGGGGAGAGAAGAAATTATTTTCATTTTCTTTTCTAATGAATATACCTTTGAAGTTAAGACTTGGTCAAAGGCACTGCAGACAAGGCCATGACAGTGAGGAGAGCACTCTCTTTTGAAAATTTGTACCTGTAATGGTACTTCCTAAAAGGTGGTCCCAGCCTGGAAAATCAAGAGAGTGCATGCCAGTTGTAAGAAGTTCAGGCTCAGATTCACATAATAGCAGAGAGTGCGATTCCTATCTTTCATACATCAGTCTGGTCACCAGAACAGCAACCTGTGGCTTGACTATCTTGTTTCTCTTCCATTCACTGCTTAAGGGCTAAAGTGAATGTCTCCTACCTTGCAGAAGAATTACTTGAAAACTATACTGGAGAAACAGGACACAGGGTTCCTGGGTGGTGATACAGCTTTGACAGCATCAGTGAAGGGCTTTTCCCTCCTTTTTTCCCTTGTTGGGGGCCAGGGTGCTTGTTTAACAGGTTCCTCTTCAGGAAGACAGCATTCAAAAATGAGGGGTGCAACACTGTGTCCACAAAAGGTTTTATCAACCACAGAGGTTTTTTATCAATGTGACTCATATAAGCAAAATTTATGACCTCTTTAGAGTCTCATTTGTTATTCACAGAAATATATTGCAAGAGAAACATACTCCTTTTTTGTTTTGTTTTGTTTTGTTTCCCAAACAGAAGTGAAATACAAGGCACAGGATGCTGTGAGGGAGAATGTGTATAAAATATGTATGAAGTAATGGGTATGTTTGGTGCATTAGTTGGAGCTGGAAATCCTGGAACAACTAGTTTCTCTCCCCTTGATTCACAAAAATATCAAGGGGACAAACTCCACCCTCAGATATTCACCCATGACTTCTTCTGAGGTCAGTGAGAACTGTTTTACTCTGAAAGCAGAATTTTGCCTGGAAAACAGAATTTAGTAGAGACTATACTACTCTCTTCTGTGCTAGAAATTTGCTGACATTGCTTTCTTTACCTGCCTCCCCTCCCTATTCAAATGGAAAAAGTTGACTTTGTGCCTTTGAGAGGCTGAGTTACTCTCAGTGTGCAAAATGATATTTCTTCAATGCTGCAGGCTTGCAGAAGCTTAGTGGAGTGTGGGAGAGTGTGCTGGTAAATACATTCAAGAAGGGAAATATCAAACAGTGAAGCGAAATCTTGACACAATCATCAGAATCAGTCCGTTGTGGATATTGTTGGAGGTGTTGCAATTCACTTGATTCCTTTAACTGATTCCCTGCTGTATATCAGTATGGCAGAGAGCTCTGCTCTCCATGACTCTCTCCTGAAGCTCTGAGATGCATGCAAGTCTTCATGTCCTGTATGCAAGATCCAAGTCACAGAGGGGTCCTTTAGGAGGAACTCCAAAGATGAAAATATGTAAATAACTTAAGTGCAATTCCTTTGACAAGTATAGTGGTAATGAAAGATGTAAGGCTGCTAATCCAGTCCCCAGGACCACGTGATTGAAGAAAATATATAAAGAATAGCCTCCAACATAGAAAGAGTAACCAGAGCCTATTGAGTTTCTCAACAGCATCCTGTCTTTTCCTGTTGCTACTAAATTCAGCAGTAGCAAACTTTTTAACCATTACTCATATTTCATAAAAAAACTTCTTCACTGTTTACTCTCCCTGCCATTTCCAGGCAACTGTCTCTAGATTGCTAGGCTTCCTAAGTCTGCTGTGTTTCAATCTGATTTCATATTTTCCATATTCTTTCTCTAAATCTTATGGAAACCTCCCCTGCCTACATGTTTTCCATAACTTCCCAGATACTCAAGTATAAGGATTTGGGATGCTACAACACTCTTCCTCAGATATTTCCTCTTCAGTCTTACTTGGTAGGCTGAACTTATTTTTAAAGATACTGTTGCGTGGAAGTATTCATTGTGCTTCATCACATTGACTAGGTAGAATTTATACCCATAAACAGCTACCCATTCTTCTTTCTTACCTATGCAGCACTGGAGTTTCAGAAAGAAAATACATCAGCATAAAATAGATGTAGAGGAGGAAGGTACATTGGAAAATGTGAAAAGTCTAACCCCATGTTTACTTCAAACCCAAAACCAGCATTCATTTCAAACCTGAATTCCCATGATATCCATGATCTTTCATATGAACCCTGGGGCTTGTGCTAACTCTAACACTCATGGCATTCTTTACAGTTCCCATTCAACAAATTTAATGCATGTTCCATGCCTATATGGAGGGTGAAAAACCATTGTTTTGCATTAGGATTTCCTCATTTTCTCACTAGTACTGAGGTAACTCCAATAGCTGGTTATAACTGAGTAGTATAATGATAATTATGTCATTATGCCACAGTATAATTTGTACTAAGAACTAAGAAAGAAATCTGCCTCAGAAACTGGGGCCAAACCTGAAGTTTGCCACTCATGTGAGTGATTGATTAGCCAATTTTCCTACTAGAGTGTTGAACTGTGAGTGTAACTGATAGCTGCATGTTTAAGTACAGCTCGGTCACTAAAAGTAATAAGAAATGTGATAAACTGGATATTTATGAATTGGAGTCCCTAGAATTTTCTAGTTGAAGAAATATAAGAAGTCACTGGAAAGCAGCTTTAGGAACAACATCTCATCTCTCCTGCAAGTGTGGTTGAATGTAACCAGCCTGACTGGGACTCTCAAGGGACAAGAGGAAAGAAATAGCCCCATCCCATTTTAGGGCTCGGTGTTAAGAGCATGTGCAGCAAACACTGAGGTCCCAGGCGGGTGAGTGACAGGTTGCAGTCCTTGCATTCTTTGCAGTCCTCACTCTGCTGACTCTGCCATGGCTCCAGCAGCCACAGGGAAGTCAGCAGGGCTGCTGGGGACAGCCAACAGAACTCCTTCCCACATGTGCATGAGCAGGCAACATTTTCTGTAGGAATGTGGACGAAGGAGAACCCCAAATTAACCCCACAGGAGAGAAGAAAAAGAGGTTATCAGGGAAAGACCCAGCAGCTCAGAAGGACTGTGGGCCTTGCTCTCTACTCCCTCCTCATCTTACTGTCTCAGAAGAAGGCATCTCCCTCTTCAGGCCAAAAAGGATGGGAAGGGACAAAACCCTCCCTAGACTGACCCCATGAGATGTGGAGCCTCCAGTGCTGCAAAAGGAGCAGAGGTGATGCTAGGTCAAGAAACAGATGTGAGTCTGGGGACTGAACTGATCTATAACTGGAGAGTGTGTGCCTGCTTTTGTTCTCTGGGTTGAGCTGCTTGGAAAGTTAAGTTGTAGATGTGGGAATGAATGTCCCTGAATTTGTGTGAAGGTGAGGGAGACACAATGCCCAAACAAAGCCGTGGTGAGCTGACTACAGCTGTGACTCCCAAGTGGGAGTCTTGTAAAGGACTTCCAAAAGTACTTCTCAGTTTTCTTAATATTTTGGATCTGGCAGGGCTGTGAACACTGCATCTGGAAAGAAAAGATATGATCTAAAAATAAGATCTGAATTGTCTAATGAAAAATGAAAGAGTCAGGAAAAAGCATCCACATATTTGAGAGATCATCATACATTGGCCTAGGGTAGGACTCACAACTTTTAAGTGCTTGAGGTTGACAGGAGTTGGCAAATACTGATTCAAAGCTCCAGGGTATAATGTGACAGGCAAACACTCCTTTGAGATTTCTAATATATGTCCTGGGGGAAAAAGCACATGCTAGAGTGTTTGGAGAGCAAGTGAGAACATCCACTAATTGTGCTTTCCTTCAGGTTCCTGTAGTAGTAGTTCTTTTTCCCCAGCTGGTTTCTATAGACAGGCCAGCCATTTAAAAATCTCTATACAATCAAAATGCAGATGTAGTTCTGGGAGTTATCACTGAGCACACATTTTTCCTCCTGGTGTTTGAGTTAGACTCAACATTATTTTCTTGAACTGCAAAACCCCCCACCTTTAAATCCTTGCATATAAGATTTATCATACACCGTCTTCAAAATCACAAAATTTGGGAGAGGAAACTTAGTTGGAAGACATTCAGCTGAGAAATGTCTGCAATAAATTTTATTCTCATTTTTTCTCAGTCTCTCTCTCTCTTCCAACACAGCTTCGATAAGAAAGGATAGAAGATATAATTACCCATTTTCTCTCCTCCCCTACATTTATACTTGTAAGAGCAGTACATTTTGGAAAGCCTGAAGTGTGGGAAAATAATAAAACATTACATCTGTTTAGCCAGAAAAAGACAATATTAAAAATCTCTGAATGCTCAGATGTATTCTCAGCCTGATCTAAAACAGAACAGAGGGGGGAAAAATCACCAGAGTTGCATAAATTCTAGGTACAGCTTTGACAGGAAATGTAGTACAGGAGCCAGATCATGTGCTTTGCATCACAGAGTCAGCAATTTCTGGCCATGGTATGGACATATCTGTTCCTAAAGAGAAAGAGGTGTGCCTGGGATACTCTTCATAGAATCACAGAATGGTTTGGGTTGGAAAGGACCTTAAACATCATTTAGTTCCAACCCCCCTGCCATGGGCAGAAACACCATCCACTTGGCCAAAGTTGCTAAAACCCCCATCCAGCCTGGCTTAAATACTGTTCTGGGGAGCTGATCCCCTGCCAGCCATTCTGATCTCTTGTGGCTTAAATAAACCTGGAAGAACATTTTCACAATTAAAAGCTATGCTGTTAAAAAACCAGGAGCACTCACCTCCTGGTTTCTGAGCAGCCCGAGCTGTTGCTAGCTGATGTAAGGCTGAGCCTGCTGGTGTGTGGTCTGTGAGCACAGCCAAGGCTCTGGCCTGGCGTGCCTGGCTGCTCGGAGTCACACCGGCGCGCGGAGCACACCAAACCTGCCAGCAGAGCTGCAGGAAAGCTGGATCCCACTGCTCTGTGCCAGAGATTCCAGCCGCAGGAGGTTACAGCAACAAGGAGAAACAGCTTCCTCTGAGTGTGTGTCCCCACCCCAAATACCAGCAGAGTCAGTGGAGGTCCCTGAGCAGAGCTGCCCGAGCTCTGGCCGCTGGAAGGCGGACACAGCCGCCTTTGTCGGTGCGCCCTGGTGCTGCTGTTACAAGAGCATCCTCTGTTAAAAGGAGTAATTTCCTCTCTGTTTTGGCTCCTGGGGCTCTTAAGAGTTAATGTCCTGGAATAAGATCAGTTCAAAAAAGAACTTGATTGATGAAGGGCTTGCACCTTTATGACCCAAAACCAAACCAGGATTTGGTCTTTGGTCAAATGCTACATTTGTTATGGGAGATATTTTGTTCTCAGGTTTGACCTAACTTTACTCTCCTCAGATAACACAGCAGTTCCAAAGCACAGCAGTGTATCCGCAAGTACTCAATTCCAAGCAACCTGAAAAGAAGAGCTGGTATTGCAGTAAAATACCAGCATGAAATGTTCATTTTTAAAATATGTGGTCTAAGTCTTTTGTGTTCGGTGTCAGAGGAAGATATATCATACTAGTAGATGCAAAGTATAAACCCTAACAGACTGATGTTAGCTAGAAAGTAGGCAAACCCCACCCCCCAAACCAAAACCAAAACCCCACAAAAAGCAAGAAATAAGGCAACATAGAAGATCCATTGAGTTCAATGGAAACTCCTCATAATAAATCAATTTCTAGATTTCTTCCTTACTGCTATTAAGAATAAGTGGTCTAAAAGACCAAACTACCCAAAATCCAGTTGAGAAAAAGCCTGTTAAACTAGGGTGGAGAGAACTGAAATCAATCTCCTCAATTAATCCTCTGTTTGGACTCCTTTTAGAGCTTTAGCACATTTTATTTTTCTTTAAAGGGGGATTTAGTACTCAGACAATTGTTCTCACTTTTCAACAAAATGTAAAGTTACTTCTTTACTTTTTCCATAGCCTTTCCTGATTAATGAGAGAAGACATTTTTATTTTGAATAAAGGTCTATAACTTCCTGATGATTCTCATGCTTGAACTTGATCTCTGGTAAACTAATATAAATCAGAAGCAATTTGATTGAGATAGGTGAAGTAAGATTAGCATAGGACCAGAGCTGTACTCATAATAGTCGTGAAAGAGATCTCTCTCTTAAATTCCTGTAAAAGTATGCAAGCCAACACCATGAATCAAGTATAATTGAGAGCAGAATTTAGCCCAAAATGTTGCGTGTAAGATGACACGCACTGCTGTAGCAGCAGATTGTTGTCACACACAGAGAAGTTTTTACTTTCTTCCTGCACCACTGAGAAGATCCCTGAGTTGTGAAAAAACCCTTTTTATTCAGGAGTAAATGCTGAAACCAGTGATGGAGCAGTTTGATAAATTCACAGTACTACTGAGGAAGTAAATTTTGGTTTATATTATTGTTGTTTTTTGAACCTTTTCTTCAGTACTAAACTCTTTCCTCAAGAAAAATGACACGAAGGACAAAACTGCAGCAAAGAAAATACATTAACTTTTGCAATGGTTTCATGTGTTTTCTTGCTATTTAAATGTAATGTTTATCTAATAAACAGTATTTCACTGTTAAACAGTAACCCTCTGTCCCATATTGAATGTCAGAGCGTCCTTCAGGAGTTGCTATGATGCCTTTGAAAGCAGTTTTTGTCTAATGAAAAGACACACTATGTCACTGGAACAGGGTCCCAAGAAGCCTGCACACCACTTTCTGCCTCTGGGTAATGTGTTAATCTTCCTCTCTTGCTCACTTTCTCCCTGGTCTGGAGTAAACTAAGCAGTATCTTGGACGGAGCATTTATCAAGACAATGCCACAGTCCAAAGTCAAGCCATTAGTTACTGCATGAATAGGTTTAAAAAGAAAAGAAATATTTTCCTACTGCTTTTCCTGTGGGAATGAAAATAGAAAAGTTTTTTTAGCTTTCAGGTCTTGACTACTGAAGGGTGGTGCAATATTAATTTATTTACTTCATGACGGCTATTTGCTTGCTTAAAACTCTGTGTGCTTAAGCTTATTTTTGAATTGATGCTGTACATGGTACCAACCACCACACATCATAGAGAACAACTCTGAAATAAAATGAAATTGCTATTTTGCAACTGGGAAATTTAAAAACAAGCTTCTCTCCTTATTCTTAAACAGAGGAAATTAAATTCATACTTTCCAGTACACTTAATCCTGAGCCATTTGACATATTTGAACATTAGCCATTTGCACTTGTGTATAAAATGAGTGTGGCTTTCAGAAATGCACTATTCCTGTAGACTGTTGATCCAAATTGACTGTCAAAAGCTATCTGAAGAATTTCAGCAGCTGACCTGCTTTATCATGGCCACCAGCTGCTAAAAGCTGTAGATGGTGATGAGAACTTAGGTGAGAGAGAAGAATAGAGAGAGAAGGTAAAAGACAGGAGGGCAGAGGAGCTCTGTGAGCTCAAGTCTCTGGCACTTGTTTCTTACTCATTAAGGGGAAGTTGTAGTTCAGTGGTACCTAATAAGTTGGTCCCTTATGGTTGAGTCATTCAGAGAGAACAGGGAAATGATAAGTTACAATGTTTATTCCAAGCAGATGAAATAAATGGCTATACAGTTCATGCCTTGTGTTAAACTGTTCATCATCCAGAAACAATAAGGATGAAGCTGATTAAACTGTGGTCACTCAATCTGGAATTTGTCTCATTGGACTTTAATCATGTTTAAGGTGGCCAACAAACTTCCCGTGTAACTACTGAAGAAAAAAAAATAGATTAAGATTAACCTGGCCTTCCTTAGCTGGGTTGCCTGTTTCTTTCTGTTAACAGTAAAGGGAACCTGGATAACTTACTCAGATACAGTCAGATATGTTTCATTAGGTGAGCTCTGTTCTGTTTGCTTTGATTTAACTTGGTTTTGGCAAGAAGAGAATAAAGGAGTTAACTTCTCTAGCTTCCTCAGCAGATTTAGATTTGAAGTACCCAAGTCCCTCTAGTTTGCAAAACGTGTATAAAATGTCACCTTCCCTGCTCATAATGTGATTTTTATTACTAGGAAAAAAAAAGTTAAGGCAGCAAAGTAATTTTTAAAAAGCAGCTGTTCCTTTCTTGCACTGCCTCACTGTTTCCCCAAGTTGCATTTTTTTTGGTCTTGAACAGGGCAAAAAAGAATGTGAAAGTGAATTAAGGCAATGAACAAGCACTTTGCTGAGCACACTGGAGATATGGCTGAATGTTACCATCTATTTTCTATCACCACTGTTTCTCTTACTCCTTCATGTACACTCCAAGCAAGGGGAATGCCATTGGTTTATTATCACAGTACTGAAATAAGTCTCTTAATTTATATGATTGCAGCACTGCTCCTTTGCATCATAAAATTCCTATAGAAGTGTAGCCAAAATGGATAAATATTTTCTGGAGCAGTGATGGTGTTCTTGTATCTATTTTATGAAATCAAATAGTCCTGGAGATAAAGGTGGCCTGAGTTTTATTTTTATTTTTATGTGGCACAGAGGAGGCAACAGAGCATGGGAATGGGACAGAGGAATTCCTGAGATCTGAATTCCAGTTGGATGCTGAGTCTGTGGCCTTGGGCTAGTCTGGCATTTCAGTACTTCAGTGAGTGACACCCTATAAATACACAAATAATAGATAGGAGCAGCTTAGGTCTGGATTCCATCCTGGCCTCAGAAGGCATGAGCCCAGGAGCTGCAGACAGTAGTCTCCTGACAATCTGTCTTAGGGTCCATGAGACACAGTACTGGGTGCTGCAGTCACTTTCCATCTTATTTCTGAAATACCTATAAAGCAAGGCTTACACGTGGTGCATCATCCTTCTGTGCACCTTTTCTAATCTATAAAATGGGGCTGGCAGGAATATCTTTCTTTTACCTGTGTTTATTTACAAGACTGTCAAGATTGAAATCAATGAGAGAATAATGATAAGCCACTATCTTTTTGAAAGCTGACTGAACTCAGAAGTGTCAGTGTGCCAGTGACCAACAGAGCAGCCCATGCCAGATTGTGAAGGTCTTCCACTGGTGAGCAGATACTCACACAAGAGGTTACTGAAGTCAGCAGAGGTTCACACAACTTTTGGCTATTGTTAAGTTAGGAGACCAGAGTCTGGTCCTGCATTGCTGCTGATGTTAGATCAATGTTAACAATGAAATACGGCTAATCAGAACCAAAGAAGTGTCATATTACAAAAAAAAAAAAAAAAAAAAAAAAAAAAAAAAGAGAAAGAACTATTAATGACAGCTAAAAATTTGAAAGAAATGAAACAAGTCATACAGAAAAAAAAAAAAGAGATAACTTTACATACCTAACAAACAACCGCAAGAGGTATAATTATATAGGAGGTTTTATAATATAAAAACTCTGATGTTCTGTTGGAATTAATTGATGTAAAGCATCAGTGTGGATTTTCCCCTCCCTCTCTTGCTGATGTTTGTAATTCAGATGAATGAAAGGAGCCTGATTGCTAATTAGGAAAAGTTCAATAGGTTCCATTTTCTGAGAGGGTTGTGCTTCCAGAAATTCTTTGCAGCCAGTTACATTTATCCCAGCTCTGACAAAATTCCCAGCAAAACTCAGCATTAGCACGCTCAAGGTTAGGTCTTGTCTTTGTTACCTGTCTCTGCCTTTGGGGTCACTTAAGGCTGCCTGTAGCCCCAAATGAATGAACTATTTTTAAATAAGTTGTTCTTTTCTTTGAAGCTACAATGAGAAAGGGAATATATAGTGAATTACAATACACTACACATAGCATAAAATCACCCACCACATGCTAAAAGAACTGTCTGTAAACTGCAAAGCTCAGCCTGAGACTTAAAGCTTACCCAGTCTGGGTAGTGTCAGAGCTGAGAGGACTGATTTCATGTTGTGCTGCTTTTGAGCATTGTGCAGGAGGCTCAGCCCGGGGAAAAGACAGGAACAGCTCATCTCAGCTCCTCCTTCCATGAGCAAAGGAGGGAGGCTCGTGGGATGACACCTATGGATTTTCTTGTGCAGGTTTCCAGGGCAGCACAGGAGAGGGGCATGCAGCTGCCCCAGCACAGGGCTGCACACTCTGGCTGGGTCTCTCCCTGTTCCATGCGAGCCGAGGTCTTCTCATCACCCACGCTGCAGACATATTGATTGATCCCCACACTCCCTGCTCCACTGGAAAAAAACAAGCAAGACATGATACCATTTTTTCTTTCTGGACTCCTCTCAAGCATATGTCTGTGTCTATTTTATGTATGTGTTCAAGAGCAAGCTGGCTGCTCTTTGCAGATTCATGCCCATAGTGATTATTGCTAACACAAATTTGCCACTAACGTTGGAGCTGCATTAGAAGGTTACTGCGACTTTATCTCACATAACAGCATAAAGCAATCATATTGTGGACTTAGGTCCACTCCAGGTTGCTCTTAAGGACCACTTCTAGTCAAGCAGATCTCTGGAGTTTACAGATGCAAGTAGTTTTCTTCTGTAAGAAGCAGAAGCTGGAGCATGAGAAGCTCTGATCCCTGGGAAGCAAATTCAGGACATTTATTTGCTGAAAGGAGAACTGCTGGTTTACCATGTTTGGTTTTCAGTGTCCTGCTGAGACAATAAATGTTCAGGACTCCTGGCATCATTATGTGCTGCTGTGGCTTGAAGTTACTGTACCAGTAGCCATGTGAGGAGTCTGAAAAGGATAGTACAAAAGAGCTTTGCTTCCAGCAGGGAAAAGGATAAAATTAGAGAAAATTAAAATCTGCTATCCTGCTCTCAAGTTTTCCAGAAACTGGTGAGGCAAAATACAGTGGCAAAATACACAGGGGCTGCTAGCTCTGGGTGTGAGCAGGAGCTGGATCTGAGCACAGACCTTGGTGCTGCTCAGTCGTGTGCATGGTGGTCCTGCTTCATCTGCTCCAAGCAGGAGGGCTTGCTGATCCTCCTGCATCTCTGACTGGCTGGCACTGCAGCTGCTTCTTCAGACATCAGGGGAAGCTTGCGACTCTTTTCACAGGTCAGAGATTGTTATTGAATGAATTTTGCCCTGCATGGTTCAGGAAATGTATGGATATTAATCACCTAAATATTGTGCAGTATATGCTGAAGTAGAGGTTGTAGTCTGTTGGATATGCTAATTAAGGCCTTTCACATCCCATCAGCAATGTGATTTCTTTGCAGGTCTCACTTAATGTAGTTCGGGGCAAAAAGTACTGTTTATACAAATGGGCTTTATAGGAAAAAAAGAAAAAAAAGGAAGTTCTGTCACTGTCCAAGCACACACACATGAATAATCCATACTGTCCATGATTCATCTTTAGCTGTGAATGCTGCTAGCTAAAGACCATTATTTGGATTTATACATTTCACGGATGTGGATGTAGTGCATGTGGGATAGATAGGTACTACTGTAAGCAAAAATTGTGTTGTATTTGGTGCACTGCCTTGCAGTTCACCTGCAGTCTGCTGAGACCCTTGTGTAATATCCCAAGTCATTGAAATAGAAATAGTATTGGGTGTAGATTCCCACTGTGTGGATGAGGCCCTTTTCTGACTCCCAAGGCTTCTAGAAGGAACAACACATCAGGTAACCTGTACATCACTTGTCAAGAATTGTTGTAATGCTTCCCTCTGTGTTAAATATACAGAGACCGCTAAGCTCAGAATAAAGAGGGAAATGCAGTTATAGCTGACATGACTAATGTTAGAAAATTATTCTTGAGACTTTCCCTCACAAAAAATTATAAAAAACCCTCAGGCCCTTGAGACAAACACTTTGATGTAGCTTGGAAAATAACAGAAAAGCTGCTCTGAGTGCTGGGCAACCCACCAAAAGTTCAGAAGTTAATAAGACTCAAGAAAGCATTACTGTAAGCAGCATTTCTGTTTGGGGCCTTAAATTAAGCATATATTTTCCATAATGACAGAAATGCATGCCTGGGATTTAAAGAAAATTTGAAGAAGGTTGTGGGAATAGGGCACAGTAGGAAAATTTCCCTATTATGCCTTGGGTTTCCCTGCATACTAACAACGCCACAAACATCATCAATAACATACAAGATGCTGAATTTGTCTTTCAGCATCTGTGGAAGGTGTTTAGTCTGGAGTTCTGATTTATGGTTATTCTGATGCATAATATGGACCTTGGCCTGAGGGCATAAAGTTGTGAATGGTCCTTGGCACACTGAGGGCAAACAATACAGCTCAAGCCATCTATTTTCCCCCTCAAAAGCAGGGTGTTTTCCCCTCTGATCCCAATTAAGAGTAATTCTTCCTTGAGAACTTTCTCCTTCTCATGGAAGAATGGAATTCACAGACTTCATCTTCTTTGATGTTGTTTATTTTACACTTTTGGATTACTCCATTATTGTATTACTGAATCAATCACACTGTTTGGTGTGAACAGCCTTATAACATCCTGTGCAATGAGGGACAATATTTTATGAATAGAGAATCAGATGCCAGGTAGGCATTTGTAGTTAGATTGTTAGAAAAGAGTATCTAGAGCATCCTATTATGAACTTGGATTGCTTTTCCTTGCATTGGTTCATCCTGCCTAGTTATGGAGAAGATAACTATCCATTAACTCTATGGAAATCTTGCCAGAATTTTAAAAGATCTGTAGAGGATACTTTAGCATGTTCCTGATGATTTAATCTCTACCTCAGCCAGACAAGCTTGTCCTATATTTTCAATGAATTTGCAAGAGAACTGCATTTGAGATTAAATATTTTTTATTGAATTGCCACTAAATCGATGTTTTTCAGAATAATAACTTGTGAGCTTTCTTCTCAATGAGTCATTAGGTAATCATATCAAAGTGTGGAGGTTAAATGATTACTACTGTCACAACAAGGCACCTCTGTCTGAGCAGTGTAGGCACAAGATAACATTTATGCTGAAAGTGAGTTTAGGTTCACCATCAAAGTATCATAACACACTCTAGAAATCCATTTGCTTTTTCAAAATCAAGACTTGAGAAAATTTGTCTGTCTGAGAAAATGCTTGTGAATTCATATGTTACTGTGTGTTGTTTAAAAGTTTGTGTCTTAACCCTGAAAAATGGCAATGAATGATCCACGTGTGTAAATAAATCCTAAATCTACATAGTTTTGGGATAGAACATTGCTATGATCTTGCAAGCTGCTTTATTACTTCTAAATTAATTTATTTTCTCAGCTACTTAATCAAATGCTATTTCTAGCCTTGAAACAGGATAGGGGCTGGTGGAGGTTCACATTTATTTGACAGCTTTTGTGGCTTTCTAGATGACAAATTAGTCTGACTTCTGCAGAGCTCTGGCGACTGTAGTGATCCAAATATAGTTTCCTTAATTCACAGGACCTTGTTTTTCTTAATGCTCTTCTTTTTTTGAGTCTTTGAAGACATCTGTCTGTAATCTTTCCTACAGGTGTTCAGCTGCAGTCCCATCTGTAGAAAGACCACAGAAGGATTTGCCTTGAGCTGGTCTACATCTTACCTAGCCACAGTGTGCTGAGAGCATCTTTAAGAAGTGCACTGACTGATAGCTACACCTGATATTTGAATTGCTGTAAACAAGCTTTCAAAGGCATCAGCAATGCTTTAAGATTCCAACACTCAGGATGTTATTCTGGCTTTTATGCCACCAGGGACGTCTCTAGCATGAAAATGAAAAAGTATTCATGTTATGCAGCCGCTCAAAAGGAGTGGTGTAAAAAACAAGGGTGTGATACACATTTGCTTTTGTTTGACATTGGCCAATGTTTTGTCTTGCGTCCCAGCCTTCTGACACGTGCAGCTATTCACGTGTGCATAGCACCATGGCTATGGCAGAGCTGCCTCCTTCATTAAATTAAACCTGATGCTTATATCTGACAAAGCTGGAAACCTCTTCCAAATTATATTGCATCACATGTATTTGAGACTTTTTTTCCTTCACATTGTTCCAACATTATTGTCATAGTTCAATACCTGGGCTGCAGAAGCAAGTAGTAGCTTGGTCCACACATGTGTCTCAGTGACTACTGTCTGCAGCCCCAACAGGTGAGTAAAGCAAAAGGGTTCTGTAGGAAATCTGTAATGGAAGTTTATGATTATTTTCTTATTTTTTAAAATATATGACAAAATCTTGGTTATTAAACAGATGCATTTAAAAAAATATTTCTAAAACTGAGAATCCTGCTAAGTTTAAATGCTTCAGAGAGGAAACATGTCTGTTACTTTAACTACTATGAAATATTTTAGGTAAAGTTCTCGTTATCAAGCATTTTCCAGTGTCTGATTCCAGTAGAGGAATTTTTTTGTAAAGAAACCAACATTTTAAAGCTCATCTGAAAAGATATGTGAGTGTGCTCACTAAAAAAATAAATCTCCTTGAAAGTATTGATATGTGAAATCTCTTGCTTAGATATATTTATGTTGATTCAAGATTTGCTAGGAATGGAAATGAAATATTTTAAAAATGGTAACTAAATCAAAACCAACATTTTTTTAGAAGTATGAATTTCTTCTGATCACAAAACAACAATAATGCATTTAAAGTTTGCTCTTCTTCTCAGCTTTACCCCTTGGGGCCAAGAAAACATTTGGTCTGTGGTCTGTTATTGTGTCAAGGACAAACAGTTGAAAATGGTTGTCTCGGTCTGCGTGAGCCTGTTTCAGAATAAGAGTGTGAAATCTATGGCTCAGCTACTGGTTCTTTGAACAAAAGGGTAGAGAAAATATGCTTAAACTGAAGGGCTCAGCAGTTGTTATGGTGACACATTAAACCAGTCCATTCTGGCTTGGATCCAAAAAGAGTTAAAGATGTAAGGATGGTGAGCTCCCATTTTGGAGCACTTCAAATCAAGGTTTCTCTGATCTGTAGTGGAGAAATAACCTTACAACGAGGATGGGAATTTTCACAGTAAAACACAATACAAAATCTACACTAAAGTCACTCATAGGGTAGAAAATGACAAATTTAAGCTGCTTTTGCAAACTTAGTTCCCTTCCCTTGCTGCGCTCTTTGTATGTTTTCCTTTACAGGATCACACTCACCTCATGTAGCAGTTATGCAAAAATTGAAGTGCTCCAAGGAAAGACTTCCAGTACAGCAAAAATATGCATTATGGGACCAAACAGTGCCTGAACAGCACAGACAGAGCAATCTCCCCTGCACCCTTTTGAGGAAGTTTCTCTATAGCAGAGCTGCTGAGTGCATAGAGGCACCAGGAGCATCTCTGTGACCATGAGACATGCATGTATTTTTGCTAGTAATTTTTCAGTGTAAGGTGCATGAAACATGAGTAATGTTGCAGACTGGTGTTTTTATGAGAATGCTGATACCAGGAGTATCAGTTGCAAGCCTGTGTGTGAGCATGTACCACATGGCTTGCTGGGAACCAAGCTTGTCACAGGGAGCAGTAGCTCCAGGAGTAAACTATCTCTGAAACTGCACCCATCTTTTGCCTTGGGGAGCAAAATTTTTTCACTTGAAAAGTAAACCAACATATGAGCACCATGGATAATCATGACTAAAAGTGTTTTGAGGAATCCTCTGCAATCCTGTGAGACCAATTCTTATTTCTCATTTCTGGTGGTCAGTCTGAATGACTGTCCTGGTGAGTTGGATGTATGTCCTTTGACTGGAAAAATCTGTTATCTTAGAAAATGGACTTCTACACAACTGCAGCCAACTCTAAAAATGTGGTTGATAAGAACAATGGTTAATAACTAAGGAATAGTCACAGCAAAAACTGTAAGCTGCTTGAGAGCAGCAGGAACCCTGTAAGTTGCTCTGAGTGCTATGCCATAAACCTTTGGGACCACATTAGTGTCTGATCCCATAGTATTACTTCAATAAGCATCATCCCTATGAAATTGCCATAGAAATAAGATGGCAATGGCTCAGGAGGTGGTGGTGGAGTGTCTTCTGCCATTACTTGTGCTGTAACCCCTGTGTAGATGAGCAGGGGATTTAAACACTTTTTTAGGGCATCCTCATGGTAAAAGCATTTCCATGCAGCAAGTGCATGAGTTAAAAAGTGTTAAAAAATGAAGTGCAATGCAAAGTGAATCCTTGCAGCTCCCAAGTACAGCACAGTCTACATGGGGAGGAAATGTATCAGGACTTCAGATCCTCAGGGAGTCAGTTCTGGTAATGCAAACCATGCATGGCTTTGGTTTTGTAATTCTGGCAGTTATAATTCAGATCCTAGAATATACTGGACATAATTTCTGTCTAAAATAGAATATTTTGGGGCAAAAAGAGTGTGGTTACATGGCATGTCTGAAAGCTGAACTGCTGTCAAAGATTGATAAAGCAGGCACCCCTGCAGCCTCATCCTTGAGTTTGATGAATCACAGAATCACAGAATGAGCTGAACTGGAAGGGACTGACAAGGACATTCGAGTCCTACTCCTGGCCCTTCACAGCACCACTCCCAAAAATCACACCATGTGCCTCAGAGTGTTGTCCCAGTGCTTCTTGGACTCTGTGAGGTTTGGTGCTGTGACTGCTTCCCTGGGAACCAAGGGCACTCCTGATTCAAATTCAACTTTTCCTCAACCAGGACCTACAGGTCCCTTTCCATGGGATTGTTTCTCAGCCTCTCATGTCCCAGTCTGTCTGTACATCCACATCTGCCCTACCCCAGGTGAAGAATCTGACACTTTCCCTCACTGAACTTCATGTATTTGGTGATTGCCCAGCCCCTTCATTTGTTGGAGTCCCTCTTAACCCTTTGTGCCCAACCTGTGAGCCAGTTGCTCACCCATTCTATGATGTGTTTATTCAGCTACACATGTTGTCAGAAGGATCTTGTGACAGACACTATCAAAAACTTTGCTGAAGTCCAAAAAGATTACATCAGCTGGCTTCCCTTGATCAGTTAGGCGAGTTACCTGGTCATAAAAGGATATCAGGCTTGATTAGCAGGACTTTCCCCTCATGAAGCCATGATGGTTCAAAACTGATAACACTCCAGCCCAAACACATGTGTTTTCCTCAGTTAACTTCATCAAATCCTCTCTTTTGAGGTCATATTAAAACACCTGAGAATGTGTGCCCCGGCAGAGCAGGAATCAGTACTCTCCTCTGTTCATACAGGGCAGGAGAGAAAGAGAAGGAACAAAGAGCTTGGCTGTTGCTGTCTGCTGCAGCTCTCTGAGACCAAAGGGAAGGGACAGGACATGGAAAGGGTCGCAGTAAAGCAAAGGACTCAGCCTAAGATCCAGCATCTGGCAGAAAGCCCAAGTTTCAGATTTGTGAGAAACTGTCTGGGGGAGAGAAATATCTTTACACTAGATGTGAAACAGGAGGGCTGGAGGGAGGTTTGGAGAGGAGCCCAAGAATGAGCACAGCCTGCTGCAGTCAATGGCTCTGGTCAGGGCCTCCCTTTTTCCACATGAAACTATTTCTATTGTCATTAATTCTTAAAAAGCCATTGTGTATCTGGATGTGCACATGTGTGTATGCATGTGTTTGCAAAAGTGACATGTTTAGCTTCATATGTGACAACATGCCTTTGGCATATTGAATGTAAAAATTAACTTGTTCTGTGCTTTTGGTTTTTTTTTTTTAAGGAAGGATAAAACAAAACCAGATTGAGCTTTTACACTTAAAGCCCTAAGAAAATCATAAAAGAGAATTATGGGGTGAGAATTACTCTTTAAAGGAAAGCTTTACACTGGAGTAAACTTGGAACATTTATACATAAAATATTACATATAATATTTATGTGTATAAAATCTGCTGAACTAGCCATTTTCTGACTATTATATAAACTCCATGCATTTGAGAAAGCAGACTTCCTTTCACAAAAAATAATTTGTTCTAACTTCTAGCTTCTATTATAAAGTAATAATCCCTGAGTATCAACACTTGATGCTATTGTGATAAGCTGTGTCCTCTGTGTGCTGTTTGGTTATTTGTAGATTGAGCATAAAGTGCATTGGTCTAGCAAGCATGATGTAAACGAGGAGAAGGAAAAAGATGAGGCTGGGAAAAGAGCACATACTCCATACAAAGGACACAATTTTGGGGTGCAGAACTCTTCAAAACTACTCTATGTCCAAGTTTAGCTTGGTGAGGGAGTCTGGGTGTGGGCAGATACACAGACAGTGAGTTCCAAAACTTTGTCTTCTTGACATAAGACAGAGCCCAGTGTTTAGAGTCAGCCTTCGAGATGCCTCAAAAAAAAAAAGTGGTTGAGGGTCCCCAGGGAAGACAGCGAGCAGCAGCACAGAGCTGGTGACCAGAGCAGCACTGGGAAACTTCCCACAGGAGAGGCCCTGGGACTGCCACCTGTGCCCACCCTCCCCTGCACTCTCCACCAGCTGTGGGGTGACACCCCCAGGGATGTCCCAGCGGAGCGGTGAGTGGCAGCCACACACCTCAGCATGACCTCCTGGAGCAGAGGGACCTCCTTGGAGACAGTGGAGGACAGGGCACAGACTCCTTGGAGACTTTCCAAAGTAACTGGGCTCGTACAAGCGCTGGACACAAAATAAGGGAATGGACCTAAACAGATAAATGTCCTCTACTGTCCCTACAAGGAAGAAATGACAGAGAAGGAAAGAAAATTCAACAGTCATTAATGCTTTCACCCAATAATGTTTAGATGTGTTCAGATAACAAAATGACAAGGTCTTACAAAAGTCAGTGCAATGCAGAATAGCCTGCAAATGCATTTATCTGGGAGCAGTAGGCATTTCTCATCCTATCTATAGAAATGTTTGCTGGCTTTGCAGGTTGTCTAGTATTGATTTACTCCACAGCAATCCATGTCAGTTCTCTTCCTGCAAATCCCCCACTTCAAAGTTATGACTTGTTCTTGCAGAAATTATTACAAAATTATTGTAATAATCTAAATCTAAAAAGTAGGTGAAGAACAGAGACTGCTCACTGAATTTTAATATGTAGAGCTGTTAAGTCTTTTCTTGGTTGAAGCTGGTACAGAAACTAAGCATTTCAGTGCCCTCAGAGAAATCCAGCATATATGATCTTCTCTAATTGCCTGCCAGGGAAAAGCTGCGATTATGAAGCAATCACTGATCTGATCCCATAGTAGCTTTTCCTAAGTCAAAACACTCTGTTTTCTGCTCATTTGTTAAGTTTTGCATTGTTTCAAAATGTCCTTTCCACAACAAGCATCAACACTGGATTAACAGAATCAAGGTCTATACCCTGGAATGACAGGAGTAAAATAGATGAAACATTTAATTGAATTGCAGATGTTATGTCTAGAAGAGCAAAATGCTCTGAGAGTAATCTAGTAGTTTGCCATCTACACTAAGCAGAGATTTTAAAAACAGAATACTATGGACAATGCAATTATGCAGAATGCAAACATCTGTGTTGAATGTTTCCAGTGGTATTGAGGAATACACACTTTTCTTGGATTTTAGAACTTACTAGTATCAGTGAAAATAAAATATCTAATTATATCACTGAAATCCTCAGAAGAATGCAGAAGAAGCTCATTCTTCTTCCTGAGAGACATCTATAATAAATCATTAGTGGTATATTAAAAAATAGATTATAGTCATGGGAATAAGTGCTTTTCCTATTCCAAAAGAATAAAAAAGGAAGATATTGAATTATGATCTATATAATTTCAATTGTGTGCTTATCCAGTCAAAATAAGAAAACATCAAAATAGTCTGTATGATGTTGTTCAGTTTCTTGAACTTCAGAGAATTTTAAACATTTGTTGTATAGAAAAAAGAGATTTTTTTTAGTATTTGTAATATAAAAACTATAAAATACATTTTTTAGTTTTTTAACAAAAGCAGTTACTCTGAGCACTAAGAAGTGATGATTGTGTGGAGTTAGTAATATATTATCAAATTTTAACTTCTCAGGTAGGAAGAAATATAGAGTTGTAGATGCTATATTAAACCATTCATCTTATCATTCATTTACATTTCAGCTTGCAGCACAGAAGTCTGAATAACTAAGAAGATTTTAATTAAATCAAAGGACAAAGCATGACAATTTAATGACCTGATATAAAACCTCATATTTTTCTATTGGCCCCAGGAATTTTCTTGAAAGGAAAACAGTGTGAGTTAGATTTTCTGGTCTATGTGGGCTTGGGCAGACTGTTCCCAAGAGACAAAACTAAGAATCAGGCTTTGTTCCCTATTGCCTTAATTCTGGATCAAATAGATACTGCAATTATATTAATTAGGCAAACATCTCAAATTGATTTTTAAAGTTATCTTTGATCAACAGTGGTAGAGCCTTGCTTAGGCAGTCACATTTTCCTTGAAAATCAATGTGGCAAGTCTTGGTCTTCTCTGGTTTTGAAAACAAAGCAAATGATTATTTATACCCTCTTTCCTGTTCACAGCGAAAGCATCTCTGTGATTTAATTCTAGCTTGGGCTGATAGCACACCAATCTTCTTGACACACTGAGAGGGAAAGGTATTTGGATCCCTGCTATGGCTTGGCAGGAGCTATTGATGTGATGCCTGCACTTTGTCAGATGGCTCGGGAAATTCCACAGCCAAAACTCAAAGCTCTAGTTCAGGCAGGGATTTCCAATCCCTGATAAGTGGGAAGTTCGTGAGAAGTCAGCCACCCTACGTGTTCTGCATCTGGTGGCTGTGTCAAGGCCTTCATGGCATACTCTGGGGGTCAGAGCTCCACTTAAATCCAGACACCACTACGGCAGCAGGAGTGGTGAACTGGTGGACAATCCGACTACCTTCCTCTTATTGAAAAGGAGGCTGAGGCCTCTTACTAATTGTGATGTACTAAAGCTAATGTAGAAAATATTACTCAAATTCTTGTATTTATGGTTATGCATTGAAATGAATAATATGAAGACGATTCAGAAATCATCGCATAAAATTTATTTATTTTCTCTTCTCTTCAAAAAGTTAAAAAAATGCAGAAAACACAGGTAGTTGGGAAACTCTTCAAGAAATATTTTATTTACTTAAGAAAAAGGAATTAAAAGTGTGGACCTTGTGAAGTTTTACTATATTCAAAATAGACCTGGAACTGCTACAATTATTTATTATCCTCTAAGTGGATTGAGGATCCTCTAAACTTTTGCTTAAACTAATTATCTGAGGTTTCATCTGAGGAGAATGTAGGTTATGTTGTAGGAAAAAATTTTCAATTATCAGCATGTCCTAATAGTAGAGGAATAACTATCTGGATAAGTTTTTGACTCTCCTCTAATAAAAAACTTTAGAAACATGTTTTACAAATTTTTATCAGATGTCTTCTCTGTGTATGCATTCTTAAGCACAGGACAAAGTTGCATTCGGACCTTTTTTTCCTACAGCTTCAGGATTCTAAGGGAAAAGGCCAATATTATCCAGTAATAACCAGTGGTCTATACTGGATGGACAAAAACATAGTTTCTCCTATTTAAATCTGTTTATATTTTATGAGTTTATCTCAGACATAAAGACAAGGGTTCAGATCCAATGATATTGATTTGAAGAATGCTGCTTTATTCTGTTATTTTATTAGCTTATTTAGACTCCACCATGCATTACTCTATTATTATATTGGGTTATTCAGACTCTCACAATGAATCATTTTCTTTGCTTAAAAAAGTCAATCCCATCTGGAGCTGGTCAGAATATTTTCAGTGAAGTGAAATATGTCACTTCATCAAAGCCAAAATGTTGTATCAACATATCAGTTTTGACAAACATTTCTTGAGAAAGTTTTTGCCTGGGGTTCCCTTGTCACTTACGGCTGTAAGAGGATAAAGAACTTGAGCTGAAAAGATCAGGTTTTATGTCCAGAAACATACATTTCATAACAATTTCCATTGGCAAATGTGTTTGAGGTGTTTGTTTTCATTCCTCTGAATAGTGAAAACAAATTCTGAACCCTTGAAATTTAGAGCAAAAATGGAATCTGTGTCCTCCGAACAGCTTTAATTACATCTGAGCATACAAAATGCTGATTCAGTAGCTCATATTTAGAGGATTTAGGTATACCAAAAGGCAGAAAATCAGGAAACCATAAGAACTGTGGCTGTATATTGATAGCTGGCTTCTTTTTCCTTGGAATAGCATTTATTGGCCAAGCAGCATGTAAACATCACTGAATCTGACTCTTGCCACAAAGATCTCCACAAAGTGTGCATGATAACACACTCCATCTTTCACTCCAAAGTTTAGTAAAGGGCATAGCAAATCCTTCCTAAATTATGTAGGATACAGATTGGATCCTAAGTGTTTAGGGGAACACTCGAAATATGTTTGCTTTAGCTCATTAAAATTTGTGGAAGCTTCAGCTATTCTGTCATGGTTAAAACGTTTTGATTGCTCCAAGGGAAGAGGTACAAAATTGCTTCTACCAGCTGGAACAGGACGTTCCAGTGCACTGATGAAGCTCCATAGCTGCTCGATTGCATGCTGGAAGAAAGGGACACTTTACATGACTGCAGGAACGGGGCAGGTACAGCTGTGACATAAACTGTCCTTGTCTTCCCTGACTAATATTTTACAGATATATTTCTGTAATCTCTTCTTAGCCACTAGAAAATGATCCTGCAGTATATATATATAATTTAATTAGTTATTATGAAACAGGGCAACACCGGTAGCTGTAACACATATGGTGGTATTTTCAAAATGAAGACAAAATATAGTAACAAAAAGAGATGCTGATGTTCTGCCAGAAGCTTGTAAAAAAGAGGGGGTTAAAAAGACTTTCTGAACTGAACCTTGAGAAAGATAATTTTCTTCAAACCTGAAGGAGCCACACCTTAGTGGAGAAGGCTGAAGTCTGTCTTCCATCTCTGACAAAAACGTTCACAGCAGTGTTCATGGTTGCATGTGTACAGCAGTGTATGTTGTACATTTACATTGACATCTCTTTACCTGTACAGACTGGCGTTACCAGGGGTAGGAGCTGCTCCAGGGAAGGCAGTGCTGAGGCTGAGACCCTCCTGGGCGAGGAGAAGCCTTACAAAAATAATGCAGCCACTGCACCGCCCTGTCTTCTCCAGGGGTGGGTTACACAAAAAACTGCTGAGAGGCAGCAGAACCAACATGTGAGAAGAGGCTGTTAAGGAAAAAAAATATTCAACAGAGATTGATTTCAGGAAAAGGAGTACTAATGCTGCACAAAGGCAGATGTGTGACCGCATATACACATGTGAGATTGTTCCTTTTATTCTTAAGCGTGGAGTAATCCTGTGTATCAGTAGAGCTCATACTGCAATACAGGCAGTAATTTTTCTGTAGGGAATTGGTTTAATCAGTTTACAGAAATATTAAAATGTAAATTGTGGTTTTTCAGTAACCATTTTTTCATGAAACATATTACTGAATGAATTCTCTGCAAAGAACGAAAAAAATCCACAACTCTGATTTCTGTCCTCTTGTAGTTCACCTTTAACTCAGAAGGTCCATTTTTCTTAAGCTGTTTTTACAGCAGATTTTCAGATTTTAAGGAGTCTGGAAGACCCCATTTTATCTGTAGAGCTAATGGCACTATACTGTGATAAGACTTGAAAGTGAGAGCTGAAAACCAGAAAGGAGATGAGATTAAGGATTTTATTTCAGTTGGTACGTGGATTAGTTTCAATGGATTTATGGCTCTTGTTTGCAATTACAGAGCCAACTGCATTGACGCCTGTGACGGTGATTTAGTGGTACCTATTGCCAAACCACATCACTGAGAGCTCTGGTAAGGCTTCAGAAGCCTTAACAGAGAGTGTGCACACTGTTGGCAGCCTCAGCCTAAAAGCCAGAGATAAACAGAATAGAAACCAATGTACAGCTTTACCTTCTGGCTCTGTAGAAACCAACTGCCTTATACAGTGTTTTTGGCCTATCTTCTTAATATGTAGAAATAAGACCACAGCTGTTATTTTGTCTGAGACTTATAGATCTACTGCTGAGTGGGAGGATAATTATTGTTTCTTACATATGCCACTGCATTTCTTCTGATTACTTCTTTTTAAACTAAGTTGCTAAAAATACATTTATTTTCTGATTCAAAGCAACAGTGAACAATGTTCATGAAACACTCCCAAAGAGGAAAAGAGATAAAATCTTGATGCAACTGGCAGAATATACAAGATAAAGTGTTTTTTAAAAGGAATAATTAAGGAAAAGATCCTATTTGATAGAATAATTAAATAAAACCCTTTAATACAGCTGATAGTCAATGACTCAGTGAAAAAGGAAACCTGAATTTTAAATATTAAGGATAACATCTATCTTTGCCTAGATCTGGACATTATTGGTGTTCTCCATAAATCATCCTCTTTTTAATTTAATATGAGCATCTGTAAGGTCCAGAGATAAATTAATTGCTGCCAGATTTAAATAATACGCTTGGTTTCAGGCATTTCCTGGGGATTAATGACAGGTTAGGGGAAGCCAAGGGCCTAAAGTTCAGCCAGAAACCATTAACCTCAGGTTATCATTAACCTCAGGAAACACCCTGTGTCTCAGCCGTGTCTGTTGCTACAGAATGGAAATGAAAAGAGCAATGCCATGTATTTCTTGTAGGGGTTAACACCATTCCAGTTGGTACACACAGAGAATTTCAACAGCCCACGTTCTGCCTGGTCAAATGACATGAAACAAGCGTGTGCAACCACTTGGCTTATCATGGCTCCTCCAAAAGGAAGTGTTTCATGCTCTAAATGATACATTGCATGGATGACACTTTTGGGGGAAGCCAAAACATAAAAACTTGTAAGTCTATAGAAGTGTGTTAGCATGGGGCTGGTTGACACTTTGAGGTCAACGCTGGGCTTTCAAGTGCACCTTGGCTGGGTGTGAGGAGCACATATTCTGGTCTCTTCATTGCTGTCCTCAGCTGTTGTACAGCAGAATTTAGGTACAGGGAAGTGAGTCTCACGTTTCTTAATTTAAGTAGTACAAAATTGTGTCTGGAGGAAAATTTCAGAGTTCCCAATTCAGCTTATTAAGAGCCGAGTTTTGACCTACTTTCAGATTGCAGAGACCTCAAGAGACATAGTATCTGGATACAGAAAATAAGAACAATATTTCTAAGAAAGTTATTTTACATTTTTCAGCCTGAAGGTTTCCAAGCATTTTATGAGCATTTATTAATTAACACCCACAACATTCCTGTGAGATATGTGTTAGCCTAACTCTGTGCTAGTAATGACATCAGAGATGACACCAGAGGAAATCTGGGGAGGGAGGAAAAAGATGGCACCACACAGGGACTCTGAGAGGGCTCTGAGAATTGCCACTCCTCCCTCCTCTCTGCTGTGAGCATGGGGCATACCATGGGCTCTGTATACACAGACAAGGGAATTGGGAGCTGGTGCTAATGCTGTATGTAAGGGCTTGTAAAAGGTATCATAGCAACACCATGAGTTACTGTTCTTATTAAAAAGAAGGAAGAAAGTTAATCTGAGCTAATTTCAAGGCACAGCTGGTGTGTGCTGGAGAGAAAGGAGTTTCTTCTCACGGTGAGCCTATGGTGGTTTTCAGGTGTTGGTCCACTGAGTATTTAGGCTATGGACTGGTTCAGCTGGACTGTAGCAGCTACTTGCATGTGCAGTGGGTTTTGGATGCATCTTTCTAAGGACCAAATTCACCTACTTAATGTTAACCATGTGCAAGTGGGTGCCTAGCTTGAGCTAGACACTTAGGCTTCCTCTATAGTTAATATGATGCCTTTCATAGTTTTAAAATAAGTGTCTAAATACTTCCTGACTCTAGAAGTACCCAGCTTTTCACACCAATTTTAGTGTGGGACTCTAAAATACCATTTTTTTTTAGTAGCACAGCATAGTTGGGGTGAATATGAGAACAGGAGAAAGTCTGGATATTCTCAGTGAGGGGACAGAAAAATGTCCTGCTGGCAAACAACTGTGTGAGTACTGTTGGTTTGGGGACTGGACAAATAATCTATATTTACTCCCATGCACATATACACCAGGTTGCCTTAGGCAGCAAAAGGGCCACAAGCTCATGTTGGCTTCATGGAAGGAGATGATGGATGAGTGCAGAGAGATACATTGGGAACAACATTTGCAGCACATATTAATCTTACTGCAACTTGGTATGCTGACAGGGCTGCTCTTTGTTTTCTGGTCTGTTCATCTGGGTTTATTTCAATGTTCATTTTTTATGATAGTTTTACATGCACAAATCTGTAGTATTGTACATAGCGAGACAGTTTTGTATCTGCTTTTCATTATCATGCAACTTCTCTGAATGTTACTAAAGTATTTTTAATATATAAATATTTATCTAATTTACGTTTTTGTAGCCTATATGTAACTTTTTATTTTTGCTCTTTGTCTCCTTATCTTCTTATTACCACATTTTATATGCTTCTGTTGTCAGGCTTCTTTAATTTTGCTAGTGGCAAAACCCACTCCTTTAAACCTGTGACAGTGTTGCAGATAATTGCATCCTACTTTTTCATGGATTTCCAGTGTTTAAGGGAAATGATACAGCTGTCTCTGAAAGCACATCCGGTCAAAATTGTGGCCAAACGGCAGCAGCATGACAGGAAAAAAGTGTTCCCTGGAAGCTGGCTACAGAGGAATTTTCTAATTTCCAAATAGAGAGCACACAACATGTTTCCAAAAGCTGGCAGAAAAAAAATTTATTAAACATAGCTAAATATCTCTCCTGCTTTTAGTCCACAGTTGGCTGCAAAGAAACAGCATTAGGCCAGCTGTACAGTGCAACCTAATTTCGCACAAAATACAATGGAGGGCTATGGAGGGTTCGAGTCTGACTTTCTTGTGGGCTGTCAGGATAAGATATCTCAGGTTTACTAAAGCTTGTGAATCATATGCCCTATAGTTTTGATTTTAGTAAATCTTGCTGTACCTGAGATTTACTGAATGGAAGGAGAAGAAATTCACACTGCTTTCTGCTTGTATACAAGGAAGGAATGTGAGAACTCCTAATTATATCAAATACCATCTCCTCCACCTGACTGTTAGTGCTATTGGAACTGCTCACTTGTGCAGTCCATCCTGTTTTGCACACTGCTTGTGTGAATCTTACAGATACAGGTGTTATTAATCCAAGACAAATGTCCCCCTGTATTTCCCAGGGTGGATAATGCAGTGCTGGTCTCCGAAGGTGAGAGGCTTCTCCTCAACTTTTGGAATCCAGACAAAAGCTCTACTGTGTAAGCAAGGTGGGGAGACTAAGCAAGAAGGCACAAGAGCAGGGACAGGTAACATTTTAATGGTCTTTGGCCACTTTTTTCCCCAAGCCTCACACTTGGAGGTGGAGTAATAACTGTGCAGTGACACCATCCCTTAGATGAAGTCGCCAGCCCAGTCTGGTCCTATACTTCTCCCTCTTAATTCTTCCTCATACAGAAGAATGCTCTGACATGTTTGACCTCTCAAAAACCCATGCTCATGTGGATTGGGTCAAATAATTGCCTTTGGGTGGGAGGAGGGTTATGCCTGTGTGGATGGTGTGTCATGGAAAGAGTTGGAGGTCCTTCATTCCCAGAGCCATGGGAAAATAAATCCCTTCTTGAGCAAATGGAGAGTAGAGCTACATCTGAAGCAATATTTATATAGAAAATATAAACCCTTTATTGAAGAGAGACACTTCCAAGTCCAGCATCTGATTTTGAAATCAAAAAATGGTTAAACTTTGTGGTTGATTTCTTTTGAGAGGATGATTTGGGAATAATTCTATAATTTATTTCTTATTTTAATTCCTTATGCCTAAATGGGATGTATGATTTATGTCTACTTTGTATATATGCATATATATTATATACATGCAATATTCATTCCCTCTAAAATAACACTCCCAATCATTCTCAATTCCTACGACAGCAACGGCATACAGACATACAGCTAAATTAACATATTTGTGAATTTCGAAGATACTGATTCTCAGAAAGGGAAGATACATTGTCACTCATTTCTACCCAGGTCAAACAAGTTATATAAAACCCCAAATATAGATTACAAAATGAACCAGATATAAGCAGTCTATTATTCCAGGTTCGTGCATTCTTATTTCAATTGTCTAGAACTAAAAGCAAAAGGATATACTATATCATTAAAAATAAATGGAGGCTATAATTGCTTAAAAGATTATAGCATAAAATTTGCATGACTGATGTGCTGCAAAATACAAGAGGGATTTGCTATACAGAATTTAATGTTGCTTGCTTGAAGGTGCAGCTTGCATTTAGGCATATCAAGAAACAAGATCATTTAATGGTTTATTCATTCTATTTAACAGAATATATCCATGGCCCATCATCCACACATTCACCTGCTGTCAGCTGCTGTTGAGCTCTGTAATGAACAGCTGTGGAAAGGGCAAAAAATGTACAACAACCTCTGGCTATTTGCATTTAAGATATTTAGTTCTGTGTGAGAAGAATGACATGTAATCAACCAGACACATGAGTAAAAACAGAAGACTCCAATTTCACCTACTATTTTTCTCTTCCCTTAGACATGGTTACAAAATTAATGAATAATTTGCATTTTGACTTTCAGAGCAACCTGCAATTTTTATAGGGCAAAAGGTTAGGTTCTGTCTGTCCTGTTTCCAAGGGGTAATTGGAGAAGGAAAGCTCTTCACAGTGTGCACCATGGGAACAGGGCCTGATCTGTACTGTCAGTACATAAAGTCTCATTAACAGGTTGGTAACAGTGAGTGATGCCCACACGGCAGGGGCAGCACCTTGATAAAGAAGCAGATTGAAATAGCAGTGTAGCAACCACTGGAGCTGTACTGTGCTGGTAATGGTTTCTCTTGAACGATGTGGGACACCTATTAAAATCTGCAGGAGGCATTGTGCAGTGACTATCAGAGCATCCCTGCTTGAAATGGGATTGCAGCACTCTTACCTCTCTGGTGCATTCAGATTGTCTAAGCCATCCTTGAAAATGATGGACTCATCATCCCCCTTCACCCCCCTGAAGCCTTTGAGTGACTTCTCAGAGGCTGAAAGTGCTCCAGGCTCCCCTGGATGCTACTGGGATCCAGAAGCCAAGCCAGCCTCCCTAGAAAGCAGGAAAACAGGAGACAGTGAGGGGCAGGATCCCATCTGCAGTCCTGCTGTAGGAAGCTGAACAATAAGTAGGTCTGTCCTCAGATAATATTCTCATAGAAGTTGCCAGGCATCCATCAATTGGAAAAATATGAGGGCTCATTTGATACCAGTAGCTTTGTTTTCTGCTTTATCCACTAGTCAGAAAATTGTATTTTAAAGCTTATTTACTGGAAACCACAGGAACATTTAGTTCTCCAGTCATAGTCAGTAAAATCTGGCCAAAGGAAATAACATCCAAACTTCTCCAAATAATAAACAAAGGTTCTTTAGTTGTGTGCTTTTAAAGTTTCTTCTCAGCCTGAGAGTAGTATATAATAGATGGAAATAATGAAAAAGACACTAAGAAAGTGGTGTTCCATGAGCTAATTTGCAGGAGACCATATGACTTTTATAGTTGGAAAAATACAAAGATTACACTGGAACTTGTAACCATTAAGTGTAGGTCCTCAAATACATTTGAACCAGTCAAAATGGCAACTAAATATTTCCAAGAATCTTCGATGAAGATATCAGCTATTACAGAGCATTTATGGCTTTGCTAAGTAGGAGAAGAATGAGTCTGATCTGAGAGTTAAAAGCACCATAAAAAGGTGGAATAGTCATTTTTCTGCAGTCACTTACACCACAATGGCTTTATTTATAAAAATTTAATTTTTATACAGATCTGGAGTATAGAGAAAATAAGCTATTTTGAAAAACAATTGAACAAATTCTCTCAGTTGTTAAACCAGGTTAGTCTGAGCATTCCGATAAAGAGACTGCAAGCCTGAGCAGAACAGCATGGATTGGAAAGGTGATCTTCAGAATGAGTTGTCACACTTTTCCCAGCCTGTGATCTGTAAAGAGAAAAGTCAGAAAGCTTTTTGACATAAAATCACAAGAGCACTGTCTCTTTTCCTCTGTGGTGTGATGCTGAGTGGAACTGAGTCGTAGTGAGTATCAGTCAGTACCAGTGAGGCTGAGGAAAAAGTGCCAAGAGGGAAGGGCACTGAAAGACATCCCACACAAAACATGTGTTCCTTCCTTTGGAGGCTCCATGCACAGCATGAGAGTCCTGCAATTGGTCCCTGCATTTCCTGCCCATGCACTGACCATTGCACACTGCATGGTGACAACTAGAAGTATTTCTTCTGTCAGTGACTTCCTGAGCCAGGTACAGCAGCGACCAGGTCATTGGCACTTGTGTCCTCTGCCTCATTTCCCCATGCCCAAAGCATACGGTCCCAAAATGGAGTTTCAGCATCTGGACGTCCTCCTCCTGTCACATGAATTGACAGACCAGACATATCCTTCACCATGTGAGAGAATAAGGTGCTGCCTGGTGTGTTAGAAAAAAGAGCTATAGAAGGTTGTGTAACATGGGAGGATAATCAGAAGAAAGAACATAGGAATAGTAGCTTGATACTTTGGCAAATTACAGAGCCTGAGAATATCTCAGGATAAGAGAAAAAAAGCACAGGCTAGACATGAACTATCTTATATGTAGGAAACGACCACAATTAAATCAATCAGTCTTTTTTAGAGTAAGTAAGGTAACATGAGAGGATATGGACATAGAAGTGACTCACTCAGTAGCCCCATCAGATCAAACAATTTAAACTTCAGGTATTCCATAAGATTAGCCTCAGACTATTTCTGGTTACAAAGATGGAAAAGCTAGACAAATGGCTTAAACTGTGAAAATGTTAGCTTCTATAAACAATATGATATCCAAGTTAACAAAAAGTGCCTGCTAGCTTTGCTCCCAAGCACAACAGCAACCCAGAACAGAGCTGGAATTTAGGGCAGCACTCTGCTGCCCCCAGCACAGCCCCCAGGATCCAGGCCCACTTTCACAGCCCTGGGCTCAGAGATGGAAGGAGACACAAACTGAATAGTGTTCAGCAACATGAACATTTGCAACTAAACCAGAAACAAAACTGGCCTGTCTCAGGCTGAGAGACCCACAAAATCAAAGAAAGAAACTCACATGGAAAATGGAACCATATTGCAGCTCCAATGGTTCCTTTGGATGATTTTCTTTTTATGAGCACAAAGGTCGGGAAATCAGCCCGGATTCCAGCTGCTGCTCAAAATGCCCATGCTCCTGTTTCTTCAGCTCAGACAGTTAATGCTGCTTAAATACCCCTCTTTGAGAGCGCAACTGGTTTCTTGTCTGGCTTAGAAATTGGACATGAGCTGTGTGCCTCACCTCCATCAGAGCCATTTTTCTCTCCGTGCCCCTGTGCTCAGGGCCTAGGGAGCTGTCCCTGCCCAGTGGAGAAGCTCCCGTGCACGCGGGCCCGCTGCACGCACAGTGCTCCCCTGCACGCCCCGGCACACCCGCCTTTGTTTAAACATTGGTAGACTGAAAGGTCCTGTCGAGCCCTGTTCTGTGGGAGAGCATATTTGTGAGACAAAGCAATGCTGTGGTCTACCAGGAGGTCTGTGACTCTCTCGGTGAATTATTCACTACTTTGCTGTGGTCTACATGCCAGGTCACCCGTGTTCACGGCGGAGAATGAAGCATTATTCATTATCAACCTTTGGTTTTTTCTCTTCTAGGAGGTTGCTCCCCCACCCCTGTTGCCCTTTCAGGTTTTAACAAGACATTGCATTCTTTCAGACTTCCCCTGGGCAGCAGTTTTTTGCACTTGCAGAGGTACGGCAATAATAGAGGGAAAGCCAGAGCAGTTGTAAATTGTAGCAGTTCATGTCAAATTGATGGGGCAGTGATCAAATGAAGTTCATAACCACAGAATGCAACCTGGGGGTGGAATGCTGTTTCAAAGATTGCTAATGACAGGGTTATAAAATCATAAAATAGAAAGTTTTTTCCACTGTGAAAGTTTGAAAGAATTTATTTGGCTGACCGTAGGTATGAGCAGTGTTAGGGTCAGGCTTTTATATGACATTTAGCACAATTGCTAATCAATGAGGTGACTGACCAGTCCATTTTGAACTGAGGGAACGACACCTGCACTGTGTTGCTATTCTTGGACACAGGAGTGCACCTTTAATTGTCTTTAGGTCTTCCAGTATGGTACTGTTTAATTAGAAACTGCTGATACAAAGGGAGAGCTGGCTAAAAAGAGCAATTTTGGGTTTTAAAATCTGCCTTTTAAGCATCAGCATTCAAGAAACCAAAGCAGTAGGGAATGCCACAACGTTAGCAGAAGGGAAAACATTTATAGCTCATCAAAGCTGGACAGTACACAGCTGTATCCCAGCTGCACTCTCCAACCACAGTGCTAGAAAAGTCTCAGAGAGGAAAAAAGAGGCAAGAGCAGGAAAATATCATAAGATAAATGGGCATGGAAAATATTGGAAGACGTCCCAATGCAATTTACGTATGGAAGTAAAAAATGAACAATGCAAAAGAGACATACACTTTTATAGATGGATCCTTCTGTATTTTCAGATTTATTTATTTACTTATTTATTTTTCTGATTTCTGCTTCAGTTATTGAGACCAATCTGTCATGTGATTTATTATGCCTTCCTTACCCATCTGTGCATAGCTTAGTCAAGAAAGAGCGAAGCCAGAAAAAAAGCCTAGCTTGAAACTGGCTTGTTTTCTCCTTATGGCAGAATACGGAAAAGGGAAGAAGCCCACTTGTTAAAAGTACCTTTGGTTAGAGAGGCACTGACATTCTCAGATTCACACAGAACTTCCAACCCTGGCTTCCCTGCAAGTGTTGCCAGCCTTGGTCATTAAGATGTGTTACCCGAGTCCCTGTAAGTCCACACCTCACAGAAATGGGGCTGCTCTCTTTACACAGTCACCATGTTTGGCAAAGATGCAGGCTCAAAGCAATTCTGGCATTGTTCATTACATTCAGCTGTCCAGTTTCTGATGTGATACTTGCCAAACAGTATTTTTTTTCACTTCCACTTTTCCTGCTACTTCCCTGTTTCCCATTCAGAGGCCCTTCACAGCTGAGTTTCTGAAGCTGGACGACACCAGTAACCAGAACTTCTAGTAACTAGAAGATGGTAAGGTGCTGCTTCACCCTGAAGCTCCCTAATTGCTTTCTTTCCTGGACCCAAAGGCATCAAATCCTTCATCTTTTGTGGTTCGTGGCCCTTTGAATTGGACAAAAATCATCTCACAAATAGCGCCCTTCAGAAATGTAGCTTCCAGTGTTAAGATTCAGGTCTTTAAAGGTATTTAAGTCTTGAAATATTTTCAAGTTGTTAAAGCATTTTAGGCAAGTTCAGATGCTGCAGACATACCCTTGTGGTCTTTGTGCAGACATTGCCTAATGGCTTGTCAGGTCCAGAAGGTTCCTCTGCAAATTCCATCAGATATTTGTTTTTTTAAGCTAGGTCTTAACATAAGGAAAGAAAGAACCACAACCCCACTTTTCTCTGTTAGTATGTGGTATTGGCCATCTGGCTTCTGTGTCGAAAACATAATACAGATGTTCTGCTGCGTAGAACTTTGGTTGCTAGCAATCATTTACAATGCTTATTAAGAAACAGACCATTGTGAGTCAGCAAATAATCCAGGGCCAGGTGAAAGCAGCTGGATGGGAGTGAACTATTTACCATCACTTAAAACAATACAATCAATGCTAAATTAGCTATTGGTCATATGGCCAATTTTGTACTGTGGATGCACTGTGGAAATGGACTTGGGAGAACCACTGTGTTGAGAGACACAGAGATATATAACCTGGTTGTGATTTTGGGGAATAGAAGGCAGCAGATTCCTTTAGTGCAGAATATTCTCTTTCCAGTAAGTAATTCATGCCTTGGCAAAAATGCTTGGGATCTACAGCATCAATGACAATAGCAAACAGCCTGTTGCACCTTTCCCTAACAACTGCTACTGCTGGTGATGTTCTCACAATAGTGACCCCTAAAATAGATTAAAATGTTGAATTAAGAAGTAACTTTCTGCTTGTAATTAATATTCCATTATTAATATTGGATTGAGATAAGTGAGTGTAGGTCACATAAAAAAGCTATTGCTTTCACATCAGAGAATGTTGCATTTGCAACATCAGAGAAGTTATATTGGCTATTTGGCATTTTCTTTTAATGTTAATTATGCTAATGATTTTAATATTTTAAATGAAAGCTTAGATTTCTGGAGCTAGAATAAGGTGCTGATTTAGAAAGGAGAACAATTATGTTGAAGCATATGAAATAATAGTGTGGCAGTATGAGCAACCCTGATAGAAATCCTAAGTAGCAAAGCAATTTCAAAAGGAATATGCAGCCCCTGGCTTACTGCAAAGTGAGACACTGGATAAAGAATGTCCAAATTTTTGTATGTTTATTTTTCAAGAAAGGTCTTCAATTTAGTGTCGGCAGCAGACCTGTTGTTTCTTAAATGCTGAGTTTTGTGAGTAATCTAGTAAGAATTTTATCAAATCATCCATCTTGTGTTTTGTGAGCACAGAGACCTGGATCCTTGCAATCTATGAGTGAGAACCACTTCCTAGAGAACATCCTACTTATTGCTGGTTGCCTGGACCAGAGGCAATGGGCACGAACTGAAACATGGGAGGTTTCCTCTAAACATCAGAAAACACTTTTTCACTGTGAAGGTGACTGAGCACTGGCACAGGTTGCCCAGGGATGTTGTGGAGTCTCCATCCTTGGACAGATTCAAAAGCTGTCTGGATATGATCCTGAGCAACCTGCTTTAGGTGTCCCTGCCTGTGCATGGGGGATTGGACCAGATGACCCCCTGAGATCCCTTTCAGCCCCAACCATTCCATGATAATGGGATGCTGTCCTGTCCTTTAGGTTGGTTTTCAAGACTCCTTATTACCACAAGGTCCATGCCAACATGCTGGCTGATGGGAGGTGCTTACTGATGTTGCTCATCTTAAAAGAGTGTGTTGTCTGTGTGCCCAAGTTGCAGTAAGCCAAACTGTCCTGTCATGTGACCTTCCTTTTTCCCTGACCTCTGTCCCTTCCAAGACCTCTTTGCTTGCACCAGCTTGTCACTTTTTATTTTGAGATCCTAAAATATTCTGGAAAGGACCCATTTCTCAGATCATGTTTGTATAGCAGGTAGAACTGGATGCCTCAACTCTGAGCAGCTACTCATAGAAGAGAAAGTGCTGCTGCTAAATGCCACCCTACTGGACATAGTCCTGAAACTAAACATCTTTGCAAATTAAATCCAAATCTTCAACTTTTTCACTTTTCCTCTTTTGCCAAAAAAACCCAAAACTACAAACAAACAAACAAACAAACAAAAACACCACCAAAACCCACGTAACCTAGTCTTTTTGTAAAGGCATGTGACTCAGCTGTGCTAAATTAGGGGTCAGGTTTGTGCCTCCTAGTCATGTTACATCAGGAATCACAGGGACAAACACTGTTTTTTCAGGGCTTAGAGGCTGTAGGAGCACTCATGGAGTATAGCATGAGTAATGAAAGTAAAGCCATGTTAAAAAGCTCCCTCATGTTATTACTTGGCAGTTCATTAAGATATACCTTGTTTACCTGCTGCAGCCTGCATACCAGATTTAGCTCTCTGCAGGAATCTGAAGGCAGTTACTATGCAGAATCTGTGAATTGCAATGAAAAACAAAACACTTCTGTTTCATGATTTTATGAAAAGCAAAGTAATTAAACAGTGACTGAGAGCCTGCTCATCCCTTCCAGATTTTTCCCCAGGCAGATAAAAGTGTGGCACAGAAAAGCAGGAAAACAGATCTGATGATCTTTACTTATTGACAGGCTGGGAAACACAGAACATTTCCTCTTCCGCTCTTTGGGCTTTCTGTGAAAGCTTATAATCTCCTTTGGCTTGTTAACCACTGCTGAGGCAGGCCAGAACTCATTTGCATTCTTGTGTTGCTCAGTGACCTCCAGTGATGTCAGGTAAGAACACTGATCTTTAATTAAAATCTCAATTTTCAAATACATTTCACAGTTAATGCATGGTGAGAAGTTCTGACCAACTACATTGTTTTGCTAAGCCATGTGGGTTCAGCTGTCTTCTTAATCACCTCTAAAGCAAAAAGTCACAACTTCATTCCTGAAAATTTGATTTCACAGGACAATGAATATGTGAATGGTTGATCTGCCATATGCACCAGAAGTCCCTCATTTGAAGGAAGCATTGAGTGTGAGAACAGGAAAACGTCCTGTGTTTAAAGATTTAAAAGCCCCTGGTTCCTGTGTGAAATGGTACACAGCCAGTTGCTGGGTATCATACAATAAATTGCTGGTTAATGTGTTCCCATGTTATTTGTTGTACTCCTTCTGTTTTTTTAGGCCTTTATGAGCCCATCACAAGAGACACACATGAGACCCATTAGTGACTTTATCATTGGTCTCTGGTCTCAAGATCTAGGCAAGCATTATTCACCTTGTTATACCAAGGGCCATGAGGTGTCAGTGCCAAGATCTCCAGCTGGTAGAACCGGTCCACTGGAGCAGAGAAACCTCCAGAGCTACAAGAATTTACATTTGCACATTCAGGGAGTAAACAACTCACCTGAGGATGCGCAGAAATTCTGTGGCCCAGCTGGGAACTGAATTCACGTCTGAATCTCCAGCTCAGGGTTGCCTTTCTCACCTGCCAGTGCAGTGCCTGCAAATGCTATTAAATATTTATTTTGCCCATTCACAAGCCATCACACTCTCAGTAAGGATGGTTGGCTGCACAGGCCAGCTCCAGCTGGCCCTTCAGGAGCAGGCACAATGAATGAGGATGTTTCCTGCTCAACAACCATTCTTCCATCCTTTTTGACTGTTGTAGTTGATTGCTCCCCCAGACAGAGCTTTTCAACATTTTCAGTGAGTCAAAAAAAAAGAAAAGCAGTTCTGAACTGCTTGCAACATTTAATTCACCTTGAATCATTTGGTTCCACTTTGAGACTTCATAAAAATAACCCAGGGGCCGGATTCACAAGAGGAATGAGGTAATCCAGAGAAGCTGGTATTAAAGCTGTTCCTTCTTCCTGTGCCCTAGATCCCAATCCGGCTGGACACTCACATCATATGTGGGAGACCTTGGGTCCAATTCCCTTTTTGTCTGATCAACAGCAGGAATTTTAACCTCAGGCTGACCCACTCAGAAAATACCACAAGTGCTAAGCTGCAGTGAGTGCTGAGGCAGGGGTCTCATGGCTTTTTTCTTATGTCTGGACCACTTAACAAAAAAAACTTAAACACTTGCTGAATAAAAACATAGTATACATATCTCTAAGTTGATTAGATAATTTGACAAGGGGAACTTCAGATTTTTGGTTGCTGCTTCAGTGTATGTTTATTTATGAATATGAGTGGAAGCATTTCAACAGGAGAGAATAAATAACCCACATTACCCACCACCCAGCCCCCAGTGCCAGGGAGCTCTCCTGGGAAGCAGTGCACTTAGTTAGTTTCTGACCTGGTGTTTGTCCTACCTACTGGAAATGAAGTTTGGAGTGAGAGTGGGGAAAGGAACTACTGGCTCATCTCTGAAATTTATGCTCTAGGAATTCAAATCAGAGTACATAGATAAATTTTTGGGACAGACTAAGTATTCAGCAACAAAAGTCATCATCCACCTCCACCTATACCACTGCTTGTAAAGTAGAAGGCTGACAGAAATGTCCACCAGAATGTAACACTCTGTGCTATCTCTTGCCCAGTGTCTAGCCAGGGAAAAAAACCTAAGAAAACATCCCTCAGACTTGCAAGGTATGGGTGACCAGGAAGGTAATTGTCAAATGTTGAAGGCTACATTTTCAATTTCACCCCCCTCACCTGCCCTTCTCTGCTAGGGGACTCAAAAAATGAGGTTTCTAGATCATAATCTGCTGAGAATTCCTCATAAACCCCTTGGATAAGTTTCAGTTTTTAACATTTTACTGAACCAACTGTTATTCTTCTGAACAAAGAAGCAAAAAAAAAAAAATCAAAGCTTTCAACTAGGTCATGCTAGTATTATCATGAGTGAGTGTGAGCGGTATCATTTCACACATACTGCATCTCTCAATTAAGGAAAATGCCAGACTTCTGTTAGCAAGACAGCTGGTGGTACTCAGTGACTAAATATAGTACTGTCATCACCTAGGAGCACAGCCAGGACATTTTAATGGTTGGGACAACTGATATTTCAGTTTAGCCAAAACAGTTTTTAATCCCACACTATTATTTTAAATAGCCAGTGGACAAAATCAGTGAATGAATGCATTTGTAATATATTTTGACCATTTTATTTATTAGGTCAATTTTTAACCAATATTCAGCTGATCTTAAAAGAAATTCCACATATTGTGTATATTTGAGATAGAAAAAAAAATCAGCTAAGTAAATACAGATGGCATTCAGCTGATTCTTTGATTCTCTATATGTTAGATAGACTAAACTCCCTTAGACAGTCTTTTTATTTTGTGTACAGTCCCTTGATCAGTGGGGCTTGGATCCTCTAGAGAGTGATTATTAGGGATGATTCCATTGCAAAGGGGAGGCAAAGCCCAAATAAATATCTGCAGGTCATTTTAAATGAAGCTTGATCCAGTTCACCCCATATTTGATGAAAACAATTTAATCTGCAATTACAACTGGAATAGTTCCTAAATTATGTCAGTTCTCAGAGAATTTACTTTCCTGAAAAAAATCTTCCAGGCTGAGGGGAAAAGTCTTCTGGGTTCTCACCTCTCCATCAATGTCCCTGGCATTTTGCATTTTTGTGTTAGCATTCTTTGTGTGTACTGTGGAAGAAGCCAAAAGAGGACACACAGGCATTGCTAAGGGTAAATGGAAACAGCTTTCTGCACATCATGCTATTGTACCTTTAAGGTCCATGAGCCTGAGCCTACCAGGTTTACAAACATGGGCTGTGCTCATGTGTAGCTGAGGCACAGAAATGAAGTGTCTGTTTCTTTCCTGTTTCCAAAAAATACTGAGTTTAGGTCTGGTTTAGCTGTGACTGAGTAGGTATTTCAAAATGTTTATTAACAGTTTTATTGCTTTATTTCTGCTGCCAGCTCTAAACAATAGGGTCCAGGAACACCAGCTTTGTTTGTACTTATATTAATATGTGGCTGCCTGTGGACATAAACTCAGAGGTATCCACAGCAGCCAGTGGATTAGAGACTTGTTGTTTCCAGCTACATGTTGAATGTGAGCTGGAAAACGACAATGCTAGAGAGCTATCTCAAAATGAAGATAGTCAGGAGCAGGTTTTCCCGTGTGAAAACGTCACTGATTACATCTGTACTACCAGTGGTGTTGCCTGGAACAGATTTTTCAGCACCTATCCTCTTCTACCCTCCTTAGCCAGAGCAATGAAGAGCATTTTAATACTGACTTGAATTTTTTTTTTTTTTTTTTTTTTGTGATAATGTCCTGGTTTCGGCTGAGATAGAATTTATTTTCTTCTTAATAGCTGGTTTGTACCAGGTGCTTTGTTTTGGATTCAGTATAAGAAAAATGCTGATACCGCAGTGATGCTTATGTTGTTGTTAAGTAGTGCTTACCCTGAGTCAAGGATTTTCCAGTTTCCCATGCTCTGCTAGGGAGGAACTGCACAAGAAACTGGGAAGGAGCATGGCCAGGACAGCTGATCTGATCTGCCCAAAGGGGTATGCCATGCCACAGAATGGCATTTCCAGTTTATGAACTGGGGAGAGCTGTCTGGAAAGGGCCAGTTGCTACTGATGATATGGCAGGCCTCAGTCAGTGGGTGGTGAGTACTTGGATTGTGCATCACTTGTTTTTTCTTGTGGTTTAGCTCTCTCCCCCATTTATTACAGTTATTATTACTATTTCCATTATTGTTATTATATTGTTTTACTTTGTTTCAATTATTAAACTGCTCCTATTTAAACACTTCTGTTTTGTTTTTCCTCTTATGATTTTCCTCCCTATTCCACCAGGGGTGCAGGAGAGCTGAGCAACATTTAGCCTTGAATTAAGTTGCCATGCGGGGTCAAACCATGACAGATAAAAGACAATGGGATTGAAGCTAGAGAGAGAGAAAAAAAAGCTTTGATGCACTTATTTTTATGTGCAAGCTCTTTATCCATGCAGTCAAGTTAATATGTGCAGCAGCCATGCAAATTTCTGTCTTGGTCACCTGGCCAAGTCTTCCTCCAGTTTCCCTGCAGCCTTGACCCTCACAGGGCTGTTTTGCATTGGACCCACACCTGGGTGAAGATCCCTCTGGCAGGACCACCAAAAGGCAGTAACAGAGCTGTCTTGTTTCAGTCACTCCTCCCTTCAGATGTTAATAAGAGCTGGTGCACATCTAGCCACAGACCTCAGCAAACAGAGGTGTGTGAGTGCTTTGTTCCATCACTGCCTCTCACCGTGGTGTTTGCATCCAGCCAAGAGGGCTCAGCTGGACAGGGAATAAACTCCTGTTTTCCTGAAGGTGAAAAGAACTTCTGCTGGTAGCAGTCAGCACAGCTCCCCTTCCTTGGGCCCTGAGGGAAACTGCAGCTGTGTCAAGTGCTGTAAGGGATACAGTTCTCCTCATCACTCTCTTGGTAGAGAGTTTTTCTTTGACAAGGCTGCACAGTGATGGGGCAAGAGGGAAGAGCTTCAAGCTAAAGATGGAAGGTTTAGGTTAGATACTAGGAAAAAATTATTTATTCAGCGGGTAGTGAGGCACAGGAATGGGCTACCCAGAGAAGCTGTGGATGCCCTAACGCTAGAAATGTTCAAGGCTAGGCTGGATGCGGCTTCGAGCGAGCCAATCCAGTGAAAGGTGTCCCTGCAGGGGGTTAGGATGATCTTTAAGGTTTGGGTTCAAACCCAAACCATTCTATCATTCTGTGATTCTAGGATCACTGGAAAATTAATAATAATCTGGAGGAAACTGTGTTTTCTGCCATCCCAGTGCTGTATGAGGGGAGTGCTGGAGTGCTGAATGTGCAGCTTCTGACACCTGTGAAGCTCACCAAAGAGAGAGCCAAAGACCTTGCCTTCTTCTTTCCTCTCTTGCCATTACAGCTGAGGAAGGTCCAGAAGATTTAATATCAGTGGCAAGCAAGTTTTTGATTTTGGACTATTCTCTTGCTTGAATAGAAGACATCTATAGATAGGCAGACACCTATAACAAGGACAATTAACATATCCTTCCACAGAAAAGCTTTTTTCCCCACTCATTCATTCTTTGTTCATGGACAGTGTTTTTTTATTTATGATTGCTTTAACAGCTCCATGTTTGTAGCCAAACCAGTACTGTCTGTGAATGATGTAATAACTATAATCATAACCAATAAATCTATCCTTTGAGAGGTGCTGCGAGCACTATTACTTTGTTTTCAACCTTACTTTACTTTTAACCTGATAACTTTACAGCTTTAGTCAGCAAATTATGATAGCCTTTCTCTTTTAATAGAAATGTTTTCATTTCTGCTATGCTAAATTTGTTGTTTTAAAAAACATTTTTGAACACCACAGGAAGGCATAATTGGGAAGTATTAATTTGTGCTTGAAAAGTACATTCAAATTATTTTTCTTTGAAATGAACACATACTGTGACCTAGTTTTTATAAACAAAGAAAGAAATAAATGCCAGATCTGAAAAGTAGATTTAGCTAGATAGTATTCTACTTTTTAATTATTTTTCAAATGTAAGAGGTGATTTCACTTATTTACATATTGCTAGAGGCTAAGGGGAGAAAAAAGCATTCATCCTGAGTTGAGTTCAGAGAGTCTGCATTGCCAAAAATGAAGCCAAACATATTAATATACAGGCTCTCTCAAAGTCTCAGAAGCATCAGGAATCCATTTGAAAGAAGAGGAGCTGGTCTGGTTTGTCAGTCTGGCAAGTACCAGTGGAAAAATCCATCATCTACCAACAAATACATGCTTGCACAGTCAGTCCTACAGCCGAGAAGGGTCTGCAGAGCAGCTCCACTCCCAGGAGCTGAACCCCTGTTGGTGCCTGAGGCCATGTTGGCTCTGCTAGGGAGAAAGGCAGACACAGGAATGCAGAGGTGAAATATCCTGCAAAGATGATTTTTCTACATAATATTAAATTTGCTTAGTATAAAATTTTACAGGCATATCCTGGACCACCCAAAAGTTGTAGTGATTAATCCAGAGGTCTACCCTGTCCTTTATGTGATTACTTTTAAATGTTCCTTCATTGCGATATACTTCAGACTGTTAAACACAGCCACATGGAGTGTGTTTGTAAAGTACATGTGTTGTCTAAAATGTACATGAAATTTAAAGGTTCTCTTGTTACCATACAGCTCCAGACATAAACTCCTTCTTTTCATAAATTCAACAGTTTGATGAAGAAACCTCTCCAAAACTGGAAAGAAAGAATGATTAATTAAAGAACCTGAGACTTAAATGCAGACTTGTTCTTAGTTTACCAGACTGTAAAACTCTTACCTTAGTGGGTTCACAGACCGGCATATGTTCACAACTGATTTTTTGGCAGATAATTGAATAACTCTTGTAGCAATGGCCGCTTTGGAATACCAGAGAAAGCACTCCATCAAATGGACATAATTTATTTCACAGGGAGGGGGAAAAGCTTTGGTGAATTTTCCAAGAAAAATTCCAAGGCTTACGTGAATACGTTCACCTAGCAGCTCCGCTGACGTGAATCGATCTATAAACCCACATGTGTAAGACAGCTATGAGTAGTAAAAGTAACAACTCTGAGCTATTAAGACGTCTAAGTATGTCTTTACATAAAAGCCTTAAAGGGCTGCACAGGGAGTCATTACAGTGTATTATGTCAGGACCTTACTTACTCAACACGTAGAAGTTGACACTGACACTGTCAGCTGTGATGTAAAATGCTTGGAGGCTTGTTTCGCAGGACAAGCGTTTCCAAAGAGTTCAGCACCCACCAGTTCCCATGTAGGCAGCTAAATGAGGTGATGAAACTTTAAATGCTCTCAGCTTTCGTGGGAGCTGAAGTCTTTTGAAAAATCCATCTTTCCCTGGGGTAGCTGTACCATTTGAGTTCCTGGAGGGTGATGAGAGGGACCAAGTCAAGTACTGGTGTTCTGTGAAGGCGGCCGCTGAGAGAGGGTCTTCTGAACCCCCGTGGAATGTCTAAAGCATGCTGAAGGAACATCTCTGCTTCATCTGTAACATCTATGCCATAGCTCAGAGTTAAGGAGATTAATAAATGAAAAAATACCCAAACAAACAAAGGATTGTCTGCTCTGGAAATGTCCTCTCTCAGATCATAAGGCAACACTATATTAACTGTGTGAACATGGTATCTGATACAGCAGACTATTATTCTGAATTTTCTTATTCAAACATCATATTTCAGTGCACATGAAAGTGAGCGTAATTCACAGAATGCCTTTATACCCTAGTAATTTTATTTTAAAAAGATGCAAACAAAACAATGTGTTAGATTGCATTCTGAAACTGTTCAGATGTTTTATGCTGTTGCTTCAGCAATAAAAGGAACATTAAAGTCCTGAGGCCAGACTGAGTCTAGCTATTTTCTAGCTCTGTCAGGCTGGAGTGGAGCCGAGGCACCTGGCTGCTGGAGCCCTTCAGAGAGCTGTCCCACACTGCTGCTGGCTGGGCCCTCGCTCTGGACCCCTTAGGGGCACAAAGATCCCCGTTGCTGAAGGAGATTGGCTTTGTTCATGATCTTAGAGGGGAACACAGAAGGAAAAGCCATCGAGGGCTGTCAGACACAAAGACAGCAGCAATTACATCACGAGGTGGGGCAGGAACAGGGGAAGCATGGCCGTAAGGCTTTGCCCTCTTCTCCACATCCTCCTCAGGCACCAGCTGATGGCCACTGCCTTACTGCTGGAGGCAGGACAGCAGGTTGGACAGGCCAGCTGCCTCTCCATGAGTGAACTGTCTGGTTTCTCACACCATGACCCAGATAGGTGAGCAGAGAGGGTCCCCAAATGTCACCTAACTCCCTGGAGAGGCCAGTCTGCCAGGCCTGCCTGAAGCCGCTGCTCACTCCCTGCATTTTGGTGGCATGGTGCCTCCATGTGCAGTGGGCTTTCCAAAGACAAGGGTGTGACTTTGCCCTTCCATCTCCAGCTGACCCTCCCAGAGTCCAGTAGAGTCTCCCAGTCAGCTGTTTCTGAGTTAATTAAGCTTGTATTTTGTTCTGGCCAAGTACTTTACCTATTCACTTGTTTTCTCATCATAAGCCATGGTGATGAGAGATCCTCCCCGACTGTGCACAGATCTATTACCTATTGTCTAGAGTAAACTCTGAATTTTAAGTCCCAAGTGCACATTAAAAAAAAAAATTATATGTAATCTTGACCTGATTGCATGAGCTAGAAAGGAAACATCACTATGTCTTGCTGCAACCAGGTAGTTCTGTGCACAGCATGGGAATGTTAAATTGCTCTTTGGATCTGATGATCTGATCTTAGTAACAAAGTCCCAGTGACATCCTTAATTTTGTGTCCTTTTAGCATCTCTTCTATTTTGTACTTTGAAACCTCTTGCAAAGTGATATTTGCAAAGTGGTCTTTTTCTGAAGTTACAGAGGCATTTTTAGTAAAGTGATACTTTGTCTGATTGATTTGAGTAATAGATGTGTGATCTGATGCCTCTTTCTCCTGTCTAATAGGAGATAAAGATGAGATAGTTTTTCAGTGTGGCACATTAGGATAACAGCCCATTCCAAAATTGTTCTATATTCCATGCAAAAAGCTGTGGAAAGGTTTAACCTCCTGCAATTTAACTGTAAGTTACACAGAGAGAAATGGATTTTCTGTAGGCAAAATAAAGAGAAACACAGGAATGATGACTGGAAAAAAGAATAATTAAAAAGACCAAGTATTTTATTCCTTCTTAGGCTCTTTCATCTTACTGACATTCTAAAAAATGGCCAATCTTAAGACTATGATTTATTACCTTAAAAGTTTTAAGACTTGCCTTTTTTTAAGCTTTGTCAGTTTTAAAACTTCCATGAGATTCTGTTTTGAGTCCTTTGAGAATTAATAAGCAAAAGGTTGCAGTTGCAGACAGAGACACATTTTTCACGCTTCCCTCCCTCCCAGTGACTTGTTTTCCATGTTCAGTCTCTGCAGAATGAAAGGAGAAAAAAACTGCAGCCAGCAATGTCAGTTCATGTTATTGTTCTGTATAGAGAAATGCCTTAGCCAACATTTATATGAAGCTTTGTAGAGTGTAATAAAAAACCCAATTGAATCTCTTATGACTTCCTTACTTTACTTGGTTATTTTCCCAAGTTCAGACAAAAGGCTGAGATTCATCTGACTTGTGCTGGAGTACATGAAACTTAAATTTCCCACTAAGCTATTTGCCTAAGTTGCCCCCACAGTCCCATCTCCTCATAGATGGAGATAAATAATCCAGATAGTGTTTTGTCCCTTTCTGGGCCTTCTGGGCTGACTTGCACTGTGGAAGAGCCATCTCTGTTTGCAGGCAAAGGACCACCCAGCTGACCAGCCTAACTGGTGTCTACATTTTGGATGGCTAAAGTTTGGTCTGATTCATTCTCCTGTAAGTTCATCTTTCCATTTAGGAAAGCTCAGGGTGCAGAGTACCTAAAAAGACTACAATGTTGGTCACAAAAGCATCCCCTCCCTTACAAATTTCCAAAGATAAAACCATTCTGGTATTTCCTATCCCTGACATGATTTATATATTCTCTTATATATATATATATATATATATATATAGGTGCCATCAAATAGAAAAAATGGAGGAAAAATGTTGACTGAAAAATCATGAAAGAATCGAGCTGGTCACTGGTCTGTGATTCACTAAGTCTGTCTCTATAAAATTAGTTGAAATGAATTTCCTGGTATGAATAAATCCCCAAAGTCTCATGAATTTTAGAATGAATGTTTCTGAATGCCTTAAAATTCATGTGGGAAATGAATTAATCATTCTTCCTTATTTTCTTGTTGACAAAGTCTTCCCTCTCATCCAATCAAAGCGAGGGCTACACACTGGGTTACTGGCTGTGCTCAGTGAATGCTGAGTAGCACCCATCAGCTGAGACTTTGTCACTGAAAATATTTGCTGGAACCTTCAGTATGCAGAATGCATTAGAATGAAATCAGAATTTATTTGCAAGCAATTCAGTGACTGCAGAAATGTCTGCACTTATGAGTGGTTTAACAGTCTGCACACACATTCATGCTTTATACTGGGCACACCTGTCATTTAATTAAAAAAGGAAACATGAATTAACTATATAGATTTGAACAAGCCACATGGATTTTGGTGAGGTAGTAGCAGACATGACAGCCCTCTGCACATTGTTTGACCATGTAACTTATCAGAGGAATGTGGACAAAGTCTGACATTATAGTTACTACTTCTAATATGACCAGATTCTGCAGTCCCTATAAATGCACACTCTGTATTAAAGCTCAAGAAAACTTCATGTATGTTTTTGTTGGTATAAGACAGGGTAAAGTACAGAAGAAGAGACTCATGTGTGTACTTTTGTGTTCATGCATATTAATGAATATATATGCAGTGCAGTACAGTATGTGTATTATATATTACAGTACAGTACAGTATGTGTATTATTTCATGATAATACATTTTCCCTGACTGCACAGCATTTTTCTTCTCTTCTTGAGAGTGCACTGGATGACACACATTTTCTGCAAGAGAAATCTGGTGTTCATGTAGTCTGAATGTATCTTGAGATTGTCCTACCCACGTTGTAGTCTGAAATCAAAAGTCTTTCACAAATAAGCTAGGTAGGAAGGAGTGAAAGAAATGTCTTCATTCTCTTCCTCTCTTTTATAATATTTTCTCACCATCTGTAAATTGTGAAGTATTCTGACTACACAGATTTTACATGATATTTTTAATTCTTTTTCTACAGTTACTACAATGATATTATTGATATTGACATTATTGATAAATTTGTATAAACCAAATCTTGATCTGATAATGCAGGGCTCTCCTATATGGTGATCCAATTCCTGCTGATTACCCTTTCTTTATGCATGAATGCCAGCGTGTGCAAGTGCCTTCCATATGTGCTGAGCATTTATAGGCCAGGGCTGACCTTTGGGTAGTCTGGGAAGACACCTGGTATCTGACAACACCATCAGGACTCAGAGCACAATTGAACTGCTGTGAGATTAGCATTAGTTCTGCAGTTAGACTGTAATTACATGGCTGGTTTGGGATGGAAATTACTGGTTACACTGCCGGGCTCTGCAGTCACTTGGGACCACATTCACAGGGTTAACATACAGTTTAGTTTCCTTATACATCCTCTCTGTGTGTATCCAACCTCCCAGAGCCATTTTTCTGAGGTGGATTATTTGAAGGACATTATGTGTCCACAGCATGTGCATGTTCCATATGATCAAATAATGAACATCCTGTGAGCAGTTTCTTGGAGGGCCAAAATCCCTCCTGGCACAGCTGCATGGAGTCATTAGTGTTACACCAGCAGGAGAGCTGACCCCAGCCCTTGTTTAGTGATTTGAGTGGCCACCTCACCATAAGGACATTCTGTCATTTCCAGGAACATGAATTTGGAACGGACAGTTATTTCAGTGGCACGCGGTTGACAATTGTTTGGTTTTTAAGGAGTTACCACATAATGTTAAACTAGTATCCTGCCTTAATGTGAAATCTTGACGCAGTGTATCTTACAATCTCTTAATCTGGGAAAAAATGTAAACCAAAAGATAATAAACATAAACAGCGATTAAACCACAAACATTCCTCAGAGTAAATGATAATATAATTAAACTTTAACTTCACAATGCAGATTCTTTTAGTGCATAATTGAAATTGTGTAAGATGCTTTGGCAATACGTTTGACATTAACTGAAAGTAAGTAATTTTAGGAGCCAGGATCTGATCTTGCTTTTATTGACATAATTTGCTCAGCTTCTGCAGCTGTGTCTATACTACAGCTTCTTTGTGGTGTGCTTCACAGACCCACTCCTTGACAGTCCCTCCCTGTGTCCTGGCAGCATGCTGGAAGGATGTGGGCCTGCATGCCATGCCTCTCCAAAGCTGAGGTCCTTTAAATGAAACCCAAGCATACAGGGAACACAAGGATCTGCAGGGTGATGGGAGCACCAGGGGACTGCCCAGCAGACCTCCCCACAGCTGGCATCCCCTCCTGGGATGTCAGTGGCCATACCAAATTCAACCAGAGGCCCATGTAGGCTACTTGTCTGCTGAGAGTGTATGCTTGGGAAGAGTATAAAAGAAGGGCAAGCATGTAGTATTGCTCTCTCAGACATCCTCCTATGTGTCTGCAGCCTGCTCTCAAATTTAACGAGACTGGATGATAGTTTGAAGCTTTCTTCACCTTGCTCCCTGCTCAAGGCTTTCTAGACACCTTAGTCAAAGGAAACACTTTTATAGCCCACACTTCATATGCTCCTGTTGCCAGCTGTGGGGCACTGCCATCACAGCAGATGTGGTCCCACACCATTCTCACAGCAGCAGAGATCAGGCAGGAGCCTCCTCCCAGGGGCCATGCTGCATGCCTGAGACACAGCTAGGATGGCATCTCTGATTTGTCTTCCTTGCCCTAGGCCCAGACGATGGCCTGAGCCCTTATGAAGTACATGGACAGTGTTAGAACCAGCAAAGGCACTCCTGGCAGACCTGTGCCTGCTGTGACTGTGCTGCAGGCAGGCTTGTGCTAGGCTCTGTGGAATACCCATTGATGGTAAGTGAAGAAAGACAGAGAGAACAGGAGACAGGCCCTCACTGGAGACCTCTAGGGACTAGACATTAACAGATTTAACACTCTCCAGTTTAATTATGTCCAAAGTACCTCTGATTTCATAGTTGCACTTCCCAGAGTTAGAGTCTCATAGCCAGTAGCTCCTCCTAAAATTCACGTCCAGTGCCCAAAGCTATTGGATTGACTGCCCTGGCCACATCAACTAAGAGCCATCAGCAGCCATAGCCAGCACTAAGTAAACAACATCAGTTCCATAGTACTGCATGACTGCATAAACAAAAATAATAACAAAATTTAGAAATACACATAAATACATAAATAAAAAAAATGTCTCATAGCTCTTTGCTGTGCTCTGAAATGAGGCTCTTTGGGAAAACTGAGAATTTGGGAGTTATTGAGGGTTACAAGGTTGCCAAGCAGTGTTTCCCAGAGCGTTTGACAATAGCCTCTGGAGAGCTGGCTGGTCACATGCTAATGGTTCCTCTTCATTCTTTCCAGCCACGAAATTGCAGCCACAAGAATCAAGAGTTACATTCAGTACATTCTTAGCATAGTGGCTCTCACACTCTCTCCATAGTAAGGAGAGGCAGTTTCTACAAAGACTGTGACTGAGAGTAGCATCCAGAAGATCAGTGCCCATGAGACAACCTGGGCTTAAAGTTATGGACCAACCTGAGAAAAATTCTGGAAATGTGCTTAATGTTGGTAGAAGTTCACATGACTGGTGCTTGGGCAATAGGGGTTTCCCAGAAACAGGAGCTGGTGCATTTGTGAAGATGGCTCCTTCTGAATCGAACAGAGAAATATTTGTTTCTGTGATAAGAAACGAATGTACAAATATTTTTATTGAGATTCTTCTACTTTCTATGCAAACCTGATTTTAAGTACTGCTGGACTTCTTATAGTATGGGCACAGGAACAAAGGACACTTAGTCTGCCGTTCAAAATCCAGGATTTATCCACAAATGGCTTAAAACCTTTGATAGCTGATACTCAATGTGACCAGTCAGCATACACAGCAAACAGCTGGCAGCGAGTGCCAGCAAGCTGAACTTGTTTCACTCCCTTGCTATTGTCACTCATTTGAGAAATATTTCATTTTTGGAAATTATCTTATGTTTAAAAAGAACAATTGACAATCAGCCACGGTACAAGAAAATTCCAACTTTTTTTCTGTTAATGTTTTTCAAACTCGAAGTAAAAGCCAGGTAAAAGTCTCTTTCAAATTTATATGATTCAGTTTAAAAACCCTTCAGATTATCTATCTTTATGGCCCAGATTTAAATCAAATTACCAATGTCATTGATCACAGAGGAAGAGTTTTTGAGCTCTAATTAAACACAAAATAAAAAATTTGCAAAGAATTCCTCAAGTAATTCATACACTCCTGATTTTCAGCCGCAGATGGTCACTGATTCTAATGACTCTCATACCACATGGCACAGTCCAGTATTCAAACAGGTTAAAATTATGTACAAATTAGAGAGAGGAAAAAAATTATTTTGGAAAATACCCATTTATCAAATGCTTTTCTCAGTGTAAGTGGATACTTCTTCCAGGAATATTCTGTGAGAACCCTGAGTTGCTGTCAGTGCTCTCAGAGCCTGGAAATGGCTATTCCAGGGGCTCAGCCCAGGGTCCCACATGCTGCAGAGCATTGCCTTCTCTCTCTTCTGGGGAGAAGCTGAATTCCTTCTTTCTGCTGCACTGCTTACCTGTTTTCTGGCTAACATGTGCACACAAAGGACCAGTTACTGCTGAGAAAATGGACCTTGAGGAAACTTTAGAGACATCTCTTATTGAAGAGAAGTTGCAGCAGCACTGGGGCACCCCAGAACTGTGGTCAGCTGAGAAGCTGCTTGTGCTTCTGGGCAGCCCTTGGTGCTGCCAAATGGCTTCTCCTGGATTTAACTCGGGGAGGGGACAACAGGGAATGTGTCTGCTGTGTGTGAAAGACTGACTGCACCAGGCAAGGTAATTGGGACAATTCATGAGAAGGTAGCAAGAAGTTTAAAGCTGAGAAGAGGCTGTGCTTTTTCCCATGAAATGGAATGAATTTGTGGATACAGCTGCATTGTGGTCTTAGCACTCAGGTGCAAAAAGGACAGAAACAGGACTAGAAGGATTTTTCAGTGGGGAAATTTAAAGACAAACTTAAAACACCAATCTTTCAGAGAAAAAAAAACATCTTGGTGCAATAGAAAATGTTCTTGCACTTTTCTCCCGCATTTGTTTGGTATTTTCCCCCTTCAGAGACTGGATCCCAGATTAGCAGGGTTGCTAGTCAGAGCAGGTGCAAGGAGGGCATGTCTTATTTTCCCATGGCAATGTTTCCTAAAATTCAGAGTAAGTTTATGACATTTAAATAAACCAAATATGTGATAAAAAAAGGTAAAAATAGTACATCTTTGGGAAAAAAATATGTACAATAGTACATATTCAGTCTGACTGAATACTTACTGATACTATGAGACTGAAACAATGCATACATTGCTTCAGCCACAGCTTGAGCTGAGAACAGTTTATCTTTCCATTTATAGGAAAGGTCAAGACGAGTTTGAGTCACCTTTTCAAGAGACAGCTTTTCTTCTACTTCCCAGCCACAACATTTGTCTGGATGCCCAAGTGTAGGGGCTGCTGAAAGGAAGTTCCCCTGTCAGTCCATCGCGTCTGGGCTGTGCTGTGCCCCAGAGCCCCCACATTTGCAACCCAGGCACACTGCAAAGTATTTCCCTAGGCTTTGGTGTGGGGGAACAAGGAGGATGTAGAGGGATGGGATGTTTGTAACCCAGATTTGGGGACAGACTGGTTTCCTTGGGCATTGATAATGGATGGGAGTGGGCTGCACCTGATGCTTGTTTTCTTTTGGGAGCTCATCAAGCACTATCCAGAGGGTGGGATAAAATTATCTGTTAAACAGTCTCAAAATCCTCCTAAGAAAATAAAGCAATATTTCTATCTTGTACTGCCAGAATACCGCAAAGCAGCTGTCATGTCACACTCCTGCTGGACATTTCTGGGCTTTGTAAGCACTAATGCCCCATTTGGAGCAGCGTATCTCTGTGCTGCTGCTTAAGAAAAGAAGAATAAAAATGGGAGACATCCCAGCCCAATCAGATCCTTGCAATGAGGGAAACTCTGACAGTGACTGTTCAAATGAAAAGAACTAAACAGTTCAGCTGATCTCTTCCATTTGTATGAGGTTTAGGAACCAGTTGCTATGGCAGTAAACTATGTCAAATTGTGTCCTCTTTAAATCTGCAGAATTCTTTTGTATTTCAGCGATACAGAGTGTGTTTGTAGTTAGTGCCAGGCATATATTGGGTTTATTTTGTTTTATAGCTGAGCAGTGTCCCTATTAGGCTTTGTTTTAGATTAGCTGAAGATTTCACCAGGTATTTAATTTCTAAGTTATTTCTGCCTTTAAAATGGCCAAATTTTAAAATATAAGTTTTTAACATGTAAAGCATTTTAGCCTGTTCCATTTTGACTTATTCAAAATATCCGTGGAATAAGATCTGACTTTACAAAAGCTTCCAAAATCTGAACTTTTTCAGTAGCCATTTTAACTACTAAAAGAGCTGAAGAAATTAATTCAGCCATCTGCATTTTTAAGCACAGTTTATTTCTTCAGGCTTTGCTAAAATGCTGCTCCCACAAAGTTGATTCCAACTGGTTGTAAAGATATTCTTATCTTTGGGAATTTGCAGGAATCAGTCCAACATGTATGTTTTTAATGGTTTTTTTAAAAAAATATCAATATCTTATAGTCATTCACCCTTTGCTGCCTCCCACTTTACAGAATAGTTATTAGGCTCTCACTGAGAACTGGTCTCTTAGAAACAACACAAAGAAAATGAGGAAGGAGGGACAGCAACAGAATGCTTGAAGATAACAGTGCTGAGGATGCTGAAAAAGAAATCAGCAAGATAGGAAACAAGGGGATTTGGAGGTCAGCGGAGCGGGAGTGAGCAGGAAATGGAGGGAGGAACTGAGTGTCAGAAGCAGCTGATAGATTCATTGCCCTGCATTTTCTTAGGATAATACTTCCTCAATTGGAATCAACAGCTGAGGCTGCATTGCCTTGCATCTTAAATCTCCTGTCTGTGTACCTGACAAACCCTGCCCAGCGACTCTCACATACATTCCTTCTGCACATCTTAAACTGTGCAAAATCCTCATTATTCCATAATATGGATGTAAGAAACATCCTGGGACTAAAGGAGGAGAAATACTTGCTTCATTAGTGACATCTAGAAAATACAAGTATTTGCTAAAATAAGGCCTGTTTTATTGCATAAGACTTTTCTAAGACTGACCACCTGAAGTTTAATTTTCCTTCTTTCATAGCTAATTATATCATAAAGATTATGAATCTTTCTGAAAGAAGGGAAATGGTAAAGGTATATCCATTGCTTACTTCACTGAAAATATGCAAGGCTTTTCACATTTTAGAGAAGTAAGGTTTATTTTAAAACCAGACTGTATTTTATTAGAAAACTAACAATGAGCTAAGGGTTGAATAAATACAGCAAATGAATGTTTTAGAATATATTAAGTGAATAATTTTCTAAAACTGGTTATCTGCTAGTGGGCCGAAAACGAAAAGAAGGTTTTCAATTTTACAACATAAACACAGTTTATTCACCTTTCGTGCACACAGGCAGTGTAAAAAACCAGATATATATATTTATTTGGCACTATATTTGCTAAATTAATTTTTCAGATACTGCTTAGACTTGATCTCATTAAATAGTCTTCCTTGCTGTTCACTGTGGGATACACAAACTGTAACATTTTCTCTCAGCTGGTCAAAAGGAGAGTTTATAGGTTTAATCAGTATTTGCTAACCATGTGCAAATATCAGCTGTATGTGCTGAACTAAAACAAGCAAAAACCTTAGAGCAACTGATATCATATTTGCAAATATAATCCTAATATTGATTTCCCTCAATACCCTTCACAAAGTTGTATTGAAGACCATGCCCAGGTTGGGATGGACACATGGGGATCTGGTGATGGAACTTTCTTCTGCCTCAAGCTCTAATGGAAGCCTTTTGCTTTATTAATGATCTTTAAGCAGCTTTTGTAGGCCATCCACACATCCCTCTGACTGACGGAACAGGGTTTGAGGAGCCCCTTGTCCCTCTGCAGGTTGTCCCTGGCCCCTGCTCCCCCATTGTGCACTGTTTCACTGTTTTCCCCAGGAGGGACCATGTCCTCAGGCTGTCTGTCTCAGGTGCTGATATTAAGCTACCTATGAATGTGTAAAAGGTGGCCCAAATGTGTAATCTTGTGAAAATGTTCCAAGGTTAACTTGGTAAAATGTATTTTTCATAAATGCTTGTAATTGGCATTTCTTTTATTACCTTTTAAAGTTTATTATTAATAGAAACCAAGAGTAACTATTCCACTGCCTTTGCCAGCAGGCTACTGGGAGTGTAATTGCTCAGGATGTCTGTTTACACTTCTAATGTATTGTCACAAACTCGGCTTCCTTTAATCCTCTGCAGTTACTGTGTGTTTCAAAACTTACTGGAAATGATGATGAATACTAAAGAGATCCTTGTCTGGCTCTTTTAAAATCCATACATGGGAATGGTCTGATTTTGTTATTATTAAATCTTCATTTGGAATCTGCTGCTTAGCATCCTCTTTAGAAACGGTTATAATGGTATGCGAAATATGTTATCATACATATAAATCTGTCTTTCTCCAAACCAGAAGGCTACAAATGTTTCAGTACTCTTGCCCTCTGTACTAAAACCATTGTTAGGAACTCTTGTTTTAGTTATCTTAAATATTTTTTGTCATTAATCTTTTTTTCCTATAGATATTATCATGTCCTGTTTCCTGCCTTATTCACTTCCCACTGTACAATGATATTTGATGCTGTTGACTTTCATGCTTTTCCATTTGTTTTAATAATTTTTATTTTACATTTTTTTCTCTAATCTTTTTTTAAAATACAGAACATTTTCTCTCTCAACTGAAGATTTCTGGCACCCAAGAGCGCTCTTAAATTCTCCATTAGCATATGTATTTTTATCTCCAAAAGAAAATGTGGGCTTGGTGGCAGTAGTACTGTTTTAAGATTCATAGCCATGTGATCAGACTAGATAATCAGAAAGGCACACTTTGGCCTTGCAAGCAGTAGGAAAATTCAGGAGTACTGCCCTTGGGTCATGAATATAGAGTTGCATATTTGTTTCCTGAGCTTGCATGGATAACATTCCTCCACAGCTGTTCTAGTAAAGGAGGCTGAGCCTTGTCCAGAAACTTCATGCCTGCACTGCTTTGAAGTGTAGCTTGTCAGTAAAGGATTTCTGTTAAGTGTTTCAGACATAAAACCTCTTCTGGGTTTTGCCCGTGCAAAATGTTTGGGTGCCCTTTGTTTTATTTATTTTCTTTTTGCAAAAAAGTGTTTATAACACTTACCCTGAAAACAGCATTTTTTACTTTTCAAGAAGGAATGCTATTGATCTTTGGAGGCTGGATGACTACAACATAATTTTTCTCAGCTATGCCCCAGTAATACACAGCTGAAGGGAATGTCATGATGTCAAAGTTTATTATTAATAATAAACTTTGGCAATTGCCAAATTCAGAACAAATGAAGGACTCATCTTTTGGCGAGTGTCCTGAAAGGTTATTTCATGTCTTCATGCCACAGAATGCTGTGAATAATAATATTATAGACCTGTTCAAAAAAAGATTTGATAGATTCATGGAATGCAAGTCTGGTGAGGGATATTAGACAGAATCAAACCATCTCTCATCCACAGAGAGGCTAAACACTGGGAATATCCCAGAGAAGCACCACTTTCTGCTCATCCTGCCTGTGTGGGGTCTCCTGGGCATCCACTGCTGGGCCCTTCTGGAGAACTCAGGCTGGAGTAGGTCGACTTTTGGTCTGATCCACACGGCTGCCCTCTGCAATTAATCCTGTTTGAGTCAACAGAAATAGCAGAACAATTTGGACTGGCAGCGAGGCTTGACCAGCATGGGGTTTGGTTGAAGTATTTATAATTCTGATAAACCAAGACTGAAATTAAAGAATAAAGGAAACAATAACTCTTCCCTTGCTTCTTCTTATTGTGGTTTCATTCCTTTGTTTCTTGATGTGGATTCCAGAAAATTAATTGAGCATTAAGACCCAAAGAGCAGTACTTTTGGGGCTGATTATTGCATGCCTCAGCTGCTGTAATAAAGTATGAGTTAATGACTTTAACCACCTGAAAAGTGCAACAATTTCCCTGTAAATTCAGTGCCTGGAGTTACTTATTGTCTGATCACTTAGTCTGTAGCTCAGAAAAAAGGAAGAATTGAGAAAGCAGAAACTTGCTGCTGTTGCATTTAAGGAGTGCTAAATAAAAATAAGTTTAAAAATAAATCCACATTCTTGTACTTCCTGGACATTATTGTCCTGTGCGTGACCTGTGTGTGACATACCTGGCAGTGAGTCAGCACATTGCATTCACGTCTGAAGTTTGGAAGCTGTTTTATAACTAAAGAGAAACCTGTGACCAATCTGTAAAATCAGCTAGAGCTGAACCTGGCAACACCACACATTGTAATACTGGTGTTAGGCCAGGCTTGAGTGGTACAGGGAATGTTATTGAGTTGAATTTTGAGCATGCTGTGGGTGTGCTTCTTGTAGGCCAGTCTGTGCAATCAGTAACTTTTCCTCTCAGCTCTATTTGCAGGAAATGACCAAAAATCCTGTCTGCTTTGAATGTTTTCCAGTATAAGACAGAAAAAGGGGTAAGCTGAAATTCAGTGCCCCTCATGTTCCTGGAGCCCTGCATCCCTTACATAAGAGGCCTATGTGGTTTTTCTTATACAGACAGCTGCATTTTTAAAATGGTGAATGACTGTCCAGTGAAAGTTTCAAAGTTTTACCTTGAGAGAATCCCAACAATGTGAGCAACTGAAAGGTTTGCTTTTGGGTTTCAGCCTCTTCAAGACAAAGACCATCCTTTCACCTTCACAATACTTGGGGCAATGGTGTCTGCTCCTCACTGTGGCTGTAACACTGTCTGTAATAAACAGTATATATAAAAACAGTAGCAACAAAAGGTGGAAGCTCATGGAGACAAAGGATGGTGACGTGCAGTAATTTATGTTGTTTTCCCAGCTTTGTCACACGCTTGATATGTGACCTCGAAGAAGTTATTTAATCTCTTTCTGGTTTAATGTTCCTGCAGAGACACGGGATAACAGTGCTTAGCAAGGGTGTCAGGAGGCTTAATTCAGAAGTGATTGTGAAGCCTGCCAGTCTCCACAAAAGGTCCATATTCTCAGCATGGCAGAGATGATTGTTCTGGTGGCAAAGGATATGCAAAGAATGCGAACAGGTCATGAAAACAAGAAGTTTTGTGTTGAAAAATGTCAGACTGACCCCTTCTTCCACCTCCCCATAGCTTGGATACAGATAAGGCAAAATGAGGGAATTCCTGTCTGAAGCAACACCATAACAGGAAATATTATCTTTAAGTAAGAAAAACCTTGAAGCTGAATGGAAGAAAGATCCAGCCCTGAAGAGACTGGCTATTGCAATTGCTAAGACCCAAAATATCCTCTGCTTTACATAAGTAGTCTCTGCCATCATCACGGCTCTCAGCCTTCAGCAAGGGCTGAAATGAGAGCAGCCATTAGCCTTGACCCAGGCACTGCCCACCATGCCAGGTCCTTCCCCTGCTGATGGCTGAAATGCAATTCTTTGGGCAGCAGGGAGGCAGGGAGTCGGCTGGTGAGCTCCTGAAAGGCAGTGCAGGTGCCAGGCCCCCTTATCTCCCAAGGCACGCCTGCAAAGGGACCTGCCTGGGGATGTGATTTACAGCCTGAGCCTGAATCTCACTTGTTCTGTGAGGGACGTGGCAGCGGCGAGAAGCACCACCTTGTCCAGGAAGGGATGGCCAGAACAGGGCTCCTGACAGTGAGGGATTAAAGCAATAACAGACTTGGATGTGATACAATCCAAACCTCCTTCTTCCTGGACAAATCTGCAGCTCAGAGGATCTTATTTTAAAGCACCTCTGGGAGATACCGCCCTTCCTTTCTCTGGCTTTATCCTTGCAGCAAAGCCCGGCTGTGCTGTGCCATGTGGACCCGCTTGCACTTTCTGGCAAGCAGAGTTACGCCTTTCCCAATGAAGTTCTAAGTCATGTCACTGCTGTAAATTTTCTTTTATTGCTTTAAAAAAAAATATTTCAGAAGCCTTATCCTTCTAGTAGAAGACTTATCCTCTAGTCAGAGGCTCTTGCTCAAAGATACTGCTCTGCAATCCCTCGGGGAATCGCAGCTCCTCCTCCAAATAGCACAGACTGTGAAGTCCATGTTTCATTTATGGACAGCCCCTTCTGAGCACATCTGCCAGAAATGCACAAATGAACGTGCGCCCAGATGAGTAAGAAACTGTCACTAGATTAAGGGAACACTGTGCATCATTCAGATGGCTCACTGACTTCCTTAGATTAGTATTAACAAGGATATGTCAAACCCCAGGTTTCAACTAGCTCATAACTAAATGCAAACTCTAACACTTGGAGCATTTTGCCATTTTGAAACCTTGTGAAATTTTATGTTTTCAGATCAGTGTCTGGAGTATATCCATTCAGAGATCCAGGGCAGTGCCAGCATACTTAGTGTGTTGAACAAGTCAGGAAAGGTACAAAAGAAACTGAAGTGGTAACAGTTAGCCACTTGTGTTCGGTATAGAACTCTGCATTTTGTTTAGCTTTTTCATAGTGTCACTTGTCAAAAACACTGCTGAATGGGGATGGCTTGGTGAATCTGACAGAAGAGTTTCAGCATTTTGTAACATTTGGCATGGCTCTCAGAGAAGTGAAATGCGTGCCACAGAGGGCGTTTTCAGCTGTGGCACCACTGGATGCACTGGCCTTTCATTTCACTGACATGCATGCTATGTGGTGTTGAAATGCTACAAATTTCACTGAGGTTTTTTTGGCACCTAATCTGCTGGTGACAGTAAATATGGCATATGAAGGAATCCAGGTCAGAAGTTATTTATGCATTGCTTTACATCAGTACAAGCTTGCAAACTGCAAGAAGAGAAAAAGTTACTATTTTAAAACTACTCCTTATTGGTACACTTTTCAGTCATGACAAACAAGGATGAAATGTCATTTCATGATTTTAGGCAATGAGTGTATTTAATCACTGCAGTTGCAGGAATAAATACCAGACTAAGAAAGTGGTGAGACAAGAGAATCAAGAGAAATGCTCTGATTTACTATCTGCTGGAGTAACATTGCATCTATTTGAGGTAAAAATGGTCCAAATGAATTAAACAAATATAGCCTGAGACTTTCATATGAACAAGATTACTATTTCAAGAAAACTGTGTTCTGTTCTAGATCAGCTCCATTATATTTTTTTTTTTTGCTTTTACATTTTTTTACATTAGTCTTAATTTATTTTTATAAAGATGCCTTTAAGGGTTCTGTTTATCCTTAGTAAAATGTAAATAAAAGAAATCAGAAGTTCATGAGAGAGTGAAAGCTGTGTGTGTATTGAAAAGTGCCTGACTGGATCACAGAGCTAGAAGTTTTCCTGCAAAAGACTACCTGACCTGAAACTGAGCAAAATGGAAACGTTTCAGCTTTATTGAATATTCTCACAGCAGCCCAATTTAACACTAAAAACTTTCTGCTTCTGAAATGCAGAATCCTTACTATCTGGAAAATGGAGTGTAAAAGCGAGAGATGAGTAAAGACTCTTGGAAGTGGTTTTGTTTTTTTCAATGAAAGAAAAAATAAGTCCTTACTCTGTCTTACTTATGCAAACCAGAATTTCAAAATTATTGTGAGAACTTTGAAATAAGTGTCCATTCCTTTGTTCCTCTACTGTTGTGGACAGTTTTCTCTGTTCAGCAAATAGTCTTCCAATCTCTTTGGTAAAGAATGAAGCTTCTTTGTTTTGGGACAAGATATTTCCAGTCTATTTCAAGGTCTGAAATGTCTTCAAACCCCTGACTGGTTTGTTGAATCTAAATACATTCTCCTGGATCTTCTTTTGGCAGGTTTAATCATTACTTGGCTGAGTTCCAGGGCTAAGTATGTGGGGTTGTAGAATTCATTTGATATCTTGAACCTGGGGAGTTTCATTACCTGACTATCACTGTGGTAGAAAACACTGCACAAGTTCTAAAATTTAATTTCATGCTCCATTCGTTTTTGTGTCACTGCTTGTTCTGTGACACCCAGACCTGCAAGTCTGTCTGCCCTTCCTTCCACATAAACATGTAGAAGGACAGCAATGTTTGGATAGAAATTTTAATCCCAACTTTCCAATATCTTCTGAAAAACTCAGCATTAATTGCAGCCTTTCCCATCTCAATTATCAAGAAAGCAGTAGGTAGCAGAGGATGTTAGAGCATTCTCCCAGGGACTGAAAGACGTCCAAAAGAATAAGAAGGCTTTCCCACCTTTAACCACAGTACTGCACAGCAGAGGTCAACAAATGTAGCCAAGGTTATACCAATCAATACACATTTAATTATTATTTAATTATTGAACATTCCTGTCTGAAGCTGAACAATCAGATCACAGACTCCTGTCAAAAGCTAGATGGATAAGTTTCCCTCTGGATGGATGGATTGTGCCTAAAACAAGGGGTAATTCAGACAAAGGGACATACATCATTTTTAATTGACGAAGGCTGGCCCCTCAACACGATTATTCGAAGCCTAGTGCCAACTAATGAATCTGCACTGCAACACCATTGTAGCACTTTGGCTTGAAGTTAGTGCTTCTAAACTACCATGTAATTGTTTCAGTTCATATAATTTGGATTTATGAATAAACATGCATTTTCCTTGGGGCTTTTCTAACCCTTCCTTGCTGTGGTGAGCAAAGTAAAACTTCAGTTTTTGTTTTGACTGAAGTGTTTTGACTGAAGTACTGCTGATTTTCTAAATTCTAATAAGAATTTCTCAGGGTAACATCACTGTCACTACATGGACTCTGTTTGCTGAAATCTGCGATCAAAAGTGCAAATGGAAAATACAATTCAGTGTGCTGTTTTTCCTGAAGTCCCTGCTGCTTCTACAAGTTCCTAATTTAAATATCATTAGCTTTATTTGAAAACAGTTCTGTCTAAAAATATAGTGTAGAACAACATACAATGATCTTTGCCAGCTAAATGTCTTTATCACAATTTTTAATTAACTTTAATTAACTAACATAAATTCAACAGAATTTCTAATTGCCCAATGATTGATTTTATATTATTTTTGCTACTTTTCTATTATTTTTGTATTTTTTTTGCCATCTTTGAAAATTCTGTACCTGAAAAATAACCTATCAATCCAAAATGGTAAGGCTAATTTTAAAGATATAAGCTGCTATGGACTGTGTGTACAAATACCCTTGCTTTGCCCTAGATTGCATGTTAACAAGAGAAAGTACACAGTAATCAGCTAAGCTTGCAAGTTTAAACTTGAGCATTTTAGGGATTTTTTTCCACATTTTACAGTTTTTCCTATTAAAAGTAAACGAAGAATGCTTCATTTTGAAAATCTTGTTGTGTAGGCAAAAGCTGCTGAGGGTTTGGATCATGCTACTTACAAGAACATCCAAATCATACACTGGTGTTTCATAAACATCAACAGAGCCATCTGCAATCTTTAGTCCAGGTGGAGAACTCAAAGGCCAAGGGAGCCTCCTTATAAATAGCCAATGAGAAACTGAACATCAGTGAAATGAGTTTTTAAGTCAACCACTTAATGTAACAAATAGAGTGTGGGAAAAAATAAAGTGTAAATTCTTGTTTACATACCACTGATCACACTTAAATTATGTTTGGCATGCCTCTAGTTTGAGAGCTGAAACTTGGCTTGTGTATCTGAAAAGCACAAAAAAATATGGGGGAGTTCATCAATTAATTTTTCATATGACAGATGTTGGAGATAACCTGTTGAATTACTCATATTCCTTTAATGAAATGGTATGGATTTGGAATACAAATATTTGGCAATAAGGAGAGCCATGTGAATCAAAAACCTACGTATTGTTTGAGATATTTTTGAGTAAGGCTGTGGATTGGAAACCAGTGGTTTCTTCTGGAAAGACATGGTAACAAGGAAAGTTACTGGCACAGGAAAAGGTGGTCTTTATATAGATTTGAAGATAATTTTGAAGGTCATAAAAGCAGATGTTCGGTCCTGACAGGGTAGGATATCCTAAAAGTAAAATGACTGGTTTCAATTACAAATGCAGACTGTGATTCAGTTAAAATTAGACCACGAGAAATTGCAGCTGTTTGAAGTAGGATAGCCAACTGCATTCTAGCCCATCTGCCAAACTCCACTGTTTTTATTTTCAGGGATAAAACAACATATACGTGAGATAAGAGAAGTTATTCAAGATAAGGAATTACACAGTTCCTTTCCTAATCAGTCATGGCCCACACCACTTCGCTGTGGCTGTCATGGTGTGTAATATATCCCTCTTTCCATCACCTCCCAGAGACATGGATGTGGGGCCTATCTTGTCAGGAGAAATGTGGACTTCTACTGGGGACTAGTAATACAAGGTATTATTGTTGTCCTGAAACTGTGTTATCTCATATAGGTAAACAATAGCAGCATTTGGATGCTTGCCAATCCCAAACGTTTGGGTGGGTTTTTTTTGGGGTCTGTTTGGGGCTTTTTTTTATTGCTTATTTCATTTTTGTTTGTTTGTTGATTTTTGTTTGATTGTTGGGCTTTTAAAAATATTTTTAATTCAAGATTTTGAAGAGTGTGGTCACTCAAATGTTTGCCCTACAAAGACTTCTTATTCTTAATTTGAGGCATGGATGACTATACTTTTCAGGAATTACACGGAAATATATGTGCTGTGCATCAAAGGAAAGCTGGTTTTGTGTTTAACTTTACAAGGAGAGTGTTTGCACAGGAGACATTAGTGTGATTTACCAAGGGTGTTCAATCCCTGAACTCACAGAGAATGCATTGCCCAGCTGTTCAGGAATTGCATTGGATCAGCCCTTGTCTTTTCTTCCTTAAGCAGACATGTCTTATGGGCATAGGTTGCAGAAAGGGTCACTGCTTTTGCAATGTGTGTTGGGTTTTCCATCTCAGAGTGAGGGAAAAGGCAGTTCTTCCATTGCTTGGGATGGATCCATCCCAACCAGCTTCAGAGATTTTCATAAGCATTACCAAGGAAGCTCAGAGAGTACTCAGGATTCCTAATGACTATGTTAAGAAAAAACACAAAACCCCCAAACATACCCACAATACAAAGTGCTCTGAAAGTATTTGGGAGGAGGAAGATTTGTGTTACAGCTGGATAGCAGAGAACAGTGCTGAAAGAGAATAGAAAACAGGAGTGACATCAGCATGGGAAGGGCTCAAATTAAAAAGTAGAGAAAAGACCGTGAGAAACATATGTATCTGTGAATAATTTAAGACTGAGAAAGTGGAGGAGTCAGCAATATATGAAAAACCGTGTTTTCCATAAATTAATATGTCTTACTGATACTTATTCTAAGATTATGCATTAAAATACATTTTTATGTGTACACAGGTATGAATGTTTAGTGTACAAAAGAATGCAAGACAGTGTTGCTGTAAATGTTGTCTGAACGTTTGGAGAAACTGCTGTTCTGCAATCTGTGTTCCTCAGTTAGACTTGTGCAAGAATGCAGGGTGACCCTTCAGGTTTCCTGGCATTCCTGTAACCATACCAGTGGCAGGGGTGGCACAGCCAGCAGCTGTGCGTGGCCCACTGGGTAAGTGCATCTGCAGGAGTGTGCAGGCAGCTTCTCCCACCCTCCCCAACAAGGACAGGGTGCTAGACCTCACAGCTCATCATGCAAGAATGCCTGACCCCCAAAATGCTGGAGAACAAACTTGAGAAGCTGCACAAACACAGAGCTGAATGCCAGATTCTGTAATGGTGCTGAGCTTGGTTGACCTGACCCCACAAGCACGACTACTGAACTCAACACTGACAGCAAGGGCAGGATGAGCTGTAGCTGTCACCTGGAAAAAAGGCTGAAAGTGACAACTAGTCTGATTTCTAGATAAAATCCAAATGTGCTTTTTAGACTCCTTATTGATTATTCCCAAATACAAATACAAATAAACATTTCCAAATACCTTTTAAGGATAATTTAATATGGAGGATCAAGGGCACGCCCAGTTTTTGAGAAAAGTGATGATGTTTTCAAAACACAGCTTTGCTTGAGATAGGTAGTGCCCTTTCAGTGCATTTGAATACAATATTTAAACAGGCCAGTTATCAGTAGGAGAAGCCAGCCCCAAAGCTGGTGCAGTCAGAAGGTTCTGCACTCAGGATGCTGCTGCCTCCTGCCTTGACACAAGTGCGATTGTGATTAACTGGTGGATACCGTTTACTGTAAACAGTCATGTGGTTGTCTGGGGGTGGCTGCTGTCTGCCAAACTGTCTACAACAGCTAATGTGTTCTTTATAATTGTCTCTAGGTTTTGCAAGACATTTTGTGAAACTCATAAAAATCTCTGGGCCATACCTGGAGTATCATAAAGGTAGCCACTGCTGGATGGGGAATGACAACTGGCTGTGGGAGCAGGTTTGAGCACTCTACGTGCCTGCAAGATTTCAAAGAGAAAACAGGCAGGCTTTTCAAACTTCTGGTAAGTCCCTGCTGTGTCAGGTTCCTGCTCTATTTTTCCTTTTATTATATTTTCAGTAATTTTAATAAGACCAGTTACTATGATTAACACCTTGAAGGTATCAGGATATTAGAGGGAAATAAAAAGGGAAAGACACCACTTACAGGCCTCTCCCCTTGTTTCAGTGCTCTGTCTCAAATACATCTATGCAATCTGTGATCTTTTAAATAATTACCTGGTGTTCCATTACCTAGTCCTTCTTTGCAAGTTTTTTTTCCACTTCTGCAAACCCAGATCCCACCCAGATTCTGCCAGACTCATACCAGGGTGTAACAATACCTGAAAATGCTGAAAGAGATTGATGTTAAACTTCCATTGATTACTGTAAGGTAACATGTTAAGAATTATTGTTACTAATCCATACAAAAGAGAATTAAAAGCAGAAGAAAATTGTGAGACAGGAGGAAGGGAAGGTGCATTTGTGACTCTATGCATCCATGTGCCCAGAGTGGTAAGGTAGATAAATCTATAAATTTCCAAGCAGCTAAACTGGATTGGTGCTTATTTTCTCTGCTATTTTGAACTAATATGTCATAAACCAACAGTAGAGTAGTTTTTTGTGCAATATCTCCATAGATACTAATGACACCCAGGAGATATAGATTTTCTAGTTTAAAAAAATAACATTTTTTTCTAAGTTTAATCATAAATCTGCAAATGCACAAGATCCAGTTTATCAAAGGTGGCTTTGTGCTTATGGCCCACAGAGCTCCTTGTAGCTTCCCTGCCCAGGCTCCTGCTGAACTACGAAGCACAGTTCCCAAAACCAAATATTTCTGTGTTGCAAAGGTGTGTTCTTGGTATGTGCATGGGAATTTAGAAATAGCCACAGATATCTGCAGAAATTTGAGAGAGTGAAATCTCTGTGCAGAATCTCATAATTGTTTACTCTAGGTTGTCCATTGCCTGGCACAATGTGCATGGCAGCACCAGCAGGGAATAACTGGTATTAAAAGACCTCTCTCTTCTGCTGTACACATTAGCACTGTTTTCACCCCAGAGTTGTGTTTTCAGGGTGAGCAAGGTACATCTCACCAGATGATGACTCAGATGAACCAATCTTCCCCCTCCTGACCACGCACGGTCTGACTCCCAGCACCATATTGCTTTGCTCAAGTTTCAAGACAAAGGTCAGCTTCAACCACCTATTCAACCACATTTTAAACTGCCTGGAAATGGGATGTATGGTTGCCCCAGGGCTTGCCAGGGCACTACTTCTAGCCTACTAATGGAAGGACAGTAATCCTTCATTGCCTGAAGCCTGCTGGAGGTGATGATGGCAGGGATGGATGTCCCCTGTGGTCTCCTACTGTTCAGTCTCCTAGTGTTCTGGCCCAGGAGACCCAGAGTTCAGAAAAGAAAACTGGGGACTGGCTTTATGAGGAGCAAAGCTAAGGTTCTGTGGAAATGTTGGTTGGCACCAAGTGAATTTTCATAGATGAATTTTCATAGAATTGTTCAATGGATTGGGAGAGACCTTTAGATATCATCTAATCCAACCCTTTTGCAGTGAACAGGGTCATCTAGAACAAGATCAGGTTGCTCAGAGCTCCATCAAACTTGACCTCCAATGTTTCCGGGGATGGGACAACCACTGCCTGAGCACTGGCAACTCTGAGCAGTGAGCCAGTGTTTCATCACACTAACCATAAAATATTTGTTCCTTACGTCTAGTCTGAATCTATTATCTTTTAGTTTAAAACCATTACCCAATGTCCCATGGCAACAGGCCCTACTAAAACGTGTACCATCTTTTTTACAGACCTTTTTTTTCAGTACTGAAACGCTCCTCTAAGGTTTGCCCAGGGTCTTCTCCAGGCTGAACAATCCCAACTCTCTCAACCTGTCTTCATAGGAGAGGTGTTCCATCCCTCTGATCATCTTTGTGTCCCTCCTCTGCTCTCCCCATCAGGAAGAGCCCTTAGCTCCTGCCTCACGTTCCTCCTCCTGACGGGTGGGTGTGTGGGACCATGATGTCTCTGTCCCCTTGGCTGGAGGCCAGGAGGAGAGGTGGCGTCCCAGTCAGCAGCTGAGTGAGGGCAGCGGTGCATGTGGCACGAGGGGCACCAGCCCTGCCAGCCCTGGCCGAGGTGGCGTTCTGCGAGTGGGCCAGCGTGCTCCGCTGCTGGGTGCCTGGGCTCAGCTGCCAGCCAGCCCCCCTGCTTTCCCAAACCAGCCCCAGCAGCATCCAAGGTCACCCCCAGCACTTGCACACAGGCTGTCACTGGCGGGTGCAGGGGATATTTTTAGCGTGTTGGAGGCAGTCTCCTAGCTACAGCTTGGAGAGCTCAGCTGGGCAGGGGCTGGCAGTCCTCAGCCTGCACTAAAGCAAACTCTTCTCATGAATCCTGCTGTTCAGGCCAAATCCTGCTCCGGGCTTGCTGCTGTGCTTCCCCTTGCCTCCCCCTTAGTTTGGCTTTCAGGGTTTGGTGGGAACATTGCCCAGGTATTCCTCTGGGTTCCTGGAGTGCAACTAGTGACCGGGTTGTTTACATCCTCTGCTGAGCTAGAAATGGTCTTTTGTTCAAGTACAGAGATGTACGCTTCTGGCTGTCAGGATAAAAGACCAAATATTGTTTATGTTGTGTGTAGTAATCTATCTCACATCTGCCAGAGTCTGGCTTTATGTAAAGATGTGAAAGAACATTCATTAATTCCTCTTTAAGGGCAAGGCTATTAAAAAGTTATTTTAATTTTAGGCATGAATTCAGAATTTCCACTCTTTTTGAAGTTGCTTGTCTTCCTTAAATTGCTATCTGTCTGAGAACTGTTTATGGATAATAAAATGTCTTTAAAGATTCTCTTTTGTTTTGGAAAAACCTTGGAGATAATTTGTCTGGCATCTCCTGGATGTTTCACAGACACTGCATGGCTGTTGTTGGGCTGTTACTAGGATGACTGGAAGTCAGGCAGGTTACCTAAGTTTCCAACTTTCTTTGTCCGATTAAAGCAGACAATGTAACTGCTGCAAAGTGCAGGGCATCCATGTAACTCAGTAAAAGCAGAGCAACAGAGAAGATTGAGCTTTGCGACTGATAATTTCTTCTTTGTCAGTAAAATATCTGTGTCTTAAATTAATTGAGTAAATTTCTTTTTTTCCCTTCCATATTTTCTTCCTTTTGCCCTTTCAAAATAACTGCATTTGTTCTCTGAGAGCTGAGGGACTTTTTCCTAGTATTTACTCTGATCCAAGCTGCATAGGAACAATGAAACCTCTTGTTCAACTTTCATGAATGCTCTCCAGGGACCCGGACTTCTTTTGCTGCTAACATTATTTTATTTGCCACTTAAAATTTCATATTAGGCATGCACAGATCTCATCAACATTTGTTAAATAGTGGAATAAATTCTGAATTTTCCCTACTGCAAAAACATGGAATAGATTGACCACAGTCTTGGAGAGGGAGTGAGGTACATGTGCCTGTACCATGCCAGGATTTTGTATGGAATGGATACCAGTGTTGTAGTCCAAGGAATTTTTTAAAAACTATTTTCCTCTGTGGTATCACCATGAGAACTTTCCTCTTCAGTTACAAGTACCTCTGTATCTCTAAAAACCAGAACACTTTTTAGGGTACACTTGTGATAGAAGACAACCAAGTATTAAAGTATTACTAAAAAAGAATGAACAGAATCCCTGTACAACAAAGTACCTTAGGAGGAGTTATTCATAAGCTGAGGAACAAATGCATTTTGAGGATTCTGGTTCATATAGCCTGGAAAGAAACAGAAGTCTTTTCATGTCTTTTATAAAAAAAAGGGGGGGGGGGGGGGGAGAATAAGGGAAAAAAAAAAGAAAAAGAAAAGAAAGCTAATTCCAGAAAGCTTGCATATATTATTACAGCAAAGCTCTAGTAGAGAGTAAGTATGGTTATGCCCTCTTCTCTGAGACTTTTTTTTTTTTGTTTTGTTGGAAATTGACTGACATAACTCTTACCCTCATAAAAAGCTATTTTTTCTTACGTGGAGAAGCAATTCCCAAATTTTTCTGGGAACTGCTCTAAAGAACACAGTAAGGTCACAGTGCTCCAGCCTTTCTAATACCATATCTAATGCTATAATCTCATATTCTCCCTTTTCTTGAGCAAGCCTACCCCTAAAGTCTATGTCTCTCATGGAGTCAGCTGAAGTAGGCAGTAATTTCCCTCGTGACCGAGGAGAATTTGAAATCAGTTTGAGACATACAGAAGTTTTCTGTGACATTCAAGTGTCTCTACCTTGCTCTAGGCAGCAATGGAGGTGCTGTAGCTGCCACAACCTGATTTTCAGCCAGGCCTGGTCTTCCTGAACAGCAGCATGTGCACCAGAGTGAAGCAGCAGCGATGTCTGGACTGTCCTGTCCAGCTGTGAGCTGCTGCCAACGCCCGCAGGGACAAGCAGCCAAGACACATTTGGGAACACCTAAAGCAAGGGATGAACCACGGGTTGTCATCTATCATAATGTGTCACTGGATAATGCAGTATTGCTGTCGGAGTGCATGTGGGCTGGTAAAGCTTTGCTGGAAGGGATGGGCTGTAAGAAGACTGTAAGGGCTGAGAAACTCTTCTTCCCTTGTTGAAGTTTTCACATTAAGGCTTCCCAGGGGAGCAGACTGCTTTTGCCAGCACACAAGTCATTACTGAATGGAAGGAGGAGCATGAGGTTTTATGGCCTGTGTTATTAAGCAAGTATAACTAGAAGATCTAACAGCCCTTTTTGGATTTCAAATCCATGAAAAAATATGTGGTGTCATAAGATCCTCCCTGCTAACAGCACAGCCTTTTCCCTTTGGTTCCAAAGGCAGCAATCAGTTGCTACTTGCTGGCTGTAATGCATTGTTTACTTGTCTCTAGAGGTATGCAATTGGTGTCTTATTGTGCTTTGTTAATTTTCTTTCCTTTTCATACTGTCACATACCTTTTTTTCCTGAATTCTTACTTTTATAGCTTCACTGAGTGCTACCTCTTCTGGGAAATAACCCCGTGTTGGAGCTTCAGCTGTTCAAGGTGTTGAGAGCTCTGGACCATCTCCAAGAAGGCTCTTAGAGAATGGTCAGCTTTCGGTGTATGAGCAGTCTGGGCTGAGAAGCACCATGGTTTTAAATGGAGCCCTTGGAGCATAGCACTTTGCCAGAAATCAGTTGATTTAAACATATAAAATGTCACTGTTTTGACCATTGCATATTGAAGGTTCCCTTAGACCATCCCTGAAACATTAGGGCAGCCATTGAGCACTTGTTTTTAACACCCTGTTGAATACCTATGACTCTGAAGGGGTCCAGAGAAAACAGAAAATGGGAGAGGGGAAAAAAAGTCTTGTTAAATAATTCTGTATTCAGAATTTTTTCAGGAAAAAAAAAGAAAACCTCAGACATCGGGTGTTTATCTCCTTTTAGAGATCTACAGAAATCAATAATCAAGCTAAAAGATAAAGAGATATAACAAAAAGAAGAAGAGGAGAATAAAGAGTGTTTGAAAAGAAACAGCAGAGCCTGGCCTGATGTATTTGAGCAAGGGCTGATGTTAGGAATTTCCATGTAGAATAAGCAAAATAAAATGTCATCTCATGGTTTAAATACTGCCAGATGATTCAATATACTTTTCACAGCATTCTTTCACCATGTGATATTCTCTTATGTTTGTTGAAGTCAGGAAATGAGAAACTGCTTGAAAGGGAAAGGTTAGGCCTCATGTCACTGTATAATATATGCCCACAAGCCTATTATATTAACAGAGCTGCTTAAGATAGTTCAGAATAGAAGATGGAGTTAATTTCTACCACAGTATATTCTCACTGTGATCTGCTGACAGAAATCAGTGTATCACACACTTGTTAAATTTAGGTTCTCAAGAAATAGGACCAATAAGGAAATTATATCTTTCTTGGGGAAGTTGACATTTGAAAAAAAGTTTTTAGCTTGAAGGAGGATAAAAAATCAAACTCTTACACATGTTCATTCCAGCAGTCTATTAAAGAAGACACGTTGATTTGAGTAAATTAAAACATTTTATGTTAATATTTGTAGACTTTTCATTTAGATTCAGACCCCCATTTACAGTTTCTGCTATAGGTACTTTGAAGTTCTGAAAGATTGTTTGAAACAAAGATGAATTTTTTCCTAATAATGTTGAAACTGAAAATTTTGATAGTCTTTTAAATAGACTTCGGAGTAATTTGAGAAAAAAATAGTTTTTGCAACACGTGTTTTTCTTTTCAAAGCACAAATGATTCCTAAAGGAAAAATACTTTATCTGAAAAACTCTCAGCCACCCATAGCAATGAATTAAGTAATACATGTTTTAATTACCTTGCTGTTTATATTCTCTGTAGTTTCCCAGACTTGAAGGAAACTATTAAAGCAAGGGTAGATGGGATTGTCTGTTCTACTCACACTCATAAAACTCAAATATTGTGGTCTGGTGAGATGTCAGCCTAGTTCAGATTCCTGCTTGCCATGTTAGAGATTTTGTTCATGACCAGAGGCACATAAAGGCATTAACAAATTAATGTCACACAAAGCCCACACCGTATGTGGAAGGGGCTCGAAGGGGTACAAAAGATTTTTCACTTGTTGCATTTTTTCTATTCATATGGTTGTCTGTCTCTGTAGATAGGAAAATACAATGAAATTTTGCCCTTTCTTATCCTGGCTGGTATAAGAAAATGGTGTCTTTTTCATAAATCTTGTGATGCTTTCAGTTATTGCTGGGTATAGCAACAATTCTGTTTCCCAGGTCTAAATTAGAAAGGGTTAATACATCCTGCCTCTTTCTTACTCCTTTGGCTTTAAGAGGTAATTCAAGAATTAAATGTTTTACATGAATTTTACTGGAAGATCTTTAAATGCACATGAATGGTCTCTACCATTAGTGAACATGAGGTGGAAAATAGCAATGAATTATGACTTAAAGGCTTAATAGGATTTAAACATCAGCTGAGTCTGGCATAATACATGCAATCACTTGGAGGCAATTCATTTTTTAACAGATCCTGCCAATATGTTCATTCACCCACCTCGCTGCTGCGTTGGTGTTGCTGCAGCTGCCAAGGCAGAGGCTGCCCGTGGCTGCTCTCCCTGTGCTTGGCAGCCCTTGCTGCCCAGCATGGGCCTGTGCACCCACCCAGGCAGGCACCCTGCCCTCTGCCATCATCCTGCCTGGGGTCTCTGCCTAGGTGGGATGGCAGGTCCCCCTGTCCTTCTGAAAACCTCCAACCCCAGACCCTACAGGGGAGCTACACTGGATTCAACCCCTGGGACGTCATGGCTCTCTCAGTGTGCTGCAGGATGGTCTGCTGGAACCTGCTGATTGCTGCCAAATAGCCCTCAGTCTGTGCTTTCCCAAGCAAAGCAGATCTCCTTTCCCTGAAAATAGCCCATAAGCTTTGGTACATGGCAAGGAAGCAAATCAGGGCTAGAAACAGCAATTTACCAGTCTGAAGTAAGCCATATTTATTATTTTTTTGCCTCTTCTCTATTACATTATTTACATCTATGCAAGTATTATATTCTGGATATGTAACTGCATTTATCAGGTTTCTTCTGTGATTTGGCAAGGATATGTGCTTACGCTTTCTGTACAGATATGAAAAATGCATTCTGTATGCTAAAAGGATAAGATAGCTTGGCTGCTTTCAGTGTGAAGGCCCATCCATAACTCAAGAAGACCAACAAGATGTGTTTCTAAGAGCATTTTAGTTCTACATACTCAATTTCACTCCTCAGAGGGAGCTGAAAATGTGCAGTTGCTGTCCTGAATCTCTCTTTATTCAGAGTAATTCCTGCTGGTTAAGACAGGACACATGGCTTTCTTGCTCATCTCTGACTCTCCTACAGGACCAGAACTTCTTCAGGCATTATGCAGTCTTCACACATTTAAATCTTTCAAAGGGGTGAAAGGAGAGAAGGAACTGTTACAGACTGTGGTCACCTTTGTAACCTTCATTCCAAATACTGGAGAAGATAGCAAAGTCCACATTTTTTCTTTGCCAAAGATTGTAAATAATTCACTAAAAATCTTGTAAATAATCATAACTCATTGCATTTCCCAGACATGACAGAAGAAGGAATGAACTTTCAAAGGCATGACATATGAGATTATTTCCATGATCTTTTGACCATAAAAGAGGAATGCATATATGAATTTGTTGAATACAGGCTGTCCTCTGTTGGCTACCCACTGATTTATGCAGGCATATAAATTACTTAGCATCAGAAGTCTGTATGTTGTATGGCCTCAAGTAAGCAAGACAAACAAGTACATGCCTAATTTTAAGCAGATGAGTTGTTCTAAGGGAAAAGGCTTTCGGGAAAATTTAGAATTAAATTTTTTCTACAAAGAACTGAAACAGATACATTGCTTCCAGATGAGCCTCCTTACAGAATCCAAACACCCTGACATCTGAATATGCTGATGTACCGTACTCTATCCCAACCAGATTAAATACAGTTGATTTTTCAACAGAAATACAGAATACTTAACCATGGCAGAGCCATTGTCTGTGCATGGAAGAAGCTGGACTTTCTTACAGTCTTCTGGAATTTCTATTCTGGAGAGCAGCAAAGCACCTCTGGGGACAGAATTCATTCAGTTTTTCAAAGCAGTTGACTTCTTCAGTCTGTGATTCAAAAAAGAAAAAAAACCTCTTGAGTATTTCTGTCAAAGTCTTGTATCTTGTATAAAATTTTGTTTCTTCTGTCAAAGCAAATAATTCATATGGTAGCAAGCCACAAACACGCCTTATAAATATGTAGACAACATCCTACTTTTCTCAAATCAGACATGACTAGGACAACATCCGTTGCCTTTCTAGCTTGGGTAGAAGGTGTTTGACCACCTACAAGCAGGATGTTTTCTCCTTGTATGAAAATCATGCAGGTTTTACTGATTGATGCCAAAGAATCAAGGCAATGCAGTAGTCCAAAAATTTAAATGCTGACAGTCTTCCTTTTGTTGCATAACTTGGTCCAATGCCATGGAAAATACATCAAATTAATAAAAAATAAGACAAAAGGTTTTGTCCTTGTATGTGCTATTGAAGCTTTATGAAGCCACCTTTCTTGATCTGTTGGTTGTTTGTTTATTTTATGACACTGTGGAAAAGTCTTTATGCTGACTAATTAACTTAGAAAATCTTGGGAGCCCAGCATCTCTGAAGAAATGCAAATACCTTTGAGCTTCCTTGTGGTTTAATGGATTCTAAGGAAATTGTTGGAATTGGTCCACTGACCGAACAGTACTGGATCAAACCCACAATTTTGAGTAGCATAAAAACATTATTTGCAGAAAAAAAGAGAGTTCTTTTAATAAAAGTGGTTAAAAACTTATGACAAGAAAGTGGTAAATTAAATCTCCTGCCTCATTAAATGGGAGAATCTGATAGAATAAACTGTAGGAGACCAGCAGGAAAGGATAGAGGCAAAGTTCCTCTTGAGCAAGGAAATATTAAGCATTTTGTAGATTAGTCTAGGGTGGGAGCTGAAACTTGTTCCTCCATGCTCAGGTTGAGGAACATGTTTTCTATCTGGGGAGGAAAGATATTCACAAAAGACCCTTACCTTTTTATTTTGGGAACTGAAAGATCAGAATAGACCAAATGTTTAGTGCAGACAGTACCAGTGTTTGGTGAAATAAATGCAAACCTTTCAGAGTTTGCTGGGGAAATTAGCAGGAAATTAGAAAAACCTCCTCCAATTCTATTTTTACCTTTCATGTCATTACATTGTACTATCCAGATTTAGTACAAAGAAGTCGTGGCTTAAGTATTGAATAAGGTAGTTCTTGAGATATCAGGGAAAAAAAGCTTTTTCAAGAGCAAAAAGAACATTTCATACAGGTGCAGGTGTTCAGAGGAACTTTTTGCATCACATAATTAAATCTATAAAGATCTCAGACACTTTGTGTTTAAAATATCTTTTTATCATCCAGCACTGAAAGCCAAAGCTCTGGTTTAATGCAAGACTGATCCAATGTTCCTTAAAATCAAGAGGGTTCTATTTATCATTGCTAGAAATCTCTGTCTGGTACATTTTTGGCTGCATTTGCATTAGTGCTTCTGAAGTTGTCCCACAGTTCTATCAACAGTACAAATGAAAATAAGAGAAAGCTGGGAATTTGCATGTACTAACCAAAAAAGTTTAGTTGCCTAAGGTACTCTCCTTACCTCAGCCACAAAGGAGCCCCAGTGAACTGGTCTGACACGCAGCATCTGTGACTCAAAACTGGCTGCAATTGAAATAAACACAGTTCGTCTAGAAGATGAGTCAGAGGAAAATGGCAGCTGTGAGGACTTTTCTCAAGGATGAGACTTGCATCTGCTCCGTGTGACACTTTTCTCCTGACTGCTATTTTGAATGGCCATCTGGTGTGAGTTTGTTCCAGCCACGTACACGCTCCGAGCAGTTTCTCCATCTACTTCCAGTGCTCAGAGGCCCAGGCTCCACAGGCCAATGCAGATATGATCTGGGAAGCAAGCCTAACCATATTGCAGCTGAACATCACTGCATCTCCAAAGAAGCCAAGAGAACTGGCTGAAGAAGCAGTTTCCAAGACACCAGCTGCTGTTTCAAACCAGTCATGCAAAGCTTGTTTTCTTTTTAATAGCTTGTTTTTGTGCCGAGGAGATAGGTGGGCACAGAGAGAGGGATGGACAGAGTTGCAGCTCTGGTCTATGTGAAATGCACTTGCTGTGTTTTGCTCTTCAAAACCAACATGCTTCTTGTTCATGGCAAACATGAAAGCCACTTTGTGATGTTTGTGTCCCCTCCTCTCCTGGTGTCATTGCAGAAAAGAGGTGCCAAATTTTTAATTCTTGTAATGTGACTTTCTAGCCATATGGCAATATATTTTTAAGTTCAGAGCAGGAGATTCCCAGTTTCAAAGCTACCCTTGTATCGTGATTAGTCTAGTCTCTGCTCTCTTTTTTTACTTCACCACTTCTTTCATCACTCTCTCCTCTGCCCCCAGCCCATAACCCCTGATTGCTATATTTTCTTTAAAGAGTAACTTGGAGAACTACAACACAATATATTTTATATCCCAGTTCTTGGGGATCTTCATGAACATGTAATAGGCTTGTAAATATATCCAGCTATTTTTTTTTTAATCTATCCTCATCAAACTAGGGAGTAGCTGCTACTGATGTATAATCTGTTCTTCATCTTCTTCCTTAGTACTGCACCCAAATTCTTTGGCAGCTTGCAGAAACTTAGTGCTTGTTTTGGAATGTCTTTGATCATTGAGTTGGGGCCAGGACATGACATTCACAGCTGAGCTGCACCTTCTGCATTTGCCTTTTCTGCATCCACAGTGATGATTTCCATCAGCCTTTAAGTTTGGTTTGGTTGTGTTGCCCTGAAGCTGTTGATCAGAGAGCCTCAGATCTCACATATCTGGCAGCACCAATAGATGTCAATCACCACTGATGGGGACAAGAGGAGGAATAGTCCATTTTCTACTAAATGAAAGTACTTAATATTGCACAATAGATTGCAATCCATGATTTCAGAGCCTATATGTACAACATTTTCTCAGAGCAATAGCTTTAGCTGTGCACTCCTGCTTGGTTGCTTTTTGTGGGATCAGAAATGCAGCAGCTTAAGCTACAGGCTGAATGGAGAATAAGCAGTTAAGTACCTGGTTTGCCATTGCTGATTCCTCTGCCAGCTGCATTGAACAGGTTTAATTCTGTATTACTCAGAAGAATTACATATGCATAAAATGAATATCTGTGGTTCAGAAACTAATTCCCTGGTCTTTCAAAAATCTTCTTAATGAGATACACATTTCTCATATTATTCTAAATTTCTTTAACCACCTCATGGAAATGAGATTAAAGCTGACATTTCAAATTTTATTAATATCTAAGAAAAAAAGTCTTGCAGTTTTCATAATCAAGAAGTGTTTAATACCAATCTAGGTGAAATAGTTAATTATGCACAAGCTATTTTTAAAATGTGTTATGCTTCAGCTTTCCTTAAATAGTTTTTTCACTGTAAAATTAATGCATAAATTCTGCATGTCTTCATGGTAACAATTTTATTTTCCCACTCAACTATGAGAAAATATATTTTTCTGCTGTGGCATCCACTTTTCTCTCCTCTTTTGTAGCATTTTCAAATAAATATAGCAGAGCAATCAGCGGATCTTTAGAAAACACACAAAGGACTAAAACAAACACATCAATGATTTCTGGGCCTGTTGGTATATTTCCTGCTCCACATGATATATTTAGCACTCATCAAGCTTTCAAAAGTTAATTGGAAGTCTTAAGTATTTCCCTTATTTCACATTTCATTCTCCTGATGCAATGAGAAACTAACAGCACTGGGAAACAGAAACTATACTTGTCTTAGCACAGTGTCTTACACAAGTGCACAGATCTAAGTAGGTGAACCCTCAATCTCAATCTGTTTAAAATAGATTTTCTTTTAATGTAATTGGAAACTAAAAGGTGAACATGTACATACAGTACATGATGCAGCAGTCCTGTGAGTGGAATTGAATTATTGGCTCCCTTTTAGCTATTGGTGGCATTCAGACCAGGAGGTGATGGTATTGGATCCTTAAGTCATCAAAGGTAACAGAAATGAGGCTCTATGAGGGCTGGGCACTGAAGGAGCTGTATCAGATCCCATTGGCCAGGTGCACAGCACTGGAGCCTGCAGCAGCTCAATGCCCTTGAGCATGACCTGATGTTAGGAGGTGCCATGCTTCTGCATTCCTATAGAACCCCATTCTCCAGTTCCTGACCTCTCCCTTGCTCCCTCCACCACTTCCCCATTCCTTCCAGCACTCCTTGCAAGCTCTTCTGATATGAAGCAGCTTTTTCCTTCTCCTTCAGAGAGCTGGAGGCCCTCAGGAAAGGAGTTTCCTGGTATGTGGTTTTAGTCCATGGGTGACACATCCTTGGGTGCCAGAGGGACAGATTCTTGTGCCTTTTCACCCCATGATGGAGGACACTAAACAGACAGAATTTGTTGGGGAAAGGCAGGTGTCAGCCTCCAACATGTGATCTCTTGTCAGAGGTAAACTGACAACTTTCACAATTTTATACTTTAAACCAAGACCAGATGTAGCAAGATTGGGAAAATTACACAAGGAATGACTAAGGAAGAGTTTTAATGGCAGGATCCCATACACACAGCCCAACATATTCCACAGCCCTGCCCCAAAACAGAAAGGCATTGGAACCTCTCTGATAAATAATGTTATTTTTAACTTGGGTAAAATAGCATTCTCACCTTAATGCCATGGACAAACTCTGTCAATATAAAATTCAGCCTGTGGCAGATTTTTCTAGGCTCTGTTCTAACAATACTCTTGGGCACATGGTGTGACTTTTGGGGATGGTGCTGTGCAAAACCAGGAGACAGACTCAATGTTTTTTATGGGTCCCTTCCAACTCAGCCTACTTTGTGATTCTGTGAATTAAAGCTGACCAAATTATTAAAGCATTTTAAAATGTTAAGAATTGGACATTTTTAATTATAGCAATTTTTACCTGAATTTCTTGTAGCCATATCTGGTCTTGGATTTAGAATAACAACCATCCTGTCAAAAATTCTTGATATAAGAAGGAAAAAAGGGGCTCATACAATAAACACAATAGTATTTACTCAGGAAGAGGCATAGTTGCTTCTCTTACAGTGTTTTCACCTCTTCTCCCAGCTGGTCTTCCTCTGGCATGTTAACTCAAAGTACCTACCTGTCACCCAGGACACTACCTAAAGTACCACTGAGCTATTGGGTTACAACTGATTGTTGTGCTACTTCTTGATACCCTGTGGGTTAACCCACATACAACACCCAGTATATGTGTAAAGAGGAATTGCTTGAGGAAGCTTAGAAAATTTTAAACAATAATTTTTTGTGTTGCTGAGAGTTTAAAACTGCATAACCCTGCAGAAGATTCACCACTTTATTCTTGGAGGACAATACACAAAAGATAGTATTAAAATTAGATGTCATCTGTACATTAAAAATTACATTGGTCTTAAATATTTGCCATGGAACAAGGGTGACTTAGTTGTCAGCTTGCAAGACACCAGCATGGTTGAAGCTAAAAGCAGGAACAATCTGCAAACAGCACATGCATTTTTCAAGACTGGTACCCAGTATGAGTCCCTCCCAAGCAGATGGCTGAGAGGTTTACTTCTTCATCAGAGAGCACCACCAGAAAGGGCAATGCCAAAGCCAGTTCAGCTTTAATAGAAAATCTTTCCAGAAATGCTTGAATGAGACTGAGATTGTACAAAACTATTTGTGGGTTACCTATCTGTAGTTTCTAGTTACTAAATGTGTTTAGCCACATTTTGGGTTTTGTTTTCAAATTTTACTTAACAGAATTCAAGAACAGCAGAGTGGCTTTTTCCCTTATAAGTTCTTGCGCTGATATTATTTTCACACTTTGTCGTTTTGAACAAGTACTGCACAGCAGCTACCACTTGCTTTAAATTTAATCAGCTGTCAGAGAGTTTTTGACAACACAAACAGAGACACTATGTGACACATACTGGAAATTTATAGATTACTGTTCAAAGGTGTCTGGATTTTGAAGGATTTTTGGGAGGAAAATATGTGTTCCCCTATCCTTCTATGCCTCTATTTCCTCCCCACTGTGCTGATAACTCAATTTCTGCGGTTGTTAGTTAGAACTTATCCTTGCACCTGAAGTGAGTAGTAGGACAGGGATGTTGCTAATGACAGTCATTGCCTGAGAACTGCAAAAGTGCTTTGGAGAGAATCACTGAGAGCAAGCACGTGACCCGACCTGCCAGCCAAAAACCAGTATCTATGGAGGGCAATACTCAAGTCTGCATGGTCTGGGTAATCCCAGATAACCCTACTGGTGAATTCCTTACAGACAAGTATTCTTCCCAAGTCCTGTCATTTTGTCTCTAAGACAATGAATTGACACTGAAAAGAACAACACTATGCTATTAAAATGTTAAACGGTGCTGTTCAAGTCCAATATTACAGCCATCTGAGTGAAATTCCATATCCTTAGTGGCAGTGTGTTAAAAAGTGCAATTTTATCTCCAGAAGAACAACACATCTATCCAGTGGAAGACATCGATAAGTTTTTGCTATGAATGTAAGCTGCAGATAATAAGACTGAAATGGCTCAAAATCTTGAAGTCCAAAAGATGTATCTGCCATTACATGGACTGCACACAGGCAGAGGGGTTTGCCCTAGCCAATGGGTGTTTTGGTGGCCCTGAAATCTACAGAAAGAGACACCAGTTTAGGAACACCTATCATGTCACAACTTTACTGGAGCAGTAGCTTTGCAGGTCAATAGCCTCAAAGAGCACTTGGTAATGTGTAGTGTGGGTTACATAAAAGTTTTATGACCTGAAATTATAAAACTTTCTGAAATTGTGCTAAGTTTTGCGTTGCATTTCAATATGCTCAACAATATGCTGACCCTCATATTTAGCAACACGATAATAAATCTCATCATAAAGACACGGTCCTTTTGACATGGAGAAGGAGCATGACTCTTCATGAAACTATCCCATGTGACTAGTAGTGAAGGAAAACAAGAAAGCAGACATGCTTCCTAATGAAAACCAAGCACCTAGAAATGGCACTGTGACATTACTCCATCAGGAGTTCAATAATCCAGGTGTCAAAAAAAATTCGCTTTGTGAAAAGAACGATTAAATAATTTTATAAATGAGGAATAGCATTTTCTAAATGCATATGCATTTTTTTCTGGCTTCCAGCATTTGGAGGAAGAAGACAATATATTTTTGTTTTACTTGATCACATGAAGGAACTTTAACTTCAAAAATGAGATTGAGAGTTGATTAACTACAGTGTGATATACAGCACAAGCAATCAATTTGTTTTGGGAACAGAATGTTCTTTTCATTTTCAAATTAGGTATTTTCCATGGGGTTGTTTCTGTAATACAAAAACTACAATCACTGATTTTAGAATATCAAGAAAGAGCAATAATGATGCATATTTGTTCCATTTTGCAAGTTTATCTGAATCTTCTCCAGTATAACTGCTGATTGTATAAGTGCTAAACTACCAGAGTATCCTCCATGCCTCATGGCAAAAGGTTTAACATGCTCCATCTTATTCTTCAGTTTTATATATAAACAAATGTAGCACTTTGATTTGGTGCAAAAATTCCTCATCAACAGTTTCTTTTTTTATGCCTTATTGACTAGTTTGATTACATTTTCCATAAACTTCTGTTGTGTTTGAAGATGAAAATTACAGTGTTTGCCTTATATACTGTATTTGTTACAGTACACTGTGAGGTCAATGTGTTGTGACAAATAATGTTGCTAGAAAATTGTCAAGGTATAATTTTATTACTGAATATTAGCTTCTTTGCTTACATATAATATATGTGGTTAGAAAAATGTAAACTTTGTGCCAAGAACAGATATGTGAACTGTGTTAAAAACGAAGCCAAGAGCTTAATAACTAGCATGAAAGTTCAAACTGACTTTTAAGTAGTTTTTACCCATATAATAAAAAATAAATTCTGCAGCTGCTTAGATGAGAATGTCAACAAGTATCCACAAATCTCAGTCTTTTATATAAAAAATATAAAATCGCCCTAAAGTATTTAAACAAATGTATAGCATGCAACAACTGCTAAAGTGAGCAACTCAAAATGAAGGAGCAGCGAAAAGCAAGAAGCCCTGTGTAACACAGTACACAGATTATTGAACACGAGATATATGCAAGGGCAAAACATTTTTCTTCTGACCACAAAGAAGGCAAAATAATACAATACATACTTAACAAGAACAAGTGAACCAGATCAAAGTGCCTTTTGTTAACATTTCTGGCAGATTCAGTATTTGGCAGCCATTGTGTCAGTGTTAAAACTAATCTGTAAGAACAAGGAGGGATCACATTCATTTGGAAAGACCTCCCAACCTGAGAGCTGTTCAGTCTCCACCTTGCACTAACAGGACGCTGCTCTGGTGGGCCTGGCATAGTTCCAGTTTGCTACATGAACCTCAGTCAGTTCAAACTGGGGCTGCCTATAAAGTTAATACAGTTATTTACTCTGAATGAGCAAGTATAAGCAGTGCCAAAAAGTAAAGCACTATCTTCTAAACATACCCTCAGAGGGTGGTGGAGAGACGTGGTGGGAAGGAAAGCAGTGGGACAGCTCAGGAGACCTCCACCCAGTCCACTCCAGAGGGGAGGCCAAAGCAGATTTCCTTGCACATGGCATCTCTCTCTCAGCTTCTGCAGAAAGCATGGCTGAGATCAGAGTTCATCTTTCCCAAATATAACAGACATGCCGGCAGAAGTGTGTCTGCTCCCAATTCTGTAAAATCAGGACAAAGATGCCCGAGAGCTTTGCTGTGTCCTTGCCTGCTTTCTGCTTTCTGTGCCCCTTCCCCACTGGCTGCGTGATGGGAGGTTTGGTTTTATGGAGCTGAGTGATGGATTTAAAAATGTATAAATGCATTTCCTGTCCAGCCATCTGCACAATTCTTGTACTGTGCCTGTCTTGGCCCTCTTTTCAGGTCTTTCCACCAGACCCCTCCGGCTCCCAGTGCCTCAGGGTCTACAGGTGTTGCCCTCTTATTGTGTGAACCACACCTAGACATGCACTTTCACTTGATCGGTCACAGGACTCAGACCTTTTCTTGATGGGCCAAATCACTCTGTCTCGAAATTTACATTCAAGATACCATAACCTATCATGGGCCAAGAGCTCTGAGATGGCTCCACCAATAACACCTTGTGGTGGTCTCACACCTTGGCCCCAGCTTTCTCTTAATGCTGTCCTGCAGTGCCTCACTGTCTCTGGCTTTCCATCATCCAGGCCTGTTTGGCTTCCTGCTGCTTAGGTAGAGAAACACCTTTGCTGAGCTGGAATAAAATCATCTCATCCAGCATGAGAAAGAGCTTCTCTTAACAAGACAATTAGCCACTGTTCTTGCACAGCATTTGTCCCAGGCTCAGCTTGGCCTTTCCACAGAACAGATATCCCTCATTTGTATTTGCTCCTATGTTACCCTCATCTTTCATAAACATCCCAGTTGGCACAGACATAGCTCTTACCACCATGAGCACACAACCTTCTCCTCCCACATCATGTGTCCTTCTCTTTTGGACATCAATTAATATAAAAGTTTTTTTCCCCTCCTGAATCAGAGATCCCTACTCTGTGAACAGGAAGGTGGAGTCATGCTAGAAGAGAGAGCTTAAAAGTCAGGAAGAAAAGCTCCTGTCCCTCCACAGATGAAGGGAACAGAGACTGCTTTCATTTCCCTGTGCTCAGAGTTACAACACCTGTGGGTGAATCCAGACTGTCCGTGACATGACTGCCTGCCAGAGCCAAGAGGATGGTGAATATGATCCAGTATAAACAGGGAAGTGGGAAAGGAGGCTGACAGCTTTCCAAGAGGTGCTGCAAACTGCCAGTGTGCAGAAGCAGGAGGAGGAGGAGGGGTGAGGCAGCCCTTGTGGCACGCAGCCGAGCACTGCTGCGTTCCTGAAGCCAGCCTGCTCTGTGGCCACGCCAGAGGGACGAGAGCTGAGCACTGTGAGGATTGGTACAGGCTGCTGTGAGCAGCCAGTGGCTATTTGCAGCTTCTTTGGACTGTGCACTACATAGACATTTCCATTTTCCAGGTGCCAGCCAGGTGCTCCCCAGCCAGCCTCCCAGTGATCCGAGGGCAGGAAACAAGGAGCACTTTAAAGCCAAGCACAGATCTGCTGAGCCTTGAGACCTCACACCAACCCAGGCTACCTCATCCCTGTAATTGAAGCCTCTGTAAGTAGCTGTGCACACTTGTTCCCAAAATGAATTTTCAGCCTTTTTTCTTTTTTTTTTCCCTTTGCAGGTTTCCTTCACTTACCAGGTTACGCTTCCACTAATACTTCCGAGAAAAAAATTACAATAGCTCCTTTAAGCTTAGGATGACTGGAGCTGCTGAGGAAAGGATTCCTCAAGCTACAGTGGGGGAATAAAGGAAAATTATCTCTGGGAAGCACTGTTGAGGACTGCAGACCTTGGCTGACAGCAGAGACAGTTGCAGAAAGTGAGACTGGAACCAAGAGATGATACATTTGACATTTTGCGTCAAATTGTTTGAAAGTATCAATTTCACTACACAGCAAGCCTCAGACAGAGATTTTGAGTCATAGAGTCATAGAATATTCTGACTTGGAAGGGATCCACAAGGATCAATGAAGTCCAGCTCCTGGTCCTGCACAGGACAAACCCCAAGAGCATAAGAGAAATTTTGAAATGCTTCTTGAACTCTCGTCAGGCTTGGTGCTGTGGCCACTTCCCTGGGGTCCTGTTCCAGTGCCCAACCATCCTCTGGCTGAGGCACCTTTTCCTAATACCCAGCCTAAACCTCTCTTGACACAACTTCAGTCCATTCTCTTGGTTTCTGTCACTGGTCACTACGGGGAAGAGAACAGTGTCTGCCCCTCTACTTCCCCTTGAGAAGAAGCTGTAGAGTGCAATGATGTCTCCCCTTGGGCTCCTCTTCTCCAGGCTAAACAGACCAAGTTACCTCAACTGCTCCTTGTATGACTTCCCTTCAAGGCCTTTCACCATCTTTGTAGCACTTTTTTGGGCTCTAATAGCTTGATACCCTTCTTGCAGCACTCAAACCTGCCCCCAGCACTCGAGGTGAGGAGCAGAGCAGGACAATCCCCTCCCTTGCCCAGCTGCCAATGCTGTGCCTGATGCACCCCAGGACAGGGCTGGCCCTCCTGCCTGCCAGGGCACTGCTGACTCAAATTCAACTTTCCCTCAACCAGAACCCCCAGGCTCCTCTTGGCAGCTCTGCTTTCCAGCATCTTGTTCTCCAGTCTGTACATTCAGGGTTGTCTTGTCCCAGGTGCAGAATCCAGCACTTTCCCTTGTTGAATTCATATGCTTGGTAGGAATGCTGCCCTCGGAGGAGTCCATAATTCCTTTCAATTTAGCATAGTTAGCAAATTTACTTGGTCCTGCGTCTAAGTTGTTTACGAAGATGCTGAAGAAAACTGGTCCTAAAATGCAGCCCTGCAGAACCCCACTATAACTACCAGGTGTGTGCCAGTTTGTCTAGAAGAGTACTGTGAGAAAGAATATCAAAACCTTGACTGAAATTCAAAAAGATTACATCTCTTGGTCAATTAGGTGGGTAACCTTTCTGTAAAATGAAAATAAGTTTGTCACACAGGACTTTCCCCTCAAGAACCTGTGCTGGCCGTGACCAGCGGAGAAAACTTTGCTGGTTGTCCATCAAAGCGTGCTCCTTCCAAGTCTCACAGGGAAGTGAGAGAGCCACACAGAGAACAGTGGCTGCAGCAGTTTTAGCAAGGCTCCATTTCCTATTCCTCCTCCATCTGCTTCCCCTTGCTGTTGGAAATGCTGTGCAGGACATGCACCAAGTGAGAAGGTCCTGGTGGGACAGTCGCACCACACCATGTCAGTCCAGGATCTCCCTGGGAATGGATGAGTGCCTGCTCGTCTGGTCACCAGCAAAAGCTCAGGTGATGATGGAGGAGATCCTGTCCATGGCTGAGATATCTATTGAGGGTTCCTTACCTGCAGAAGGCCAGGGGTACAAATAGCCCTAAATAGCAAAAGAAGAACAGTGACTTTGTGATGACTACACAATTTGCCTGCTGGACTACCGCCATGGCTTTTATCAGGCAAGAATTCTGGAAAGTTGAAGCAGATCAGCCAAAAATGTCAGCAGTAAAGCATTCATGATGAACCACAGAGGCCTTCAGCACAACAGAAATAGGAAAAAATCCCCCTGTTGACAAAGAGTAGGCTAAACTGAGACACTGATCCATAGATAACTCTAAAAGAAGGAAAAGTACTCTGACCCCTTCTCTGTGTGTCACAAGTGAAAATAAAATAGGGCAAGGACCTTACAAGTGTCAAATCTCAACTCATTCTGCATGTAATGACACTCTCATGTCAGCCTTGGCAACCAAAAAATATACAGTGGGAATACTGCCTTTCATTTCCTGCTGTTAGACTTCATGGCTGTCACTGCCAAATCTGGAGCATAGTCCTCTGCACCTGTTTCATTCCTTTTATAGTTGCAGCACTGAGAAGGAGCCAGTCCCTTTGGGGGGGATAACTCACAGTTATCACCAGAAAAAAAAAAGAATAAAAAATTTTGTGAAAATGGGTCCTTGTTGCTAAGCATCATCATACAAACCTTCTGAAATTAACCCTGTGTACATGTAGTCTCAAATGGTCAGCCAAGAAATTCCCAGTGGGCTTAGTTAAGTTACATATGGAGAGAATGAATAATTTACTTTTAAAATGTCAGATTCCCTGGTGATTAACAGATGTGATGTGCTGCACTGCCTTGGTACCACAGGAGTTTGGGACAGTTGGCACCTAAATTCAGTGACTATACAGAGGCATGAACATGTGAAATGTTGTGGAGATGATTCAGTGTTTTCAACAATGTGCTGAACTTGGTGATGGCATCCCATTTTTCTATTCCACAGAGAAGATAGCATATGATATGCACTGATGACTAAGGAGAAAATCATTAAATTTGTCCTCTTAACACATGGAAGAGCTAAGGACTTGACTCTTGGTTAGTGTGGGACCGCTACCAAGGTTTACAGAATAGAGCACCTGCTTAGGCCACAGCCAGTTAGAATCTTTACCATAGAGGACAAAGATACTGGGTCTTCAAATATATAAACTGTGTCCTTTGGGATTGCTTTTCTGGTGTGTGAACACCCAATTCAGAGGAAACCAGGTCCTCATAAACCAGTCTCCTGTTGGGATCCCATAGAATCTGAATTAGGCAGCCAGTATGGCTTACTGCCCATCTGGTGAGTTGTGGCTACAGAGATCTTTCTGGACCTTGCTGAGCCCTGTGAGCCCAGCTTATAATCAGGGTTTGTCAAAGAGCTTGACACCGGAGTTTCATTCAGACAAATTAATTTAATGCTCAAGTAGGGATGTTGCCTTTAATAAAACATCAGAATATAATTTCACTGCAAGGTAATGCTGGATAAAATCAGACATAAGACAAGCTCTGACTATGCCCCAAGTATACATACTATACATCTAAGCCAAAGCATTCCTGAGCTGAAAAACAAAAGCCTTTAAAGACTAAGCAGCATGCAAGACTCTTTTGTGTGTGCTTCAACCTTTTGCTGTACATAGAAGAGCTAAAATATTACATGGAAATTTGATAACCCTGACAGTACATTTCTGGCCTGACTGGAAGGGGTGAAGTGCTTGAATTTTGAAGGACCTGTTTCTCTAAGATTTTGCAGCTGATTTCAACTAGCCCCATAGACTCTCAGAAATATGATGAAGTTCAGGAAACCCTTCATACTTCCTCTTATTTGTCAAATTGACTGCTGGAACCTCTGATCATGTTTGTGTGGTTTCCTACTGAAAACTGATCTTTTGGCATATTTAGTCTTTATCTGGCTCTGCTCTAGAACCCCAGTGTACACTCATCTTAGCTGAAGTATGCTGAGTTTCTCTCATCTTTTTCAGCCAGAGAAACAGTTTCTGGTTGTTTCAGCAAAATGTCCTGTTGCTGAAAATTGCCATTGGAAGTTTCTTAATACCTCTGAACAAATAGCCTATATAGTAGATGCTGTGTCTCATTCAATCCCTAAATGTGTTTTACTGCTCTTACAAAAAATGTCTTCTTGAATAAAACAGTAAATGGTTTCTGTCTGCTTAGCATCAGTTTTCTCATTTTCATTGTTTATTGAAGACTGGAATGGTGAGTCCTAGGCATCTGCTGCTGGAAAGTGACTTCCCAGAGTAAGCTGGGGCAATAGAAACTGATGGCTTGCTGGGTGATACAGATGGTCCTGCTGCCATGTATGAGATGAAAACTGCTGGCTGAATGATAAGCATCTTTAAAGAAGTATAGAGAAAATAGTTTTGGTTGAGGAAGTTTGAATATTATATGGGTAAAAGGCTTTAAAATCCTCTTTGTAACTCACATTTACAAGCATCTCATGCAGTCAACACTGGTGTGACAGGAGAGTTGAGCAAAGTAGACAGAAACAGTTTTCAGGAGAGAATTATAAATAGCAAAATAGTCAGACTTGTGAATTCAAGCAAATACTGTTTTATTTATCCACATCAGAACCTGGAATTTTCCTGGAGAGGAAAGAATAAATCTGACAGATCCCATTAGGAGCAGAAAACATAATTTGAAATGAAAATAAATTTTGGAAGTGATTAACTGCTGATAATCAATACCAATTACAGTGCAAATGGAAGAGGAAGAATTCACATAACTTGCATTCACCTCATTTGCACTCCTGCCTTAAAAGAGAATTTACTTGCAGCAATTCTACACTTCTACTGTCCTAGCAGTCTTCATACAAGGGTTATGGTGCCCAGTTTATTTACACAGAATAGCTTTAAAGGCATTGTTAACTGTTGTCAAGGGGAGCTTGTGATGCTCAGTATCTCTGCATATCAATAAAACTGAATTTGGAAGGTGCTTATGATTGTCAAGCCTGCAGTAAGGCTCCCAGCTCAGGCACATCAATGCAGTCAACCTCTGTGATTTTAAATCTGACTCGCATGATTGTTTTTGTTGCTGTTCAAGAAACAGTTTGTGGTAATTTTTTCCAAACAGCAGAGCGCCTGAGATTTGTTTTTATCTTTTGTTGGAGAAAATTCTTGGTGTGGTTGGAAAGAAAAATCTCAAAAATGTGACCCCTCATGTTTCAGAAACCAGACTAGACATAAGAAGACTTCAAATGATTGTTTTTCTAATCTAATTATTTCAAGGTCAGTATCATGATATGGTAATCATGAAACAATTTAGGAAGTCTAGAATTGACACTAAGGAAAAATATGCCACATTTACATAAAAAAATTGTTATTCAAACCAAGATAATAAATTATAGTACTAAAATATAATACTTTCATCTTTTAAGAATATGTAACTTAAATTTGACTCTATTTACAATAAAGAAATAAACACTGAAACCACAGAAAATCCCATTGCTGGTGTGAGTTTTTGTTTTATTTTGTTAGTTGGTTTTGGTTTTTGTTTGTTTGGTTTTTGTTTTGGTTTTGTTTGCTTGTTTGTTGGTTTTTGTGGGGTTTTTTTGTGGTTTTTTTTGTAGGTTTTTTTTGGGTTTTTTTGGGGGGGGGTTGTTTTTTTTGAAAGAGAGGAAATAGAGTAACCAAGAAAATAATACATTATGTGAACATTTGTTAATGATGTCTTTTATTTTCAGACTTCCTTACTTGTTAACAGTTTCAAACTCACGGTGGTTTAGTGTCCAGATCAATCAACAAGGTAGATGTGATTTTAAATGAAATTTAAAAATTAGATTAAAAAAGAATGTAAATTGATTTTAGCAACTGTGGTTGTAAAGGCAACATGTAGAGGAAGGAGAATTTTCTTACTTTGCATGTGAATTAATTGAATCCCAGGGAAGGAAATGGAAAGACAGAAATCTGCAGCTGGAAGAGGCAGGAAAACAATTTTGGCCTTGAAATAGGTATGAATTCTAGAAATGTATCCTTACAAATGAGGATAGCATAAGTGGGAGGAGGCAGAAAAATGAGGAGTCCTGTAATTTTAAATATGTTACTCCAAGCTGGGCTCAAATAACTGGGAATTATCTTTCTAAAAAGAACAACATTTTTGATAAATAAAGTGAAAATTTATTTTAAAATCCCTTTAAAAAGAAACATATTCTTCCATTTGATGTTGAAGGAGTTGGAACTCTGAAAGGACTCTTGAGTTTTTGCTTAGACCTGGAATTAGCACATGAGATGTCACAAATGACATCAGAAACGCTGGTAAATGGAACATTCCCAGCAGTGCTCTCACACACGTGAGCCAGCTGGCCAGGAGCAGCCGTGCCTGTTCTGCGTCTTCCCAGCCACCAAAATGGGAGCACCATGCACAAGCTCCCTCCCAGGAACCAGCTTTAGACAAATCTGTTGCCAGGACTGTATCTTGGAAGTGCGTGACAGAACGAGACAGCCAAAAGTGTGACGGGGAGGGGTATCAGCAGTGTGATAGTTGGGCTCCAGCTCCCAGGCACGGTTCAATTTCCTTGCACAGACACATGGAGGTTGCCCAAAACCTCATTCAGAAGCCCAGCCTAAGCACTCAATAGCTTTAGGCAACTGAAAGAATGGCAATTGCCGGGGCAGCATGTCTTCAGAGCCCACATTCAGTTAAATTAGGCAAACGTGCACTGCATGCACTGCCCCATTCCGGTGCTTCCCACACCTCAGGAGCCAGAGAGCCCCTGAGAACAGGCTGCCTAAATCTCTCATCACTCTTTTAACAGGAGCTATCCCACCAGGTACCAACTCCCAGCACAGCAGGCTGCCTGGCGGCAACCGCGGTCACCGCGCTGCCCCCAGCCCGGGAGGCACGGCGTCTCATTAGGCAGCAGCAATGCACCCGGGGTGCAAGTCCCCCTTTGGTATTCCTGCAACTTTCTGTATTTCCTTCTGGAAAAGAGAGATTGCCCACTTTGTCTCTCAGACTTTTCGCATGTTGAATGTCGAAGCAAAAAAGGAGGGCAGCATGAGGCTGTTCTATAGTTAAGTAATTGCCTAGATATGTATCCAATTTATTTCCAACATACAAAAATGCAGACTGAAGGATGCTATGCTCAGCAGAAGGTTATTTTCCTTGAATGACTACTGGCTACTTTGGAGGCAAGGGGTCAGACACTTGATTAGATGACTTACAACCTAAAGTCCCGTAGTATAAACTATGTCATGCCCCAGGCTTCTCAAAACAAGGCATTCTATTTTAACTCATAATGGGTAGCTGGATTCAGTAAATGGCCTAATCACAGCAACATAAATATTTATGGGAAAATTTTTCTAATTAAGGTATGAGCTTGTTTAGATGTTATCAGTTAGAAAGGGCTTTCCCAACAAGAACATGGCTGTTAGGAGACATTAGGAAATGGTTAAACTCCAAGGGATTAAAAGGTCATTGGAGTGGCAACATGCAGAGTCTATTATGGTTGAAATTTAGCTTGTATTCATGTCTTACATGTCTCCTACATATGGAATTAAAAGACCATCCTCAATGTAGAAAAAAAACCCTGTAATTTTGTTCATTCTTTGAAAAATGAAGTTGCATTACCAATGTATGATTTATGATCACTTTAGAAATTGAATGCTCTCAAAAGAAATTGTTTTTTTAAAATTCTTGCTTTATGCTTAGCTGTATTAAAACCTGTATTTACGTCAGTAGTGATGTTTGCAAAATAAATATCCAGTATTGTCGTAATTTGTTCCCAGTACCTCGGTCACACAGTGACTTTAAATTTAGGAAAGTTATGTTTAACATAGTTTTCATTTAATGCTGTTGATCTTTGCTGATGTTGTGAGTGCTGATGGATAACAAATAAATATAATTTGTTATCAAAACATGGATAACAAATTCAAACATGGATAACAAATTCAGGATAAATAATATTTTTGGTAACTATGTTTTTCAGGTCTCATATTACAAGCACCAAATAATAATGTATTGATCACATTCAGAGCCTTGTTATGCCAGCATAATTCTTAAGTAATTTCAATGCCTTTAGGAAAATTGCTCTAGGTTTACTCTAGTATAATTGTCAGAGGAATTCATCCCTTAAAGTAAAATTTGTAAGCTGTCTTAGAGGGAAATAGCTGCATAAAACTGGTTATGTGAAGTACAGGCAGAACTATTCCCTGTGGGAAACAGTATGTAATTTCTGTGGGACTTCATTATTCTGCTACAAAGTGTGTGTGCGTCTGCCATATGGTATTTTACTCTTAAGGTATAACTCAAAAGGAAAGCTCAGAAAAAGAAAAGAGTATTTTCTACAAACCTTCTGCCTTTGAGAAAAATTTGCATATTTAAAAACATTTCAATGAGAAAGTACAAGGTATAGAAATCTAAATGGCATCAATTGAGCTATTGATTGTATCTGGCTACATTTTTGAAGTCAACATCTGTAAAAAGTTTCAAGACCAGGCACAAGGAGATAAACATTGCTGCTTTCCTGACATAATGAAGTCTATACTGTTTGTTAGTTGATATCAACTGCAATCAAACTGGAGAAAGAATTACAATTTCATGTGAAGACAGCTTGGTTCATTTGGAATGCCTTCCTAGCCCAAACCAAGATACAGCAGCTGTGACCTTGCTAAACACATCTACACAGTAAAGACCACAGGAGCTACTGCTGAAAACCATAAAATGGCATGTTCAGAGAGTGATGGTATACAAATGTTGAATAAATCAGGTGGTCTGGGTGTTTTCCTTCTCTTTTAACTAACATGTTATAGATGAACATTCCCCTGCTTTTATACAAAAGTGCTATGACTTCGAGAACTGGGGCTGTCAGTTCAAATGGCACAGGCCATTGCAAATTCTCCACAACAAAGAGGAATATTTGGAAGAAAGCAACATGATGTGCAATGGTGTTGCATTTCTGTTTGATATAGATGAGTCTGTATGTGGCAGAAAGCTGAAATATAAGGAAATGAAAAGTAGCTGGTTTGAGGGCCTGAGAGTTTGGGGAGCTTGTTGGATGCTGTTCAAGACCCAGTGGCCTCAGTCACAGGAACCTGTGTGCTGCTCGTGCCCATGCTGCGGCTCCAGAGCCATTAGTTGGAGGGCCATGTGCTGACTGATCTCCCAGAAGTACAAATTTGATCTGGCTCAAGAACAGGCACATGATCACATTTCTGTCAAATTAGCCAGAACACACCATACAGAACTGTCATGGAGTTTATGTTGGCTTTACACCAGCTGAGGGAGGATGAATGACTTTCAGTACAGCCTAAGTTAGTGGTGTGGAGCAGCAGTACCTGGTGTAAGCTGAGGTCTGCTTGATACAGATAATCCATTTGCATTTCTGGATGGATTTGAGTGGGTGGTATTATATCTGAATAATGAGTTTTGTCTTACCGTTACAGCGTTTCCTGTGCAGTAGTAGGAGTTTCAAGGGGTAGAAGTATTTCTCTGCTGAACTGCAGTTTCAGTTTTTGCCTGCTCTTCTACAGAGAAGAAATTATTTAGTGATGATTTTCTTTCCTATTTCTGAAGGATAGTGTTTCTGTGGGTGGAGTGGGACCCAATGATGTGCGCTGAAAAACAGTATTGAGATGCCAAAAGTGAATTGAGCCAGGGGCTCCTGTTTTCCTGACACTTTCAGTGGCCCTTGATCATAAATGATTGTATTACTGGGCAGCTATTGCTCACACTGCTAGAAGCTATCTATAGATAGCCTAACTGAATGTCTCTTGGGCTTATGCATATTTCTCCTTTCACAGAAAACAAAGATATTTGAATTTTCAAAAAATGTACCCAGGAAGGAATCAGTGTATAAAATACTGATGCCTTATTGTCCAAGTGCAGCATGAGAAAAAACAAGAAGAGAAATCACACTTGAGGGAAACCTATCACAGCACAGGAATAAAATGTGACATAATGTGTGCACTTCATCACATGGCTGCAAGGCCCATTTGAACAGAGTTGTGTAACTTCAGCTCTCACCCCCTGAATGGATGTGCAGTCAAGGAGTGTTCACATCATCTTTCCTCATGTCCAATTTCCATCCTGGCCAAGAGTTTCTCAATAGAACTCATGCAAGAATCACTGTGCTTCAGGCATTTCTAAATAAAACCTAACTCTGACTACAGACCATCTCATTTTGCAAGTCCACTTAATTTTCTAGACATATGGTTCCCCTAAAAGTTTTAGCATTGTGCAGTGTTCCTGTAAGGGTGACTGGACACATGGATGGTGGGAGGAGGAGGAGGCTGGGCAGGGAGCCAGTCCAAGAGGAGTGAGATGTCTTTTCCTGCACTATGCCTGCCATACAAAGAGAGATGGTCCAACAATAAACAATTTTCCATGGGAAGATTATCACTGGTAGCAGGTACCCTCAAAGCCTCAGATAGCTCCCATCCTCTGGGTACTATAGAAGACATCAGTCATTTTTAGATTGTTCTTAAAATTTATTATAGTAATTTTAATGGGAATTTGCAACCATATTCCATTGCAATAATTTATTGCATGTCTAAAAGCACCCAGAGTAGTGGCCTTCCTTCATCACTGTGTTGTACTGCCACTTCAGGAAGAGAAGATTCTTCTGTCTACAGCCTTGGCACTAGACAGGTTCCTGGAAGTCTTGCTTGTATGGGTGGGTGAAAGGTGGATGAAACCTGGTGTCATGTTTATACTGACATCTTGAGACAAACTAATTCCTGCATGAGTCTCTTCAGAAGAATATAAAATGCTAGACCTAGCTTTTCAGAAGAAATGCACAATTTTGAGAGTTTCGAGTTTTGTTCAACTTTTACTTATTTTGAGACAATTGCAACGAGCCTGGCTTTCCAATCTGTATTGCTTCCAAGTAACTAGAGGAACCCTACAGACAGAGTTGCCCAGACTTCTTAGCCACATTCAAATATCTTGAACCCAATAAACAGTGGTTTTGTCTGAGATTTAACTTCAAAAACATAAAAGATTATTAGGTACAGCAGCAGAAACAGCTAGGTGGAGGCTGATCTCAAATCCTTCCAGGAGTAAAGTGTCCTTACAGTGTTGCTTTCTCTGTCTATTTAAACTTTCAGAAATGGATAACTTGTTTTTCAGTGATGATGCAAGCAGCAGATTAGATTGGGCCATAAGTAAGAAAGCTGGAAAGCAGATTTCTTGGCTAAAATGCATGTAGGATGAAACCTGGAGGAACAAAAGAGTAATTGTGTACAAGACACATTTTCCCATGTTACATAGCAGAACATGAGTGAAAACATGAAAAGCAGACTGATTAAAGAACAAAAGAGATGTCAAAGTATTTGATTAAATGCAGCACTTCCATTAGGAGAGCAGTGACCTTTTCAAAAGTTGACTTGTGTACACAAGTAGAGCCCCTTGTAAACAGAGTATTTGGGTGTGACAAAATGGTTCACCTTCACAGGCACTACCAGGAACCAAGCCTGCTCCTGCACAGTCAAGTGTATATACAGAAGAAAAGGTGGCAGCTCCACAGAATGGGTCCATCATAGTGTAACTGGAGGATGGACTCCTCCAATACTGGGCTGTTAGGGTGCCTAGTGCAGAAGTTCCAGACACCTGCAATTTTGATAGAAAAGGTTGATGTGAATGATGCAGCTGACCTACAGTTATCAAATTAGCCAGTTAGGGCAGTAGCTGTTTAAAGGAAGAGCTGCAGCCCTGTTGCACATCTCGCCTGTGCTCCTGCATGTTCCAAGCATTACCAAAGAGGTGAAATTTCCATATTTAAAAGCAGTTAATTTTGTCAAATTACTTCTCAAAATGTGACATTTTTTCTCTCCTGCTTAAATTGCAGCCAGTTAATTTTAAATTTTAGCAATATGCTTTTTCTAGGAGCCTTCTCAGAAACTTTATGGGTGCTTAATCCAAGCCTAAATAGAGAGGGTGCCAGAACCTACTTCTCTTAATTGCAACAGCATGAACTGCTTGCTGTAATTAGTTACAGTATATTTGGAGGTAAAAGAATTCACACTCTAACCTTTCCCCTCAGAATGCAATGTGTATTATACTGATAAAAGCAGTGGAGAGATTTGTACCACACTGCAATTTCCCAGTGCCTTGCTAAAGTCCTGAAGATAAGTAGGCACCAGAGGGGTCCCCCTCCTATGCTGTGAAGGTAAAAGCCCTTCACCAGTTTGTACCCACAGAGACAGCATCTTCACTCTCAGCAGTTTTTCCATTACTTTGTAAAAGTGGTGGGAGTTATCGCTGAGTATGAAGAAACTGGCTGCTCTAGAAATTATTTACTTTTATACAGCAGCTGCACCAGGTTGTCATTTACACCTTTCTAACCTATGGAGAATAAAGTAAAGGCAGAGGTGGTCTAATTCAATGTTTTTAAAGTGTTTTGAGATACTAATTTTGAAGGAGTTGTTATGCAAATGGAAAAAACCAATATCATTTGTGTGATATTACAGACACATGCAAAATAGGATTTTGTTTTGATGGTAACAGCAACGATGACACAATCCTCTGCCTTGTGTGCTAATTGATCCATCAACAGACTGCACCACACCTCTGCTTTTCCTCCATATGGTGTATTAGTAATTAGGCCATTTGAGTTTATTTTCTGGAGGTGGCTGAGTACTTTTAAGTCAATTAAACTATTTTCAATATTCAAAGACTTCTTATGGATTCACTTTTTATTTTCACTCTTTTAAGAAGAATACCGACTATATGGAAAATAATTTTCAGGATGATAAAGCAATTGTTTATGCTTGGATTAACCTGTCAGTTGGTACAAAGCTAAACAGCACAAGAGGATCAAAGAAAGGGTCTAAGTCTATGCAGATGCTTTTGTTAGAGAAACTCTCAATCTTCTTAACATGTCAATCAATTCCAAAACTGAAATGAAAAAGCTTAGCTTCTTTTTTTCCTTACTATTTCTTTTCCTGTATCTTGAAACTGACTCTTCAAGGATTGAAATATTTCTGAGCTCTAGGAAGAAAAGAGAAAAAAAAAAAAAAAAAAGGAGGACGAGATAAAAGTACTAAACATGGTTCTACAATTAATATGTAAATCAGGCTGATAATGCCTGGCTAAGACAACAGCTGCTGTGCATGGACCAAGCTCTGCTGTAAGCAGCGTGCTGCTGCCATGCCACTGCCATGCTGGCCTTCAGCATCAAAGCTGCAAGACTAAAGCCTCAGCAGGGCTGAGGACACATGGCTGTGCTTGCGTCTCTTCTGTCTGTGATGGCTTTGCCTTTGGATAAATGTCTCTTTGAGGTCCTGGCTGTGGTCCTGGAGTGAGCCCTGCTGCAGAAGCTGCTGCTTGACACTGATAAGCCTCCAGGAGTCCAGCTGCTGGTGACTTGCAGCCACATCCAGCCTCACTGCAGGTGCAGACTAATTAGACCTATTAAAGCAACTACATTTACCCCTCCAGCAGTTAATATCTCAATTCAAACCTTCATTACTAGGGGTTAATAACTCGGGCAAAGAAACACTCTTGGGACTTCAATTTGATATAACTGGGGGACTGCTTTTCCATCCCAGATGAAATAAATTTTGTGAATGTAAAATCCTAGGGAAAAAAAAAAGCCTCAAGTCATCCAAATCCATTCATGGGCAGTCACATCCCTCATGAGCACTGTGGCAAGGAGATTCATGAAAATCATTTGAGTAGTCAGACTCTTGTGAGCGGTACTTATTTTTCTGTCACTTGAAAGACCACGTTGTTAGCCCCAGAGAAAGCACATTTAAATGAGAAAGCTCATTTCCCTTATGGGTTACAGGCAATTAGCACCACAACATTTGGATCACATTTCTGACATTTAGAATAATGTACAGAAGTTGGAAAAACTTGATTTCTTTGTACAACTCATTCGGGTTAGGAAAGTGTTTAAAAATGGAAAACTGTTCACTCTGCTGTGCTAACCACAGCAGGCAGGGCCCGGCAGGTCCCTGCTCCCTGCCATCCCTGCCAGTTGTTTGCAGCAAGGACTAGTTTTCTCAGGAAGATGTTCTGACATCTGGTACACATCTCACAGGACTGGGGACCCATGGGGCTTTCACAACAATAAGTTTTGAGCCCTTCACAACAAGGAGTAAATCACTCTTAAAACTGTGCATTCACTGGCTATTTTCCTTCCATTGGCTGCATTGTGAGAAAAAAACTCCAAAACAACAGAAATCAAAGCTGCACTTTTATTATTTTTGTTTTCTGGCACACTTATCACCACCAGTTTAGTCAGGGAACATGTTGTGGAAACTGTCTGCTCCCTGGATCGCACTTCCCTTTTGTTCACTCCCACCAAGCTGGCACGACTCTCTAGCCAGGGGCTCCAGGGGCTGCAGGGGAACGCCAGGCTGCCGACACTCCCCACACTCCCTCTCAGAGCCTCTGGAGACATTCCTGCCCTTTTCAACCCTGCCTTGTTTCTGTCAGTCCAGTTAAGCTGAGGGCAGTGCTCTGCTGAATTCGCTTTCTGCATTGGTCTTCAGGAACGTTTAGGGCTTGCAACGTACATCACCTTTTCAAAAAAATGGGGCGTGTGGCAGGCTATCCACATAATTACCCTCCAAAATAGGTTGGAAAATAGCAGCTAATAAATATCATGAATGCTGCAGAAGGATTTCATTAAGACTGCACTTTTGGAAACAAACTCCGAGCTTTGTTTGATGTCTCTTCTTGTAAGTGATATTTTGAAGAAACCCCTTAGCAGTTTTGTGGCTTATTGGCCTCACGCGCATGAAGAATATTTGTGACATGGAGCAGCAAAGTATATCTCCAGCTGAGGTGTCAAGAACATCCAGAACTGGAGAGGCAGATCACACGGTTCTGCTGATTTATTCATCCATTTTATCTTGACAGCCACATACAAAAATGGATCACGAAGGACACCAAAATCACTACACATGCAGATGATAAAGAACCTTTTCCCTTCCTTTATGTTTCCATAGCTCTCTGTCAACACCTAGCAGGTGATATTTCTAAGCTGGGAAACAGTCCTTCCTTCCATTTCTTCCCAACTCCAGAGAGCAAATGAGCAACACCTCACCTTACTACCAGGTCCCGGGTTCAATGTGGCAAATGGTCTGCTCCCTTCCACAGGATGTTATCATAGCCTGTAGTTAGCTCTTTCATTTTAAACTGCCACATGCTCTGAAAATCCATAACAAATAGATAATAGAAATACTTTCATGTCTCTGTAGTTAATATCTAACACAGTAGGTTGCGATTCTGGTGATCAGGCCTTACTACTCCACGTTGCTTCCCTGTGGTGCAGAGCCCCGGTGAGAAGAAGCCCTGCAGTGAAGGTGTGAGCCTTGGCAGCAGCCAGCACTGAGACCTGCACCCTCACACCTCCAACAATGCCAATGATGGGACAAAACCAGCCTGCTGTTACCAGGCATGTCTGGAGCAGGAACTTGCTGATATTACATGGCTGGATGGGATGTAGAATCCTGAGGTATCTAGCCTAGCTATGCCCATGGACACTTTCTACCATGGATAGGGTCGTTTTCCACCAGTTGCCAGTAGATTCTCCAGAGATGTGGTTGGTTTCCCAGGCATCCACAAAAAGAGAGGATGTCAACGGTTTTGCAAAGTCTGTGTAAAGCCCTGATGCACATTTAAAGGGAAGTTAGTCTGTCCCTTGGAGATCCACAGAGAGAGGCTGGGGATTATGTGTGCTGACCAAATCTAATATTCTTTGGATGGAGGGCCCATTCCCCTTGAAACCAGTGTGAACTCAGTTAGTGATGTCAATGGAAGAAAATCCCTTACCCTGTAGGTCTCTAGGTGGTATTTTTCATTCTTCAGGGTTAGTAAAGTGCTACAAATCCTTAGCATCAAGGCCTTCTGCCTGGCAGCTATGTCTTGGAAAGTGGCCCTAGGTCTCCCACACACTGTGACAAGACTGGATTCCTTCCTCCCTTCTGTGTTTTTGTTTTTCTCCAGTCTGCTTTCCTAGTGCAGGTTATAAACAGTTTCAGAGCAAGCTCTTACTATGACTGCTAACATGTCTGGTACAGAGAAAGGGGTGGCTTTTAAATCCAACTGCATTCAACTATAATGCAGCTAAATACACAATCTGGATGCCAAAAGAGCCACCAGCATAATTACTTTGTCAAGTATTAGAAAAAAATAGGACAGATAGTCAAATAGTAAAAAGAGTTTAAAAAAAGATGAGGGAAATAAATGCTTTATTCATACTTGTGCTCATACCAACTAAAAAAACCCAACAGAACAATATAAAACCACATAGATAAGTACTTTCCAAAGAAAATCTCCTGTGGTTAATGGAGGTGAGAACATATTGCACTGCCTGGTACACATATGATAAACTATTCCATTTTGCTGGAAGATGTAGGTGATTTTTTTTTCCTCTTATGGATTCATTTTAAATCAGACACATTAAAGTACAAACTCTTTTCTAACCCTCCAGGCACAACAAAATGATATTATAGTTTGTTCTTCTCACTTTACATTACTTTCTCCTCCATTTTTCTTTTAAGATGTGAAGGTATTTCTCAAACTCATAAGCTTTCACATGAAGGGAGCCCATTGTTCTCTCCAATGTCAATAACAAAATCTTCAGCATTCCCTTGAATTTCCAGCCATACAAAAGAGTTTTCAGACATGATAAGAAGAAGATTGAGGGGGCTGGTAATGCAAAGTTAAAACCAGATTTTGGTCCAGAAGCTTAATAATTTGACTTGATTTTTGGGAAAATAACACAGTGGTGTCTTATCTCAATGTTTCTAGCTGAATCTTTAACTACCTAGTGCAAATTACAACCTTTCCATTGAAGAATTCAGCCACTGAAATGGTGTGTGGGAATGCTCTTACTGGGCAGCAAAGACAGTATGACAGATCCATCAAGCATATCTTCGTTCCAGGTGTTGGCTCATTTTTCTTAGTTACTTACCTACTTTCTCAGAACTTCTTTCTTCTCAAAATGGCAATTCCAGGAAAAGGAGCAGCCATTCAAGGCCCAGCTAGATTGGCTAAGGTGATCAAGATGCATTGCTTGATTCTGCATTCTAGGAATAGAATAGTTCTGACTTACAGGAAATTCTTTAGTAAAAGCAACAAGAAATTAGTCTTCTAATTTTTTATCTTTTAACGAAAGGTTTATCCATATGCTTTACCTTTCACAAATTCCTTTTATTGAGTAAATTAAAATATATTTTGGCATTATTTTGTGATTTTTTCATGGTGTGCCACTTTTTTTGAAACAAAACAATACTGAGGGCCATTGATTCACAAAATCCTTTTCCTGTCTGGAAAAAACTCTAGGAACTTCAGTTAAAATTAGAATCTAAAATTACCATAAGTGAAAATGGAAAGAATTTTTTTCCCAAATTTCTCACCATCTATGGATTGACAACATTTTGTGAACAGCCAGTGTACTGAGTTAACCTTCCTCAGTGATGGATGAATATCAAGGAAATATAGCCCCCTTAAGAGCAATTAAAATATTTGTCTTTAAAAATATGTATTTATAAAGAACTCCATGTTACAAACAGGAGCTCAAAACAAACTTATGCTGAATAATTCCAAATAATGAGAGGGAAACTAGGACCAGAGTTTCTGCTTAAGTGTTTCAAACATTTTGGCACTGTTGAATTTATTCTGAAAACAACTCTAAAACAGTCTTTATGTCGAATGGAAACTGCTGGGATTCATGTGCTGTGTATTCTTGATCAAGTTCCTCTTTCCAGACACACCGAAAATAGTTTCTAAGTTGTGGTTTTAAAGTCAAATGATGAGTATTTGATTCTGTGTAGGAAATCTATAGAAAAATGCCTTTAATTAAAAATATGCTCATTAAAGGTTGTAGATATGTGTTTCAGCACCAAAGAGGGTTTTATAAACTCCCTGATTTCATACGCTTGTATTTTCGTTGAGGGATTGCATTTCAATAATAACTCCATGCAGAAATATGCTTTGGACCAGGTCAGTACAGGAAGTTTTTGCTGTTATATTCAATAGTTGTTTCTATCCTGGCAGGGTTTTATTAAGATTCTTTGGGAAGGTGAGAGCCCACAGCACCTCAGCTGAATAGCTCTGTGTATGCTCTTGGTCATCAGTATTACATGATTTTCTTTACAGCTCTCCTGTCTGTTGAGGGGATATACATGCTCTTCCTCATTTTTATCTCACTCTGACTCAGACTCAATGGCCAGCTGCCCAGCCAACAACTCCATTTCTCTGGATACAGTGATCCTAACACTGGGTTCTGGGACACTTGTGAGCACTCAAAGACATGTGCATGTTCCTCAGGGCAGGTTTGGTGACTGGGATAGCTGTGCAGCAGCACATGGATAACAACAGTCCTGGGGAGGTGCTATCTTCCAGGGACTGTCCAGCAAACCAGGAATCCTTGGCTTGCAGCAAACTGTGACAGAGGATGTCCCAATCCAAAGGGAGCTACACAGCTCCCATTGCTTTGTCTTTCAAGCCCGGTGTGACTACAGCTGAGGACAGAAATTTAATGCAGCTGGGAGGAGTTAGATGTCCTTCACTACCAGATAATTAAAGCAATTTTTTCTTTTTCCTGGTCTCCTAGAGGCACATCCTATACATGCGTGTCATAACTTCCTATCAATCTTGCAGGAGTACTCCTGAGCAAATGGAACCAGCATGTGGGCATCCTCCTCTCTGCTGTACACCAGGGCATACAGCTCCTGCAGCAGCCCTGAGTCTGTAGCCCACCCTTTGTTCTTCCTTTCCTCATTGCACCAACACTACCCACCCCCCAAACCAGCATGATGTGGTCAGAATTTACAGGGACAACAGGACAGAGAGCTGCTGGGAACTGGATTATTTTCATCCCATGATCAGGGGTAGGTGGGCCAGAGTTGGCCTGGATTTTTTCTGAGGGAGAGGAATAATTTTGAGACGCTCAAGATCATTGACAGTCCATTAAGCAAAGGTAACTCTTGCCAGGTCCAGTGATTTTCTTTAAAAGTTCACCAGAGCTCAAAGCAAATTCCCAGACATGTTCTGGCAGTAAGACACAAACTTTTCTTCAGTCTTATTTTGAATCTACCAAAGTTAACTCCAGCTCTAAAAGCTGCTCCTGGAGCTGAAGCAAAGTCTTGGCTTTCACATTTTTCATATCCACAGCTGCTTGAGAATACTGTGACATTCTGCCTTTGGCAAGTGGGAAGAACTTCAGCAGAGGGGAGACTGACTGGACAGGCACCCTAAGCAGCCACTTCCCTGGAGCAGGCACCACAGCAGGCTGGGAGGCAGAGAGCCGTGCTTCAGGAGAAATGCAGGGACACCAAAGGGCTGGCTCGTGTCTTTCACTGTGGCAACAGCTGGGAGTCCCCCAAAAGCCAAATTTCATCACCCACAAGCTTGATTATTTATAATCAAGAATTAATTAACATCAGCGCTAACTGATGGTTAATGTCAAACAGTTCTTATTCCATTGATTGTGGGGAGAATGTAATCAAAGTAAGGATGTAAGGGTCTGACTCTCAATAAATAAATTCCCTTTTTAGAATGACCCAAATGGTGTACACTGTATTTGGAAATTTATTTCTCATGTCTGGATACAAGGCAAGACTAGATAAGTTAATTAAAAATAAAGCTTCATGTATTTCTTGCAGAGACTCCCTGTTATATACAGAAAAAAACCATAAAATGCATTTTAATACAAATGTTCACCAGCTAAACATGCAAGCCCCAAAGAAGGCTTAACTGCTAGAATTCAAGAGCATTTCAATCCCTATGAACTCATCAAATGAATCATAGCCCTAGGATAGATTTCGTTGCATGCATATGTTTAGAATGTAAAAAAATTAACCCTTGGGCTGCTATTGCTTTGGCAGGCAAAGGCATGCTATGTGTGAAGTGGGAGTGTGAACATTTTCTACTTGTTTCTTATGGTAGTCAGAGTGTTAAAATGAAAACCACAAATTAAGAGGAGAATTACTATGCTATTTCATTTTGTAAAGAGTGTGTTACTTGACACAGAAAGTTCAGATTACAGTGCATAGGATGTAGAATGTGAGAGATGAGATCTGTACAATCGGGATTAGAGGAAAGCTTGATGGGTTTCCCAACCTGCAATTAACTACCCTTAATAAAAACTCTCTTTTCCATACCCTCAAGTGAACTATTGTTGTTTCCTTTCCCCTTGGTTCTGTATATTTCTACCAATGCACCTACCTGTGCCCTCCTATTGGGGCTGGTGGCCATCAGCTCAGGGCAGTACAGTTACCCCTTCTGCCTCTTCTACCTAAACTCCCTGTCACTGCTACATCATAGTTCACAGGTCTACAGACCCTAATCTGATCCCAGATGATGCACAAGGCATCGTTCCTAATGGAAAATAATTTTAAAAACCACATAAAATACTATGGAGCAATTATTTTATCTTTGTCAAAACTGTCCTTGATAGAGCACACTGGGCAGCAGTCAGCATATCAGAGGAAGAACCAAGATACACATAACACACACAACCCCAGACAGGCTTCTTACATTGTCTTAAGCATTTTACTCCATGGTCTGGAATTCTGTCCTTTCCATGAATCACTTCTTTATGTTTCCAGAGTCTCTAACCATATGTGAACACCTTCCAGCTCCTGGATGCTCTGTCTATACTGTCATGGGAGCAGAGTCAGGGTTTTGTGCTTCTCTCTTAGTCCCTCTGGTTGAAGACTCAAAGAAGGTAGAGGCCAGATCATGAGCACGACAAGCTTGGCATACCAAAACAAAGTCAGGTGTGGATGTGAGGAGACCCAGGAGCTCACACCACCTGTGCAAGCACAGCCGTGCACTATGAGAGCAGGTTCTGCAGAGCATGGTGGCTCATGGGAGCCCTCTCACTCACATGAGCTACCAAACAACCATTATGGGAGGGAGAAGACAGTGCCAAGAGGTCCCCAATACATGGGGGCCTTGGTCAACCTCTGCAAGGACCATGCATTGCTGCTAATGGATTCTCCATCAGCAGTATCACAAAGGAGCCACAGACTTCACAGAAGGCCATCTTCATCAGACCTGACAAGTGCTACTGCTTTAGGCTTAAGAAGCTGAGGCTAGCCTGTCTCCAGAGGAGAGGGAAGAGTTTGCCTTGACCCGCAGCTCCCATGGAATGGATGTTGAAGCCTGAGGACCTCCATGGTGTGCACAGCTCAGCAAGAGTGCACTCTTGCCTTGAGATTTGTTTTGGCATCTGAGTTGACCAGTGAAAATCTGTTCTGTTACTAATCCTGAAAAAATATCTACCTGCATGTTTTGCAGCAGCCCTGGCTGCGTACCCCATTATGAACACCTCAATAAATGCCTTAGGTTTCCTTGGTGAGGACAAGGGAAGCAGGCATGCAGGGGCCTTGTGGCTTTTAGCCTAGCTACAGGTTCCCACCAGCTTCTCACCTGCTGCTCACTCCCCCTGACAAAAGGGAGAGGATCAGCTTTCCTCCCTCAGTCTGGAAGTCTAGTCCCCCTGCCCTGTTAAGTGTGCTCTGTCTGTGCACAGACACAGCAGTCACACTTTTCCAAGGCAGGTAGATCGGATTCTGCCAGAGCCAAAAGCCTGGAAGCTCCAAGGCATTGTGCCCTGGAGACCAGCTCTGGGGCTGTACCTGCAGACAGGTACTGACCAGCAGGGAAGCCTGGTCTCACTCTGGTTTGAAAGGGGGCTGGCTGGTGGTGGTGGGACCAGAAGCCAAGCCTGTAGGTGCACCCACAGTGCTGCAGCCTCCTGGAGCTCTGGCAGCGGAGTGGAATCAGGCAGTGTTGCTGTGCCCTCCAACCAGAGCACCACTGTCTTCTGTCACTGCTGTAGTGGGATCCACAAGGGTCACCATCTGCTACTGAAAATGACTTTGGAGCTCTTTTGCTACTGCTTCACTGCTATTTTCTCTCTTTTAGATTATTATACATCTGCTCGGTTCAGTGCCTCCATTGTAGAAACGATGGCAATGTGGTATGTGGGCAACTCTAGCCAGCTTCTCTTTCTGAGGAGAAATATATACTTATTGCTGGATGTTATCAGGAGATATTTGTGCGTTCACAGCTAGATTGTATGCAAATATGTGTATGGATACACACGCACAGTGAGTCTATATATGTGTGTGGGCTTTATTCTCACACATAAACAGAAAGTGTGTATTATGGCATGGATTTATTAGGCATAAAATACAGGTTTATATATCATATAATATATATATCATATAATATATATATAAAATATAATATAATTTTACTTATAAAATATGGGTAAAACCAAGTTTATCTGGTATCTCCTGAGTGCTGAGGCTTGTACAGAGTGCAATCCTATCCACTGAGTGCATCATTTAGCCTACCTCAGAAAGAGAGCTGCAGCACATTAACAAAGCTGTCTGATTTGTGAAGCTGTCAGGTTTCTTGAATTTTGAAACTTGCTCACAGACAGCTGCAGCCATGTCTCATAGAGCAGGAAACACTGTTGTCTGACAATAGCACTGTTTTCAATTTGGTACCTCCTTCTGAGTTTCCAACTCTGAGAAAAAAATGTCCATTATACTGGGAACAACAAGATTTTCACAATGGCTTTTGCCTTGTTCCATCTTGAATTCATAGGTGCCAGATTATAGATGTAGAAAGGGTTTTCTGTTTGAGACTATTGCTTTGAAGAACTGAATTATGTTGAATTCTTCTCTTCAGAGTTTCAGCTTTTTTCCCCTGACTTAATGGTCTCTGAATGTTGCAATGATGTTAAGATCTTTTCTTTCCTCAGACATTAGCTCTTTGAAACATACTGTAAAGTAAGAAGTAGGCAAAATAAAACTGAAGTTCCTCTATTTTCCACCAACCTCCAATTTTCTAACTTGCAGACCTTTCACCCAAATCCTTCTGGTTTTCACTGTCTGGTCTTTCCTTCTCAGACATAGCTTCAGAAAGAAAGAAAGACAAGTGTTGTCTTTCAAGGGAGGGAGGAAGGGAGAGAGAAAGAGAGAAAAAAAGAAAGAAAGAAGGAAAGAAAGAAAGAAAAAGAAAGAAAGAAATGTAGCTGGCTTAGCCGGTGATCTAAATCTGAGATACATTAAATGCTGAAAATATAAAAGTTCTGTTATATATTGTAATGTATTTTTCTAAATGATATGAGGCAAAATTGAGCTCACAGCAATCTTTGTTCCACTTAGAAGAGTTAAATATTTTCTATATCACCTTTCTTGGTGACCTCTGCCAGATGGGGTCTAACAGAGCCAAAGCACTTTTCAAGGACTGCTGTCTGTGCCATGGTCCATAGGCAGGAGAACATCTAACTCAGATTTGTATGTCTAAAAATTAGATTTCTAAATCAAAATTAATGACTCTTCATTCCTCTTTTAATCAGTGGAGAGAAGAAAAAACCCTTGCAGAAAAATACACGTGACTTAAATGCACATTTTGGAGTGAGATTAGTGACAGGTTTTATTCCTGTGGTCATTTCTGCCTAGCAAGGGCTGACAGATCACAGTGTCCCTCCACTGATGTGCAGCAGGGGCTGGTGTAGGTCCTCTTTGCCTTCCTTTCCTACCTCTGCCTTAAAACTAGATTAGTACTTAAATGTCCACAAAACCTTCTGTATATGATAGAAAGTTGGTTTCATGAATTTTATCCATCATTACTATAACAGTGTCTAACCTTAAATGGCCTTTTAAGAAACTTTTCAAATAATTTGTTTATTCTTTTTTTTATACTGGTTTTGTTAAACACTATAAGGGAAAACATGGTATTATATGCAAATTATTGATGTGCAACTGCCCAGGGAACAGAAGACCTTTTCTTAAATGCCCATTGTTCTTTCTCACTCTGCTTAAGATATAGCATTAGTATTATAATATTTTCTATTGTTTTGTTGATATGTGTTGTTATCTTAATGGTATTGAAATGTGTTTGTGAAATATCCTGAGTGGATATGAGTAGGCAGAGGTCCATTGGCTTCAGTGTTGCTTTGGCAGGGCAGCATCTGTCCATTTGTTTTCCCTGACTTAGCAAGAAACTGTAAAATTTTAGAAAGAAAACAGAACTGTGGTCTAAGGATAGGTCAAAATTAACTGTTAGCAGTCTGCTGCAAAGGCAAATGGGACTGTTTTGTTGTTTAACCACATTCCTCATTACAAAACATATCTCTGTAGACTTTGTGCTAGTAATTAAAAACGTCTGTTTTAGCATTTGCTCTGTATTAGGCAAAGTTTCGAGTCATCCAGTCTTCAGCAGAAATCAATGTCCCCCAGAAAAAAAAATTGGATTCTGAGAGAGGAAAAGCGGAGAAGATTTAATTAGGCAGGCTTTTGCGTGGTCTTGTGAATAAAATAAAAAACTCCAACCCTTACAGAGGAATATATTGCTTTATAATTTGATATGATTGATGTTGCTCATATACATTCATGTTAGACAGCTATGTAGAAACTAGTAAGCACTGAATGCCAGGAACAGATCATGACACAGATTTGTCTTAACAGTGCATGGATATGCTTCTGAGACAAATGTGTTAGCAATTTACAGCTCCAAGCCAGTTGGAGTTTGACTCCTGAGGTCTTTCCTGAGGATGGAATCCCATCTCTGGGAGATGTTTGCTTTATCTCAAGTTGCCTCTTGTCTTCTTATTTATATGTTTTAATTATTTTTTTTCTTTGATTTTTTTACCACCTCTGTTTCACACCAACAGCCACTGACATTTCCATTTTTCAAAGTCTGTTTTAAAAGCATGGTTGGGCCTGTCACTTCTCAGGGCAAGGAGAGAGATGTGCTTTTAGCAGTCAACAATTACACTGAAGTTGGAAACAAGGCAGCTTTTCCCAAAGCATGGCCAACAGACCATAGAGGGGAAAGGATACAATGCAGAAAAGGATGGGTGGTGATCCTATAGGACTGTATGCCTCAAATCTTTTCTGTATAGCTTGAAACAAAGCATGAAGATGATAAAGGTGCCTAATGACTGGGGATAAATCTCAGGACTAGCAAAGTTCAGAGGAAATGAAAAGAGAATTTATAATGAACGAGACTACTCATTTGCTGCGCATTATCAATTCCTCAAGATGAATTCAGTTCATTCTTAGGTAAACCAACATGATTTTAAGCAGTGTATGTGCAGCAAAACACTGTTTACAGGAGCTTATGTCTAAGTTGACTTGTATAAAATGAACACAGCTGCAAAATAATTTGGAAGAAGCACAGTCTACATGCACATTCAACTATGCAATTAAGGCTTTGACACCTTACATATGCATCTTTGATCTTTTATCTTGATTTTTGGGCCTGTTACCACCAGACTCTTTCTTGAGAATACTTCAAAGTTAAATGAAACTACGTTCCTCATGTTACCTTGCTTCCAATATAATGACTACTTGCTGTTGAACCAGGGACAATTATTCAACTCTTTGCTCAAACAGGAAGTGCATTTCTGCCTAACTGTGCACTTTAAACATATTACTATTCCTTACACGTTTGATCCTGTTTGGGGATAAATAAAAAGTTCAAACTACACTGCACATGTCCTCTGGGAAAAGTCAAAGCAAGTTCAGCTTATACATAAAAAATGTAATTTTAAGATTGTGCATTAACATACTTTGACTTAGCTGAAATGGAAATTATAACTGCTCCATTACTGTAGATCTGGGTCATGAGAGGATTTTTTTGATTATTTAATAATAATTAATACCTGAGTTTTATATATCTCTATATATAATATGTTTCTTCAGATTATCTATTACTGAATATATTTAATCAGATTATTCAATACTTCACTGAAATACTGTTTCTCCAGAGTATATTCCTATTAGCCTTCTTACAGCCTAATTTGCACTTCCCAGATCAGATTAGCACCAGTGAAAGGGTGCACCTTAGTTTGAAAATATCCATAAGCAGGAACATCGTGCCTCAGATATTCTCCTAAAAGCTATATTGTGTCTGAGAATTCCTCTCCCCTTCAAAAGCTATTTGAGTCAAATAATATTTCAAACCCCATTTTTAAACCCTTTGGATCATTTTCAGCTGTGGATGGAACATGCTGCTCAAGCACTCAATGTAATTCCAGCAGCTGGCTAGTGGCCAGCAGCAGACAATGACATTGCATCTTTCCTTTTCATCAGGTGTGAAACTGCAAGTGGTAACTCAGAGAAGCAGGACAGGTTTAAACTCTGGTCTTTTGGAGTTTGCAAGATGTCTTCTCTGACAGTAAAGCACAGTCCTGAGACAGAAGCTCTGGAGGACACAGGTTTTAGTGGAAACTTTTACCCAGACAACAAACTATCAATAGCGGAAAAAGCTTCTCTTGCCTCCCTACTTCTTCATTTCTTGTTTCCTGCTTGAGATGCCAAGGACTATTAATCCTTCCAACATATTTTGAATTTGTCTCAAGTTTAGCATCTGCCTGTGCAGCTTGGTGAGGCACAGGTAGTCCCGTGGATGTTGTCTGTGGCTGCAAGCCAGCCTCAAATCCTTTAGCAGTTGCACTGATCCACAGCGAAGTGGTTACATTGATGCTTGTGTCCTATTGTCATGGTGAAGAAATCCTGGAATTTCCCTTGTTAGAACTAAATCCACTAAAATATCTCTATTTTCCTCCTGAAGTAACAAGAGGGTTATAAAAAACGGCATAATGCAAGAGTTTTGTAGTAGATAATGAGCATTTTGATAGCAGCAGCAGGGAGAATGAAAGACCCTAATTATAGTGTGTGCAGGAAGTGCATATTCTAAAGTGCTGTAGAAAGATGTGTGGGCAGGGAGCTATTTCAGCAGAGCCTTTGCATTGTGATGTTTTCCCAGTCAGAGGTCTCGTGTTTGCTACTGAACACATGTAATAAAACACAGGAAATAATCAATTCAGTAATTCTTGTCATTTAAAACCAGAAAATCATACCTTGGATACATGTGATCCCAGACTACAGCCCAGCTTCTGAACTGATTTGATGTATCCAGGACAAACATGGTTTAAATACAGTCAAGCTTAGCTGTTAAATTTGCTTGGGATTCATAGGTAAGGTAAAAAAAAGCGTCACTGTTGGGCTTTTCAGATTAATTTACTGTTATGTAGCTCAGCTACATAGTGTTCAACTATTTCAAACAAATCTGGCATCCCTTCTTCAAAGAAAAGTCAGCAAACACTTCAGGGGTGACCCAGAGCCATTTTGTGGATGCAGAGAAGTTATGGGGAAGGATAGGCGCAAGCACTGATGAAACACAAGAATTATGTCAACAAATGGCAAGTTCTGCAATTTTGGAAAAATTGGATATGTAAATAAAATTGTGTCCAGGCAGACCTCCCTAATGTAAACAGCATTTGCTCAGGAGAGTTTTACAGGTGTCACTACCCCTGGCAACTCTTCAGGGATCTGGAGTATGGGATCTGAATTCCACAGTCAAAGTGCTCTTGGCTGCTCCTTTCTAAGAACCTTGTAAAGCCAATGCCACCCACCTGGCTCACAAAGATCAGCAATGGAGGGAAAACATAAGCACAGACATTAAAAAACGTCTGTGAATGGCTTCCCACCCACCACCTTCTGTGTGAGAACATCAGGAAAAGGGATGTGAGAGAGATTTGTCACACCAGCAGGTGACACATTAAAACTCTGAGGCTGGAGCATCAGGTCAGATAGAGACCTGACCTCTTGTTTTAATATGCACATGGGAAAAAGACAAAATATTGGTGCTGTGAAACTGTTTTACAACTCTTAGCTTTCTGACTTTACTGCTATAAAATTTCACAATGTAACTTAATTCCTGAGAGGTCATAATGCAGAACTAAGAGTCCCTTAAACTGAATTAGGCAAGAACTAAGGCAAGACAGCCATTGAAACAGAATCTTGTTACTTAATGTATTTGGTTTAAAAAAAAAAAAACAAACCACCAATTCCCCCCCCCCCCACCAAAAACAACAACAACAACCCCCCCAAAAAACCACTCACAAAAAATCCCCCCAAAACATGGCCTCACTTTGATTTATGTTTTACTACTTTACGTATGTAGAACTTCTTTGTTTATGTATTCAGGTTTTTTTCCCTAGAAGAGTCAGCATCAAAGTCATGCCTAGAGGACATGTATAAAATTTAAAACCAGGGCAGACAAGAATAAACAAAATCCATGTGTATCTGTGTCAGTCACTTGCAGCATGCTCAGGAGATACTGTCTGTAACTATTCTCTCAGAAGTGGAGTGGGATTTATCCAAAAAGGGCCTAAAGAATATTATCCTTTATAGAGCATTTAGCAAATGGATACGCTCCAGTCCTTCCCAGGATCAGGCTGGCTGTTCTTGGGAACCTCAGCCCTAGCCTCTGAGGCATTCCTCTGAAAGTGCTCCTGGGAGAGAAGTAACAAGAGCTACTTTGACTCCATTTCTGGCTGCAGCCAGTGTGCTGATCCATTTTGGCACTTCTGGCAGCAGAGCAGCCTTTGGAAGTCCTCACTGCACTGAGGCGAGCTCAAGGCCTGGCACCTCTCCAAGCTGGGTTATTCAAAATCAGTGCTGCTCCTTTTCTCCAGGTAGTGCTTTCACATGAGACAGGAAGAGGGAAGACAATTTCATGCCTGTGTTTTTGGATCAAAATATCTCCTTAAGGTAGATCTGCCCAAAACCGTTCCTTACCAAAATTCCTGGAGTGCAATAGCCCAAAAGGAATAAGGGGTTTTGTGCAGATTGAAGTCTCTGGATCAGACCCGTTCAATTGATTTTGGATGGCTGTATGAAAAGTTTACTCACAAAAAGTCTTTTGTATCTGTACATAATGGCTTTCAACCTACATTTATTTTGCTTCTTAGTCTAGAAACATTTAGCTGTGTTCAGGGGTAATTATTCTTAAGTAAGTAATAAATAATCTGCAACTCATTGACCAAGAAATGAGTTCTGTTTTGTAGGGAAATTCTTAAAGAGCTCCTGCAGTTACAAAGAAGAGGTTGTATTGCACTGAAAGAGGGGTAGCATATAGGTATGGCCTGTAAATTTGCCACGTAAAAACATGTACAGTCACTCTACAAACTCAGTTCAGGAAGTTACTGTTCTGCCATTGTCAGGCTTAATTCTGCATTTCACTAGGTCAACTTTATGACACTGTAAATGCACTGAATTAATAGGGGTACAATGGTGGTACCTCAGCATGACATCAGAGTAAAGGAGTCACAGGGATTTAAGATCAGTTTTACCAGACAGAGCAAAGGTTCATCCATAACACTGTCCCATTTGTGATAATTTCTTACAGATGCTTAGAGAAGAGGTAATCAAACTCAGGAGTCCACGGTGGCATTTTGTCCTAGTATATTGCCATCTTCCAGCAGTCAACTAGTTAGCATTTTCCCAGGAAGACATGGTAGTTTTTTATTAACAGCTCTTGATATTTTTTACTTCTATGAAAGTATTTCATCACTTTTTTCACCTGTATACCTTCAAGTACTCAAAATCCAGACTAGGAAGTTTTACACCATCCACTTTGAAGCTTGACTGCTAATGGAAGAATGATCATTTCTGTCTTATGGAAATAACATTAGGATATAACAAATAGGAAAGGGATAAAGTATGTGAAATATCAACCTTATGTTTGAGACATAATACCAAAATATTTCTTAAAACTAATTTCTTGAACTGGAGGTGTCTTGTCTTTTTTTTTTTATCAATGAAGGGAAAGATAATTTCTAATGCTTCTGAATTTAAATGGGATGGGATAAAGTAGATCTGGGCATTCTGATAACACATATAACATTAGGAGGTGGAGCAGTAGGTCCTTGGATCTGTTGTGGCAGGCCCTAAAGACTGGCAATTCCTACATTTGATCGCCAACAAAAAATGCAGGATGCATTCAATTCTGGGCCTTCACATGCTTTCTAAATGTGCCCAGTGGGATAGACACATCTCTGTACACTTATTCCCAGAAGTCTTAGTCTAGTCTCATGGAAAAAAGGGGCGTGGGTGGGTGGGGGGCCAGGAGACATCCCCCTCTAAGGTGCTAAATCAGGTGCACCTGAAGAATCTAGATGGTGTCTGGGAATCCTCCAATCCCACTGCCACTATCTGCACAGACATGTCTCAGAGGCTGACAGCTCAGAGGCTACACCAAAGGACAGCAGATGTTATACAGCTGTTGGGCTTCGTATGTATACTGTCCCACAAAGCTGGTTCTCACTCCTCTGCAGCAAAAGCAGCAGCTGGATCCCCAGCCTAGGGTTACCTTCAGCAGAATCATAAACTGAATTTGAGATGGCTCTCTGTGGAACATCACAAGTTTTATAGACACTTAGGACCTTTCAGCTTCATGACTTTCATCTGAAAATCTCATCTAGAGGGTATCTTTTCTCCCTAGCTGGCTATCTGTTGATCACTTGATATCAGCTAGTGGATATCCAAATAAGGATGGACAGGACACTCACGAAAGACCGCACAGCAGTGTATTGAAAGTACACTATTGTGATGGGAGGAACAGAAAAAGGTACCATCAAAAGAGTGTGAGGAAAGCAGACAATGAGAATATAGTACAGATTTTTCAGAGCAGATAGGCTCATAAATCATTCAGTTCAATCAGATGTCTACAAGGAGAAACACTTGAGTAGCTGACTTGGATATGAATGCCTACAAAGCTGCTTTGTGCTGTTACTAATAGCAGTGCATATCAAGTACTACTTCTGCTACACAAATACATGCTTTCTTGCTCTGGAAAGGTGAATAAAACTGCCAAATATTTTTTTCTTCTGACCCAAGTTGGACAAGGGAACGCATTTTAGGATTTGGAAGACTGATGTATTTTTATGCACTTTTTTCCTCGTCCTAATGTAAAGAGAAGACAAACTTCCTCAGAACAAGAAAGCACTGCATATGGATGCAATATAAAGGAAGAAAAATCTTGCATCCCACGCAAAGAACAGAAGCAGCTCTGTATTAGTGTTAATTCCAGTGCTAGGATAACTTTGGTTCATCAGAAAAATTAACAACAGGCCAGTGATTGAAGGGGAATGTACTCCACCTTCACCTACAAAACCCAAGAGAGAAGTAAAACTTGGCTGCACATCAAGAAAACTGTTGTGAGATGCAGAAAGGAGCAGGGAGAAGATTGCAATGTTCTTTAAGCTTGCCTTAGATATGCAGCTAAACAGACTTCAGGGTTAATATGTCAGTTTTCATCTCTATTTAAATAATGTTAGAACAAACAAATTAGAAAAAAAAAATTAAAACACCTGGAGAAGAATACTGTGACAAAATGTTGGTGATGGGGGAATGAGAAGTGAAGAATACGTGCAGAACTCTTCCAGCAGAACACCATTACAAAAGCAAATTCATTCTTCTACGGCCAACAGAGGTCAGTGGAATAGGTGGAAAGAAGAATATCTAGGTTTCCTGAAAATTATCCCATATGGTCAGGAACAGAGAACCACAAGACCTCTGTCTGATCATGTCTGATTGCAGAGGAAAAGAGTGACAGCAGTCAAAACTGGCACAGGGTTATAATACATGTTGTTACCAATACTATAGTGAATTATTATAGAAAAGAAAAACTTACTTTTCCCCTCAACTGTGAGAAACCAGATGACAAAATATTCTATGTCAAAAAATGAGCTAGTGGGGAAGAAGACTGGTCTGGCTGAACAGAGAGCTTTGGTTGGAAGTCGGGGAGAAAAAAAGAGTTTATAACCTCTGGAAAAAAGGGCAGGATGATCAGGAATCTACAAGGATTCTGTAAAGTTATGCAGGGGGAAAACTAGAAGGGCCAAAGCTTGGCTAAAACTCAATCTGGCCACTGAGCTCCTGTAATCCAAGAGGGAATGGTTAGGTATCTGCTAAGCAACTTAGACCCTCACAAGTCCATGGGGCTGGGTTGGATTCCCCCGAGGGTACTGAGGGAGCTGACAGAAGAGCTCATCAGGCCACTTTCCATCACTCACCAGCAGTTCTGGTCAATGGGAGGCATCCCACGTTACTGAAAGTTGGCAAATGCCATGCCCATTTATAAGAAGGGTCAGAAGGAGGATCCAGAGAACTACAGGCCTGTCAGCCTCAGTGCCAGGGAAGACTGTGGAGCAGATCATCTTGAGTGCCATCGTGGGTCACAGACAGGACAACCAGGGGTGCAGGCCTAGCCAGCAGGGGTTTGGGAAAAGCATGTTCTGCTTAACCCACCCTGAGATCCCCTTTTGTCAACGTGACCACTGACAAGCACAACTTATTAATATTTTTATTTCCTATTTCTGTAATCTTCACAGAAGCCCAGATTCACAGAAATCCCACGTTATTTTACTGTCTGGTTTTTACCCTTCAAAGATGCTTGGATAAGGAGGAAGGAGAGCTTATGTGGGATGGTAGGCCATGTGAATTTGGAGCATATACTTTTTTTAGTCGAAAGACTCAGTGAACAATTTGGAATTTTTTGCCTAATATAGTGTTAAAGTATGAAAGCAATGCTTCAGGTTTTGCCTACCTTTACTTGAATGGTTAGAAATGGAACTGATAAAAAAATGTACAATAATAATTATTGACACAATATGCACAATATTATCAGCAGAGTACAGTGTCCTAGTTATGCCAGTTGAAAACCTGTCACACAAACACCAAAATCAACCACCACACCACATCTTGTCTGCTTAAACTTCTGTCCTCGACACAACATGTGTTTGGGTGAGGTATCAGCAGAGGTTTTGGTGTATTTAATAACCTGTGAGGTCAAGTCGCAGTTGTGTTTGATGAGTGAACCTGACAGCAAGGACTGGGTCATTCTGAGCCTGAGCCTGGTCAGGGGCACTGGCAGAGCTGGACAGGGGGGAAGTCTTCAGGCATGGCACCATGGTCTGAACCCACAGCTGTGGTTTCTGCAGCGAGCACAAGTGGCAGCACCCCTGAAGAGTCAGATACTCCAGAGAAATGCTCTCTGCATGCCAGAAGGAGGTTGTACAGTCCATGCAATTTTCTCTCAGTGTGGATAGTACAAAACCGATTATTTGGGCTTTGACTTACTCTAACCCTGCTTTGGGGAGTCAGACAAGTCAGGATGCCGTCTCTCCTATCTGGGCCACTAGAAGAGTTGGGACTTTAATGAGACGAGTTAACCCCTCTCAGATCTCTGTTTCCTGTACCCACCCAAAGCTTTGATTTCTATGAAGAGAACTAACATCCTTTGGGATAGGTTGTATAGCATATTTACAGAACTGGCTTCTCATAACAACACAATGCATTGGGGCCTTGCTTATTTCTCCAAAGTGTTTCCTTTTCTTATTTCTCCAAAGTGAAATTTTTTGGCACTTGAAGAGAGTTCTGTAACACATAGGATGGGTATATGGAGATGTGTGAGATGTAAGGCTGTTGTGGTTGCAGACAGGGGTGGAGCAGACATGACCAGGCTGTTATTCTATACCACTCACATTATCACAGGGGCACGTGGTTTCAGGATGAAAACCCAGGTGCCCCCACCTGTATTTGGCCATTTTTCCCCCCACTGGGAAGGTATCAACATCCACCCTTGAGGACTCAATCCCTCTGCCACCCTGCCTGTCCCCGTTCCCATTTGCCCTTGGAACGTGGTGGAACACAGGCCATGGTGCTGAATGGAGAGTGGCAAAAATGCAAATCGACCATAGTGCTGAACTGGTGGTGCCAGCAGGAGGCTGCCAGCAGAGAATGGAATGGTGGTGGGGGCCACTCCAACCCAGGGAAGCAGCCAAGCTGAACCCAGCTGAGCAGAGACAAAAGGAGCAGAAATAGGAAAACCCCATGGGGAGATTCCACAGGACTGGTTTGTTAGAAGTGCACCAGAGGCACCAGCAGAGCAGCTGAGAGACCCCTGCTTGGACAACCCAGCTTCTTGTCATGGGGAGCTGGCTTGTCATGGTTTTTCGTTGTTTTCAGGCTAGGGGGCAGGAAAGTTTATCTGCAGGAGCTCCCCTGCCTTCCTGCCTTTGTTTCCCAAAGATGATGTGGACAACACATGGGAATGGTCACCATATTGCCTTTGTCTGGGACCACATGGACATGACCTACAGGGAGTGACTGCTCTCCCGGCTTTGTTCCCAGTGGTGAGCATCCTTTTGTGGTTAAAACACCTTCTCTTTTTGTATACTTTTGCTATTAATACTGCTGTTATTGCGTCTGCCTTACTCCATTGCTTTGTGTTTTAGTAAATTGCTATCTCAACCCATGATCTCTGCTTTTTGTCCTGCCCTTACCAGAAGGTGTGAAGGAAGGTAACTTGCTTGTTTGGAGTTTAATTTCCTGTTGGTGATAAAACCAGCTCAAAGGCATAAGATAGGTGCAATAGGTACACTTGAGAATAAAATGTAATGGAGAGCAAGAAAACTTCCTTTTTTACTTCTGTGCCTTTGTTAAAAAACTTTACTGACTTTTTTTTTAGAATTTTAGTATTTTTATTTTAAGTATGCATCGCATCAAGTCTTATCTCACCTAAGTGAACATACTTCCACAGCATATTTGGCTTATTTTGTTTTACTGTCTTCTAGATTGCTTTTTTCTGGATTGTGCTTAGAGAAATACTTTGAGACCAAAGCTACACATCAGTTGCTTTTTTTTGTCATGTGGTTCCGAAAGAGTGCTGGGGGAAAATTTTTATTCCTGGTCACTCTCTAAAGGAGGAGCATGTCTGTTAAACTCCTCACCTCCTTTCATCAGGAAGACACTGTGTTGTTTTGCATTGCACTAACAAGCCTGCCTCCCACTGCTAACACTGATTTGTCTGGAAGAAAAGACAGGGCACTCCCTGTGATAACCTGGTGTTAGACCCTCTGTTCAACAGCTGCGCTAAATGGAGCTATACTTGATTACGTATTATAACCCATCAATCTTACACAGGGTTTCCAAACCCTCCACAGCCTCCTCAGCAGGCATAATGGCAATCACCGTGTTTAAAGGTCACGGCTAGGAGCTTAATTTAAAGCTCTTATAATAATGCAATTTAATTCTGGAAAATGCCACACTATTGCTCTCTAAGGACTCCTGTCAGACAGAAGACACTTACTACTTGTGCACAGCTTTGATTTATTTATTTATTTTATTTATTGCTTTTAATATCCTCTATGTTATCTTTTTCTTTTACAAATGTTTCCAGTTGGTAGTTGGTAGGCACACCTTCCTTGTGGCAGTAAATTCCAAACTGTAAACATTTGTTTCATTTTAATTTCTACTATGAAAAAAATTGTGTTTTTTAAGCTGTGTAGCTAAAACATTAAAGTAGTTTTGTCTTGTTTTTAAAAAGACTATCCTATCAAAGGAAGCATGAGCTCCTATTAGGTTTGCATGGACAGGTTTTTGTAGAGAGCTGGCTTCTGTGAGAAGCTTCTAGTAGTTCCTGAAGAACTGAAGCCCATGGGGAAGGACTCACATTGAAGAAGTTCATGGAGGATTTTCTACCATGGGAGGGGCCCAAGCTGGAGCAGGGAGAGAGTGTGAGGAGTTCTTGCCTGGGGAGGAAGGGGCAACAGAGACAGCATGTGATGAACTGACCACAGATCCCATTCCCCAATCTCCCTGAGCCACTGGCGAGGAAAAGGGAGAGAATTTGGGAGTGAAGCTGAGCCTGGGAAGAAGGGAGGGGTGAGGGGTGTTTTAAGGTTTATTAACTTATATATAAAAAGATTATTAATAAATATTTATTTCTCATTACCCTACTCTGATTTGATTTCTAATAAATTTAACTAATTTTCCCAAGTCAAGCCTGTTTTGCCTGTGACGGTAACTGGCCAGCGATCTCTCCCCGTCATTATTTTGACCTATGAGCCTTTTGTTCTATTTTGTCTTCCCTGTCCATCCGAGGAGGGAAATGATAGAGTGACTTTTAGTGGGCACTTGCCTTCCAGCCATATCAACCTACCACGAATGCATAATGAATAGATTTGCAACATATGGTATATTTTCATGGCAGTAGCCACAGCTAAGTAAAGCTGAAGAAGTAGTTTAGTCATGTAAGCACCACATTTGATACACCTAGACTCTCTGGAACCACTGGCTTCAATCTCAGCATGGTTGACTCAGCCTTTCAGCTCCTGTAGGCAGACATCAAGTTTCATGCATCTACCATGCACAGAGGTGAGACTTTGTGAAACAAAGCCCTGGGTTCTATGCAAAAATTTGCATTACTTGTTTTGTTCAAAATGCCACTGGTAATTACTTTTCTCCTTCTGGGTTTCTCTGTGCTGGTGGCTGCTGGGCTCTGCTCTGCTGCTGGCTGGCAGGAGGTACCAGCCAGCTTCAACTGTCCTGAGATACCTGCAAGACTGGAAACTCTGGACAACCGAAAACAAATCTGGTCCTTGACCCAGACTTACCCTTCATAAGACCAGTTTATTAACTGGGGTGCAGTGCTGTGAGCTGCTGAGGGACTCCCAGATCCAGGGAGTGTGGGGCCAGTGTCACAGAGCTGTCTCAGTTCCTTCACATAACCTTGCACACCTCTTGCCCATTCAGGAAGGTGTCCTTCTCCCACAGCAGTCTCAGAGCTGAGCTGGCTATGTGCATGGGAACAGAGCTGAAATTGCTACTGGAGAACGCTGAATGCAGCAAAGACCTTTTGGTTAATCAGAGCTACTACTGTCTGTGGGATTCTAGTAGATATCTCTGGCCCATGTTACTATTTATCTTAAAACACAACAGCTGCTTGCAACTGATGGAAAGCCCCCTGTATGACACTCAGGCACACATTTCTTTAAGTGTTTGGGGAAAACTGGGGGGGCTTGGTGCACACCAGTGGCATATGGCATTTTATCATGTGGAGAGCTTGAATTTTTCCACAAAGAGCTTACCTTCCGTACCGCTCTAATGCACGGCATGGAAAAGGGAAGAAAAATACCAACAAATACTTCCACAGCTAATTAATCACAGAGAGGAGCATAGAGTATAAATTTACCAAATTTCTGAAAAGATTGTTGTAAGTCTGATGCCATTATATCTATTTTCATTGCATTAATATACTCTGGAGCAAGAGCCAGGTGCCTTTTCACGGGCCTTCAGAAACCTGCCCACTGCATCAGAGCGAAGTGGCAAGCTCCAGCACAGCATGGAGGAGGAGCAAAATAAGCAGCTCTGGTGCAGAACTGCTGGCCACCCCCACAGCTTCAGTAGGCAGTGTTATTTGAAAATAGATCATTGCATAAAATTCAGCATAACTGAGTTGCTCTGGAGGGCTGTGGTGCACCTGATTCAGTGCCCTACCCTGGCTCTTTGTTGTCCTGTTAAGGCCTATAGTGTTGTCCTATTAGTTTATAACCAGTGTAGCTGGGCAAAGGGTTGGCTCTCATCTTATGCTCATCAAAGAGTAAGTAGTTTTAAAGATATCCCTATTTTACTGTGATAGAATGGACAATTTCAACCATTCCTTTTCTTCATACAGCATTTAGACCTTGACCCATAATCCAGAGAAACCTGTGTGTCATCCCATTGGCTCCATGGGCTTTGGATCACACCCTAAAGTGTAGAGAAGTGCAAGAATAATGACAGCAAACTGAGCACATCAAAAACTATCTTTCAAGTTAATATATATTTCCATTTAAATCCCTGAACTCAAATTACAGGGTTTTTAAAGACCAATTTTCTTAAAAGCCAGGAACAAAGTATTTATATTAGCTACACAGAAATGAAAAGGGGAAATAACAGAAGAAAGCTGCACTATTCATCTGCTATTTAAAATAAAAATTACTGTTATTTTAAAAGCTAATATCTGAATTAAATGCTTCATCTGATTTAAATCAAAGTAAAAATACTACAACTTTCAGCAATAAAAAGTAATCTTTAAATAAAAGATGTAATAATCATAGCACAAAAAATAAGAAGGAAATAGAGATCTCTAGCTGTACAGTGCTGAGAAGGAGTGGTACAGAGAATAGGAAATTATTTGGTTCTCTCTGATTATAGCTCTTTGTATGAAAATACTCAAGGCTGAAATTAGTGTGATCCACAAGAGCAGGTGTTTTGAATTTCGATCTAAGATATAATTAGAGCCTGTAAAAAACACTATGTGATGCAGTAATTGGAAGAACTAATGATGGGATGCTTTATTTTTAAAAATATTTAAAAATAGATCTAGAAGCCATAAAACCCCCATATTCCACAAATCTCTGTTTTGACTACATATAAAGCTGTAATCCATTATGACTTTGATTTGAAATGCTTAAACAGTTCACTTGTATCTTTAAAAGTGATATGTAATTATCAAGTTCTTTATCTTGCATTTCATGTTGTTTATATAAACATTGTTAAAATCTGTAATACTTGCACAATCACTCTGTGGGAATATATGTCAAGGCCAAATATTGGTTTAAAATCCTCCTGGATTGATGAACTATATATAGACTGAGCTCAAAGTTTTGCTTTTACTGTTGCTGATTGTTTGCAAACAATATTTCTTTGGACTTCAGGTATCCAATCTCTCATTCAAGTGTTTGTAGTGAGATGATGCCAAATTCAGCAGCTCTTCCTGTTCATAAAGAAGACCAATAGAGAGTCTTACTGCTTTGACTGTCACTGCTTTTGTAGTCAAAGTTGATAACCAAAGGAACTGGTGCTGGTTAAAAAGTCATTTGATGGCTCCCATCTTCTTAGCTGTTATGTCTGATTTTGTGTTAAAATGGCAATGCAATCAAGCAAGACAGGAACTAATCAATTAGATTGTGATCATGGTGAAGTGAGTATTTAACTTTCTAGCATGCAAACTGGCACAGGTTTAAAAAATTCGCACGGAGCTGATCATGCTAGGCCTCTGCAAGCTGCTGCAGTGCAATTTAATTAGCTGAAATAAAGCACCAGGAAGGACCAGTTGCTAAAAAGTGATGTAACTGTGATGCACTGTTCTCTCTTTACCCTGGAAGCCCAATAAAGTCCATGTGGAGCATGGCTCCCTGTGGGCCCAGCATCAAGTGGGTCTGCATAGCATAACACTCTTGGATTGATGCTATTTTCACTTATGGAATGTGTAAATAAGATTGAGACCCCTGTTAAATGAATTAATATCTGATAATATATCAGTATTATTAAAATATTATTAGTATTATGAATATTAACAAACCAAAATACCTCAGAATGTCTGTCTCTTCTGTAGTCATATTTGTTAAATTCACATATTAGTGACAGAGTTTGCAATACATTAAATAGTTGTCTCCCAGACAGTCTGAATGCCAGAGAAATGTGTGTTTTATTAGTGCAGTGAAATGTTTCATTTCACCTGCAGTTTAGGCGAGACCCGGCCTTCAGGTCTTCAGGACTGAGATAATGCCAATATTCCTCAGATCCATTGCCAGTATGTCTCATGGTGGAGTGGGGTCGGAGGGCCCCTGGGCCTGGAGATTAATACAATGTCAATCCTGCCACTGGTGTCTGCCAGCAACCTTACAATGAAACCAGACAGCTCAATCTCTGCGACTTTTCCTCTGCAGAAGCACGCTGGAAGGGAAAAACCTTTCATTCCAAAAGCGTTTTGAACTCATTCAAAGTGCAGATGTTGTTTATTTGTTGTGTTACAGGGAAAATATTTCTTTTTTCAACTTTTTCTATGCTTATTATTGAGGAGGAAAAAAAAGCCCAGGCAGGGTTTAAGCTTGCTAGGTGCCAAATTCTTCAAACTTTGTAATTTAAATAATCAACCCATGTAAGTATTAGAAAGCTGGATGCTTTGTATCCTTTTTATCTCCTGTTCTATCTGTCAGGCACAAAGATTTCCATGTGCCAGAGAAAGAAAATGCTTCTTCTCAGCATGGCATTTAACAGAGAGAGAGAGTAAAGATGGATGTTTATATTAGGCTCCCATTCTCTTGTTCTCACAGCATTTTCATTTTTGAGCTTCAAGCAAATTATAGGAATACTTTCTATTTTTTGTCTTGAAGGCTTGTTTCTGCTGCACTGTTAGTAGCTACCCAAGAGAAATGTGTTCAATGAAATCTTGGTTACTTCAGTAGACTTCTTAATCTGATTAATTGCTGGGTGAAGTAGATTTCACTTAGATACATACGTGTGTCTACACTTCCAGAGCATTTCCTTCTGCTTCCATAGTACCCAGGTAGCACTAGTCACTGACTCTGACTCAAACTCGAGGCCTCTGCTGTAATTGTAAGCGTCCAGACCTCCATTTTCATACTTGGAAGTTTAACAGGGCAGTACAAAAAAAAAAAAAAAACACAAAAAACAACAAACGCTTTTTCAATATTGATGTAAAATTGTATCTAGTCGATTGGAATGGCCTGTTGATACTTAATTTTCAAAAGATAAATGGTATTGGGCACAAAATAAAAAATGAAAGCCTGCTACAGTTTTCAATTCCATGGAGACATACTACCTGCTGCACAGAAGCCATGCTTCAGAGAAAAAACTCTGAACAGACAGGGCTTAACAAATGAGTTTTCAGTCTTGTGTTTAAGAATCACGGTTCCATGAAGAGCTCTGTCTCTTTACATTACCCCAGCCCTGGTCTCAGCAGTAAATTTCTGATTTCCTCAGAGTCTTTTCTAATGCCTGCAAAATAATAGCTGAGAGATTCAAAAGCAATCCTTAATCCTTGTTTATGAATTGTGCTGGCATTATTTGCTCCATTTTATAGATGCAGTGTTTACGTGAGGTATTTTCAAAAGTCCCAAATAATTTTGGGTGCTGAGCAGAAAATCTCTGATTTTTTGGAGCCCGTCTGTTCAAGGCAGAGCTCCGAGTGACTGCAGTGGCAGCTGAAGTCTGAGAATAGTTCTGGTTAGAAGGCACCATCTGATCCACCCCCCTACTTAAAGCAGGGCCAATTTTGAAGTTATACCCAACTTTGAAATCAGAACAGTTCTTTCAGGGTCATATCTAGTCAAATTTGGGATATTCCAGATGGAGATTTCTATATGAATACTTAATACATCTGCAAATCAGGACCTTGAAACACAAACCCAAAGCACCCAGAAAAAGCAATTCTACAAGTTGGTGTCATAGAGGAGCATGGATAACACTGAAGGAGCAATCTTCCTTGTCTTTCTGAGAGCTAAAAATCACATCTTGTGCTTCTGGTAGGTGTTGTGTGGGGAAGTACACTTTTGGCTCATTTCTTGAGGCATCATCCTTAATGTTGCATCAGTTCAGTTTCTCATAATCAGAAGACTGCACATATCTGCATTTAGTCCTGTGCCCTGAAGGAAATGAGTCTCTGTCAACACTTAAGGGCTTTTAGCAAGTCCTTTGTGTCTTTGAACACTTGTAGACTGTATAGCCTTGTACTTACCCCTTGTAATGGGGAATATGAGCTGTCTGTGGGTGACCAAGGACAACTGAACTGCTGCCATCATCCTGGACACTATTGTGAGCCTTCCTTCCTGCAGGAGCAATGGCTTTGCACATTTTGAGAGAGATGCTGTTGTAGAATATTTTAAGAGTTACCATGGCCTTTAAAGAACTCATGACCTTGTACACATAGGTTCCCTACATTTCTTCATGTGCTTCTAGGTTCTGGTTGGCCTGGAGGAAGAGATGAGAGAGCTGGGGAAGAAGGTAAAGGTAACAGAGACTGTGATGAGCTAACTCACAAGTGCCTGTGTTTTTTCGAAGACTGCTTAACTGAAATGTACGAATGAACGTGTAATATTTTAGGTATTTTACCCCTTTTTATTTTTCTGTGGTAAATACATAGAAAAGAAAATGCGCCAGCCACGGCTGGGGAGCTGCATGATAACTGTGAGGCATGCTCTTAGTCTGGTTTCTCAGGGATTGTTTGCCATGAGAGCAGACCTGGCTGCTTGGGCATGAGGCTGCCAGGTGGAACTCTGTGCTCCAGTGAGGGGGCTTGGGGGGCACAGCCTCTCATGGTGGCACTCCTCCAGCCCCAAGACAGTGCTGCGGCTTCTCTCTTTTGGTGCCCCAAGCTGGGTGATGCAGGCTTCTCCAAGGCAGACAGGAGGCCAGGTGTGGTGCCTGAGGTCCAGGCAGGAGAGTACTCATCAGCACTGCTGCGTTCAGGCAGGGAAATCTGGCAGGTCTGATGCACCAGTGGAAAGCTAACAGGGCCACCTGTACACCCTCCCATGGCAAAAGATTCCAGCTCTGGGGACCTTCTGGAGCAGTTTGCAAAATGAGGGTGTAGGAGTCTTGGCTGTGCTGACCTATGCTGTGGTGGCTCCTTGAGTGCCAGGCACTTACAGAGCCTTGTGTGAGATGGTGCCAGCCAGGGCAGAACTGCATTGGCACCTGGAGGCACCTCACAGCAGCCTGTGGATGTTTCTGGATTACCATGGAGATGATTTCCACTCTTAAATGCAGTGGGGTTCTGTGGTACACAAGGGATGGAAAATACATTAATTGTCCTAGGGATAATTTGATTGAAGCATGGCAAAGAATGAAAAGTCAGATGCCATTGATTCATAGAAGTTCCAAAAGTGATAAGTATAAAGTAACTGCTCGGCAAAAAATTTGGGTTTCATCTTATCATTAAAAAAAAAAAAATCCCAAACCTTGAGCTTTCTGTTAGGAGAAAAGCAGACCTAATACAGAAGGGTGTGCTACAGGCAGTGGTCCAAGAGCACACAAGAGATTTGTAAAAGTAATGCTTCAGGATGCTTGGTCCAAAAGCATGTTCCAGCAAATGATTGCACTGAAATTAATCACAAAGGAAAGCTACAGGAGCCAGCTAGCTCTCTAACATAAACTGGCATTACTTTTTTGGAATGACTGGAGCTGTGCTGATTTATACCAGCTGATGATCTGGTCCACAAACGTGCTCTTATTCCAGCTTTAATTATTTCCCAGAGTGTAAGGGTGTCTATGTCTATCTCTGTTCATTTAAGATTTCCAGATGCTAGTCTGGAAGTATGCTTACAGCATGCATTAAATTGGTCAGTTTGGACGGAGTACAGGCTTCCTGACATCCTCAGTGGATACTTTTATTTCAACATAGAAAATGAGCTAGTTAATTGTGTGAATCTCTCTCTCTCTTTTTTCCTTTTTTTTATTTTTTTTTTTTTTTGGGTATTGAAATTCTCAGCAAGCATAAATGAAAAGGGCCTGTTCCCACAATCCACAAGGGCAGACTATGTTAATGGTAGTTATATGTGTATGTCAAATGTATTTGTACATGAAGGTAGCTCCTTATATTTAGATTTGCAGTCCTAGGGAAAAAAACAGCTCCCTGTTTATGAGCTACCAAAACCTTTGATTTCAAACAATTTAAAGTGGCATTTCTCAAGTCCTGTCTTTATGAATACGCCCTCTGAGTCTTTTTCACTGCACCTGTACAAACAGCAACAAAGAGAAAACATGTGAGTGTGAAAAGGGCCTTGAGCTTCTCCCACCTACTTAATGAAACTTCCTTGCTGCTTTTGCAAGCAAATGAAAGACAATAAATTACATGAGATGCTTTTTCAATGGCAGCAGGAGTGATAGGAGTGTCCTTATTTGATGCTGTAGGGGATAAAGCTTATAAATGGTGCCATAAAAAGTCCTTCTGGGTTGTGAAAGCTCACAGAGAATGAGGCAGCTCTTTAAACCAAACTGTGCTGTGCTTGTCATGTGTCTGATCCGGTTTGTCGTGACAAAGAGTGTGTCACTTTACTTAAAAAACTTAAATTTTTGCAGCTCAACTAGCTTCATCAGAGCAACACAGATTTATACCAACTTAGATTCTGGATAGAAATCTCTGCATTTCCACTCCATCTGGAAGGGCTACCAGAAATTTGGCTTCTGACTTTAATATTTGAGATAGCTGACAGTCTTTTAAGCAAGTAAACTTTAAACCAGATACAGATCATTCAATTAGATGCAGTTTCGATAACATCTTTGGACACTGAAAAAGAACTGGTTGTACCAGATCTAGACATCTTGACTTGACTATTTCAAACCAGGTAAAACCAAGTAGTTCTAGCTGAAAATGAAATGACCATTTTCAGTTTCAAACATGCAGTTCACTGAACAGGGAAACCCATGAACTTGAGCGGTATAGTGAGCTGGAATTTCTGAACAGCAAAGGTGCAGATTTTCTCTGGGGCCTCAACTGAAATCAAGGGAAGGGATCTAGACTTAGTTGGATAATTATCCAGCTCAGAAATAACCTATTCAGAACAAGCAGACATCCTATGTAGAATGGAAAAAGAGAGTAATGTTCAGCTAACAGGATTAAGTCTTAGAGGTCAGGAGGTGTATGGATTAAATAAGAATTGCCAAAAGACAAACTTGGTCGAATTTTTCAAACGCAGCTAATCCAAATACAGATTTTTTTAGCTGCACAAACAAAAAGATGATTTATAAGCACTGCTTAGCGAAGATGGTGAAGTTGAGGATAATGCAGATATGGCCCCAAGATGAATATTTTGGCTCAGATTTCAACAGGGATGATGATGTTAAACAAGGCTGTGTTGCTAATGGGAATATGTGAATGGAAATGGAATTAACCACATCTGAGGTGGACGCCAAAATCTGAAGAGATTAATGTGACTGAGTCAGCTTGCAGCAGAGACACATCCTGGAAAAAAGAACTGGTTAAAGAAACTGCAAGCCTGCTAACAAAGATTTTGAATGTATTTGTTGGAGATGAAAGCTCTTCCTTGAAAAAGCAAGTGTTGGATCTAATTTAACCAAAAAAAGAAGAAAAGTCTTGTCAACCACAGGTCTGGCTTCAAGAATATGTGAAATTTCAAAATACATGTTGGATACAAGCAAATGAGAACACGAAAATGGAAATGAAATGACAAAAGTAGATAATGTCTGAATAACCTGAAAAATTATTTTCATTTTTAAGGGAATGAGATACAACTCAGTTACCAGGAAAGTGCTTGACTCGGTGCTGCATAGGAAATTGCTCATTAAGCTGGAGAAAATTTGGATTAGCAGAAGAATTGTGAGGTGGAAAAAAATGAAAGATCATGCTGAAAGGAAAAATACCAAACTGAAAGGAAGTTACCAGTGGAGTTCTTCCAAGATGTGTCTAGGGACTGATCCTATTTAACATTTTTAACAACTTTGGCAGAAAAAGTAGTACTGTGCTCATGAAATTTTCTGATAATGCAATATGTAGTGTGAATGTGGAGGAGTGTAGTGTACAGGAAGAATTGGATAAGTTTCAGAACTGAAATAATAGAAATAGGATGAATTTAAATAACCCAAAAGGTGAGGTCAGGCACTTTAGGACTCACAGTTTTTCCCCAAGCAGGAAGCTATGAAAAAAGACTTAGGAATGGACCATTTGATTACCAGATGACACAATATGTTATGTGCCCATGGAGAACATAAATGTGATCAGACATATCGTGTGGGGAGCCTGCAGCAAAGACCAGTATGGGTGCCATTTTGTGACACAGATTACTTCAAATGAAAGCAGGGAGGTTTCTAACCTGAAGAGTTCTATGTTTCTGGAACATCCATCTGTAAAACTGAATATGTTCTTAAGACAGAACCTTATTAGTTTGGGGAAGCTGGTACAGCAAGGTGGTAGGAGAGAGGCAGCAGTCCAGGAGAGCTCTTCTGGGTCTGATTTCCTTTACAGCTCATGCACAGCTCAGACACCCAACTTGGTAGAGTCTCCCACAGACTAGCATGAGCTTGAATCCTACTTTTGATGAGAAGTAAGCCCAGATTTTTAAGAAATATCAGTAGCTGTTAATTGCTTGACTAGCTCAGCCTCCAAATATGTTCTTGTCTCTGCAGAAGCAAATGATCCCCATGAATACTGTATCTCCTGTAACAAATCCTGTTAGGCAGTGGCTCTTCACTTTCAGATAGCTTCAACAGTGCATCTGGCAGCAGTTAGCAAGCATTATTAAATCACATTTTTCTCTTTTTATAGGTAATTTTGCCAAGATATACCCCAAAACGTGCTGGATATCTTCTGTGGAATCTTAATCATGTAGTATTATCAAAAGATGAGACATATTTTCAGTAGCTGGGCTTTCCAACTTCTTACCATCATTTTTCCTCTATGTAGGGACCTCTGCAGCTCTGGCCCTTAGATGGGCGAGGGCCAATGGGAAAGGTTTGTGCCCTGTCATGTTCTTCATAAGCCTTGGAGAGTCATGTTTACTAGAACTGTAATTTCTGCTGAACTGCAATTTCTGCTAAACTGCAGTTTCTGCTAAACTGATTTCTCCGCAGTTCATAATCAAGACAAAAGAGCCCTCTATTTGAGAACTACTCTATTTAGTTGTGAAGAAATGCTCAGATGAAGGTTTCAGCTGTGCTACACTTAGTGTAGGGAGGACTGCTCCATGAACCTATTAACTTATTATTTAGACACTGAATGGGCACCATTCCAGTAGATGACTGGATCTTCACATTTTTTATTTGCTGAAGATTTCTTTGACCTTGGTGAAAACCAAAAGAGAGGAAATAGCATTCGAGGAGGCAGAACTTAAAATGAAAAACACATGAAACAAGAACTCCCTGAGGAACGGAGGAATGGAGCACTGGCCGAACTTGGGGGTGTTTGCTGCTCAGCAGCCTTGCCAGGACATATGTGGAGCAATAGTTGAACTTTAAATTCTCCATGTGCAAAGGAAAAGAAAAAATGCCAAACAAACTAATTAGTTTAACAATAGAGGTTGCATCCCTGAGATGCAAACATTTTATTCTTTTAATAACAATTAAAAAATGTGGTTTTGGTGAATTTGCCAATGGATGTTGCTGGCTTCACATATGTCTTTCATTTTAAAATACTAAATTAACTCTCAATTGATTTCTATGGTCACCTTTTTATAAGAGTAAGACCCTGCTTAGTGAAAGGCATGTATTTATGACTATTAAAGTTTTAGAAGATTTGTTACAGTGGCCCACACCTGTCACAGTCAGTGATTTATTCATGTACTGACTTGCCATGTTTGCCTATGGCTAGCTTAAAATTACAGATCTGGTACACATAGACTACACAGTTACAATACTAAAAATATCCACAGAAAAAAAATTGAATTTTCTACATACCACAGTCCAAAGGACTTTACAGAGCAGGAGCTTCAGCTCACATCGTGTTTTTGTACAGGCATGTACTTGAAATCCATCTTCCCTGGAATATAACACTTATTTAATAAGAGGGGAAAAAATATTTTGGAATAGTGAATATGGTTTTGATTTGCTGCTAGCAGAGACTCATCCTTCTGAGGCATAAACCCACTTCAAATCAGGAAAGAAAAGTGACAGAAAACCTTTTTGAAATCTCTGGCAGAGCACCCAGAACATGGCTCATGAGACTGCGGCATTATAACAGTGACAGGGTACAGCCGGTCTGCTGCCTGCTGCTGATTCATGCCCCACAAAAGACTGTCTGCAGAAGACAGTCTGGGAACTGCTGATCCTAATCATAAATAGTGTCTGAGTATGGTCTTAAACAATACCTTTACCCCTTCTGTGAAAATTTTTAACCTTAATTACTAATTAGCTTAAATAATTCTGTGAATTATTAATTAATTACAGTAATTTTCTGTAAATAACTTTAAATTTGACTTTCTCCAGCCTGAATAGTTAAGTTTTGCCTCCAGTGTTCTTAGCAGACTCTAGAGGTGTTCACCCTTTGCTGTTTCTGTCCTATGGGGAGGCTGACCTGTGGATCTCATATTGGTGACAGCGTGTCAGGCAGGGCTAGGACTGAAGGGGATATGGGACATGCAGCCCAACACTGCTGACAACATCCAGGCTAACACCAGGCCCTACTAGCTGAAGGGCTGTAGCACCATTAATGCCCATGGGAAATCCTTAAATGATGCAACAAAAACCAATTCCAACTTATTTCTTTGGATTAGAGGAGAGAATGAAGAAGATCTAGTCCCTTTTCCTGCCCCAGACTCCCTGTTCCCTTCAGACTCTGAATTCTGCAGACACCCTGGAGCAGATTGCCCCATTCAGTGGGCATTTTTGGCCTGCCTGGAGACCCACCACCACCAAGCAAAGACAGAAACACATTGCTAGCACTATGTCCCTGGACTGGTACTTCTGGAGGGCATAATACTAGACAGAGGTCACAGAAGGGTATAAAATAAAGCATTGCATACAATTAAATAAACAAAAGAGAATAGAAAAAGCCCCAGTGTTTTCCCCTAGAAAACCCAGTAATTTCCTGTAGCATTTTTTTTCTTATGGATATCAAATAAACAGTTTTTAACCAAGCTTTATGGGACTAAACAGACTTACAGAGCATCCCTGGTTGACCCAGTATGCAGTTCTTGGCTTGTATAACTTCCATGATATCTCCTGCTTTTTCCATTCCCCTCTCCATTGTCTTCACCCCTGCTTCATGAACCTATAGTGCTCTGGAGACTTGGTTTTCCTTGCTTTTCCTGCAGTAGCAAACTTTTGTTTTCTTACTCTTCTATGACCTTTCTAGATGCAGGGTCACAAGAGAGGAATGTTCAAGGTCCGTGGCAGTTTATTTAGTTCACTCTTAATGGGAAAAATGTATGTAGTAATCATTTTTCTGAGTTCAGACAATTACCTGTACATCATTTGCAGTTTTCTTTTTGATATGGCACGTGTATAACATTTAGTTTTTCAGGCAGTTACATCATGTTATTTGATATATATATATAATATATATAGCATCTGCAATGTAATACATAAACCAAGCTGTAGTATTTCATATAGCCCAATATTCACTGAATTTCAAAATACAAAGTCTCATCTTTTAAAGGGCTGTTTACTTTTGTCTGCATAAGACTTAAGAAAAACCTCCTATGATTCTAGATATTAGATATTATTGCAAAACTTAAATATGAGTAAACATAAAACAACAGTCTCTAAGTCTGTATCCACAGTAAAGTCTCAGCTAAATAAAGGAAAAGCAAAACATATTTCACCGTAACTAAAAGTTTCAAATTAAGGAATATTGGGTATCTTGTTTGACTGAATGAGGGTGGAAGCCAGAGACAACTTTCATTTGGATTTTTTCTTTTGTGTGTCTTCAAAATGTTCTTATTATTGAATATCATATGTCTTGCTGTGTTTCTAAATTCATGCACATTTCCTGCTAAGAACATATGGAAAAGAGTAGATGGTTCAGAGTGAAATCTGGATGACATAATAAACCATGAGAGAGAAACTCAAAGGATTAATACAGATCCAAAGACTGAAACTATGTCTACTGTTAAGCACATACCACCATTTTTTTATAGCACAGACATTTATGAGGCAAAATAGGAAAATGCAGAAATCAGACCATTATATATGCTAGGATTTTGTATATGGGTATTCTGGATGCAGTGGCAATTTAGAAATGAGAATTTTTTAACATGTCCTCATTTTAGTCTATGGTAAGAGTGGGCAAGCCTGTGAAAATTTCAAGTGTGATTGTGTTCCATTATTTTCTTTTTTTCTAGGGTCTGGTTGCCTCTCTGCAAGTGGAAAACTACCAGTGCTCTCCCTCACTAAGGCAGGTGAAAGATGCAATGTGCACAGATTTGCTGCTGATGGCAATTTGAGGGAGGCTAATGAGCACTGCAGCTATTAACATGGGACACCAATAGACTGATAAGAGGTGGTGTTGCTTCTCTTTACATTCATGCCTAGAAATATATTTCTGGACAGATCCTCAACTAGGACAAAACTTTGTATTTAAATATCTGATTTTCACAGAGGTGTAGAGCCTAAAGGAAGGGGCAACAGCTCATGTCTCCAAGTGTCTGTGCAGAGCTGGGCTCTGCCAAGGCCTGACACAGGCTCACCACTCAGCCTTCCTTGGCTAGCCACACTTGGCTAAGGATGCCATCCTGTCCCCTGGCACTACAGCCAGGCTGGCTGCCAGAAAGGTGGAGCATTCAACCTACCCAGGTATGGCTGCACTCACATCTACTCTTAACTTGACCACCCCACATCTGCTTTCTGTGATGACACACGAAAACCACAGAGGACTCGTCTCAATGAACCAAGGATATTCCCAAACTATTCTGCAAGATCCTTACCAGTCACCTTTGGTGCCTTAGATGGTGAATGGAGAAAAGTTTAGGCTCCTCTCTTCACATTAAGTGGCTCACCATCATGAGTTGCCTGCTTCTCTCAGTGATTGTCAAAGAAGTACAGGGCTAGGAGCTTTGTCCTAGTCCAAACCATCCATCTAACTTTCAAATTCCTTAACTAGAAGACATGACCTCACTGCAAGGTTTCTTCAAGGTTTCCTAAAACTGCAATATGTATTGAACTGAATTAAAATCTGCTCCAAACCCAGCTTTTGAATAATATACCTTTAAACTTCCTTACTGAGATGACTCTCAGAGTAGTGAAGGCAGCTTGTGGCTATGTGTCTGGAAGAGGACAATAACACACACTGAGTGAGCTAGTGGTTGTTTTTTCCTGAAAGACAGCTCAAAGAGTGCAAGCCCTCATAGGCAATGCAATAAGGGTTTTCTAAGACAAGCTCTTTCCTCAGCAGAAGACAGAACAGGGCTTGGAGAAGACATGATGTGAGTACTTTCCAAGCGGAGCTGAAGGACCTGCCTGGGAGGTTGCTGTGGGAAAGGTCCAAGAAGATCAGGAAGGCATGGAAGACGTAAATATCTATCTGGATCTGGCCTGTCAGGAGTTTGAGGATTAAGAGATTAAAATTTGGATGAACCAAGTAAGCAGGAGAAGAAAAAGGCTTGAGTTATACAAAACAATCTGGGTCTTTGTGTGCAAGTACTAGGACAGTATGGCAGCATCTGATTGCTTCCTAAGCCCGGCTAAGGAAGAGCTCAGGGCTATATGAGCAAAATGCCTAGTTTGGAGGGGGAAGAGAGGTACTGATATGTTCCTGGTGTCCCTGCCCACAGCAAGAGCTTGAAACTAGATGAGTTTTAGGATCCCTTCTGACCCAAACCATTCCGATTCTGTTTGAAAGAAGGCTTTGTCTCTTTGTCAGGAAGGCTGTAACACCTCATGCAAGCATTGCATGCTTATGTAATCTCCTGCACAAGGAGAGCACAGCAAGGCTGAGGAGGAGAGCTGAGGCCACATGTTAAAAATGAGTTTATGTTCTGTACAAGCAAACTCAAATCTGCTCTCTAACAATAATGAGTGTTACTTTCCTCCACATTATATGCTTTACTACATCTCATCATGCCAGTATGGAAAAAAAGACTGATGTCTGTTTCATACTGCTGGTCATAAAGTAAATGGGGTTCAGTTGTGTCTCACTGTAAGAAAGAAGTTCAACCTCTGCTGCAAACCTGAGAGACTGAGACTTTTAAAGTACTTAACTATTCACTTTTAAAAATGAGAACCAACCAGATATCTTCTGTAATAAGTGCCTTTTTTTCTGTGCACATTCCAGGCTAAGGATAATAAGGCTCCTTACAAGGGAAGGCACTAACAGGAAGAACTTGAATCTGTTACAAATAACATAGTGGAAAATTTCCCCAGGCAGCTGATCTAATTTTGATTTTCAAAAAAATCTGTGTTCAGTATGAAACTGCTTGTAATTGCAGTCCTAGTAATCTTTTTCACAAGTTATTGAAATGAGTTTTCAGTCACATCATGGTAAAGTTAGAAATAAAGACATTGGAAAGAAGGGAAAAAGATAATTCTTATCTGGCTCCCTCCTAAAGAGTATCTCAGATTTTAACACAGCAGCAATAAAAATATTCTATTATTTCCTGCTAGTCGCCAAAAGGAAGTTGTCCTGCAGAATCTGTTTCCTGGCCATCAGAAAACACTGGTGTAGTAACACATTCAAATTTGCACAAGCAAGGACTGATTGAGATTAATCTTTTGCATTTCACTAGTCTTGCCCAAATCCTTGTATTTATGGAGTTGAAGTATATAAAGTAAATATATAAAGTTTGTATGTCCTAATTTCCAGCCTATTTTCCTGAATACAAATAGCCATTATTTTGACTTCTATTTTTTGCACCAGTATTATATCAGCATGGACTAAGTCCCCACTGCACCAAAATGTCAGTTTTCTTAAGTGGTCATTCTCCCTGAGGAGGGTCTAAAGGATTGTGTTATTGAAATTGTTTATCTGCGCTGATTACAGAAGAGAAACAAAAAATACCCATAAAATCAGAAGTTAATCTTAGCCAGGAAATAAGTAATATTGAGTCACTAAACCTGGCAAAGGTGGCTGTTTAACAGAAGCTGTTCTGAGCCAATTCCTGTATATATTCCACTGAAGCATAGCCATGGCATTCATTTTAGGTACAAGTGCCAAATTAAACATTTAATTGACTTTTCTTTTACACTAAGTTGTCTTAAGTCTGGCCATGTGTTGCCTTAGGTACTGCTACAGATATTACTAGAGCAAGGATGACCCTCAGTGCTGTTTTCTGTAGGAAAAGAGTGCCATTTCAAAACTATTCTTTCTGCTGCAATAAAAAATAATGGCACCAAAAAATGTCCTCATGGAGAACTTAGAGAATTTTTGTTTCTTTTCTACATCCAAGGGTGGGAAGTCATACAGTGTTTGGTTAATTGTCATTGTGATAAAAATATGTTTGGGAACATAATTTTCTGTCAGGCAATAGATTTTTAAATTTCTGGTTTTGATGTTTTACATGTGTAAAGTAATTCTGAGAATCACCCCTACTAAACCTTTCAGTCCTCTCTCATCCTACTAATGCATCACAGAGAAGTTATTCTCAGCTTTCACTGAAGCCATTGTATTTCTAATCCACTTCAGTCTGGGAAAATAACACCCTGCTTTAATTAAGAGAGCAACAAATGTAAACTCACTTCAGAGAACTAAACTCTTTCTCCCCCTGAAAATTCATATGCTGAGTGATTTGGAACATGAATCCCTTACCCCTGTCCTGGATGATATGTTAGCACTGACTTGCTGTAAGAGGAAGAGAGTCTGATGTTATGGGTGCAAATCCATCAAGGTTTGCTGTGATTTACATCCACAGCCCCAAGAGGAGAGTCTTGCTCCTCGTTGCCTCAATGCTTCTCCGCTGCTATCAAAGGAGAATAAATTTTGCTAATCTGACATGTCAGTAGCACAAAAAAGGAGATTCTTAAAAAATTTTGTCAACAAGACTCATTCTGTTTCTGCAATTTCTATTTGTTTTCTCTAAAGATCTCACAGCTTTACATGCAACAAAAACCGCTGGTCCTGGAGTATCTTTGGGGGATAGGAAAGGGTATACACATTTATTAATTCTCTGAATCCCTATTTGAAATGGAGTAGCTGCATATTTTGTGAGCTAAGAAGCTGAAAAATTAGGACACCTAGTAAGGAAATCTTAAGCAGGCTTCAGAGAGGCAGAACAAAAAGAGAGTGTAGCTGGGCCTCTGAAAATGCACTTCCTAATCTTAAAAAACAAACATGCAGAAGTGGTCATGAAAGCTGTTTCATGTTACTCCTGCAAGATGTTTCCAGGGATTGTGATTACCTTTAGCCCCATAAGTTTGTTCCAGAAGCTTTACAGACAGTGAGGGCTGCAAACTGTAGCTGGTACAGACCATGACAGGTCACTGGTTAGGGATCAGAGTGCAACAAGGGGCACTCTGAGGATGTGGAAGTGGGTGTTTCTTGGCATATTTACAGATACCACTCTCAGGTGTGGCCCCTCTCATCAGAGATGGATGCTGTCTGAGGAGGCAATTCAGGAAGGAAGCCTGAGAGCATGTGGGTGTGATCCTCCCCCAGAGAAAAATGGGAATTGTTTATTTCAGCAGCAGGAAAAGAGTTGGCCCTAGGCATTTATTTCCAACAAATAGATTATTCACTAAACACACGATTTTTGTTGGCCTGAAAATATGCTTTAATCAAAACCACATCTGTAGAGCTGTTTAAGCTGGGGCTTTCAGTGTTTTATTTACTGTCCTCAGAGATAGGTATAGAAATAAAATCTCATTTTGGGAAGGGAAACAAAATTTTGCAATTTCAATGGGGATAAATTGGGCAAGCTTTGGTGCATGTCCCTGCACTTCATGGCATGCCATGCCTTTTGATGGCTTTCACTTTGGTGAATATTTTTTTCTTTTTTTTTTTTTAAGTATCCATGCCATGTCTCTCATATCTTCTCCTCCAAGTTGTGTCTTCCTCCTTGACTTTTTCCCTGCTTTTGCAACTGCTGTGAGCTTAGTTTTTGCCTCTTTTGGTCCTTTGCACTACACCTGATATAATCCCGGTCCATTTTTTGTAGTCACTAAATTTCCCAATTTGGTTTTTTTTTTTTCCTTTAATTGCATGTCATTTGATGGTATCTCTTTTACAGAGTGTTTGTAAGTCCTTCTTTTTTGTTTTGGCCTTCAGTGGGGATCAATTTGGGCAAGCTTTGCTGCATGTCCCTGCACTTGATGGCATATGGCCTGCCTTTGGATGGCTTTGACTTTGGGGAAGATTTTTGTTTTTTCTTTTAATATCCATGCCGTGTCCCTCATATCTTCTCCTCCAAGTTGTGTCTTCCTCCTTGACATTTTCCCCTGCTTTTGCAACATCTGTGAGTTTAGTTTTGGCCCCTTTTAGTCCTTTGCACTGCAGCTCTTTTTCTCACAGACCATTTTTTGAAGACACTAAATCTCCCAATTTTCTGGGTATTTTTGGAATTTTTTCATTTGCATTTCATTTGATCCTATCTCCATTCCAGAGTGTTTGTAAGCCTTTCCTTTTGGGTCCGCAAGATTCCGTTTCCCCTCCCGAAAGGAACTTTCATTTCCTTTCGGGAGGGGAAACGGAATCTTGCGATTTCAATGGGGCACAATAGGGGAATCTTTGGTGCATGTCCCTGCACTTGATGGCATGCCATGCCTTTGAATGGCTTTCACTTTGGGAAAGATTGTTTTCTTTTTTTTTTTTTGAGTATCCATGCCATGTCCCTCATATCTTCCCCTCCAAGTTGTGTCTTCCTCCTTGACTTTTGCCCTGCTTTTGCAACTGCTGTGAGCTTAGTTTTGGCCTCTTTTGGTCCTTTGGACTGCACCTGATATAATCCCGGTGCATTTTCTTGTAGTCACTAAATTTCCCAATTTGTTTTCTTTTTTCCTTTAATTGCATGTAATTTAATGGTATCTCCTTTACAGAGTGTTTGTAAGACCTTCTTTTCTGTTTGCAGGATTTTAATAGGGATGCATTTTGGCATGCTTTGGTGCATGTCCCTGCACTTGATGGCATATGGCCTGCCTTTGGATGCCTTTCACTTTGGTGAAGATTTTTTCTTTTTTTTTTTTTTTTAAGTGTGTGTGCCATGTCCTTGATATCTTCTCCTCCAAACTGTGTCTTCGTCCTCTTCCTTCTTGACTTTTCCCCCTGCTTTTGCAACAGCTGTGAGGTTACTTTTGGCATGTTTTGGTTTTTTTGCACTTCACCTCATGTAATCCCCATCCATTTTCTTGTAGCTAGTAAATTTCCCAATTATTTTTTTTCTTGAATTGCATTTCCTTTGACAGTATCTGCTTTTCAGAGTGTTTGTAAGTCCTTCTTTTCTGTTTGCAGGATTTTAATGGGGATCAATTTTGGCAAGCTTTGGTCCATGGCCCTGCACTTGATGGCATATGGCCTGCCTTTTGATGGCTTTCACTTTGGGGAAGAATTTTTCTTTTTTTTTTTTTAAGTATCTATGCCATGTCCCTGATATCTTCCCCTCCAAGTTGTGCCTTCCTCCTTGAGTTTTTCCTTTGCTTTTGCAACAGTTGTAAGGTTACTTTTGTCCTGTTTTGGTCTTTTGCACTTCACCTCATTTCCTCCCAGACCATTTTCTTGTAGTCACTAAATCTCCCAATTTTATGGGGTTTTTTTATTTTTTCAGTTGCATTTCATTTGATCCTATCTCCTTTCCAGAGTGTTTGTAAGCCTTTCTTTTCTTTTGTGCAAGATTTCATTTCCCTTTCCTGAAAGGAAGTTAGAGATATGTATAAATTTATTCCTTCAGGTCTAGGTGTTTGTGGATGGTGATGCCCTCCACAGTCACCCAATGGTCTGAACATTCATCTAATCTGTGCAAAACTCAGCTTCAGCTCTCTCCTCTGCATGAGGAGATTTCAACATATCAATCCCCGTAATGGACTCCACCGCCATGCTCTAGGGCAGAGCTTTCTAGAGTGCATACCACCCATGGTGCACAGGTGGCTTCAGATGGACAGGAGTATAATCTTGTCCAAATATACATCCCCAGAGAAAGCATTTTCAGGATATATACACTAAAAAAATCCCTGGGAGCACCAAGGAGGGTGCAAATGTCTGTTCCTGCTGTGGGCTGGTCAAGAGAGGATAGCCCAGAGTCTGCGGCTGCTGGGTGCACACCAGAAGAGGCAAGCCAGTGTAGTGCAGGCCTTGTGCTGGTGGCTGCTTAAGCTGTATAAAATGAAACTGTGACATTGGGACCAGCATGAGTGTTCTGCTCTGGTTTGGGCGCCAGGGACCCAGCTGGGACAGCAGGTCCTGTCCCCTGTATGTGGGGAGAATGCAGAGAGATGAGAGATGAGGAGAAAGAAGATTTCTGGGGGGCTGAAATTCATTTGCTTCAGTGGCCAAACTGAAAAAAAAAATTACACCCTTAATCACTGTATGAATTTATTTCCACTGAATGAGCCTTACCCAGACTCCATCATTTTTGTGCCCAGCAGTGCTGAGGCAGCAATCAAGTGACTGAGCTTGTGTAACAGTATTTTTCTGTAAGCTTTTAAGATCTGTGTCCCTTGGTTTTTGGCAGCTGGATTTTCTTGGCTGGATGTTAAGGTATTGTTAAGTTCTGCCTTACTGTTTCTTGCTTGTTTTTTGCTGACATAACTGGTCCTGGTGTCACCAGAGGGATGCAAGCATAAGTTCCCTCATTTTAAAAGAGGCAAAAAGTTTCAAGTGTAGTCTTTCGACCTTTAAAGCAAACTACAAAGACAGTCTGTTTCCTAAGGCTTTTTGGGAAGAATTGAGGGAATGAATGGGACAGGATACATTTTACTGCTTTGAATTACTAGCTGGCTAAGTTAATTTAATTTTTTTTTGCGTGAGCTCTGCTGTGTTGGACTTGTATTTTAAATAACTGGTAATGTGCCAAAAGCTATGGATATCCATTGTCCTTTGTATTTTAATTGTACTAAATAAAATGAGAACAATGGGAGTGAAAAAAAACCCTAGAGGTGGGTCATAAATAAGCATTACTTAGTTTCTAACAGACATGTTTTATTTTCCCAGTTATAATGGAAGACATAAAAAAGGCATTTAAACATGTCCTGAACAACTGAGAAACAAATAACCCTGGGTCCATTACTGTCTGAAACAAAGAATTTTTTATATTTTTCCTGAACAAATAATAAAAAATAATTTTTACAGTTTAAATTATGTTTATTTTGTAATAGAATAGACAAAATAACTAATGAGAAATTAACAGAACCTCCAATGGAAACTATTTATACATTGCATCTGGTCAGCTGAACACAGAGTTATGCTTTAAGCCAGAGAAAACCAAGAAAGATCATATTATGTTTGACACTATCCAGAAACCAGAGAAAAAGCTCGGTAAGTTGTCAAAGGAGAACTCGGTTTTGAAATTTTACATTGAGCCAGAGAGCTGCTCATTATTGGCACTAGGCATTGATTTTGGTAAAACAGCACCACCATTAATTTACTTTATGCTTTGCATCTAAAGCCAAATAGGTTGTTGGGGTGGGTTTTAAGTGTTTTCTGGAGGAGAAAATACTGTCGCTTCCACCTGTCAATACTGCCATGTTGCTGACAAATTTTGTCTGCTTCCCTCTACCTAATTGCTCTCTCCCAGCAGCCTAAGCAGCCTAGATGCAGTACAGGATGCTCCATCTCCCTTGTGTGTACTGCTGCTCACAGCCAACTTGTCCTGACCTCTGCAAAATCCCTGTCAAGTCTGACAACAGCCTGTGGTACTGGCATCTTATCCTGTGTTTGTTGGACTTCTTTTTGTCAGTATTTTTTTATTCCCAAATAATCTACTTCATTGAATCCCATCCAGGCTGGTATGATTTCATGGAGTTTGGTTTTCCTGCATTGGCATGTTTATTGGTTGCTTGATCATCTATAGAGGATTTCTATGTCTAGAAATCTATGTCTAGCACCTCTGAGGGAACACTTTGCCCTTCCCTAGTTTTTCCTATAGCAAACTCTCACATTATTTGTGGGCTCAAAATTGTGAATAAAATACAAGGACAAACAACCTATTGTGTGGCAGGAAGTATGAAGTCTGCAGAAATGCCCTCAAGTTTTCTGTTGGTTCTTTTCATCAGGAGCACCTGTATATGGCTAAACAGCATATAAATCTTGTACTATTTGCATTTTACCCCCAAAGTCTTCTAATGAGTCTGTGCTTTATTTTTATAAACATTTTATAAGCTGCCTGGAGGCTTATATCTGCTGGCAGACATAATTTTTGGTTGAAATCATCTCACATTTCATTAAAAAGAAAAAAAAATCCCCATTGATATCCCAAGAATGAATTTTCATCTTTGTTACATGGCTCATCAAACAAATGGTTCCAATTCTTCAGCTTTAATACTAGACAGATGTTGTGTTAGACAGATATTATCACACTTTTTGGAATTCTACATGATAGAGGATATATTTTTGCAGGCTGTGCTGCACATCAGACAAAAACCTTATCCAAAAAAATATAAAATAACATTTGTGAAATCTTTGTATTTCAAAACCAGAGATGCTATTGCATGCTTTTGCCAAAGTCAAATGAGAAGGCAAGCAGCACACTGGAAAAGTTGGGATTCAAGTCCCTCCTTACGAGCTCAGGACTGCAAGTTGATTAGCACTCTGGCCCCAGTCCAGAAAAGCAGTTAGACTGAGAAAGTCTGTAGGAGTTGGGTGTTTAATTCCTTCAAGCTTATTTTAAAAATCTTAGCCTTAAGCATTTACTTCCATAGGTGTGTTCACATGTCTAAATTAAGCAGGTTGCTGGCAGGGAACCTGAAGACTCTTTACCATGTAGCTGCAAGTCCCACTCACCAGACTCCTCTTGGTGTGGGGAGAGCCAGGGATGCTGGGCCCTGCTGATATTTTCCTTGGAAGGAGAGAATCTCTTCAGGTTCAGTGAAGTGGCAGAGCCTGATGATGAACACTGAGCATTCCCTGGCATTGTGAGAGAAGCAGAGAAGCTAGAAAACCAGGCTGGTAAAATGAGGGAAGAAGCTCTGCCCAGAGCCATGACTCCCCCTTGGAGTTGCACATTGACCTCTGCCTGTCCTAATGTGGTTTTAAGGAAAGTACTTTAGCTTCTGAAGCTCACAAGCAGTCTCCAAGACAACGGTGTAATTTCTTGATGTCTAACCCTATTTTTTGGTCTTCAATCATCCTTATTTATGCTGGTTTTAATTTCTGTTTTCTCACATGGATGAACTCATGAAACCTGATGTCTTTCAAACTACAATCATTTGCCCCCACATGCCCCATGGTGACCAGTCCTCAAGGAAATGGGACATTTGCAGAAAACATTGGTTTGTTTGGAGGGTATAGATAAAGTCAGCATCAGTTAAGTCTCTGTCTGGTCAAAAGGTATAGTTCTGCACATGGAAGTAGGTCTTCTGTCTGTGGTGGGAGATGCACCCTGAGGGCACAGGGCAAGTGCTTCTTTTTTGGTGCACTGCAGTCTGTGAAGTACTGTGGGTCCTTTTAATAGTTTCCTACCTTTCAGCTGGAAATATATTCCTAGAGGCTATGTCTAGAGTAGGTAGCCTGGGCTTATTTTCTGCCCCACTGAAGTGAATATATTTCTCTTCTCCCCAGGACTAATTAGCTCAGATATTATTCTGAGCTAGCAGAGATGTGTAGCTGCCAACACTTGACTCAGATCTTTCCCAGGTAGCTCAAGTATCTCTACATGGTGTTTGAGTTATGCCAGCAAGCCATATTCTACAATCCTTTTAAAAGAAATTCAAAGCAAGGAAATGACAGAATGTAAATAGTATAAAGTGCTGCATGTAGCTGTTGAATTTTGCCTAGATAATTTGATCCATAGCCAGTTCAACATTAATAAACTAACATCTACTTTTGAATTGGTCTCTTCATGGCTTACAAAATCTGTTCTAAGCTTCAAGATCCAACTTTAAGAAACTGAAAATTAAATAAGAAATACCCACAGGAAACTTGCACGTTTTTTCTAACATCTTAATTAAATCCCTCAGGTTGAGCAAAATTAATTGAAGATTTTTACCACTTTCCCCACTAACTTTTCCTACTCCAGGGATTCAAATAAATGGAGTTTACAAATTCATCGACTGTTCTGCTTTAAAACTTCGTGAAACTTTGCTTTTTAGTAGGAAGTTAATTAGGAATAGTTATTATTATACCTTTAATGTGGGTAAGACTCCTGAGGCACTGTCAACATTAATTAAGCCCCACAGTACCCTCTGAAGTAGAGAGTACTTACCCACAGTTGACAGAAAATAAAGTCTCCCCTCCCCACTTAAACTCGACCCCAATATCAGTGAGTCAACTATAAATATGCTAAAAAAGGAGGGAAAAGCACACTGCAAAATATTTTCTATGCTTACATTTTCCTGAAGAAAATTTCTGAAGGCTGCACAGTTAGAATATTAGGAATTGTACTATTTGCAACCTTCCATTATTTAGGTACTTACCATTCAAAAATTTGTTACCTGTTACATGAAATTTTGAGTGTTTATATAAAATACAGCCATACTTACTTACAAAAAAAAAGGAGTTTGGATGCTTTTTAGTTCACCTGATAAAAAATTATTTTGGATAGTCCAAACATTTTTGTTTAAGTTGAATGTTTCTGGGAATTAAATGATTTTGGACAATTCAGTCCTGAACTGAGTACAGCAGTACCACATGTCTCTTCTATTTATATACTTTAGTAGAAACAAGGATGTAAAAGCTTAATACCCTTGCATCACATGAATAATGTACTGGAATACTGGTACAGGGCTCATAACATGAGACGACAGACAAATCACAATGGCTCAGACTCTCACATGGTTCTGGCCTATGAAAGCCACTAATGCCAGCTGCGGCTTGCAGGGACGTTGCTTGGGAGCTTTAGGGAACAACAAATAGTGCAGTTGGTGTCTTCAGGTGTTGCAAACTACTGCATCATCAGCTGCAGTGCTGTGTTCCCCTGGTGAGGAAAACAGATCCAGAAATTAGTAATCATTTTAAACTCCCAAAAGTTACTTTCCTTAAATTCAACTGATTTTTTAGTATCTTTTTTGCCACAGTAGCTCACAAATCATCTGCTAAAATGTGTGGTACACTTATGTGCTTCAGGGAAGTGCCTTTGCTCCTTGCAGAACTGACAGATAGCTTTTGTGTTCTGTAGGGAGTTCTGGAGCTTCAACACCAAAGTGGCCAGGCACAGTAGGCCTGATCCAAACTCCATCAACATGAAAAGGAAGGACTCCTTTTGCCCTTAATGGGTTCTTAACCCATCTTCTGTTTTGCAAATAGTTTTGCATCTCGGCTTGCAGCTGAACTGGCAAATCGAACAAGACTTATGTCCCCACAGGAAAACTCCCTGACCCCAAAACCTCCCCTCCCAAAGGGGGTGTCCACACGCATGCTGCCAGCTGTGCAGACCCTTGACAACTTTACTGATGTTCCAGGAACAGCTTGGACTAAAAGCAGCTGGGACCCCTTCTTCTGGGAGTCACTGCACAGCTGTGCCTGGGCCTCTGCCTGAGTCTGCTCAGTTTAATGAGATGTGCTTTGCATGGGGAGTGAATACAGACACAGCGAGCGCAGCATCTGTCAGGTACTGAAACCGAGGTGTGAGTGAGAAAGAGGAAACCACAGCAAGGCCACTTCCTGGACCATTGGCAGGGTTGGGTACCTGGCCCCAAGAACACTCCTTGCTGTAAAGGATTATTTAATATTTTATCTGACAGACTGGTGTTTTAAGAAACTTACACGTACGCTGCAAATAGTTTTACCAGAACCACATCAGCCAATGGAGGCATTAGAGTTCAGATTAGATTTTTTATCTTTTTTAAAAGGGAGCAGAACCAAGCTGCAAACTTTCGACCCAAACCTCCTACCCCTGGCTGTATTCCGCCGGTTATTTCACAGATCTACTTCATACTGCACTGCAGTAATAAGAAAGAAAAATATCTTGGGAAAGTTAGTAAAAAGTGGGAAGGTTAGTAAAAGCAATTAAGTGTAGCCAAGTGATTAGTGGGAAATTGCTTGTATGGAATGATTTACATAAATGTTAACATATCAATAAAAATTATATGCCTGTTTTCAATTATTTGTTTCATTATATCAAAATTTTACAAATTATATATTTTACTCAGATATCAGAGATTTGACCAAGACTCTCTGAAGATTGTGGGAATACAATAACTATAAATTGATCAGATCAAAGCTCCAGAAGCCTGTATCCAAGCCTGTGAGCTAGAAGAAGCTTAAGAGAAAGCATAGAAAACAGGATAAACATATAATGACTATACCCTGGCCAGTATTGCAGCTTCAGTGATTTGTGGGGCAGGTGCTTCCTGAGCCAGCAGTAGTGGCTTCTGTTTCATAGCCCAGAATGGATTTTCCATCTATGAATTCATCCTATTTCTTTTGTAAGCTGCTGTGATCTGCAATGGCTCATATTTGTTAGTGAATGAGGACCGCCTCTTTTTGTTCAATTTGAATTTACCACCTAGCTTCACCTGGTCCTTATTTTTTTGAAACCCTGTAGATCTTGCAATGAAAAGGTCAGTGATTTTTCTTCCCTTTTTAGCTTCCTGCATTTTACTACAATTCTTCCAAAAGAGGGAAAGACAACACACTTGATGTAATGCTCTGATTGCCAGGCTCAGTGGCAGGGCTTCGAGCAAGTTGCTGCCTCTTTGGAGAGGGCAGAGGAGAACTGGCACTGTCTGTCCCACTGGTCAGGCTCTCCCTGACCCAGCGCCAGGTGTGTCAGGGCAAGGATGCCCATCCTTGAGCAGTGTGTTGCAGCTGCAGCTTGTGGGAGCTGCCTCCTAGGTAAGGCATTGCCATTGGCACCATTCTCGGGTCAGAATTTGCTGTGAAATTCCTGAAGGGGGAAACTTTAGTGATCATCATTGGACAAAATCTGACATAACTGCTAAGCTTTGGCAGAGGCTTTCATGAAATGCACTTTTAGCAAAATCTCTGAGGGTGGTGGGGTTCCATCAGCGAGGGACCAGCACTGAGTGGCCAGTGTCCTCGCCGTGATCTCTGATGTAGCTGCAGGAGGTTTTGCACTCTGCTAGGAAAAGGTAACCACTGTACTTTTTTCACCCACATCAGCATTCTTCTCTTTCTGTGTCTGTACTGCTTAGCCACAGAAAATGACAAAAAAACCCCAGAAAAATAAACTAAAACAGTGTGAAAGCAACACCATGAACAGTCTTTCATCTATGCTGACTGAAAGTTAATCCATATATGCAAGAATCTGATGCTTCAGCTTACTGGAAGAGACAGACACATAATAGAATCTCACAAGCAATATCACTTCCCAATTACAGGGCTTTGTCATCTTTTGTCTAACTCTGACCTACATCAGCCTTTTGGTGAAGTGAAAACTCCTAGCACAAACTATAGGAATTTACCTCAAAGCTGTTGTAGAAAAATGGATTTGACACACATGAAAAAAAATCTAAGCTGGTTTTGTGGTCTCAGGAAGCTGTGCTCATTAATTATTTGAAAGTGATGCTATCCACAGGCTGAAAACTCAAACATCTGTGTAAGAGCATAGGTTTTTTTCTCTAAATAATGTATATTTATGTAGAATTGTTGGCTCTTTCTTTTTTCCTTCATTATAAATCTCATATTTCTTTTATATTTCTGTTAGACTGGGCAGTTGTAGCTTATCCCAAATTTCAGATCCCTGCAAATCATTTTGAACCTTGAAGCCTACCAATTCTATAAACACAAAGTGAAACCTGGTGAAATTTCAGATAGTCTGCACTTTAACACATACATGATGCAAAAGGCAATGAGTCACTGAAGGTGCTCTAGGCAATAGGAAAACACCTTGCTGAGTGTGGGGACAGACAGGGACCCAGTGAAAGTCCTTATTCTAACTATTCCTGCACCTCCAGAAGATGCACTGTGAAAAGACATGGACTTTGCTGTCTGAAAACAGAGCAAATAAATCCCTGTCATTTTTTGAAATTTTTCTAAAGTGAGGGGACCAGTTAGCTCATCTTGGAAGACAAGCTGTGAGGGAGAAGAGTGGCAAGAAGCTTTCCCTTTTCTTGTCTCCAGTTCAGCACTATCTGTAAAATGTCATTGGAACAGGTCTTCTGATATATATAGATACATGCCAGAGATACATTGCCTTCCTGAGAAGGCAGAAACTGAACAGATTAGCAGAAGAAAATATCTGTCGTTCCTAACTCATCAACACTGGAGATTTCAATCATAAAATACTAGTTTCATTTTGACTTTTTCTGCCTAAAAAGAAATACAGGAAGCCTTATTTAGAGGAATTTGTGTCAAAGAAGATGAACCCACAGATTTTTAAAATCTAAGTTAACTACTCTGGTTAGTTTGAAAGTAGTCCCACACTGGTTCAAAAACTTGTGATATTTTCAATTTACCTGCCCTAAGTTTTAAGTTAGCAGTGAGACCATGTCCCAAAGACCAGTGGTGGGGCTGGGTGCTGCCTGTGGCCTTGCAGCAGCCATGCAGACCCCTGGATATGATGATGAAGCAATGGAAGAGAATCTGTTGATGAGCTGGTATGACCTTTTCCATGACACATGATACTTGCCAGAAAAATGCACTTGGTAATTTCTCCACTGTGCTTAGCACTGCTCTTTGAAGATCTGTCATTTAGAAAAATGGATGGTCTGTGTCTGCAGGAATTTATTCATCCTTGCACACATTATTCTAGTAGTTAATCACTCTGGCAGCCAAAGTTTAGATCTTATTTTTAGACTGAATTTTGTCAACGTTCAGCTTGTAGGCATTGGATCTTATAGCTTTCCTTCCTGCTGGGAGATACCATCACACATCAAATTCTCCTGGATATGTTAATAAAGTCAAGCCTACTCCAATATTTAGGTCATACCTAATTTCTGTCTTCAAACTCTACTGTGAAGACTGCAGGACTCTGGCAACATCAGCATGTTGCTCTCTCACCTGCTTTGTGCAAGGCTTGCCTCCTATACTCAGAAGTACAATCTTGAAGGATGGGTTTTACTTTACTTTTATAAGGACTTTATTTTTTCTAGAACTTTCCTGTAATCCAATGTTGACGCTGCTGTTACTTCATTATTGCTGCACACCAAGTTTTATCACTAATGGCTCAAGGCACTCTGACTTCAGGTTAGTGAATATATCATAAAACAGGAGCTGCATAAGTTGCCTGAATCCAAAAGTCTCCAGCATGTATTTTATATTAGCTGAGACAAAACTAATTGGCTTTTCTGCATATTTGCTCTCTTACATTCTCATCAGCAGTGCACTTTGGGGAAAGCAGTTTGTAAAGCTGCAAGCATCAAGCTATCTTTAATGACACACTGGATGTAGGATGCTTTAATAAAACTCTTATGCCATTTATCTCAGGGTCCAAAGAATGGCAATAAAGAAATCAGGTACCCAAAGTGGATGCCAGGAAATAGCTGGGGAAAACATGATTTAAAAAGTGATAGGAGACACCTCAGAGCAGAAACACTGAGAAGAAAGGGAACAACGATAGTGGGCAGTTATAAAACTTCCTCAGATAGCACTCCTTAAGGCAAATACTCTCTGGGAACCAGACATCTGTCTGGAATATCTGGCCAATATCCAGCTCTATATGTACAGTAGATATGACTATTGATTCCCAGTCATATATTATACACCATACTCTGAGAAGTGGAACAGAACTCGTTTAACTCCGTGGGTGGGAGAAATTCTAATAATGTGCCATGAAAGCCTATAAAGCTTTTTTAATAACACTTTTAATAGAGACATAGAATAAAAGAAATACAAATGGCAGGCTTAGAAATACAGAATGGGATCAGTATTACAAAACTGGATCACCCAGTTTTTCTTTGCTTTCTTTTGAATGCTAACACAGCACACCCTACATGGGGACAGGCACAGTTGCTGGTCTTACCACCTTCTTACCACCTTTCTCACCTGTATCAGCTTCGTAGCCCCTCCCTCACCTTTTGGCCCTTATGACTGATCTACTTTCCTCAGATGACACCTACAGTAACAGTGCAATACGATGCTCCAGCCATCCAGGATATGCCAAAAAAATAATGGAAATTAAAGGGTGTTTTTTTTTTTTTGCACACCAAGTATTTGTTGGAGGCTCTTTGTCTTTCCAGGAAAGGTTTTTCCCCTTTAAAAAAAGACGTGTATTTTTTTATTTTTTCTTTTTTTCTTTCTGCTTAAATATTAATGAAGGAAAAACAGCCTATTCTTATCAGAGTAAATAAAGGCCCAAAACTTGATTTTAAAGATCAGCTTGTGTGACTAGGTCATGAATTTGAGGGTTTTTAATGTTTCAAAATAAAGTAACTGATGATGCATATTTTGATCTTGTGCTTTTAAAAGGAATTAAAGCATCTGTCTTGAAAGGGTCTTTGGCAAGTACAATTAATTTTTCAAATATTAAAAATGAGTATATCTGGCACTTCTCCAACATTAATAAAATTTCTGAACAACCTTTGTTGCCATTCATCTTGAGCATTCTTTGGAAAGACTTGGCCTTCCTTTCTAACCCCCCCCCCCCCCCCCCCCCCTTTTAGATATATATCTGTAAGTGTTAAATGAAGATATAGGACACATTTCTGGGGATGTAGAAGGGGAGATTAATATTCTGATGATTTAGTGTAGGACATCAATGGGTTTGTTAGCTCTTATTTCAGTAGCTTTTATTCACAGTATACAGAACTTATTCACAGAGCTAAACAGAACTCAAGATATTAGGGGCCACCCAGAATTTTAATTTTACAGATTTGCTATTTTCTCTTTGTGTGCTTCAGTTCTCATACAAAGTTTCTTGTCTTGTTGAATTTGTTTCTGTCCCTACAAACCTGAATGATGCAGTTAATAATGCAATGCTCAACATTAGCATGGACGTAATTGCCATTTCCAATTGTTAAAAGTTAACATGGCATCTTAGCATGGATAATACCATGGTAATTCTAATCAGGCAAAGGTAAAATCATATACCTTAACTGTGGCTAGTATAAATAGCATTTTTGCAACAATTTTACTTGTGTTTACAGACATGAACAGATCAATATTTACAGTGCTTTTCTGAGACTGGTAACAAAGTCTCACAATGGCTCAGTCCAACAGGGACTTCAGAGAGTTGGAAGAGAGATATCATAAAATTACAGAATATTGATAAATGATGATTGATCAGGACATTATGAAGGAGCCTTGCAGGCTGCCAAGCTAAAGATCATCAGCCTGGTTCACAATTTCTGCAACTGGCATAGGAATAATGATATTCAATAAAATAATTATGCATGTTTCTATTTGCCTCTGAGCTCTTTAGCTATTAGGATACACTTGGGTCTTGTTTATTACTCCCCTTTCCTACTAAGAAAGTTTTAACCTTACCCTGCAAGTAGAAACAGAAAGTCTCACACCACACATGCCCCAAGGAGTTGAAGCTACAAGAAAAACAGCTAATATTACAGGTCTCACTATTAAACGACATTAAACCACTCTGGCAGGTGGTGAGCAGAGCAAGGAGGCTCCCTTTTGCATATCAGCTCCATTTCACGGTGTTGACAAAGCTGCGGATGTGCCCTCACATTAGCCAAAAATATTCCACTCCTTTCCTGTGCCTGCCCACTTCCTGGAGGTGGTGTTGAAGATAGTTCTTTCTTGCTCAACAAAACCCCTGCTCTTCCCTTGCTCTACACTTCTCAGCTTTTATGCTCTCATACCCATTTTGGGTAAGAACATCACCATTGCAGCATACATATTTCTATAGAAGAGAAATTACTTTGAGAAAGACAGAGGCCAGGCAATGTGCCTCCAGTTGTTTTCCCCACAGACCATGCCTAAGCAGACATTATCCTTGCTGATTCAGCCATAAATTTCTTTCTGAAGCAACTGAAAATGAAGGGAATAAAACTGACGTAGGCAACAGCTGTGATACAAATACAAATGCAGTGAAAGCCATATATTAAGGAAGGTTGGAAACTCATTCAGATGAGACTAATTTATAGAGTGGCTGAAGTGAAATATTCAGCAATACTAAAAAGAAAGTTTCCTGTAGTAAAAGAGATGAGAAAATAATTTAACTGGATACTGTTGAAGTTCTGTTTCTTTATGGGTGGGAATAACAAATAGCATCACTAATTTTTCTTAGCTGCATACCAAGAGAAGTCAGAATGTCTCTTCAATGATTTTAACATTTCTGGGAAAACAGCATAAGGGGAAAAAATAATCAGGTTTTTCTTTTCTGAATATGGACTTTAAAGATGTTTTCTTCAAAGAAGAATTTATTGATGCTGTGGTGCTATAGGCGTGACACCCACTACCATGAGAAAGTCCTCTGCTACAGATGCTCAGCACGAGTTGTAAACTACAGTCTTTGCTTTCCCTTGCTGCATGGGGCTCCCTGGTGTCACCAGGGCTGGCCTCCTATGGAGAAGTACAAGCAGAATACAGGGGCAAGAGAGCCTGCATTTTAGTTACAAAAGTCACAACACATGTAGGGATGTTTAGTGCTCCAAGAAAAGTTGTGGGATACTTTCTTTTTTTACATAGGACTACCAGTATATAACACCCACCTCAGCTAATTCTGGCATCACATTCTTCAGATCTTCCCAGCTCTTACGGCTGGCCAGTGTGTGTGTGTGTGAAAGACCCATGGTTCAAAACGATACCTCTAGGGTGGTGGTGAGCTCCTGTGGGCTTTTCCTCAGGCACAGTGGCTGCCTGATGGTCACCCCTGGGCAGCATGGGGGCTGCGTGGTGCCCTGGGGCAACCTGTGCTCTGGTGTTGGGAGCATTTGCCAAGAGCGGGGGCATGTGTGGCTCCCTCCCCAAGCTGTGCTGCAGCATCTGACCAGGCACGCTCTTCAAGGGCCTCTGAAGAATGTCACGAAGACTGGCTTGTGGAAGGCAGAGACATCTGGAAATTGCTGCTAGTTCCTCATATCATTAGGGGAAAATAAAAACTTGGAAGGACTGGCTTTCCCTTGAAGAGTTCACAAAATCACAACATCAATTAGGCTGCAAAAGACTGCTGAGATCACTGAGTCCAACCTTTGAGCAAACATCACCATGTCAACCAGACCATGGCACTAAGTCCAGTCCTTCCTTAAAAGCTGGTGACTCCACCACCTCTCTGGGCAGTCCATTTCAATGCCTAATCACCCTCTCTGTGAAGAAATCCCTCCTAATGTCCAACCTAAAGCTCCTCTGGTGCAGCTTGATTCTACTGAGCTCACGATATTCTCTGAAGACAGGAGACATGGAAGAGCCTGAGCATGGTGGGGTATGTTTCCTTAAGTGCTTTCCTTGCAAAAAGCAAATTTAGATGCAATGAATCTGCCCGTTTCTTCACTCTGGTAACCCGGAAAAAACATGCCTAAAACATTGGTGAGGTAGGCTGGATTCCACCCTCTGCTTTACTCTGTAAACACTTGCTGACTGAGACCTCTTAGTCATTGCTGCCGATCGCATGAGAAAGAAACCAAAGGCTGTAAGGGTTCACATGATGGAGTCATTAGAGAGGGAGTGAACAGGAGTCACACAAACCTGTGTTCTTCCTGAGAAAATTACATGCATAGATTAAGTGCTGCAATCTACTGTAGGTCTGCCACCTTAGCTTAGTGTGTATCTCCACAGCATCTGTCAAAATGTTACAATTTTATTGATCCACATTATTTTTTCTCCATTAGCTTGAAGATTAAAGAGAAAAGGTTTGGATTATGTGATGATTATTCCGATGTTAGGTATTTACAGTTTGAATGCATAGAAAAGATTAAAGAAATTCTGTCTTACATTCCAGCACAGTATATCAGTTTGAATAGGGCTTTTTTCCATGTCACTATTTCTACCTGATCCCAGTTAATAATGGTGACCTTAATTTTTACTTTTTTTCCCAAGCGGACAATGCTGTGCATTTGGCAATAATATACCTTAGTATATCCTTCCTTAGATAGAAGATAGTAAGTACCTAGAATGTTTTCTGGACTTGGGGAGAACATATCCTAAATTGTGTAACTAACTGAAAGAAACTGGAGAAGGCAGTCAAGTTGTTTACATTCCCCTTCACTGAAATGCTCTCAGCACTGCAATGTTTCTAATTTCGAGGGGGAGCCCAGATGTTGCATGACGTTTGATGATCTCTGCTTTGATTTGGGTGGGTTTGTCCTTGGGAAGTGTAATTACATATCTGATATGGATCTGTTCAAACAAGGTAATTCATGGCCTACTTAAGATCCTGCAGAGCTGCCAAATAAAGATGTGTCTAAAGTTACCCTTTCCTTTTTCTGATCGAGACATAATAATGCACAGGTTATTTTGTATACAGACCATTGTCTTCTTTCTTCTGAAGAACCGGATAATGATGTATTGTAAGAAAATCTTGATAGTTACAGTGGTTTATGCATCAGGTTTTAGAAAGCTGTAAAGCTTTCTTCCCCAGTAGGGAAAACACTAGAGAAATTAAGGCTCACGATAGTTTTGTTTTGGATACAAATAAATGTTAAAAGTCCGTTAAAATTGCTTTAAAAATAATCTTTAATCTCTTTGGCTGATAAGAACTTTTCATCTCACTTGATTTATTGGCCAAAATTGGGATTTCTTACTAACACAGCAACAATTTTTTTCCTCATCATTTGACCACCTAATATCTGCAGGATTACTCATGGTGTAAAGCTTTATTCAGCAAATCAGCATCTCAGTCCTGCCTGTGGTGTTTCATCTGGTTTCACACCTTGAGGTCTTTCCTTTATCTACTAATCTTTTTCTTCTCTCTCCCTTTACTATGGGAACATAGCCAAATAGCTGGGGACATTTCAGCAGGTGGATAGCCTGAAACTTGGGTGATTAGCTGGCATGTGTCAGATTTTGTCTTTGATACCTTTGTTATTCAAAACTAGCAAATGCTGTCATATTCCCGGGGGGGGGGGTGGGGGGGGGGGGGAGTGGTTGGAGAGGGAGGGGGGGGAGGAGTCTGGAAAGCATTTCAATTTGCTCTTTAAATAGATAAATTAAAATGAAACTATTTGGAGGAAAAAAAAGGCCTATTTTTTATCTAGTTGTTATGACAGGTGGGTGTCTAACTGTAAAACAAATGGGTGCTCCATGTGCTGGATTTACACAGCTGAGTGACACTGTGCAGTGTCTGCTCTGAAGTCAGAGCTCAAACTGAGATTTCCATCCACAGGGACCCCATGGCATCTGCCAGAGAGATGTCCCTGCTGTTGTGTTGCTGTCATCAGCTTCTGCTTACCCTTGATGTACAGCGTGACTTAACATCAGGTCAGCCAGAGAAACACCCTGATAGATAACCTTTTCTTTTGGCACAAAATCCTGTAAGAATAGTTTCAGGCAGATATTTTAGATCTCATGGGCCAAAGGATCAGAGTACCTCCCTCCTCCACTTCCTTCCTGCAGTGTGAGCTCCCTGACTCACTCTCCAGCTCTTCCCGTAACATCGCTGGGTCCATGGCAACAACCCAGGGAAAACTATCAGTGTCAGCTCTTAGGGGCTGTGAGAGACTGGAAGGATTGCTGGCTTGAACCATTTTGGGTGCGTCGTGTGTGGGGTAAGGAGCAGGTCAGGTTTTGCCCTGGTGAGGCGATGCCCTGCCCTGCACACCCCACCCCCTGTGCCTCTGTCCCAGCCCTGCAGGGCCACCAGCCCCTGGCACACAGGAGACAAAGCTCACAGCCTCCTCTGGAGCCCCAGCCCAGCTCCTGAGGGCCAAATGGCCACAAGTCACACCTGGGGAAGGGCCCAGGAAGGACAAAGGGTACTTAAAGTGAGACACAAGGCAAACTTATGTCTTGGCCCTGCTTCCTCTTGGAATCTCTATCAGCTGAACACCTCTGGAAACAAGACTAAAAGTTATGTTTGTTCTTTTCTCCTTTTTGCTCTTTCTCTTTCTTCTAATTCATTCTTGGAATTTTTGATTAAATTAAAATTGAGTGGGCTTAGAGTTTGATAAATTGAATGACACTTTGGGAAGTGTTTTATGTTGATTGAATGCTGTTCTAAGCCTTTTTGTTCTCTGATCTTTTATTCATGAATATGCTTTTAATTTATGTGTTTATAAAGTCAGCAGAGGGAGAAGGAGGGATGCTGGAAGAAGGCAGATGACACTGACAAAATAAAGTCTTGATGCGAAATAATCCCCATAAAAGAAGACCACGGGACACTTAGTTGAATATGGCTAAGATGAATATGGCATCTTAGTTTATCTTGGGAAGCTAGGAATACCATTTTCTTTTCCCCACTTAACTATGTACAGGAACCTCTCCAGTCTGTTTAGGAAGAAAATGGTACACTTAGGGTACCACATGCACTGGGGAGCAGTGTCCCCCTGGGGCCTTTGATTCTCCTGGGGTGGGATATAGAGAACCTTCTGAGGCGCTCTATGGGGAGCACACCCGCCAGAGGGGCACTGCGTGTGCACTGAGGACCTCAAACCCAGGCATTTCTGACCTCCTCGTAGCCCCTCCATCACCATGGCAGCCACATCCTCTAAATGTAGGTAAATATTGACTTGGTCTCAGAAAAGTGATAATTTCACATGTTTTTCCAACACTGCATTAATAAGCGACTTGCAATCCAGTTAGAAAAACTGTCAGTAGTGCCAGCCAAATAATTTATATGGCAACAGAATGTAACAGATTTTAAGATAACAAAATTATTTACCCACTATCAATAGTGTAATTTATATACACATCTTTCTAGAAGCATGTGAGGTGTATCGTACCATACAGGTTGTTTTATGATTTTCTGATGCTATTGGATTATTTAAAAAAATAATTAAGGAAATATAATTCTTTCCATTCAATTGATATTTTTCCTGTTCTCTCATAAAAGAGTACTTCCTAGTCTAACGAGAAGATGTGACATAATATCAGTTCCTGGATGAAATACATAATTATGCAATTATCTGAAAAGACAATACATCATGCTTGTAATTATATTTTATTCTTACTTATAAATATTATATCAATTTATTATCTTTCTGCAATACTTGGAGAAATTATCTGTTTTAAATATATCTCCTAGGGTATCAATTATCTAGCTGTTTGAGGATAGTGTCTTGAAGCCTTTCTCAAGCTAAATTTCAACTGAGTTCAAAAATATCTGTTAGAAATTTGTCTTGTGATGTTTGGTTGCATGTTTGTCAGAGGATATATGCAAACCATCTAACAGATTGGAGAGGCTTCTTATTTTCCTAAGTCTTATCTAGTGGGGAGAGACAGCTTCTACAGAATGTGCAAACCTAACTTAGCAATTCTGAGTAGGCCCCAACCTGATCCTCCCTCCCAGTTTGTAAAGGGAGAAGCCTAGGAGGCAGCTAAATGAAGAGCTTAAAATTCAGTACAGCAAATAGTCTGGCAATGTGCTCACCCCTTGTAAAACACCTTGCACAGCCAAAGGCCAAACTGTGCAGCTTTCAGCAACATGGAAGCTGTAGAATTTCAGGTTGTGCTTCAGTGGCTGTCACTGGCAACTCAGGGTGGGCTTCAGAGCCAGTAACAGCTCCTGGCTGTGCAGAGAATAAAAAGCCTGCCAAGGAGTATCCCCATTGCATGACCCAAGATGTGCACGCTGCACGTAGCATGGTAATAAGCCTACCAAGCTCCTCTAATAAAACTGTATCTGTTTGAATTAGCACTTCTTTCAAATATATCCCTTTGTCCCCTGAAGTCAGTTTTGAGAGTATTCAGAGTTCCATGACCATAGTGTGCTGCTCTCTGGCCTCCCAGGGTTTGTCTCTGTGCTGGTCTGTTGTGAGAGACTCTGAGAGATGAATATGAAATATTACATCCCAGTAAGATTGACTGAAGAAGTGATCAAGGTCATAGAAATCACTCCAGGAGGTCTGAGTGGAACATCATAGTAAGAAATGTATGTTATTTTTCCCAGGAAATGCAACAGAAGAATCTAGGTCAGATTACAGAATTGGGTATCAAGTCCCAGTGGTTCCTCAGACTTGGAGAGCCTTGTCAAGATGTGATATAAGCAAGAGTAAATGCATTCATCTTCCAACTAGGATGCTCTGTGGATGAATGCAACACTGACTTCGGAGGGGTTGCTGCATGGATGTGTGAATGTGCACGCTGGTGGTTAATATTGATGGTAGGTAGCTGGAAATGCTCCACAGGCCCATGGTAAATCAGCATGCAACACTCCCACATCTTCAGGTAGAGTTCAAAATTACTCATACCATATCTGATGCTGTGTGGAGGAATATGGTTTTGGCTTGGACTCACCTGAACTCTGTGGGTTCCTAGCAAATAAATGTATGCAAACTTCATGAAGGTCTCCATTATTGGTGTGTGGCTTTGATGTTTTCTGAAGCCAAGAAACTCCAACTTGGAATGGTTAGTTGGCATCTTAGCTGCCAAAAAATCTCAAAGCAGTATGCTGACTGGATCAGAAATCACCCACTAAAAGGACATTGGTGTCAAAAGAGGAATAGCTAACTTTCATAGAAAGCAGCAAACTAATTGATGACACCCTGGTGGCAGAAAAGAAGAAGATTTCTTAAATGGTATTAGAAGTCTTGTTCACAGGAAAAGAGAGTATAGAGAAAGGCATCAGACAACTCAGAAGAAAAGCCTTCAAGCCCCCAAGAAAAAAGTTGCCTTTTTCCCTTTTTGCTCAGAATTGGGAGCACCATCTGACAACATCAAATCTGCCTGGCAACTCTAGCCAAGAAAATGGGAGACAGCCAAGAAACTCTAAAATGCTCTCTTTTAATAAAATACAAGAAGTTTAAGTCAGGAGAACTTAGATTTTACTCTTGGAAAGTTTATAAACAGCCAAGGCTCAGCCACAATATTCACTGTACATTGTTGCTCAGCTTCAACCTGGAATTATGCAGTGAGCTGAGGCTATGGCAGAAAGCAGTAAAATGTCTGATTTCCAAGCGTGTTCAGCTAATGCAGCATGTGCTACTTAAAACTCACTGGGCACACCATGAGGTCCAGCTAAGTGGTGTCAACAGGAATTTCTCAGGGGACCATAGGCCTGAAAGGTCTGGTTGGGGATATAAGCCCAAAAAGAGCTAAACAGTAATCAACGGAACAAGTTTCTACTGGTAGACATGGGTGTGACTTCATCCGCTGTCATTGTTCACCACCCTGTGGCTGCCAATGCACACTATGCAGAGGATTATCTGGGTTCTTCAGGGAGATAAAATTAAGATAAACCTACATGGCAGTAGGAGCCTTTCTAACATGGCAGTGTTTGTCAAGACGGGCTTGTGATGTTGCATTTGGTAAATATGAGTGTGTTGTTTATCTAAGCTGGTGAAACATTACCACACTGGCGAATACAAATCAGAGTGGCAAGACAGTGTGGGGTTTTTGTGACACTGATGGAGCACAGATGTAAAAAATTTCTCCTGATAAACTGCACCTGTACTAAGAGAAATTCTTAGCAAGTGTTTTCTAACCTGCTCCATGGCTGAAAGGTGTCTTCCAGGATGATGGGCTTGTTAAATGCTCTGGGGACTTTTGCCTTTTAGAAGCACGGACGGTGTCCTATCACACATTTGTTCCTTGCCTGGAAATCCTGAAACTGTAGTTGTTTTTTAAAAGTTTTCTTGAGATTTATTATATTTAAAATTTCTAGATATTTTCCCGTGAGAGTGCTCCTTCCCCAAGGGTTTCTGTGCTGACCCATGTCTGGGCACCTCCAGCTTCAGCCGCAGGAGCAATGCTGGAAGAAGGAGGGGCTTCACTGGCACCCTATTTCAGCTTCCTCTTGCTTCTGCAACTTCTTGTGCGGGTCTCTTCCCCTTTGCCAACATTTTTCTTTCAATAGCTGGGTTGTCTATTGGAGACAGTCTTTCTCTGCGGGGAGTTTCTTGCTGTTACTGAAAATCAGGAATGAAAATGTGTTACAGCCACCACTGGCAATAAGTAAGGTTCACTTTCACTCATGCTATGTTTTAGCTGTTCCATTTTCCATGAAAATAATCTTTTCAGGGAATTGGATTATCCATGCAATTGAATTAAAAGGACTGGGATCTGACTTTCAGTTAATTGTTTAGTCTTGAAGATATTTTATTGTCTGCTGGGAAAATATTCTCTTTCAAACAGTACTTAGTTTCAGACTCTCTTACTGAAAGAGCATCCATAGTTAATCTTCTTATATTTCATGGCATAAGATGCTTTCTCCATATCTTTTGTCCTATGCTACTACTACTAAAAACTCACTTTTGTACAAAGTCAGGTCCTGTTACCGTAAGTCACGTGGAGTTTTGGAACTTTTGTGAAATTTTTTAAAGGTAGCTTATAATACCTAAATTATCTAAATTACCTAAATGAAGCCCCCAAATGTGTCAGGATATGAAGAGCTAGCTAAGAAGTGGTGAGGAAATAAAATACTTAAATTTACTTTAGATTATAGATAGGAGCATATTTATAAAATTGCATAAAAATGGCTTTGGTAGCAGAAGAAATTCAAGAAAGTTGATTCTTTTGGGTTTTGATCCTGTAGCATGCAATTCCCTGTGATCAGGATCAGTCACTTAATGAGACAGAGCATTCCAGGACAAAGCTAGAGTAAATGAAAAATGCCTTGGGCAGAGTATGTCCATGTTTGGGTTTAATAGTAAGAGGTTTTGGCGGCCAATATGAATTGCTAGTTCTGGGACACTTACTTGCACTTTGCTCTGGAATTCATAAATCCATCCTTAAGAATTTATCATTCTTTTTTAACAGTCCTTTACTACAATTAATCCCTTGATGCTGAAAATTTTTCTGCAACTTTCTTGCCCAGTATAACATAAAATTGTTCTTGGACTTTGAGATAAACACTGACAATCTGAAGATGTTCAGAGTTCAAATTCCAATTTATTTTCCTACAAGACCAAAAATCCAGCTCTGGGATCATCACAAAATCAGCATATAGGTTAGAATGCACGTGTCTGTGTGTGAGTGTGTCAATACCTCCTGATAAAAAGGGGAAATATTAAAACAGAATACAGACAGGAAATAGTCTTCTATAAGAAGCCCAGTAAATTCTGTTATGAAATTACAGATAGTGCACCATACAGGTAGCCAAAATAATTTTAAGAAGCCCAAATATCCCATATTTTACCAGACTCAATCTAAAAAGGTAATTTACAAATTCATACAAAAATGAATCCAGAAAATACATTAAAAAAAATTAGAAAGCAAATTTCAGCCCACCTTCCATTCCTGAAATTGCTTATTTGGTAGCCAAATTCCTAAAATCAAGGCCATAATAAATAAAAATGAAATTAAGTAAAATAAAACAATAAGATTATGAACAATATAATTTCCAAGCTGAGTTTATTTCATAAGAGTGAAAACAGATCCATATTATTAAGTGGACTTCAAAATTTCTTGTCTGAAATGACTGAATTCTCATTATATTAGTAGTTTTCTAAATGTTTTAAGGAGGGGTTAGGTGGAAACAGAATAATGCTAAATTAAAAAAGAAAAATAATGGTACTTTAAAAAGTGAACACTCAGGAGTTTCTTTTTTATTTGAAAAATATCATGCAGGAATATGATGATATATGTTGTGGGGAAGAAAATCCGAGTTAAAAGTTGTCAGGTGTGAATAGTAAAGAGACTTGAAAGGAAAAGGTCTGTCTTGTTAAACAGCAGTCCATGGTTTCATCACTTCCTTCGTTACGTGATCACTGTCACCTGGCGCTTTGGAACAGCCCTTGCTCATTAGTCAACAAATAATTATTAGCTACACAGTATTTTAAAAGTATCCTGTAACATTTGCCATATTCAAAGGAGGGTCAGTTTCAAGCCATCAAAGCTTGCAAATACCACTATCAGCTTTAAAAGATGATCTGTTCTGTTAATGTACTCACTGGGTTCCAGATAATTCTTGTGCACAGGCAGATGAACACTCAAATGCTATAGATTTATTAGAATATTTTTTAGCATAACCTACCATCATTGTTAGGTTTTTTTTAATGTAGTTATTCATGCTTTCTGAATTTTCATGTTCTAAGTTGCCACATGAATGAAGTGAGGTTGAAAATATGGCACATAAGCAGTGGAACAAAATTTTGGGCAGAATCTTGCTTGATTTGGCAGCCCACTGGCCTCACATAGATCCAGCATCAGATTTCTGGAAATATTTCATCTTCTTGAATGCCACATTTTAGGCATGCACTTGTGCAGTCTTCAATGCATGCTTTTGCATTATCTATAATATATTAACTTCTGCAAACATCAACCCTTTGAACAGAAACCATTAGCAATTCCTTATATAAATTTTACAGCAAGAAACATCCTGATTTTTGCAGAAGTTTGGGAGTGCATGCTGAATCGTCGAATCATGGAATACTTTGGGCTGGAAGTGAGCTTAAAGATCATCTATTTCAAAACCCCTGCCATGAGGTTGCTCACTAGACCAGGTTGCTCAGAGCTCCATACAACCTGGCCTTGAACACTTCCAGGGATGTGGCTGGCCTGGGGCTTTTTCCCAATTTGGTTTCTCCTATATTTGTACCCTAATCTCAGCTCTGCAAGAGGCCCCTAAAGAATAAGGAGGGAAGAGAATAAAACCCCCTCACCTCATAAAAATAGAGAGTTGCAACTAAAAAGTTTAAACTGCACTTACATTATGTGACAGTGTCCTTTGGTTTATACACCCAGGATGCACTGTCCCTGGGCACTGACTGACCAAAAAGATCATCATTCCCAGTTTCTTTCCAGACTTTTTTTTTGTGTTTCAATAGCAAGCTTCTCTCTGACTCCATATTTTCTTCTGTCTAAGGACAGCACCTCGGTAGAAAGGCAGATATTTTATCTCCTGCTTCTTGCCATTACCTGCTGAGTTTTACAAACTCTCTTTATTTCAAATAATGTGCTCCACATTCTTGTGTGAGCAATAAGGGCCTTGGGATGAGAAGGACACTTGTAGTTCTTGTTTGTGGTTATGTTAAAATTATAGGATCTCATCTCAGAAATCTCTATTATTTCCTATATCTGAGGTTATTTGTCAAACAGAAATTTGAAACTGAACTTCTCTAAATCTTCCCAGGATCTACATGAAGTCAATAGTGAATCTCATACATGTTTAGAAGAATGTGGAAATAAGTGAAAGATGAAAAAGGCAATTGTTTCCTTCAGACCTATGCCCTGGACCACAGGTTTTGTTGGTCAAGTGAGCTTCCTTGAAAAAGAATCCAATTAAGAGATAATCAGGAGTCTCTTTTGGGAACAGCTTTACAATCTTAATGACTGTCTACTTTTTTTTTCCATCAGTAGTAAATATTTACATGCATTTTCTCAAAATATTAACACATTACTATTTTGAGAGGTTAGTTTTTTCATTTTTTAAATTATCCCAATATGGAGTCTATTCCAACTGACTCAAGACACTAAAACCCCAGGCACTGAAGATAAAGTTTAAGATCTGCTTAAGAATGACCCAGTGAAGCTAGGCACATGCTTAACTACCTTATTGAACTGGAGCCTAGCAAATAGAGTAATGAATGGTGACATTGTAAAACTATTTCAGATCATTAGCTCTAGCGACTAAAAGTATAAAGAAGCACCTTAAAACAAGATCTATGTTTCTCGCTTATGTGCTGGTGATTTAATTTCCTTAACCAGTCATCATGCTCTGTCAGGATAAATATATTCAACATATAGTTATGTTTTTAAATGCATCAGCACAGCAATGCGTTCAGGGAACAATGCCATCCCTTTTGTAGGAAGCAATTTTCATATTGTAAGATCTAAGATGAAAGCAACACATAGCTCATTTAGGTAATGCTGCAGACAGACTCAGGTTAACTACAAAAGGCAGCTTGGCATGTCACCCACAGTCTCCAGAATTTCTTCCGCTGCCTGTCTGCAGCTTGAGAGGCTTTGTAAACTATGGGTGAAAAAGGAGATAGAAAGTGTAACAGAACATTTGGTAATGCTTGAAAAGCATTTTAATAATGCTGGAAAAAAAACCCCAAAAACCCCAAGGAAAAACAAGAGTGATTTTGACCAAAGTTGTCACTGGACAATTATGTCATGCAGTTTGCTTGTTGTATGTCACTTAAGCTATCCCTACTTCCTCCGCTTCAAATAATCTCTTCTGACACAACAGAAATAGTGCAATTTATTTTGCAGACCCTATACAAAACGTAAATCCAAGTCATTACTGTTTGAATCTCATATGAGATAATGTTACATGCTAAATTTGCCAGAAACACCAGAAATATGATGCCAGCTTTAGCACAGTCTAGCTATATTCCCATTCAATAGAGCATATGCTAACCATTCATCAAACTTTCTATGCGGGTTTGCGGTAGGTGCTTAAAAATATACAATTCTTTACCCATGCATATTTACTGTTACTATTTTAGCAAGATATTAAATAAAATGAAATAAAATTAAAGAAAATCCTAAACAATACATTTCCTTCTGCAAGCTGTGTGTCTGCTGGTGTTGTTACAGATAGTTGAGAGCAGAGTAGCGTGGGTTGAGCTCCCACTGCATATTCATTTGGGCTCATTAGGGCACAGAGCAGTGAGTCATGGCTGGGGCTGATAAAGGCAGGTGCTGTACCTTCCTTCTGCCCTGAGATTAGTTTATATTTTAATTATGTTTTGACAGTATAGTTGGCCTTTCATTAGTGCTACAGGGCTGTAACATCTCCCGAAGGAGGAACCAGAGCACAGCTTCCATCACATGTGGGTTTCCTTTGATACTCCCCTGACTGCGCCATGAAGGAACTGAATTCTGCATTCAGGCTGTAAAGGAGCAGCCCAGCTGAGCTCCACAGGGCACCGCTTCTGACAGCCAACTGGTGCTTTCTCCATCCCATTAAGGCATAAAGGGATGAAAAATGCAGTCTAAGCATCTGTGCAGGTTATTCATATGCAGACTGTGCTGTGCATAGGTGCTGGAATAGTCACTTGCCTCTGCTGCTGAGCTCTCATCAGGTGCAAGAACAGGTAGAAACTTGCTAATATATCACCAGGAAAACAAGAAGCATAGCAAAGCTGGTGAGATGGGGAGAATTATTTTTATCTGTTTTTATCTGTGCTGTTACACACAAGTTACAGTACTGCTTCCTCTAGGTCTACAGATAAAGGAGATGATGCTCAGAAAGTTTTACCTCTCTGGACTTCTGCTACTGCAATATTTTTGATGGGGGCTGCTTTAGCACTGAGTGATCACAAAGCCCAGCACCATTCAATCAGCCATGCAAAGAACTTTAAAGTCCTAGAGTTGTTTTCAGAGGGAGGAATGCTTGACCATATATATAGATCCCAGCTTTAAAAGTCCCAAACAACTTAATTAATAAAACTGTCTCAAAAACCTTTTGTTTTCCACATGTTCAATGTAAATATACATAGTCTTATACCTGTATGGCATTTTTCCTGCTGAATTATGCTATTTTCAGTCTTCCAATAAGCTTGTTAAATGCATGATAGACAATTTTTTTAAGGCTCAGGGATTTAGATGGCAATACAACATGAGGTACAAAATTATTTTCCTTCGCTTCATTCTGAAATTTAAATTACATTTGATTAGATTGGATTTAGAGCCAAATACTGTGAGTTAAAAATTCATTTTGGAGAAATCACACTCAATGCATCACCCGTTGCATTTTGCTCTTCTAAAATCATCTGCCATCTGTTGAATGTGTTATTAATAACTTTGGATTTAGGGTGTGATTTTTAACAATCAGTTGCAATGAATAAAATTGCAGCAGAAATTCCCTGACGCAATCTGAACTGGGAGCGAGACAATGGAAATCTGCAGCTAACATTTGTCAAGTTGGAAACAGGCCTTCTATTGTTTGGCTGTCTGCACAAAGTTTGTGCTAGGCATTATGCAAAGCCTGGTTGTTACCAACTGGGCTATCTGCAAAGCAGATTCTTTTTCAAGTATGCCATAAAATTTAAATAAAAAATATAACTGAATTGGAAACAAATTGTGTCTGCATGAAAGCTTTGTAACAATTCAAATTATAGTACCTTTCAAAGTGTGGTATTTGCCAATTAAAACAAATTCTGTATTTTCAAAAAACATGAAATAATTTTCATTGTGAAAATGAACTGATATATTAAATGAGAGAGAAATTACACAAAAAACTCTACTCTCCTGTAGAAGCCCTGTAAAATAGCTAATGCAGAAGAGCTACAGTGGTGTAATATGAAAATTGCTGCAGGTCAGTGCAGAGATTGAACCATAGACCCTTAGCTTCTCCCATCTCGCTTGGTGTGTCTTGTAGGATATTAAAAGTCTCATTGAGAGAGAACAGCATGTTGGACAAGAAAAAAATTAAATTAATGATGGTATATATGTAAGAGAAAAATACTTTGAATAATAAATTGAATAATAAAAAGAAAAATAGGAGCTGCATGCTTTTCTACCTTTGTCAAAAAAAAAAAAAAAAAAAAAAAAAAACCAAAAAAAAACCCAAAAAAACCCAAAACTTGAGCAGTAGACCTAAAAATGGAGAAAGATGAATTGCTGCAGAGGAAGTACACAATGCTGAAGTGGGAAAGGATCTGCAGCAAAAATCAGTATAATAACAGAAACAAAACCCCACACAACTAACATGTGCCTTCACTTGGGGTTGACACCTGTCACAGTATCATACTCAAAATGAACATGAGAAATCAAAGGCAGTTGTTGTCTAATGAGAAAAGATGTGCAAAGGAATGACCAGCTAGGTACCAGGAAAACCAACCATTATTTTTATCTGTTTTTATCTGTTATTTTTGTAAGAGTTATGAACAAATGACAGATAAAATCTTCAGTCATTTTTATTGTCTTTTATACCCACGGTCCTCACACAGAAAACATTGCTAACCCTATTGACAAAATGGGAAGAGATCCTGCTTCAAAATAACCTGTTGACATATGGAAAACGATGGAAACAAATGCTGCTGAGAAGCAGAAGGAACATCTGAAATGAATCATTTGAAAGCTGAGCATATGTAGGTGGATCTGGCCAAATTAGACTTTGCTAAAACGGGAAAAAAAACCCTTTGGAGGGAAAAAAAAAAAGGAAAAAGTAGAATGAGATAATTGTTAGGAAAGATAGTACTGTAATGCTTACAGAGAATGGAAATACTTCAGCTTACAAAGCAAAAGGCAGGATTTATGTGGCGGGAATAAAATCTTCCTTGGGAAAAAATAAATCTAGGAATTATTTCTCTTGATCTTTGCAATTCTATTAGATAGTTTTTAAAGCATATCCTGGTTAAGGTGAGGCAATCTGTTTACAATATATTTGTCCAAAATGTAAATTCAAAGCACACTGTGTTGTTTGCAGGAATCATTTAGTCAGCTGCTCTATTGACCTGACCAGGTGATTGCTCATGCAACACTGGAGCAGTTCCTGGTTTCATGCCATGAGTGACCACCAGGACAGCTGGGCTGAAACCCCAGAGCCTTCAGCACCAGAACAATACTGACTTTAACTGCATATAGAAAGATTTCCTTCTGCAGTAGCCTCTACAAAAAGCTTAAGACAACTGACCTAATTTTGGTTTCTAAAAATTCTTATTGGGTTGTTCTGAGAAAAAAATACTGGCTGAGCATATATAGACAAGGATACATTGATATATAGATACTTTTGACCATGCAAAATTTACTCACAGGTGTCAGCTAATATGAAATTTAATAGAAGGCAAGACACAGGATTTTTAAATTATGTTCCGTTGAACTTAACCGTGTGATTTTTTAAATGAAGTTTTATGTAGAAACTAGGCCAACTTCACATGCACTATGCACAATAATTTACCAAGTCGAAGAAGCAATGATGCAAATTACACAACTACAGAACTTCCTAAGAATCCAGTTTGAATCACTGCATCTGGTTTCCAAAACACTGTATTCTGAAAAGCAATAAGGTTTTCCTTATGCTGTTATTTGTTATAAATTCTCTGTAATTTGTTTAGTAAATTCTTTTCATACTGGTCCTAAACATTTATGACACCAAACAACATCCCTAAATTAGTTAAGTCTCATTTTCCAGACATGAAGCATCTGCTGCAGTCCTGATCTCTTCTGGCATCTTGAAATGTAAAAGTTTTATCTAATGTGCTCTTGAACCCTGCTATCTGCCAACTACAAACTGCATCCTTTGAGTTTTTTTTTTTTTTTTTTTATTCTAGAATAAGGTCTCTAGATATTACCTAGCTAGAATCATATCCTTAACCATGTTTTGCAAATCTGGGTAACAGATTTCAGGGATGTGTCTGGTGCCAATTTTTTTATTACAATGTGAATTATAACCATCTAAACCATCTGCACCAGTTATAAATTCTAAATATCTCTTTCTTTGAGATTTTTCTTCCACCTGGATCGTCTCACAAGCTTAAAGTGCATCAGTTTTGCTGAGCTCTTGTGTGAAATAAAGAATGTTGTTCCGTACATGCCTAAACTCTCACTTTGAAATATCTAGGATTTGTCACACTGATTAATTTTTTGTACAGTGTGTAGTTCTGCAATATGTGGTAGTTGAAAGACTTCCCATTTGGACTAGGTTTTGCAGGTGCAATGTAGTCTTTGATCCAATAAAAACCACTATTCCTCTTGGAGGTCAGCAGGGAGATTTTCAGAGGCCTCCATCTCGTAGCAGCTGTGGCCTTCTACAAAGCTGCAATTAGACCTTGTTCAGCATTGTTTGAAAATACCGATTCAGCATTTTTCAAAGGGGGTTTGGCTCCAGCAGGAATATATATTTACTCCTCACCAAAATCACTACAAATCCATCTTTTTTTTTTTTTTTTTCCCACAGAGGATCATTCAGACAATCATAGCTCATGGTCTTGAATAGCTATTATGGTCATTAACTTGCTTCTAGACATCTGCATCACAGCTTTGGTAGATAACAGGATGCAGAGACTACCAAAGTTTGCTGGAGTGAGCATTCTTTCAGATGCATATTGTACCAAGGCTTACATATTTATTTCCACTTGAAAAATCCATTATGTCTGTTAAACTCCATGAAAAGTCACTAGCACTGCACAGCCATGTAGGAGAACTTTTGAAATGCATAAAGTATTTTAGGAAAAGAGTGAATAGTAGACAGCAGTCAGACCAAATTCAGCTCTGTGGTACAACCCTTTGTTCAGAAGCAGGCATGAAAAATGATTAAAATTTATAAATATCTAAGTTGATGATGCATCCTATACCACCAAATCATAGTTTCCAAAACTTCAAACTGACTATTAGGAAAAAAAAGTGTTCTTCCTTAATTCTTGAACAGGCAATACTTCTCTTCACTGTCCCATATGGAGCACTAGGGATGCAACAGGGTGTTGGATTGTCTTGACAAGTAGATTTAATCTTTACAGTGTGTCCAAAAACTCTAGGCTCTCCTAAAAATGGGGGAGGAATATGTCATATCTATCTCAGGAAATCCTAGCTTGCAAACCAGTTTTGCTTGCAAAATTTTTGTGGTATGATACCCAATGTGCACACATTGAAATAGTTTTAACCACGGCTGCTCCAAAACACATTATTATGGTGAATTCTAAATGACTGGCTTGTAGTTGCATCTGTTGCGTTATTTATGATAAAGATTGTTTTCTAGCAATATTTACTGGTTTTTTTACAGGTGTGCTAGGTATGCATCCCAATTCTAGTTGTCAGAGTAAATATTTATATCTCAGAAATAATTTTCTGTTGCCTTTCTCTAGACCTCACCGTAGACATTGGGTTTTCCTCCTTCAGTATTGTTATTTATTTTACACATTCCTTTTTTCCTTTTGCTATGGCAGTATCTCTATGTTTTTTTCTCTTGCATTATGGCAGTATCTCTAAGTACAGTACAAGGCAGCACCACCTTATATCATTGCTACTGTAAAAATATAGGGCCACAATTCCAAAGCCAAAGTGGTTTTGATATAAAAAGGATAAAGACAAAAAGTAGGAAAAGTTGTTTAAGCAGTAAAGGTAAGTTTTACATATTGTACATATTTGCATCTGTGGATTGCCAGAGATTACTCCTTGTGGTTTCAAGGAACCAGGTGAAGGGCATTAAAGTAAGAAATCTGAAAGGACAGAAAAGGGAATTAAGTGCTGGAAAATGGGAAGCAGAGTGGACAGAGTGAATGAGACTGCATAGCTGAAAGCTGGGAAGAAACATCCAGCAACAAGGTCAGTGGCACAAATTTTGAATAACTGTAGAATTTTTCCATAGCAGAGGTACTCAGCCATGGAGGAGTAATGCAGTGCTACATATGAAATTCAAATGGAAGGACCTTTCAGGTAACATGAACTGACAAAACCTGTGAGGAATGACTGGTAAGGAGAAACGTGTCTGTTAATTTTCCATATCAATGACATCCTTTAGCTCTCTCAGTGGAAGCACAACCATGCAGCTGATGCTTTGTGTCCTGGATTCTCATGGTTTGTCTGTATCTCAGAAGGACATTCACCTAAACTGCTTGCATTTCTTGTAGTTCTACTTTTAAAACATTGTGCTGTTAATGTTTCATCCAGGAAATATTTTTATAAATCTTTCACATACTTTCAGCAAATGCTTGTGTACATTGGCTGGTTTCCTGGAATAGTTTTAAATATAATTCTTCTGAAGGGCATCTCCTTACAACTTAAAACATGCCTTATAGCAATAAAACTTCAATCTCCAGTCTTACCTACCTAAAGCATCACATGTTGATCTCACTTTATTGATGGGTAAATCCCAAAAGGGCAATTACAGAAGGCCCAGCTTGCTACAGAATTATTTAAGAGATAGTTAATGTAACATTGGTCGCTAAGACCTGCCACCTTATTTTCCAATTAAAATATGTGTTTATAATTTGTTCTTCCTGGTTAGACTCAGCTATTGCATGACAAGAACCTGGAAACCTTCCAGCTTTCACTCATCATTGGAAGATGGGTTATAATGTATTGAAAAACATTTAAGTAATGCAAAATAGGCCCTGTAAAGTCTGTCATCATTATCAGAGTTAGTATTTCATGTTAAGTGTTTAACCTCATCCCATTGTTCATCAAAATCAAGCTCAAGAAAATTGTGCACTGTCCTATGATCCGTTCCCTCTGCAATGAGCTCATGGCAATGCCAGGGTGCAGGCTAGCTCAGCAAACATCCCTCCTGGAGACAGCCAGCCTCCCCTGATATCCCTGCCTTTACTCAGCAAATACTTTGTTCCTTCACAGCTCTTTGGACACAGTTATTTCGCTCACATCAAGCTGGCTGCCAGTGGGTGGGCAGTTTGTTTGCCTTCTCTAAGACGCCTGCCAGGCTCGCCCCAGGAGAGCCTGAGGAGCAGCCCCTGCCAGAGGTCCTGCAGTATCAGCTGCTGGAGCCTTCTTGGGGCTCAAACAGGGAGCAAGAGAAATCTCCTGCAGGCAAATGGTAGGTTGTCTACCAGGAATTCTGTAGATGGAAGAAGCTGAATCATGGTCCATACTGTGATTGTAACTGCTTTCACAGCTGCCCGTAAACAGGACTTGAGGTACAACCTAAAGGGCCCTAAATGGTTCGCATGCAGATGCATACAAGTATACAATCAGAACAGGATTACACCTTCCTGCAGCCAGGACTTTGGATCACTCTCAAAATGATCAAACTTACTACTGTGTACTGTTTAGCTCATGCTTCCATTTCCTCCCTTATTGAGGAGCATCTGGGAAAGTGGCCAGGAACAAGCTGGTTTCTCCAAAAGAGACATTCAAGGAGCTCTCACCTTCTGCTGGCTTCCTCCAGGGCTCCTGAGACACAGGCAGGAAGAGGACTGAAGGTTGCATACCTTGCTTCAGTCCTCTCCCACATAACACCTTTCCTGAAAGCTCCTCAGCCTTTCTCGGAGTCTGCCCAAATGTGCATTCATCACACTCCTGGGTCGGGTGCAGTGACCTAAACAAGATCTGTAGGAGTCCTAATACTAAACCATTCAGCAGAGGTCTTTTAAAATCCAAATTACAGGAAAATAAAGGGCTGAGACTCAGAAATTTCAAGCCCAGGAAGAGAGCATGGAGCTGTTGATGTTTCAGCCTCCTTTCCAAGTCTTTCCATGGCAGCCCGGCTCATGAGGAAGCTGTGTTTCAGCAGACCCCCACACTGCTCCTGCTCAATTTCTGTGGTGCCAGTGAGTGTGGGTGCAAATGCACAGCCCAGCCATAATCAGGATGAACCTCCCAGACATCAGCTCTCCTGGCCACACCTGCAGAACATCACCATTCCAAGAAACTCGGGTGGAAGTTAACTTTGCAATGAAGTCTGCAGCCACTGATCAATCCCCCACTGTAGCCATCATATTTTCTGAAAAGTCCTTTCCTTAGGATTTTTTCTCCTGAGAAGCTGAGAGGCCTCAGGAACAAAATGTAAACAATGGTTATCTGTTGCTGTGGAATGCAACAGGTGCATCTGTGATTGGTCTCATGTGGTTGTTTCTAATTAATGGCCAATTACAGCCCAGCTGTCCGGACTCTCTCAGTCATTCACAAGCCTTTGTATTCATTCATTTCCTATTCTTAGCAAGTATTCTGATGAAATCCTTTCTTCTATTCTTTTAGTATAGTTTTAATATAATATATTTAATAAAATAATAAATCAAGCCTTCTGAAACATGGAGTCAACATTCTCGCTTCTTCCCTCATCCTGGGACCTCTGCGAACACCACCACACCCCACCTTAGATGCTACATTTGCATTTTGTAGACACAAATTTCAGGATGAAACTTTAAGCATCTTTTGAATATGGTCAGGCCTTAAGAAGTATCATAATTGTAGGTGCTTGATACAGAGCTAAAACACCTCAATCAAGAATAATTACTTTCCTATGTTGAGACTGTGCCATCTGCCTAGTCCTGGGAAAACATGGCTTACACAGCAGTCACTGGTGCACTTGAGCCCACTGGTGGTTTTGGAAACAATGATCTGAGTCATTTATTGGAAGCAGAACAGGGCAGAGACCACAGCTGTAGCTGTACCACTCCTCATTTATTCACACCGGCTTCTTTGGACAGAGACAAATGAATAAAGTTCATAGAATCATAGAAATGGTGGGAAAGGACCTTAAATATTTTCTATCTCCAACTCCTTTGCCATGAGCAAGGACACCTTCCACCTCTAGGTTGCTCAAAGTCATGTCCAAACTGACCTTAAACACTTCCAGGGACAGGTAGCCACAGCTTCTCTGGGCAAAGTCTTCCAGCGTCTCACCACTCTCACAGGAAAGAATTTCTTCTAATATCTAATCTAAATCTACCCTCTCCCCATGTAAAGCCTTTACCCCTGTCCTGCCATTACACATCCTTGAGAAAGTCCCTGCCCAGCTCTCTTGTAACCCCCTCCAGGTAGTGGGAGGCTGCAGTAAGGTCTCCCCAGAGCCAGCCTGCTGAGGTGCACTCAATGCCAGTGTCTTGTCACTGACAAAGATGTGACACAGGGCCAGTGCCAGCACTGACCCCTGAGCAACACCACTGGTCTCCACTTGGGTATCAAGTCTTTGATCACAACACCTTGAGTGTGATCATCCAGCCAATTCTTATCTGCTGCAAAGTCCATCCATCAAATCCATGCCTGTCCAATTTAGAGATAAGTGTGGGACAGTGTCAAATGCTTTGCACAAGTCCAGGTAAATTATGTCAGTCACTCTTCAAGAAGTTTTGTGGCTGTCATGAATTGCCTCCTTATTTTTCATGTGCTTTTGTTGCAGACATCTTTTTATGAAAATCCTTTCCTAGGATTTTTCTTCCTGAGAAGCTGAGAGGCTCCAGGAACAAAATGTAAGCAATGGTTATCTGCTGCTGTGGAATGCAGCAGGGGGATCTGTGATTGGTCTCGTGTGGATGTTTGGATTTAGTGACCAGTCACGGCAGAGCTGGCTCTCTCTCTGTCCGAGCCAGCTGCCTTTGTTGTCATTCTTTCCTTTCTATTCTTAGTTTAGCTGGCCTTCTGAGATGAAACTTTTCCTTCTATTTCTTTAGTGTAGTTATAATGTAACATATATATAATAAAATAATAAATAAAGCCTTCTGAAATATGGGGTCAGATCTACGTCACTTCCCTCATCCTGAAAGCCCCTGTGAACACTGTCACATGCTTTAGCACAATTTCCAGGAGGATCTGCTTCATGATCCTGCTGGGCACGGAGGTAAGATTGGCCTGTAGTTCCCCAGGTCTTCATTTTTTCCCTTTTTAAAAGTGGGTGTTATCTCTTTTCCAGTCAGTGGGAACCTCATGGGACTGCCATGACTTTTTAAATATGATGGACAGCTTAGCAATTTCATCTGCTGGCTCCCTAAGGGCCTGTAGATTGATTTCATCAGGTCCCATGGCCTTGTGCACTTTCAGGTGCCTTGGATGGTCTCAAACCCCATCTCCTACAGTGGGTGGTTCTTCACTCTCCCAGTCCCTGCCTTTGCCCTCTGTGATGTGGGTGATGCACTTGGAGCAGTTGCCACCGAAGACTGAGATCACTGAGTACCTCAGCCTTCTCCATATCCCAGGTAACCAGGTTTCCTTCTGGAGAGAGCTCACATTTCCCTTAGTCTTCCTTCCATCATCAACATAGAATATAGAAACTTTTCATGTCACTCTTGATGTCTCTGGCCAGATTTAATTCTATTAGGGTTTGAGCCTTCCTAACCTGATACTTGTAGGCTTAGACAATTTCTCCGTATTCCTTCCACATTACCTGTCTCTGCTTCCATCCTCTCTAAGTTCCCTGTTTGTGTTTGTCCAGGACCTCCTTTTTCATGCATGGAGGTCTACTGGCATTTTTTATTTACTTTCTCTTTGTTGGGATGCATTACTTCTGAGCTTGGAGGTGATCCTCGAATATTAACCATTTCTCTTGGGTCCCTCTTCCCTCCAGGGCTTTATCCCATGGTACCCTACCAAGCAGATCCCTGAAGAGTCCAAAATCTGCTCTCCTTCCAGGCAAGGAGCTTGCTGTGCATCTCCTCTCTGCCCTAAGGTTCTTACATTTCAGTGTCACTGCAGCCCAGGCTGCCCCTGAGCACCATGTTCATCCCCAGCCCCTCCTCCTGCGTGTGAACAAGGTCCAGAACAGCCCCGCTCCTCATTGGTTTTCCTATCACTTGGACAAGGAGGTTGTCACTAACATATTCCAGGAAAACTCATGCTAGAAATCCAGGGTTACTTACAGCAATGTCTAGCAGTGCAGCCTAGAAAGGACACACATGTGGATCTCACTAGTGGGAGGAGGTGAGTTTCCTGCAAGCCTAATCAAAGAAAGAGAAATCACACAATGTGATACCTATTACACTTGTGTGCTGTGAAACAAGCAAGCACATATGTTTTGTACTCAGCTCAGAGAATGATGTGTGTGAGCAGAAACAACTGTGCTGCAGCTCACCAGGATTCTGTTCAACACAAGATGATAACAAGTTCATAGGTATTTCCTGCTTAACAATTGCATGAATCAAAAGCAGAGCAGCACATGCCAGACATCAGCCAAATGTGGCCAGATCCCAGCCAGGGAAATACACCCTAGCAACAGATCATAAACCAAACACAAGAACAGCAGCACTGGCGACCAGAGAAAGAAAAAAGCTTTTGTAATTAATGGAGACACTCTGTGTAGTCAGGTGACAGACAACCTTCAGGATGGCAAGTGACTCCTTTGCAGTTATCAAACCAGCTAACTGAAAACCAAGAGCAAGAAAACACTCTTTTCTCTTTTTTCAGGAAGAAGTGCTGTCTTGAGATACCTCAAGGTCCAAATGACTACAGATGGGAGAAAACAGCTGCACCAAGAAAAAAAAAACAACTTCCTCTCAGCCCCAAATCAACTGGTCCAGGACATGCCATAATAGCATCCTGGTTCTACCATCATGATTTATTTTTTGGTATTTTCACTACATCAAAGAAGTGATTTAAGAGATAACATTTGCTGGAGTGATTGCTGCCAGAAAATGCATTGAGACCTCTCCCTTAGACCAACTGAAGCTGCAGTAAAGCCTGAAGCAGTGTTTGGAAAGGCATAAGTTGTCTCCTCTATGGCTGTTCAGTGAAAATGTTTGGGATCTGAAGTGCCATTAACCTGTCACAGCTTAAATTCTCCAAAATAGCAGAGGGGAGATGGACAGGAAGGGATAGAGGAACAATCACTGCCCTGACTCTGTCGCGTAGGAAGACGGGAAAACTCCTTTCTGGGTCTGTGAAAAGCTTCAGCTGAAAAAGTTTGAACATTTTATTTCAAGAGACTAAAAGCAAATATTTTGATATTTCATTTTGAAATAACATATTTCCTTTTGATAGAAACTTGTATCTTGTAGAAAAGAAAAACATGCAGAGCATATCAGTAGGAAACCAAAGCATTACTAAAAAATGTTTCACTTCAGTTCTGGGAGAAAAAATTATTACACATCTTCTCATTGACATGCCTGAAGTAATACTGGCTTTTTTGTTTGTTTGTTTTTGTTTTTGAGAAGAAAAGAAAAAGTCCTGAATATTTTTAAAGTTAAGCTCAATTGGAAAAATTATTTCAACTATTGCCTAATTTAGCTACATGTCCATTTTTGGCCAGGTTTTAATGGAGACCTGAAGAGTTGAGTGTAGAGACATGTCGCCCAAGACATGCACATTTGAAAGAGAAATTCCATTTTCCCCCTTTCTTTTCTTCCTTCCACCTGACCTTGTCTCAGAAATAAACCCCCAAGCAGACCTTATAGCCCCTCTGGTGCATGACCCAATTTGGGTAGCAAATCTCATCACTCCCATCCATCCTGCCCATATTGTCACCCCAGGTGCTGCTAGTGCTGAGCTGGGCAGCCCTGCGCAGAGGACCTGTAAGCAAACAGGTGCAGGCCTAGGTGGGCTCAGCCCCCAGATTTATTTCCAGGAACAGGCAGAGCAGCAGGTCACAGTGAGGGGGATTGCAGCAGCAGGACCCAAGGGACACGGTGCCACCTTAAAATGCCAGGACTGCACCTTCCAACCTGTGTCAGGACTCCAGGACAGGACTGCGTTTGGTAAATGAGCTTGACAGACGACCACTGTCTTTCCTTCCCTCTCAACAGCTAAAATTGCAATATTTAAAATGACAATATAGAGGAAAGTAAGGAAAACAGAAAAACAACTAATAGCAATAAAATCCCAGCTGGTGTTCTTTGCTCAGGCAGAAGGATCCCCGACCACCAATTTTTCCTTCTCTGCATTCACATGTCCAGCTCCTTCTTTTGTGTTCTCTGGTCAGAAACAAAGCCAGTAGGGAAGACCCCAGTGAGATGGAACAAGGACACCACTGAAGTTACCAAAATGAGACTGTGGCGATAGAACTTGCTTTTGGTTCATGCCTAAGCTCATGAGTGGCTGCAGGCAATTTCCCAGGTCTCATTTCATTAAAGTCATTCCCCAGGAGCTGGACTTAATTACTTCAGTGGGATTCATGTATGTTCTTAAGTATTTTCCCAAATCAGAACCTTAATTGCTCTGTGCCTTTGCTGCCCATCTGCAGATAGGTTTAATGTTTGCTTTCTCCTGCCGCCGACTGTTGAGATCCGTGTTCTCCCAGTCCAAGCCCGTCTCGCAGTCCCTGTCTGTTCAGCACTTTGCCTGATAAGCCTGAGGTTGCACTCAAGCTATTTTTGGGCCTTGTCACAGTTCACATGTGTAGAAGCCATGCTCCAAAAACCGGTGGCCTTTTTTGTGGCTTTTGTGTCTCTTACAGTGACAAAATTAGGTGCTTGTTGACTTGGGAGCAAGGCAGCAAGTGTTTTTTTTCACTTTAACACCATCACAAATAGAATAATTACATGGCACTTTGAGACAATTTGCTAAAGATGATCACACATTTCAAGAGGGTAAAATTACTTTATCCAAAGCAATTACAAAATAGCTAATTAGTGAAACTGACTGTGAGCTCTTACAAATGTGCTTTGTGGAGATGCTGCTTTTAGTGCCAGACAACAAGCCTCCAGTTTACGAGTTATTTTTCAGGTAATGAAGAAACTCTTGCAATGCAATAAACACATCCTTTTCATCTGAGATTTTCTTAGCCAAGATGTGCATAGATTCCCAAATTAATAAGTCAGTGTTCTTGCCACATGCCTTCCCTGAAGCCTCATTGCACCATTGCAACATTGTCAGGTGAGCAGTAAGATAATCGCTGGAGCAGCTGGGCAGCAGCTTTGGGAGAGGAGGGACAGCCAGGACATCATCACACTTGGCACAAAACAGACCAGGGCACCTCCCAGGTGAACGTGCTCACTGCTGTGCTCTCCCTGTGCTCTATCCCGTGTATTCAGGACCAGTGGCCACAGAAAACAGCTTTGGAAGAGCTTCCTAATTCTGATATAAGGGTTAATCACCAATTAATTCCTTCTGTCATGTCCCTGCATGCTGACAAAAGACCTCTAAAAAGGAGGTAAAAAGGGGTTACCTTGGTCCTGCTGGCTTGCTATGTGAGACAGTAGAATCCATGAAAACAGAAGGGACTTCATTTCATATTTAGATTACATTAACTGATAAAAAATGAACATGGGCAAAATTTCTTTACAAAAATACTACTTTAAAATTCTTTGGGGAGAATAATCACATGTGAAGTAAAATGCAGTTTCTGGGTCGTTGGAGTTTTATTTTCAGACAAAAGGTATCCATTACGTATGAAGTAATTGTTCAGCCTGTGAAATTAGTCTTAAACAGAAGTGATGGACAGGAGTGACATAGTTTTACAGAATTAATAAAATAAAAATTGGAGAGAAAGTGAGTCCCTGGGTTTTTCTTTTTTTTTTTTTTATTATTTTGAGACCTGTTAAAGCAATTGTCAGCAGAACATTACACCTCAGTGTAGATTTAGGGACATTTTGCAATAAATAATGTTTATAAAAAATCCAGACTATGACTACAGCATACAATTTTAAACAGTCTGTACACGGTCACTCTCAGACCGAGATCTCTCTTACTTGTGTATTTCACTCATATGATCTGATGTAAGTGGGAATAGGAAGAAAACACTAAAGACTCCATCAAAATCAGAGATAACACAGATAAGCAAGTCATTCTGTGTGGGTATAAAATTTCTTTCATTTCATTTTAAAACCACATCCACATTTAGGGCCCTCTTCATCTGTGTCATAAAAGCCAGAATTTATGTTTATAGAGCTACAAAATCATAGATATTTTGTACATTAAACTTCACAACGTGGAAAAATGGACAATTCTATTCCTTCTGCCCATAAAATTAGGGAAGAAACTGTGGAATATACAGGTGTATTTTTTAGTTATAACTTCTGTTTTACAAATTTGCTTGGGTTTTTTGATTGATCTTTTTCTTACAGATGAATGAAACCGTAGCAAATCTGTTTCAAAACCAAATACCTTCCTTTGGCTGTCTCTTACTCCCTGCAGGTCTCTGATAGCATTGTATTAATGCTGTAACTGAAATACAAGACCATTATGCAAATCTGATCTACAGGTATATAGCAAACTCATATTCTTAATAACTGGCAATTCCAAATATGACCTCCACATTTCTGAATACCAAATTATAAGCAGGCAGTAGATCTAAGGTGAATTCAGTCTAGGAAAACAGAATGAGATGAACTAAAAAATCATGGATTATTAGGCATTACATGTTTACTCTTAGCAATGACATCTTCCTTTGCTGGTTCATCCATTGCTCCAAGCAGTATTGTAGTAATGTTGCCTCCATTAAAACATTTGGCTACTTTGGATAGGTTCTGGACTAACTTACAGTTCATACATTTATCTTAGGCCAGAATGGCATGATTTTTGCCATCTCCACTGTTTTCATAAAGAAGACCTCATTCCTTATTTTTAAATGCATCAAGCAGCCATTAAAAAAATGTTTGGCTAATCAATTTATTTAAAACTTTTCATTCATGATACCTAAATAACTACATATTTACTCCAACATACTTACTACACTCTTCTAGTTTAAACTCTTTTGCGAGGAGCTGACCTTCACACCTGTCACAGTCAGAGCTGCATCACATAGCGTAGCTCACCCCTATTGACAGCCACAGCAGGATTTCCAAGTGAGACAAGTTGACTCGTAGACTTCAATAGCAAACTATGGTCTGGAGGATTTTCCTCCCTGTTTTCTTAATGTCTTGACAGTTTTTTTAACAAGCTGTTGAAAAGAAGCAATAAATCTACTCCAGTGCTGACAGGGACAATCCAGACAATTGTTTCTCTCTGACTGAGGTAGAACAGGTTTTCTTGGTTTGTTTATTTGTTGAACATTATCTAACACTTATTCTCTTCTGTATGTGAGAAATTTACTATGTGTTGCCCTCTGGCAGATGTTTGAGACAGTGTCATCCTACACTAAAGCTGTATATTTAGGCATCCAGCAGGGTCTAGACTTGGTAATCATCGTTAATCTATGTGTCAGCCTGTGGTTTATGTGCTTGCTCCAGCATAATAGATACTCTCTCACCCAGATGGGAGACCCACTTAACCCTAGAACATCACTAAATTACACAGATGCTGTACCTCCTAGGTCTTTCCTGTCAGTCCTGGAAAAGATATGGCACGTGCAGATTTCACTAAGCCAGCATTCTGGCCACCATCTCCATAGCTAAGGCTCTTTCCAACCCCTTTTCAGGTGGTCTTGTTTTGAGAAAGACAGCTGGAGGAAGCATGTCTTCATGCCTTAGCCCTGACCAGCATATGTATACCTTGCATGTTCCCCCCTCAACACCTCTGTAAATGCTGAGACAGATAAAACCATTCAGACTGAATGGTTTTTGTTCAATAAATATACCATTGCAATGGTATAGTATCATGCAAATACAATAAACCTGTTACAAAAATGTAACAAATACACCAAAAAATTACTCTTAAGATTCTACTATCAAAGATAAATAGAATTGCTCTTTACCATTTTTAGAAGAGTACATCCAGTCTTGTGCTCCTGTGTTCATTATACTCTCTGACTGGTCATAGTTAAACTTGCTGCATCATGGCCTTATCTGGGTTCATTGCAAACCCGACCACCTTTGTGTCCTGCTGCTCCATTCTCTTTCTATTTCCCACCACTTGACAGAATGCACTACCATGAGATGCAAACTGGGATGAAAATGGTATGAAAATACGTAAGAAAGAGTCTTCAAATTGCAGATGCTTCTAACAAAATAATTAAACTACAATGACAGCTGAACACTAAGATTAGACACAAAAATAAAGATGGTACTCTTTGACTTCTGCAGGAAATAAGAAACATTTTCTGCTTTCATTTCAGAGCATTAGAAAACATTCTCAAATATTTTGGAATGAAAGGCTGTTATTTCTTGGAGGGTGATATTTTCTCCTTATTCTAGGAGACTGACTGTGCTGGGGGAAATCTCATGGAAGGAGAGACTGCCTGATGGTGAGATGCCATCCAGACGGTAATACCTCACTGCCAGTTATGTAGACACTTTGAAATCTAAAAATGGGTTTTCACCAAGTGCCCTGTTGGCTGCTAACCTCTTCTCTGGTGCCATCAAAGTGTGCAAGTGTTTGAGATTTACCAGCAAAGCCCACAGAGACTGAATTCCCTGCTGCTGCACGCAAATAAATTGCCCAACGGTGCAACAGTGTTGAGATGGGTGGCCACCTCAGCCTGGTGCCTATTTGAGGTATCCTGCGCTCATTCTCCCTGCACTGGGAAGCTCTGCACACACCGGACTGGACTTGCAGGATGGAAGACTGCCTCCCCTCCACTGCTACATAATAGAATAGAACCATAAAATCTGAGCGTAGTTTGGGTCGGAACGGGCCTTTAAAGATCACGTAGTCGTCCGCAGATCTGGCTGCTCAGGGCCCTATCCAAACTGATCTTGAATGCTTGCAGGAATGGGGCATCCAATACTTCTCTGGGCAACTTAATTCCCTACATTTGAAGGCTTAGAGCATTCAAAGGAGACTTAGGAAGCACAAAGACTTATTACTTTGTAATACAGGGATTAGTAGTAAATAGAACATTCATTAATATGCAGGTCTCTCACATCTCAGATAAGAGCTGTCCTCCCAGCTACAGATTCTTATGGGCATTGACCCAAGATAGTAATAATGAATACAAAATTAATCCATACAAACTGAAAGAGGGACTACAACCTGCGCTGCTGCATAGACCAGCAGTTAGGAAGTGGCAAATGGCAATGGAAAAGACTAAAGGAAAGGGGGATTTGAACTTGAATTCTGCTAAAAAAAGGACAGAAATCCAAATTTTTTTAAGAGGAGATGATGATGATAGAGAAGATTTTTTCTGTCTGCATTTTGTAAGAAAGGCTTGGCAACAGGGCTAACTGTTGCCAGTTAGCTGAACATCTGAAAAGTGGAAGTCTGTACTCAGAGATGTGACTCTCCAGAGCCCTGTCCTCTACAGCATTTCCCCCTCAAATCTCTAGGAAAGATGTCTCCTCCCTGGTCAGCTTGCTAAAGTTTGTGTGTTCTGTCTTTGATGTTCAATCCCCCTGTACTTTGTAATAGCCTGTGGGTCTAACTTAGTCTGTAAATTACAGTACAAGCAGAACATTCAACAGGAAGGTGCTGCCATAATTCAAATAATAAGGCTGAAATCTTCTTGAGGAGCTATGCCAAAACATCATTTCACTCATTTTGTTTAATAGGAATGCCTGGTTTTCTAATACCAAAGATTCATAGCTGCAAAACCTAATTTATTTTTGAACTGATTATGTTGACATAGTTTAATTTTCTAAATTGGCTTAAGGTGAAATCTGTAGCATGAATTCTCCCTTTTCTCTAACCATTCAAAATACCACAGAACCAGCCCTACAAAACTGAACAGTCAGCAGCCAGGTTTAACCCCCATGCAGAGGACTAGCAAAGCATGCACAGTACTAAAGGATTTGTTATCAAAGACAGGTCATCTCTTCCTCAGCCAGCCTTTTGTCTTTGTTTCCTTCTACTGCATTATTGTCTCTCTCTCTCTCTTCAGAATGTGATAAAGAAATAGAGTTAGAGCAGCTATCCTCTATAAGCTTATATCCTTTCTAGCTTAAAACAAGAACAACCCTATTTTACTTTCCTTTTAGCTCAGCATAGCAGCATCAGGCTCCAATACTTTGTCATGCTGTTCTATAGCAGTCTAAATACTAGAAACCACAATTATTTTAGAAATTATTTTAGAACTTGATCTTTATTTTACTAAAGAGTATGGTTTGGTTCCTATTTTTCACATAAATCAACTGTTATGATTTCCAAGTTTATTTGGTATATTTATTTTTTCAAGTACCACAGTGAAAGCAGATCAGATATCAGAAACTGCATTCTGTTTCATCACTTTACAAATGCCAACTGTGCATATGGATGTTCCATAAGCTGTTATCACCAAAGCAATCATCTGTAATGGGTTGCCTTGTAAACACAAGTTGTGTGTATTTTTCTTTCCGAAGTCAGGTGAAGTTCTTTCATCTCAATTCAGATGTGATTTACTGTAAATAACTCTGATGTTGCTAAGAGACAAATTTCAAAACAAGTCCCAACTACAAAAGGATTAATATTAAAAAACTTAAATAGGTGTTCATAGTGTGTAGAACACACTTTAACACCCTTTGATAAGGCCAAGTAACTTTTTATTTGTGGGAAGCTGACTTGCCAACACTGGCAGGTCAGAGGGCAGTGGGTCTGACATGTTCCATACTGTACCTGTCACACACTCCAGGGATCCCTGCACTCCAGGAGCTGTTTCTCCATATGCCTCAGAGTGTGGGCTGCTCAAATCCAGAACAGTGGTGTGCTTGAGAGGCCTAGGGGAGGATCTCTTCATACGTGTAAAATTTGCTTTGTCTTCAAAAGACAACATTAATCTCACTATTAATGTGGAAGATAATTTGCTGCAACAAAGTTTTTTAACAGAAAATATGGAAATCAGATACTGAAAATGCATTCTAAGAGTCTGTCTGGTGCAAGGAGAGAAATGACACTACAACTTCCAGATGGGGCATTATATGTTGCTTTTTGGTAAACAATCTAAAACCAATCCTCCTTCATTTTAGCCCTTCCTCCTTTTCCAGTATGTATGCAGCTTTGCCTGACCTGGGTAGGGAATAAGGAACCACCTTTTGCCTGCCTTAGGGTAACAATGTAGATGCTATTTGGGAAGAAACAAAGAAGCTTAAACTCTTGAGCGAGATAAGTAGCGGCACACTGATGGGAAAGACAAGAAAAAGATGAGTAAGCTTTCTAGGTGTCTGCGTGAGAGCCTTCAAGTGACAGGTGCTTTATCTAACACCATTCTAATATGTATCCATTCTTTTTTCTTGTACCCATTGAAGTATAATTGAGAAAGGTACCTTAGGACTTATTGCTAAGTGCTAACTGCATGGATGCAGTTTCACAAGACACTCCTTTTGATTTATCCAAAGGTGGTAGTTAGTTCCCATGAGAATGAAAAATTAACTTATCACCAAGGATTTGAGAGAGGATTGAGGAAGCAGAGTGCTGAGAACCACAGGAGGTTTCCTGAAATCAGGCTGCGGGCACTTAATAATCCTGATATGCCTCCATTCTTTTTGGAAGTTGCTCATGCTTGACCTAAATTGCAGAGGCAATTCACTTCACCCTGTTACTTTCTTTACAGATATAGAATTTGAACTTCTAGAAAGCAAACAGACATTTTAAATTAAACATTTGTATTAGTGTTGGGGCCATGCAGATAATATGAATGCTGGTTGAGGGAGGGTGCAGCTGCAGCCAGGAGATCTGGGAAGACTCAGTTCCCCGGTCATGAGAACAAGCACATGGAAAAGGATGTATAGAAGATGAAGGGTTCAAAGTGATGAGGAAGAAAAAAATTACAAGAAAGATTAAAAGAGCAGGAACGGGAGGGTCAGACCACATTGCCATGATTATAATTACAACTGTCTATGGTAACAGTAAATTAATTGGCAGTACATGCAATTCATGATGTTTGGATTGTCATATGCCTAGAGACAACAAAGCAGAGGAAGAAAAAATGTATGCAATTTTGGAGTGCTCAAATATCACTACAAAAAGTACCTGGAAGTACATGAGAGGCCAGAAACATTCTCCACTTTTTACTATAGCAACAGACTTCATTTATAGTGTTCAAGTCAGCTGTGAAAAATGAGAATTAAATTAACCCAAGTTAACAGCATTGGACAGACCTTCCTGAGATTTAACAAGCTTTGGTGAGCAGGTACTTGCAGCCACAGTGACAGAGTGCTAACTACATTAAGGTCTGGTGTATCCTTTGGCAAGTGCTCCTCTTGCCATATGAAATGTTCAGGCTGTTTTTGAATGAACAAGATTTCATGACAATCAGAATGAAACTAATTACATCTGTTTGATAGTAGGACCTATTTCAAGATAATTTGCAACAAGCTCCCTAGGGAAGTTTTCCCCTTTGAAGTGCTTCTTACTCCAGGGTTGCCTTTTGAAGTAGCTCCCCCTTTGGATTGCTTTTGAAGTGCTACTTTTTCCTTTCTTAGGTCTTTGAGTTCTGCTTTGTTGCACCTTTCACATTGGAGGTTAACAACTGAAGATCACTGGGTAGAAAGAGTGACTTTGATTTTGACCAGTTTCTCTCTCACACCATGCAGGAAGACCTGCCTTCATCTCCCCAGAAGCAGCCAAACAGGGAGGATCAGGAAAGCTACTCATTCACCTCCCCACTGGCACCAGCTTCATATGTAAACTGGCCACCATCCAAATCAAGGTGCAGAAATGTCTCCAGCTATCTAAAATGCTTGTTTTGCATGATTGCAGAAAAACCTCTTTTTTTTCTTTCCTTTCTCCCATCATCTTAGGTATCTGGTTTTCTCCTCTTCTTCCCCGTGGTATAGGTCTCCACCTGCCATGTGGAAAGCCCTTAGTTCTGAGTGAGTTTGTAAAGCCACCAGCTGTGAAGAATGTTTTGGAGACAACACTTTACTCTGGCAGTGAGACATTCTTATCACTAGAAAGATATCAGCTCCCACACCTTCATCCTGACTTGAGGGCTTGGAAATGCTCTGAACAGAGAGAAGGAAGCAAAGGTTTGAGGCTGCAGAAGGTTTTTAGGTCAGATAAGGCTGATATAAGCCTGAAATAAGTCTGTGTTTGGGAGGCCTTTCTATCAGTGACCTGAGAGGAGCCTCTCCATCCCTTCAAAGCACTCTATCACACTTCACTACATGCTATATACCATCCTGTGGGGACAGATTGAAACAGGGAAAATATAGGTTAGGTATTGGGAGGAAATTCTCTACTCTCAGAATGGTCAGACACTGGAACAGATTGACCTGTGAGGGAGGGAGTGAATGTCCCAACCCTAGCAGTGTTCAAAGCCAGGCTGGATAAGGCCTTGAGCAACCTGATCTAGTGGGAGGTGTATCTGTCCATGGCAGCAGTGTTTCAGACTAGATGGTCTTTAAGGGCCACTTCAACTCCTTAATGTTCTGTGATTCAGTGATTCTATGCTGTGACAGGAGCTCACAACATTTGTGTTATTCTGCATGGAGTAACCCACCAATTTTTATCCCAGCCTTTATGCCCCAGTGGTTTTGGTTTCCACAGTTTGGAAAGCCCTTTTGTCTCTAGATGAGATGTCCTGGTGTGCAGTTTAGAAGCCTTCATCCACTTTCATCTCCCAGAGTAGCAACCAGATGTGCAAACCTCTGCTTCCCTCTGTGACCAGAGACAACCCCTGGCTACCACTGAAACTGGCCTGGGTCTGGAAACACTTGACTGCTGCTACCCCAAGGCCAGAGGAAACAGGATATTTTTGACATGGCCAGAGATATTTCCGAGGCAGGAATTGAAGGCAATTCCTCATGGTTGTGGTCCCTCCCTGGTTCATCTCAGGAAAGCAAGTGTAGATAAGAAGACATAGATGCTGTGTGGGGATAGGTCATGGATAGCTGTCCTCTAAGGCATCACTTCATTTCTTTTTCTCTCAAACTCTCTACTGCAACCTCCTGAGCCATTTCTCCCTCTTCTCTGCATGGGCACCAGTGTGTGGTACCGACCACCCCAGCCTCCCCCCACAGCCAGGCACTGCTGTGAGGAAAAGGTCTCTTGTGATGCCAGTAGAGAAGGGCAAGGTCAGCCGTGGAAGTGGACCAACACTGCTGACATCAGGCACTTTGCAACCTGGCCAGAAAACCAGCATGGAATAGCAGTGCACTTCTTAAAGACAAACTGCTCTTTGAACAAGACAGCAAACTGACCACCTGTCAAAACAGCAAATGTTTCAGGGCTTCACTTATAACACTTTCCCCAAGTAATGTAGAGGATATGAAACTGGGCTCAGCAATCTGGGCTGTAGGTGTAAGAACACAAAAAGCTGGCTGACGTTAATTTAAGAACACAGTGCTGTCTAAAACAGATTTTAACAACTTACAAAATGTTTTCATTTTAACAGGGTCATAATTGAAACAGAAACAAATGTGCCCCACAAGCAAAGCAATCCAAAAAATGTGAGAATTGGAAATTTTTTTGGCTCTGCAGAGAAACCAGGTTAAATTAAATCAGCATAGCTGAAAATACTGAAACAAATGGTAAAGAGAAAGATTAAATATTATATAAAATGGCATAAAATCAGTGGAAATTCCTCTGCAACACTGTCATTCTTGTTATCATACTAGTAATGAAAATGCCAGGGCCTTTGAAACACAGAAGAATGCTGACAACACCACACCCAGAACTGAGAATCTTCTAATTCATCTAGTCAGAGATCATAATTAGCATTAGTATAAAATTGTAGATAAGTTATTATCTTTCTACCACCATAATGACTATTTATTAGGTATTTTGGTGGTTATGTCATAGAAAGTTTAGTCATTAAGTCTTCTGTATTTAAACTGAAGCTTTAGTTTCATGTTATTTTTTCCTGGTACTAGTGTCAGTGTGAGGAGAATATTTCCTCCCTGTCACTGCTACTGTCCCTGCCATTATGCACTCTCACTAGGTTGAATGAAATGTTTGCAGATCCACAAGAAAGTCAGTGAAGTAAACTGATGCTTTTGAGTTGGGGGGAGTCTGAAAAACATATCCCTCCAGCAATGTCTCCAGAGAAAACTTCCTATGAATCCATAGCCTCAGAGATTATTCAACATTCTCCATCAGCATTTGTCAAGCAGGGATACATGTGTGTATTATGAATGAATTATCTATTGTCAGGGAAATTATAACACTTTCTGGGCCACCCAGGTTGAGGTAGAGTTTCAAAAGCATTTTTGCATATCAAAAGCTAACATTGAATCAAGCAGCTTTTCACTAGCAAGAAGATCATAAATTGATAGCCTAATTAAACCAATTATCCAGTCTTTAAGCTACAGGAAACTCCCAGTGTGGCATTTACACTCTGTTGAATTCCCAGGGAAGCATGAGTTCACCGAGCTTTGGCACAATCCAGGGGGACGACATTAGAGGGAGGAGACTGCTCAGAAGCAGGGCTGTAAGTGCCCCTGGGCTGGTGCCCAGCTTGCTGAGCAGAGGAAGGCAGGCTGTGCCACCCTGCATCCTGTGCCCACCGCCATCCCTCCCCGCTCCCTTCCGCAGCCCTGGTATCCGCCGGACATCCTGCCGAGCCAAATGACCCAAATGCAACTCCAGACAACCCTTTACTCCTTTCTTCCTTCTGGGATTCCTTTTCTGCTGTTTTAGTGAGTTAAATCAGCCTGTCAAAAGCTGAAGCAAGGTCCAGAGCTCGAGCAAGATGCGCACAGATGAGCAGCCAGGGGCAGACATGGGGATTGGGTATGTGAGGTGAGAGCTGCTCCTTGATTCTTTGTACCTGCTTTCCAAATCTAGAACACTTTAAAGAACTATTTCTAGCATAGCACAATGAAACTCGTTTTATTTTTTCACCTCAGCAGGATAACCAGAGAAATTCTGCAATGTCATCCTGCACCAGGAGCAATGTGCAAAGAGGAATCCTCTTAGGAGTGTAAGCCTTATGTACTCAGGAATTTTCCTGCCACCGAGCTGACAGGATCTCTTTAGAGGTCTCTAACACTGACAGCCAAGTTGTGGGGAGCAGACCATCACTGAGATTGCTTAGACAAACTCAGTGGCATGAAATCAAGTGATGGGAATGAGTAGCAACACTGAGCATAAGGATCTACCTACTCACTTGTGACACTACCTGATCAGCTGACACATTGCTCAAAATGCTGCTGTTGGCCCCGTGCATGTTGTCCTTGGTGCTCCTAACACACGTGATGCTGCAGCAGTCACAGCAGGAGGAGGAAGGACTGCAAATCTTTCTGAATCACTCTAAGGGACTCACCTTAGTTTCAGCCCATCTGGGTTTAAGTGCCAATTTCCTTGGCTTCCTCAGTCACTGAGCCGTGGGCTCTTGCATTAACTGGTGGGGGGGCTTTGGGAGGCAGATCAGGCTAGAGGTCTGCCAGAGGTGCCAAGAAGGGATATTTCCTGCTGCTTCTCACATGTATTCCCATCCTGCATCTTCAGGATGTCTGCACTGCAACACAAAACAGAACAAAATTTACTTTCTTCCTTTCACAATCACTGACACAGAAGCTGAAACAAATTGGGATCATCCCTTGAACTAAGCACTAGTTAAAAGCAGAGAGTTTCAAAGCCAAACAAAAAGATCCTGGATCTTTTTCTGATGATGAAATTACTTGAATGTATGAATTTGAGTTATTTCACAAAATGGTTCAAAATGTATTTGTTATTTGTCTCAAGGTATTCTGAATCAGAGAGCTGCTAACACAGGCCCTGGGACACATCACTCACCCTGGCCATAAAAAGCTGCAGAACAAACAGCAGCACTCATAAAGCATATCCACTGGGCTCTGGCCAAGCAGTCAGTGACTGTGATAAGGGAGGTGGCTGAGTGGGAAAATTAGTTTGATTAACTTTATCAGCAGGAAGGTGAGGAGTGGAAAATCCCTAAGCAGGAGAACAAAGGGGCAGAGGTGATAGACCAGCAGCTTGAAGAGCAAGGAGGCTTTGGGCAAAAAAGAGGAACAAAGGCGGGTGCCTCCATGGAGAGGCCTTTCTTCCCCTCCACCACCAGCCAAAGAAACAGGGAACTAGCTGGAGGAGATTTCTCTGTGCTTCAGGGACATGATCACGTGGAGGCTGGGGAGAAGGGGTAGATAAAGGGAGATGAGGATTACTGGCCTTAGTTGGCTTTCAAACACATAATCTCTGGATTTTCCCAGGCATGCCCACTTTCACTCTCTGCACAGAAAGTTTGTCAGGAGAAAGGGTGAGCTTTTTCGTCTATTAAACATGTCTGGCCATGTAAAAAGAAGGACAAAGATATAGAATGCTAATGGAAATGCCAGGTGTCTGTAAGTCTGAGAAACAGCCATCACAAAGGGCAGATTGACTACACAGCACTAAAAGGCGGCACTGGGGTCTCCCAGACAGACTGAACTTCACAAGTAGGCTCTGTATGGTTACTCTGCACATGAGCTCACCCCCAGCACAACTCATGCTCCAGAGCGTGCAGATATCATGTGTTGTCCTGGCAGATACTTATAGGCTATTTGAAAGGATGCTCCAGAAAGGTGCAGAATGCCAGGGGTTGTGATCTGTTTCTCCTGTGCAGTCTGTGGTCAAGTTGAATTGGGCCAGAGTCCTTTGGAGAGCCTGGGTGCTATCCCTTATTTCTATATTAGCTTCAAATATCATATTTCTTTACACATCAAATCAGAAGTTAAACTATAAATTAAAACTCTAATGCTATTTCCTTGATAATTAATGCTTTTTTCTGTCAAGAGTGTTATGATGGAACTTGGGAATGAATAGAGTATCATGGTCCATTTTCATGAAGACTAGGAGCACAAAGACTGTGCCCAAGAAGTATAAGAGAGAGGCTAAGAAAAACAAAAATAAATAGTGCCTCAGTGCACCTGCAAGCATGAGAGCACATAGCTTGAACATTCTCTCAGCAGACAGCAGGCTGACAGATAATTAGGAGGGGAAATTGTGTTACAGCTTAGCTAATTGCTTTTCATCAAGAAACATTAAATATCTCTTCCAACATGTGAGGAGAGTGAAGCATAAGACAGGGAACAAACTCCTCCAAGGTGACCCACTAAGTGAGATAAGAATACACTCCTCATTCCAAATTCTCACACAGACTGACCTGCAAAAAACCGTCCCTTGTGCAGTCACCTTAGCAAGGCTAAGGACACATCACGGTCACTATGGAGAGCTAAAGGTTCAAGGGCACTTGAAAGATAGTACTGTGACTATTGAGGCACCAGGCTCATGGACTTTTTCAGACATTGCTGTGGAAAAGGCGATCTCAAGATAATCATGATTAAAACAAAAGTGAATTGTAGTGAACTAGCAAAAGAAATAAATAGCAGCATATGGAACAAATACACTGGAGAGCATGACCTTCTGTTATGATGACTTAACCTGCTCCAGGGAAAAGTGTGGCACTGTCCAAGGCAAGCTGCTGCTCTCACAGATGCGGTCTGTCTCAAAAACACTTTTCCCAGGCAGATTCCCCTTCTGAGGAGGATACTGGTATGTGGTCAGTGATGCTGCTAGTTTGCAGCCAGTTGTCAGGAAAACATTCTTGTCTTTCATCTTGTACAAATGACCACAGCATTGCAGCCATTTGATTTCAGTACTTTTGAAAAGACATTTCACCCCTGAGTAGTTCTTAAGTGGCCATTCCAGCTTGCATGTTGTTCTCCAAAGAGAGCTTTTTTCTGCATAGTTCTGGTTATACAGGATAATAAATTCTGTGTTCTGCCACCGCTGAGGATGAATCCTGGCCTTGGGGACAGAAAGTTGCAGATAATTGGCACAAAGTGGATAGAAAAAGTGGTAAAAGCAAGAACACAGTCAGGACTAGGATGAAAACTAGCAAGACACAGCAAGCAGCAAGCCTGGGAAATATAGATGGACAGGGTGCAGTTTACATCTCTGTGGCCCCTGAATTGTCGGAAGACCTCTAAAGTACACATAGTTACTCTCTGGTTTTGACAAAAGGAGCTTTAGAGGAATATAAAAGTATCAGAGGATTGTAAAGGAAAGTCCCAGGCTGGACCTTAAAGAGAACAAGGACAGCACAATGACAGACACAAATCAGAATAGTAAAAGACTGGGTGAAGCTGGGGCCCCCATCAGCTCGCAGGAGAAGGAGATGTGGTTTGCAGTCTCATACTGCTCATCAGATGTGGTGTGCACTGATCTGCAGCCCTGATCTCTTTGTGTAAATGGATTGCTCAGAGAGGATGTGAGCACTCACTGCAGAGGGAGCGAGATCATTTATTCCTGCAATGTCACTGCATGACACCACAAGGATAGTGTTCCTACAGCACAGCCTCTTGGCAATACCATTCTGCTATCAAGCATCATAAATCCTTTTGATGAAGGGCAAGATATTAAGTGTGTGAAGCTTAGCTAGAAATGCATTAGAAGTATATGGGCGGTGTTCCCGGCTTCCTGAGTTCTTTCCTGGGATGCCTGTGTAACCTTTCCTGGTGTCAGCTTTCCTTCAACCTTACGGTATCTTAGCAGCAAAATAAAATATTGTGGAGTGACTTCATTCATTGCCTTTACCTCTGGGAGTCTGCAGTGGATTTCTCTCAAGCCTAAAGATGGTGGATGGATGGAGAACAGGTGTACTAAACCACCCTGTTCTCCTTTATGTGCTTTATCCTAGAGCTGAAAGTGTTCAGCTTGGAGCTGTATGTCAGCATCTCAAACCACGAAAATCTGACAGTCTGGGAATCACACACGCTCCCAGAATAATTGGTTAGCCATGGTGATTATGCATGTGCTGTGGCTGGGAAAGGGACTTACAGGGACAGGCTTTGGGAAGCACAGATGATTTTCTAGGAACCTCTCAAATGCACAGGATTTTGTTTTGGGTAGCAGAGCTGGTGCCGAAGTAGGAAATAACTTTAATGATAGCATTGGCTTCTGAGACTGTTCAAATAGTGAGTCCAGAGCTTTGGCTGATGCACCACTTGAATGACTCTGGTTTTATCCAAGTGAGTGCACAGTTAGGAATATAGTCTTATCAAGAAGGATGGAAAAAAATTATTTTAAAGTAGTTCTTTCAACCTTTTTCAATAATCTTCATTCTGGTGCAAAAACCAAATGCATTAGCATAAAGCACTTTCCATATTGACCCTTTAAGCTTTGCACTGGGCTGAAATAGATACAACTGAAAAGAGTTTTCAGAGGAAATTTCTGCCCCATGGCTACTGTTGGTGTCCAGGCTGCACATGGGAAGTTCTCCTGGACAGGCTGGCATTTTGCTGTTTCTTGGCTCTGGCTTGCTTAGCAGGCACGGAGAGCAGGGGGCAAAGTTGGAGTTCAGAGGTTGAGGAGTTTGTTTGACTTCTAACCAGCAGCTAAGATGGGGCTTAACCAAGAGTGTGGGCATCCCTTTAGCTTCCTTTAGTGCTCTACAAATGTGTGTCATTAACAGGGATTTGTGTGAGAGAGTTGGGCTCTTGCAAATGGAAATGGAAATAAATACCTGTAAGTAAATTTTGGCCAAATGCAAAATAACACAACAGAACTCAGAAAATCCTGCTTAGAGATCATCTGTTTGTTTTCTTCCCTAAAAATTAAAGGAGATGCAATGGGCTCTTTAGAGAATTCTTTCCTAAATGTAGCTTTAAAATAACTTTGCCTGAGTTAAAAGAGGTCTGTATCTTCACAGTAGGCCAGCTCTTGCCTGACTGACGGTGAATAAATAAGCTGTGTGGTTCTACAGGGGGGGGGGGAAACAAGGATGACTCCAAGCCTTCAAGATCAGCTCAATCTTCAGTATAGATCAGAGAAGTCTGTTCTGATCCTGCTCAGCTGATGACCAGGGCATAGAAGTCACACACCTTTTATATCCTGAAACTGAACTGACTGTGGGGATGCATTCCATTTGAGGACAGGCAGAAAGCCATCACCCTTGTGGTATCAGAGACCTCTAGATAAATTTATGTGTCTAGATAAATAATTTAGCTTTCTAGATAAAATAATTTAGAGATTTACCTAGAGTAAAACCATCTGCTCATGTCCGATAAGGTCACACACATTTGCCTCATCAATTTGGACAGTATGTTTTTTTGAAGAAGCACACAAAAATTTTCATTTCGAACCAGCCACATTTAATGTAAGACTTAATTACTTACTTAAAATTTTTAATTGGGAGCACTTGTATTGAGTAATATTTTGAATGTTAATTTTCAAGTAAACTGAACTGATATGACAGCATTGCAGTTGTGCAGAAAGAAAGATGGTTAAAAATAGCTGTAGCATTATATCTGTAAATAAAAGCCATGTGCTTACCACCTCCACGTCCAGCATGACTGTGCCAGTTCAACCACATCATTTCAATGCCAGATGGTCTGTGCAAGCACAGGCTTGTGCTGAATGAGGACTAGAGTCCCAGGGGTAAGGGAATCCCACAGATGAGGGTGGGAATTGCACTGCAGGAAATTGAGAGGAGTGCTTTGTGTAGGGAAGGTGCCACTGGGAGAGCAGAGATCAGCAACTGGCAGGGAGCAAAAGAGACAGTCACACAGAGGTGGGGAAGGCAGTGCTCACCTACCACAGGCGAGGTCTGACTGGGGAAAGGATGACTAGAACTCAGGTCCTGGGGTTTTACTCTCTGTCCCCGTGGTAGATCCTCCATGTGCCTCAGGCCTTACACAACTTTGGTATGTAAAACTCCCTGTGGAGGTGGCTCAGCGTCTCACAAGACAAGACTAGGCTTTGTCCAGCATCAATAACCACCACACCATCCTCCCTCTCTACTACAAGAGCTAACAGTTATTTCTTGCTTCACAGCACTCCTAAGTAATTGAATTTTTAGCAGATGTTCACATGTTACTATCAAGAATGTTCACATGCATGTAGAAACATATGCAGATAGAATTGTGTTCATTACAGTGTTTGGATAATACGCTCCTTTGATGGGAAAACTACTTGACTTCAGTTTTATTTTCATGTTTCCTTCTCTTATTGCTCACTGTTCAGCACATGCCAAAGCCACTGTTTAAAATACTAAAGAGTTGCGTGTCAGATCTAATGATCTAGTTAATGATCTAACAAATAGATAATTAAAAAACCCTACTGTACACATTTGTGTTAGGAAGATAAAAATTGCAATCACCATCATTTTCATTTTCTGTTTTGTCTGAACTGAAAGTATTCCACCTCCTCCCTCCTCCTCTTTAAACACCAAAGGAAAAAAAACCACATCTCCTTTTGTTCCTCAAAAGTCTCAATACCAGAGAGTAAGGGAAGTTAGCTTCTGGTCAAAATCAGCTTAAAAGATTTATGTCACCAAATATATAAAGAGGGATCTTGGGGCAAGAAAATGATGAGTTGTAGGAAAGTGTTGGTTGTAAGAAAGTGCTAACACATTTATTATAGCTCTAGGGAAAGGTGTATTTTACATTCTTATCAGACCAGCTGTTAAACTACAAAGGCACTAAATTTTGCAACCGGGTTTGAACACCCAGACAGAGTCACATGATTGACACAATGCTGAGTTTATCAGATATATTTTTTAACTATCAAATGCCTTGTTACATTAGACACAAAACTGAGGAGTGTGGTCATTATGGCCTACACACAACAGTGGTATTTTGTCTTGTATTAATTTTGTTGTCAAAGATACAGCTGTTGTAGGAAATATTTTGAATTTTTAGTACCATCTGGTGTGCTGAAAGAAGAAGAAATGCTTTAAACTTGGCATAAATCCATTTTCTAAGTGGGTAATATTGGTGCTTTGAGAAAGGGGCTGTCAGAGCAGGGGAAGAGAGGAGTTGTTTATTGGGGCTGTTTTCATTGCTCTATTGCACTACAAGCCCTACCCCACCTCAATTAAAACAAACATGTTTATGACTCTTACAAGGTCCTCAGAATGACTTGTCATTGCTAGCTACATTTGCATTATCAAGCCTTTTTTTCAGGGTTCAGGATTTAGCTATCTTGGGAAATGACAGACATTGGGATTGCAGAAGGCAGCAAATGGAGAAAGCTGAGACCTTACTCTGAGGCAGTTTTAGCAGCCTCCCCATAAGATTAATTTGATGGCCTCTCTATAGTGCCTGTACCTCTATTTGCTTCTACACATTGTCAAGGCAAGCAAAAATCTTACTGCTTTAACTCCTTTTGTTGTGCAGATAACCGATAGCCAGATAATTAGATCGGAGAGACATAAATGAGCATCTGCAGGAATGTTGGATGTGTGTCTCTATGCCGTGTCTCCTACCCAGAGGAATCTCCTGTGGGGGTGACTTGGCTTAGAGGAGGAGCAGCAGCTCTGATGCAATAGCACATTTCCACATGGGAGCCCTGAACTCTGCATTCACAGACTCTCCAGGGAAACTATGAACATTAAGACAATATTATAACCACAGAAACTGAAGACAACAAAAGTTAAGCAATTTGTTCCAAGGCAAAAAAAAAATGAGATGAAAAGTCCCATGTGCAAATATTTTCATACCATCTTCAAAAGTCCTTTTGAGCAAAATACAAACCTCAGTTTCCAGGTGATTGAATCTCAGTGGACATCAAATTGAGTGAATATTATAAGTGTCAGTTCAGTGAGGGAGATTTGGCAGCTGAATGCTAGCAGTGTTGCATAAATCCATAAGTTTTGGGGGAAGTTGCTATAAACTCATGGAGATCAGTTTTATCTTGCAGCTCCACCATGGGCTGCATGTTCGCCTGTGCTGGGGGACACTCAGAAGTCACATCACCCAGGGCAAGGGGAGTTACAGAGATCTGACTGCTTCTTTGGAAAAAAAAAAAAATTAAACCAAAAACCAAAAAAAAACCCCTCGGTGAACATTTTTTTGAGAGTCATGCAAAAATTAAGTCAGTCTTTCTTTCTTTCTTTCTCTTTCTTTCTTTCTTTCTTTCTTTCTTTCTTTCTTTCTTTCTTTCATTTTCATAAACTACTAGTTTTGTATAATATCACCTTGTTGCACCATTAATCTTGCCAAAATATTAATTTTTTTTCTGAAATACTACTAGAACCTGTTAGCATCATCTCTTGGTATTCCACAAGGGATTCTTTGTGCAGACAACTGGTTTCCTGAGACCAGACTTAACATCCTGCCTCTCTGTGGGATACTTTCTCCTTCACCAATACTGGGCTGTAATTTAACTTTATTGAGTCTACAGTTCAGAGGAGCTTCAACACTTAAGCATATATTTTATTTTCATTTCTATTCCCCTCCTTTACAAAGCCATACTTTGGAAACACATCTTTCTCACACAAATTGCTATAGTGGGGGAAGAGTTGTTTTGAATACCATTTCTAATAAACATTTCAACTGGATGGTCTTTCTATCAGTGCTCAGTAATTTAAAGACTACCCAAATGAGAGCTCTATCACCACACCACAGAGTGGAATTCAAGCCCCAGAAAACAGGGCTGAGGCTCATCATAATTATCTCTCCTTGGAAAAATACTTGGTCTTGCTCTGGCATTTTGTAGCAGCAGGAGACCATCTTGTGATGCTATGCCCTTCCACCAGCATTATCACATAATTCCCTTCTTTTTGAAGGTTTTTATAGGGATTGGGTGCAGCTGTTTTTCATCAGTCCCTTCTTATTAGAATTTCTAAGAATCCTGATTAATTTAAAGCCTGTTTCAACTGCTGCTTAAGGAGATTGAACATTTTGGCCTGCTTTCACAATAGCATTTAAAACATTGGGCACAGTATTACGAATTTCCTTCTGTTGTTTTTGTGCAAATATATTCATAAACACATTGCTAATGGAGAAATTTGTCTTATTCTCAGGGGCTTCATTTTTTATTTCTTCCTTCCCATCTTTTGATTTCTTAAAATGTGTCTAATTTGCAGGATAGGACAAAACCATGCGGAAATAAATTTAAGCTCAGAAGGGACTGTTGCATACCCAGTCTGGAGGCTGACTAAAGCTAAAAAGCAGATCCATTGCCGTAACTTGTAGGACCTTCCATGGTTCTTCTCCATCTGGTCGACTGTGAGTTTTCAGGGATTTAACCTGAAGAAATTCTCAGGAGAAAAGGTTTCTACTTCACCAAATAGCCATGCAGCTATTTGGTGAAGTAGAAACCTTTAAACACCTTTTTGTGTTACTTCCCTGCTGAAGATATTTTGGTCCCTCTCTTGAAAATTGCTGTGGCTCTATTTGTCCCTGCAGCTGAAACCAAGCCTGAGGAATTGTAGTCTCAGGGCTTCCATCCCCCAGGACTTGAACTTGAGCACGCTGACAGTGTTCTGAAAACCTCCTTTTGTCACTCTTGAATCAAAAGGAGATGGGCATGGCACAGTGAGAGAGGTTGCCAGAGGCAGAGAGCACCGAGAGCCATGAGAGCACAGAGAGCCATGAGAGCACAGAGAGCCCAGAGAGCCATGAGAGCCATGAGAGCCATGAGAGCCATGAGAGCCATGAGAGCACAGAGAGCACAGAGAGCCCAAAGAGCCATGAGAGCCCAGAGAGCCATGAGAGCACAGAGAGCCCAAAGAGCTATGAGAGCACAGCTGCATTGGGTCATGGGCTCCCAGGGAAGGCTGGGGAAGGAAGGCTGTGCTGCATCTGCACTTCTGGGAGCTTTTCAAGCATACACTGCCAAACTCTGGCCAAACTAGAGGGTCTTGGCACCAAGAACATCGCTCCAGTGCTATGGGGTTGGAATACCAGAGAATGGTGCCTTGAAGACCAGCAAGGCTGTGGCTGAATGAAAATGTCAAAGAAAAATCTCAGCAAGTGCTGAAGAGATCTTGGAAAGCTAATTGCCTGGAAGCAGGGACAGAAACCCTAAAAGATGCCTGTCTGTAGGTTACAAGTATTTCTAAAATATCTGTCCTTAAAAAAACCCAAACAAATAAGTAAAGTACATTGTTATTTTATTGGTTTCCTGCAGGCAATTATAAGGATAAGGAAAGTGATTTCCCAATGGAATCTAAAGACTTCTGGTTTGGTCCTGTTTTGGTTTCTTAACCTCATCCCTTAAATATGTTTTAGGAGATGTAAATTCTCTTCTCCAGAAATCCTCCTGACTGCATGGCATGACCTTGTTCTCCCATAAAGTCTTTTGAAGCATTCTCCCCAGACCTTAAGAAGATGGTTTTTAAGCTAGTAGGCTCCTGAATTGAGTGAATTCTCCCTGAATTAAGGAGCAAGTTCACTGTTGGAATGCCTGGAAAAAATCATTCACAAATGCATTTCAAATGTTGGGGTTTTTTTGATAATAAACAACATTTCTGCTATTATTTTCTGTGGTTTCAAGGCAATGGTAGTTTACAGCAATAACAATGATATTAGTACCCAACTGTTAGATAAAATGGAGAAATAACCTAATTATTAATTAGGTGACATGATAGACCCCGTATGCCTCAACCCAGTTGTCTTCTACTGTAAAAATGCTGTATATTGCATAACACTTTACCAGTTTATTGGGGGAAAGGGAGAATTAAGGGTAGAACACTTTTCTTCTTAGATTACTGCAAAGACTATACACAAGATTCTTGGTTTAAATACTGTTTATGATTTTCCTAAGTGATTTGTGCGTTTAGTAACCTCTTAGTTTTTATGCAGGGTATCTAATCAGTCTCACACAGCAAATGTGTTATATGGTGAATACAAATAGTCTCTAAAATAGGAATAGGACCATGGGACTTGAGGTTCTGTATCCTTTTAGGCCACATTTAGGGTTTCTAAATCTCAGTAATGTAATTTCAGCCTGACTTTTCTCCCCTAACAGGAGTCTACCTCATTTTTGATGTGAATGCACCAAATGTCTCAGTCTTGCTACAATGCTTTCATTTTCTCATTGGATTGCTCTCCCACTTTCACACTCCTGTGGAAGTTCCCCTAATAGTCACAGAAATGTATAATACTCAATTTAATAATATATTTCCAAACCCATCCTGTTAAAATAGGTCAGAAATTTACTAAATCAAGCCTGATATTTTTCCTTTTTCAAAAGGGAAAATGTGACCCTTGAGGATGTTAACACATTTGTAGCTAGGAGGGTCTAGAGAAAAATCTCCTGTAGGACTTTATTTTCAACAATAAAGGAGTTCAATGAAAAATCCATTCTCATATGGCCAGTAGTTTAAAAATTTCAGAACTATAATGCTATCACATCTGTGCTGTACAATATTTCCTTATCTAACCCAATTTCACCTTTAGGTAGTGATTGGATTCAGGTGTCTAAAGTGACCAGTGAAACTCACTTGCTTAGAAAATCCCAGTCTTGGTTTTAATGGGCAGTCTACAAAGATGTAGCAGGGAACAGATGGTTTTTGGAAGTCACAGTCCCGGTTTCCTTGTGAAGCAGATGCACAGGTGCAATTCAGAAACTGGTGTCCATTAACACATACCTGCCCTAGACTATTACCTACTTTTGATTTCCCTTATTTAGTTGTAACACCAGAAATTCTTCATTTTCACAGCAAAGTGCAATGGTGCAATGATGAGATTAATGGGAGAAGCCTACAAGAGGCAAAAGAGACACAAGTGTGGCTCAATTTACTGGTTCAAAATGAAGTTGAGGAGACCCTAAATGGTGAGTGAAAGGCAGAGAAGGGAAGTTCACAGAGCAAGGCAGAGCTTTTGATTGACTGATATTTCACTTAACTGAGCAAATGAATGTAGTCTTTAATAGAACAGTTATGTTTCTGATAATACCAGTCTCTGGTAATTTACTTCAGCTGTGTTAGGTAGAAGTTAATTCATAGTTACTTGATGCCACTGTTTGCAGCAGGGATATGGTTCAGCTCCAGTGGGTTGCTGATGGAGTGATATGGGCAGCAGAAGGGGCTGGTGGGGCACAGCAAACACTGTGAGGTTTGTACTTGCTGTGGTAACAAACTTTCTGCTCCTTACAGCCTTTGGCAGCCAGGGCTGTTAGATGATATTTATAATGCATGGTAAACTTTATTTGTCTATCTAGGTAGCTTTGGATTTTCTGCTGCTAAAAACAAAGAGGGACCATAGATGCAGGGCTAAGTTACTAACTGGATGTTTATTCTCCCTCCATCTTGTTTTACTTTGCCATCAAAACATATTTTGTTTCTGCTAATCTAGAAAATTAAACTGCAGTAATCTAAGGCCATTTACCCTGAATGAAACCATTCACATGCAGCTTGAATATGCTATAACTTACATAAATTGACTTCACACCTTTAGCTGATTGATTTATTTAACTTTCCCAAGTGACCCTGTGTAGGCAATCCAAAATGTTTAATTAGTAAAATGAGGACTGCCCTACAAGCTGTATCTCTTACAGCTTCTCTCAGTCCCTATCATGCAGTTTTTCATTACTGTGCAAATGTAAATTTTTGCAAGGGGCCTGAAGCCAGCTTTAGCTCTCTGCTTGGACAGCACTTTGGACCCAGCCTTCTTCTCACTGCCATAGGATCTTCACTTCCAGCTCTGCTCCTGCAGCACTCCCTCCTCCCACCCTAGCAGATTTACGGGGTCAGGGCTTCTGGTGTGGTGTGCCAGGGTGTCCTCCAACCCAGCCCCATTTTTCTTCTTTCCCTTTCAGACAAATTTTTCTGCTTCTTTATGGTGTTATGTTAATTTGGTATTTTTCCTGGAACCTTTTCCAACAAAGACTCTCTCAACTACATTTCCTACCGACACAGCACAAAGCAAAGCCCTGATGTAGGAAATCTGCGAGTGCCCCCTCTCGTCTGCTTTCCAGTAAAACAGCTCTGACATCTTTTCCATGGAGGGAGAGGAGAATACAATCACTTGGCTTAATCAGTCCATTTGCATTTCTTTACAGACTGAAATGGAATGAAATAGAGAAGTTCACAGCATGATAAATGTAGATGCCTGCACATACTTGCAGAATGAAAGGCTGGGCTGTCCCTTCTCCTGGCTGTGAAGGAGATTCAAAAGGCACATGTAATATTAGTTTTTCTGCCTACTCCACATTCCTCAGTTTTTTCTCTGAAGACGGAGAAATGCTTTTGGTATTGCTTTGATCAGAAAGATCATAGATGATAAAATATTCCCTTTTTTCTCAGCCCTGCTTGAACGTTGGGATTCACTTTCCTTGAAACAGTTTCTTCAAAATGGTTACACCACAATATGAAGTCTGATTTCCCAGCTGGTCAGACCCATAAATATTAACTTTCTTACAGCCCCTCTAGAATAATAAAGGAAAAAAAAACTCTATCCATTTGAAATGTCCTAGGTGATGAGAATGGAAGTGGCAAATGGAGGCCACACAAATAACTAGTGGGAGCATGGATCCTCTGTGGTTACTATAGCTGGGCTGTCATCTTCAGAGCCAAGTTTGCAGAGCAGGGCTCTGTCAGGGCACTGAGCTGCAGGATGGCTCTGGACAGACAAGGCTGTGGGGTAGGATCCACTGGGAGGTGGATTTGTGCAGTCTGCACGCTCAAGAATGGCCTTGGGCTGAAATCATCAGCTCCTTGCTGTTAGATGAATATGGAGAATATATGGGGCTTGAATACAAAAATCCTAAACTGTGAGTTTAAATATTTTCCCCTAAACCCCTGAAATATTTTTGTATCATTAATTGAAAGTCTGCAATGCAGCCTGATTTTTGTTCTCTCTTTGCCTTGTTTTTATTCTCCTGCACAACTTTTGGTTTGCTGGCTGGAAAGCGACCCCTGGAGACAAAGTTAATCTTATTTCAGGAACTGTGCCCACAAAACAAGGAGATGACTGTTGAGTTCTGGATACTATTAAATTTTTAAAAAACTGCATTGCAGCACTGTAGTCTGTGTGAAGGCAGCACTGAGGAGCAGGGCCACACTGACAGTGACAGGGAATAGAGGCTCTGACTCGCACAGGTAACCTGCAAGCCCAATGCTCTGTTTTCCCGCTAGCACATCTAGATGTCAGGACTTTGCCTTTACCATGCATTCAATATGGTGCTGTGGCTGGCCTAATTAGCTGCAGTTCTTTAATTAGGCCAGCCAGGATGCTATGCTAATGTGACCAGGCTGCATTGGGACTTCAGGGAGTGTCTCTGCACATCTTTGCACTGCACAGACCTGTCAGCTTGATGGGATTTGAGAGGCCACCCTGCACTGTGAGGGACGTGGACAGTGCACTCGTGGTGCCTGTTTGGTGTTCAGCCCTTGCTGAAGCCCCAGATTTGGTCTGACTGAGCAGCTCGTGTGCTTTGTCCATGCTGGAGTTCTCTCTGGGGAAGTGAATGATCCTGCAGCAATTGGCAGGACCAAAACGTATTTCAGGGCTTTGCTTTAGTAATCTCCAAATAATTGACTCCTCAGTCACAGTCTCTGTCTCCTGGGTGGATTCCAGTGAGGAGAGAGTTCATGTCTCACTCTTATTATAATTGAGTTAAAAATCAGTGATCTGTGAAAGCAGAGTCCACCAGAAATGGTTTGATGAGTTCCAGCAGCTTGAGAAAGGACACTGCTCCCAGGCCCACAGGATGGGCTGACACCAGCCTCCTCCTCCTCCTCCTTGCCCACTGAGGTGATTTTGCTTAGCTCTGATCTAGCCCAGGTTTGGTTTTTTTTTTCAAGCCCTTCAATGCTAACATATTATTTTTTATTTTCTTTACAGCTTTGTGATATTTACACTTTCCTAGGATACTCCTCCCAGATGAGGCTGCACTGCATTGCCTCGGATCTCTGCCAAAAAGAATTACAGATGTTTCAAAGGAAATGTGCAAAAACCATGCAGCTGAAACAGAATAAATTATGCTTAAAATGAAGGAAATGTCCTAATAAGTGAGAAATGCACAAATTTCTCTGAGAGCTCTTTCCCCTGCCTCTACCACCTGTGTTTATTTTTGTTTTTTTACTTTACTGTGCGGTACAGCAGATGGTTGTTTCACATGAAGAAGTCTGCATTAAGGCCAAGGTTTGAGGGGATTTTTATAATTTCTGAAATTTTCTAACTTCAGAGCACTTTACTAAAATTTGCAGATATGTGTTTCTTTGCCTGTACAACCAGAAAATATGGTTCTGGAGCAGCCCTTGGAATTGCAGGCCCTCCCCAACAAACTATAGATGTAACACTTGATCCAGTCTTCAAGCAGAGCCCCAAGTGTTGGCAGAAGCATCCCCACCTTGAATCAGAGTGAAATGAGCTCCTGAACTCACCTGGATGACACATCTCATTTTCTGTCTGCAACAGGCTGTGAGAGGCTGAAATAGTAAGGGTTTTAATGGCTCAAATGATCAACCTGTGCAGAAGCAGGGGAGATTCGCTGACAGGTGACAGCCCAAGTGCTGAGGGTGTGAGCACCCACCAGCAGAGGCTGCACCCTGGAGTTAGAGCCAGGTAAGGACAGAAGCAGATCCTGCCTGGTGGGATTGTGCTTTTACCATGGCAATGTCCTCCCTTGCACCACTGGCTCAGATGAGAAAACTCCCCTCTGGGGAAGTGTCAGGGCATTCCCAAGTAGGCCTGGCCCCTCTGATGGGCCATAACTGGCTCAGCTACACTGATTTGACAGGCAGCTGTCATGTCATGTCTCAAAGACCCCAAAGTGCCTTCAGACTCATTTCTGGGGCCTTCCACCAGGGGACTGCATGTGATACACAGTGTTGCACCAGATGGTATAAACCTCTCTACCCTGCCCAAAGGGGGTACCTGGAAATTCCATAAATATAAACTTATATAAACCCATTGAACTCCTGTGTTTTGTGGGCTTCCCCCACTCCTGATGGATGGAGCCTGAGACCATCACTTCTACCAACAGAATTTGAAACTGCAGCAGCCTCACTGCTGGGTTCACAAGTGCTGGTATCTTTGTACTCTTATCTTCAGCTCTTCTCCTCCTTTCTTTTCCTTATACATTTTCTTAAGCACTATTTTTTATGCTTTTACATTGCTGTATCTCTACAGATAATAAGCGAGATGGTTAAACACCTCCGTTCCTTTTCAACCAGATCATTAGGAAATAAACCTTCTGATCACTTAGTGTCATTTCTCTCTAGTTCACCCCAAGGGACATATTATTAATAAGAACCTCAGCTACCCCTGCTTCAGGGAGGGGTGTAGCACATGCTGTGTTCAGAGAGGAGCATCTTGGTCTTGCTGTAGCTGTATCCTGGGAGAAACTGCAAACTTGAGTGATGTCTCATCTCCTTGATTTCCAGTTATCTTCTCCTTTACTTAGCAATGCCCATTGCCTGCACATAGATGTACTCCAACAATCTAAAATACTTCTGTCCAGCTAATTTTTGACTTTTCCTTTTTTAACTCTTCTTGAAAAGCCTGGCCCAAAGTCTCAGAAAATCTGGTTGAACAGAAGATGCCAGATTTTTACACTTTCCTTGCCAACCCACAGCTACTAATCAAATATCTGATGGGATCATCAAGTCATTCTGGAGAAAAAGCATTTCTACCCATTTCAGTCAGGCAAATATTTACTTTAAAGTTTTTATGAGGAGGATGAAGGTATTTTCCCACACATCTGTACTTTTTGCTGGATTTTCCTCTTCTGTGTTTGATTTCTTTAATTTATCATATTTTCATACTATCAAAGCTCAGGTTCCCTGAAGAATCATGAGAGGCACAGTAATAACATTCATGAGATGAGGTCATCTGTCCTGTTATGGAAGAAAGCTGTAATTCCACTGGAATTTCATTGTAATTTAGCAAGCATTTGTGTCTCCTTATTTGAAAGTTTTTCTGGATAATGAATTGCAATCCCTTAGGCATTCCATAATAGTTCTTATTTATGTAATACTATACCTTCTGTGCATTTCTAATACCAAAAAAGTCCATGTCAAGCTAAATGATCAAAACTGAATGTAGTTTCCTCAGTGTAATTTAGCCCAAATTTGAATTCCTTTCTAGCTATGTATTTTAATTATGCAAACTAGGGACTGAAAGTAATTTTGCCATGTTAACAGAAAGGACAACTGATTTTCCCAATGTGAAAAAATGCAAATCTCCTCAGCCTTTGCTTGGTTCCCAGACTTACTATATTTTGATGCATCTTAGAACTCTGTTTATCATGTGCATAGAGTCACCTCTCAGGATCTCCCTGTCCTGAGTGTGGGCTGTAGATGTGTGATTTGGTTTTTGTAGTTCATGAGTAAGCTATAGGATGAACATTGGGGTTTTTTTGGTAACGTGCGGTCCCTGATTGTCTGGTGTGCATTTGGGAAGAGGTTGAGCTTTTTCTCACAGAAGTATTTGAAACCACTGGGTGGAAATGAATCCTGTTCTCATTGCTCCCCATCCATCCTGTAACACTGAACAGTGTGCCCAGCTAGGGCTCCTGCCCTGCTGGGATCTGCACATGCTATCCTGTGTCACTTCACACACTGCAGCTATTGTCTCCCCAGGTTCCCCTCAGCAGCCACAGCCATGCCTTCCCTGGCTCTGCTATCACAGCCACATGGATTGTTTTCCTCCAGACTCCAATAATAAGTCAATTAGGGCAGGATTAGCCTCTGGGAAGTGAAACCTGTTAGTCTCTCTCTCCCAGAACAAGGACCTTAAATGATCTTCTTGAACATTTTGATTCCCTTTCTTTTGCTTTTTTTTTTTTTTTTCTGCAATCCATCGAATCCCTTCTCTTCTAATTAGCCTGCCAGTAGCCATCTATCAAGCATTTCTCTCATTAACTTACAGACAAAAGAGTCCTCTGTAGCATGTTGTCAGGCTACAGCCAAATTTGGTGTCTGGTAGAGCAGGAAAACAAACAAAAACCCATCCCACCTCCAAAAAATACTCTGCCTGACCCTGTGCTAAGTTTTCACACAGAAACAAGCTCATTTTCCTCCCTGGCTGACCCTCCCATTTCACTCCTCTAGCCATTGGGAAGAATCATGGTGATCTCTTTTATAAACACCAGCAGGCCAGTGTTTAGAGATGGGGACAAATTTCTGGTTATGATCTTCATTTCCTGGATTAAGACAGGCAGAAAAAAATTGTGGTTAGCCAATAGAAATGAATTTTGGTCTTTTTCTGTGTTAAAAGGTAAGCAAATTCAAAATATGAATTTTGAATTCTAGTTATAATTTAAAGGATCAGCACCGGCTCCTCAGCATCACATCCAAGCCTTGCTCCAATCCTCCTCCTGTTTGCCAGGCTGATTTATGAGGGCAGTGGTTCCAGTGGATTGGCATTTGCTCTGGAAGATCCTTAGGGTTATGAGTTTGCCCACTGCAGTTTCCCAGAGCCTCTGCTGCCCCAGGAGCAGCAGCTGAGACAGGGAGTGGCAGCTACAGGAGAGGCATGGAAAGCACCAGGGAAGCAATCCAGCTGTGAGCACAGCTGTGTGAGGTCTCCCTGCATCCCCTGCCGCTGTTCCAAGCCGTGCAGGGGCTTCTCCGTGGTGTTTGGAATTTTTGCACTATGTTTCATACAACATGCATGATGCAGGTTTTGCTGCAGGGCCTCAACCATCAGTAAGGAAGAAGAGGAGGCAGAGCATGACAACAAAATGAGTTTCTAAGGAGTTACTATGAAAAAAACATGCAAAGACCCTGGAGCCTGGCCATGGACCTTTTTTAGATGTTTCCTGTAGACCCATAGAAATTGTGCATCTTGTTTCCAAACAAATCACTGTTATTGTAATCTGGCTGTAACATGGGCCTTGATTTATCAAAGAGCATATCAGAAAAATATAACTGAATGACAGCAGGGATTTTTTTTCAAGCAAACCTTTTGAGAAAAGCCAGTTGTTTTCAAATCTGAAAATGCAGTTTCTGCTTTCAGCTTTTCTACCTGCTGGGTGCAAGGGGCCTGCAGATGTAGCTGGATGCTCTGTTCTTTGCTTGGGACTGTGTTCTGAATTGCACACTCATGAATCTTCATCTTCTGAACTGCAAAATGCATCCTACATTTTAAACTTAATAAAGCAAATATCTGTTGACAGGGAACGAGAGGCTTATGCCAGGTAGAGCCAGTAAGAGAGACAAATGTAGGGATGTGCACACAGAAAACATCCAGGCAGCTGCCAAGCACCATGGGATCGATTCTGCTGACAGCTTTGCACAGAGCCTTCACCAGCACCAGTGCCTGCCAAAGAGCTCCCAGCCTTCCAGGCTGCACTGCCTGTGCAACAGGCTCTTCTCAGCATCCTCCTCCTGGCACTGGAACTGTGATTAACAGCCCAGCCAGGCTAGGCCAGGGGCCTCTTGATATATTTGGTATTTTAGAACAAAGCCATCATTCTCCAGGGCAGTTGAATGTGCCATAATGAACCGAAATAAGGCAGAATGTAAAGGCTGGGAGATACAGGCACACTGCTGGAAAGCAAAGTCATTAAAAATAATGAGCAGCCTTTCACTTCCTTCTTTTTATTAACTTTCTGCGGAGGACAACCTGGCACTTTATTTTTAACACAGTCTCCACTTTACTAATATCTGTCGGACAGATGGCTAATTTTTTTTCCACAACATGCTCCAAAATATTAAGAAAAGAAAGAGAAAAGAAAAAAGAAAAGAAAAGAAAAGAAAAGAAAAGAAAAGAAAAGAAAAGAAAAGAAAAGAAAAGAAAAGAAAAGAAAAGAAAAGAAAAGAAAAGAAAAGAAAAGAAAAGAAAAGAGGAGATCTGAGCTCCCCCTCCCAATTTCTTCTTCTCTCTATATACCTCAGATGGCTTCTTCTGCAATAACCTCTCTGAATTCAGCAACTCCTGCTACACTTTGTGGCAATCACATGAAAAGCAATGCAAAAAAGATGCCACACCCAGCAGCATTTGAAGCATGTGTCTATTAACTATCAGTAACAATTAGTGAAAATTTGAATGAATGAAGTTTTGCAATCTCTTCCTTGGGACAGAGCCATGTCTGTAGCCACAGACAGAGCCCTGGCTTCCTGGCTGGGTCCTGGTAAATGAGTCCTGCTCTGCAGAGCAGAGCTGAAGCAGGCAATGGGATCCACCAAACATTGCATTGGGTTGAAGTGATTGCTCAGGCACAATCCACAGCCCTTAGAAAGGCCTGAGCATCAGAAACCAGGCTGTTAATTGCTCTAGCAGCTCTGTCCTCTCCTATAACCACAGAAACCTTCAGCCCTAGCTTGGAGCCATGGGTTCAGATCCTGAGCCCATTCCCTGGACCAGCATCCTTGGGCTCCTCTGCCCATGCCAGCTGCCCAGGCTCGTAGCCCTGGGCAGACCCTGAGGTACCAAGTACACTGAAGGTGAAGCTTAGCAGCAAGCAGTGCTAGAACATTCCATTGCTGTAATCTGACATGTGGCTCAAATAATTGCTCTAGATCTAAAGAGCTGTTGAGTAGGATTTAGACTTCTAATTTACACTTGCAATTTGTCTTTGTTGCAGCTTTAAACTGGGGTGGTAATTTCTTACTGCGATTCTACCATCCTGGCCAAGGCCTCCTGGAATCCTAAAACCTGAAACCTCTCCCAGGCCCCCTTGGGTAAGATTTGTCCTTCCTGTCCCTTTGGAAGGGGTAATTTCTGCACTCACACGCAGAACTTCTGTGCTTGGATCAAAAAAATCTGCTGTGAGGCCAGAAATTAATATTTCAGAGGGGTGTAAGATAAACTGAATGAAACATCAAAATGAATAAGCAACATATTTGCATCAGGCTTGAGAAGGGGGTGGGTGGGAAGGGAGAGGGAGCTTGCTGAAGATAGCAATATCACATAGCCCTGAACTAGCTGCTGGCTACAGCCTGAAATGTTGGGAAAGCCTCAGAGGGAGAGCAAAAGGAGCCATGAGGAGCATTTTAGTGCTCTCCTGGTCTGCTCAAGCGTGTACAACCCCATGCAGAGCCTCCCACTGAATTTAGCTTCAGAGGATGGCACCCTGCAGGCACAGGGGCCCAAATCATCCTTTACGAACACCTTCACAAGATGCTGTATGGTGATTTGGGGTCTAGGGTATAAAGGTCTTTGTCCAGGCATTTTCCTACATGACTGTAGCGAAGCTCCAATAGTTCGTGTCAGCCACGTTAGTCAGGATTTACAGGGCTGTCATGATAACCTAGTGCTGATCCCCTGATAAGAGAACAAATATTTAAGTCTGGGTTGGTTGCAAATATTTGCACTGGAGTTGTGCTTCCCAGCTGTAATTGATAAAATGAGTGCTGCCATATCTGTCCGGGAAGGTCTGGTGACATTTTCTCGATACCTTCCTGAGGGATATCTCTGTGAGTTTGCAATCCATACTCTGGCTACTTTTACAGCTCCTTCCAGCAGCAGCAGCAGAGTGGACAAGCCCATACACTGGCAGCAGGTCTGCATTTCATATTGGATGTTGAATTTTCTAAGTTAGATTTTTTAGAATTTCCTATTTGTGTCTGTGTTTAGATGTACAGCTATGTGTAAAGATATGCCTGTCCTGGTTGGGGCTGAATCAAATTTTTAAAAAATCTTAAACTTTTCTTGAGCAGTATGAAACAGCACAGCCTTTGTTTCAGTCAGTTCCTACAGAGGCCAGAGGAAATTCAGTTAAGAGAAAAATATTCCTTGTGCTTATGTATAATCATGTATTAATCGTCATCCTCCTGTTCCACAAATTGCTCTGGGCTGTACTGGTATACAAGGTATACATCAGCTGAGGATTTGTTTTTAAAATCCCTTCTGGTTTGCACTCCAGCAGGGCCTGTGCCAGAGACTATCTCTGACAGCTCAGAAAAGATATGAACTGTAATTGATTGTGCCCCTGAGAGCTTTTCTTCCTGTTTGTCTGTGTGTGTGCATGAGAGAGAGCGGGAGAGGGAGAGAGAGACTGTCTTTTATCTCCTGCCAAAAGCGGCTTTAATCCAGCACTGAGCTTTTCTTCTTCACTCATGTTCTGAAATGCTCAACATTATGTGTTTTCAGGGTGGGATCAGAAAAAGGCAGCTTTCAGAGAACATCTTGCTCCAGAAATTTCAGAAATAAGCCCTTTTTCTTTGATTGAGAGGCAAGGGAGGCAGCAGCAGTGATGACAGAGCTCATTTTTGAAGACATGGAGAGAACAGCATTGCCACACCATGCCGGCCCTCTGCCATGCTGAAGGACTCTGTCAGCAGAGCACTGCCAGACCCTGACAGGGCAGTTAGAGGGGTCACAGCTTGTCCCCTCTCTGCCCCCTTACATCCCCTTCCCCTGCACAAGTCCTTGTCCTGCTGCCTGGGATGCTGTGGTGTGGAGGACTGGGTTTCACATCCAGCCTGCAGCCAGTGAGGACAAGGCTGCTCTTTTCCCCAGGCTCTGACAGAAGGTGGAAGGACGTGAACCACTTTCCCTGCTACTGCATCAGCCCATCTTAATGCCTGTAAATCAGAATCATAGATTCATAGGACATCCCAGGCTGGAAGGAACCTCAAATGATCATTTGATTCAACATTTAGTGGGAAAGGGAGATTATAGATGGTAGTAGCACCCTGACCAATCATATACTGAAGTTCTCTAATGACAGGAGGTGCTACCACATCCTGGAGAGATTATTCCAATAAATGACTGCTCCCACTGAAATACTTTTTTCTGCATACCCAGACAAAACATCTCAGTGCAACTTGTACCTGGTGTCCTTTGTCTCCCTATGTGGCTCCTTGTGAAGAGAGAGACTCCATCCTCTTTGTAGCTGCCTTTTAAATACTGGAAGGTCATGGAGCTTCTCCTTCTGTAAGACATTCAAAAGAACATAAGAGATGGGAACTGTTTGGGAACAGCCAGAGTGGAGTGAGTAACGAACAGCCTGGATGGTAACCACTTCTGTGCTGAGGTGACTGGGAAGCAGGCAGGGAGAGAGCAGGACCTGCTGCTTTCTTTGACTGTAGCAAGGCTTTCTACAGCATCCTTGGAGCCAAACTGGTGAGGCATGGGCAAGGCCCTTCAGGTGCAGGATATGTGGAAACTGATTCATTGGATGGTGACCAGCAGGGCTTGTTTGGTCCAGAGAATAGATGCCTTTGGAGGGTCCTTATTCCTGTCTGCAAAAACTTAATGGAGTCACAGAGAAAAAGAATCCATATTCTGTTTGGAACTGTGTAAGGCAGCAGACATAAATTGCAATGCAGCAAATTCCAATTAGATGGCAAGATAGAATTTTTTTCCTCAGTATGAGGATAGTCAAACAATGGAAGTGGGTTCCCAGAGAAATCTCCATTGTTGAAGGTATTCAAAACTCAAATACCCAATTGGATCCTGAGCAACCTGATCTACTTGGCCTTCTAGTTGGAAAGCCAACTAGGAACAAAGAGATGGGGCTCTGCATTTTGTGTGGTATTTTTCATTCACATCTTAATTATTTTCCCCCTTCATTCTTGTATAGGGCCAAGAAGTAGGCCCTGTGGGGCCTGATTTTAAAAAAGAGTCATCTGTGGGTGTTTTCTCTTCTACAGTTGCATTTTCCTTGCTTCTGCTAATGAAAAATACCCCAATGATTGGGTTAAATGCCCTTAAAGAAGTCTAAATAGCTCTATAATCTTAAAACCCTTATTAACCAACCTTATTTTGCTAAATCTTCTGTGTTAAAATAGCTTGAAAGATGATTCTGTGTGAGCCTGATGAACTGTTTTCCATAAAGCCAGATCAAGTGGCATGGTTGATAGCATTGAGTTGCAAAGAGAACTTTTCATCAGTAACTCTGATGTCTTGCCCAGGATTGATGGCAAGCCCAGAAGCCTGCTTTAAGATCACTGCATTTATGCCTTTAAAATAATGGCACATATTAAGGTCTTTCTAACAGGCCTCTGGAAACATAAGCCAAAACTTTCCCAGCTGGATGCCAAAGACTGCACATTTAAATAACATTTGCAAAGGCCATGAGAATGGCAGATGCTTAAAAATAGGGCATGTTTATTTATGTGTTGAACATGGGTTTAGGCATCTAGCTTCTTATATGAAAATTACACAAGTGTGAATAGCCCACTTCCAGACAAGCGTGGTTATGCTTGTGATCATCTTTGCTCATATGCAAAAAACATGCCAAAAGTGGGTGTGGACAGCAGGAACTCATGTTGTGCCAGCAGGGGAGGGCAAGATTTCTTCCACCATCAGGTTTCAAATGCAGCATCAAACAACAGCAGAGGTGTAGAACCTGCAACATGGGGATGCACCTGCGTGGGAATTTGCAGGGAGTGCGTATGGGATGGAGATTATTGGCATTTGAAGAAGGAGATACAGAGCAGGGAGAGAGAGGGAGGGAGGGAGGGAGAATAACCCTTAAAATTAGATTTAAAGAGGGAAAATGGTAAGTCCTGTCAAGTCCTACTAAGGTACTGCTGCTGAGGACAGGGCTGTCCCCAGGTTCAAACCACTGCCCTCGCTGCCACTTACGCTGCCATCAAAGTGTGCTTTTCCAACTGGCTGCATTCCATCTCCCAGTCTAGGAGTTACATACTGCTACAAAAAAAAATTCAACTGAAACTCATATGTAGCGTTAAATCATGAGCATGTCACAATCAGCCTATGTTGGTTGTGGCCAAAATCCATAGGAAAGAAATTCACAGCAAATGTCTTTGCAGTGCAGAGGGTGGGAGGTGAGATTTTGGAGGCAATCTGAGAACACGCCTCAGCAGGGATGATTTTCCTGCACGGGCTCACGTGGGTGAATCATGTCTGATAGTCAAACAAGCTTGTTTGGAACAAGCTGAGCCTCTCTGCACACCCTGTTTTATCACAAAAGCTTTGGCTCCTGAATGCATAAATAATTTTAAAGTGTTACTTCTGGCCAGAAATGGAATATATTTAGAGACCAAGTTCATACCTTAAATCACTGAGAATTAGATGACTGAATACATTTGAAAATCTGGTCATGTGGCTTCAAGTCACTGAAATGCCTCTGTAAGTCTCAGCCAAAGATTAATCTGATCTTATCACCTACTGACAGAAACTCAGAGGTACAGCTGGGAATGTATTTTCCTCACAATCTTTTTCAGGTACCTGAAGGACTGGAGCCATTCAGTCTGTAAAACTCAGCTCCCACCTTGACCAAAATAAAGAGCTGGTATTTACATTGTACCTTGAGAATGTAATTTTTATTGTTTCTAAAACAGTAGGACCCTGGGAAAGAACTGTTTCTAATACTGGACAATACTTTCACTCTTCAAAGACCAGCAGTTTATAATGTGGAATACATTCTCCATTTCTAGTACCCAGTCTGAGGGTACAACTACCAAGAAGCAAATTCTGCTGCTCAGGCCCCATTCAGGTTCCTCTGCTTGGTTGCCCAAAGAAGCAACTATTCCAAACTGGCCATAGTTAAATATAAAGTCTAATAAAATATTTTGGGACTAAGTGTAAGAGAGAGTGTTACCACCCCTCCCTAGCTCCTCACTTCTTGTAGCACCTCACTTCTTCCCCACAGTATTTGCTCCTGGTCTTGTCTCTGGAGAGTGCTGATCTTCAGTGGCTACCTTTCTTATGCCTAATGTACCACACCACTTTTTCATGCTTAATTCAGAAATGAAGGAATTTATTGACCGAAATACCTCACACAAAAAAAAATCATTGGAGGGGGTGGGAAGGCGGGCAGGGGGAGGGAAAGGAAGCAGTCTGGCAAAGGGATGTATCAGAAGCAATAAAAGTACTTTTCCCTCTCCAGCATACAGGGAACTTGTAATTCCTAACGTGGAAGGACTGAAACTTGCTGTGTAGTCCTGAAGTTAATTTAAAATACCATAAACAAAGTACTTAAAAAGAATGAAGATCTGCCAAAAGAGTAACTCATTAAAAAATGCCCAAAGTATATTATATAAATAGACTTTAATGCAACTGCGTGGTAAGAAAATATTTGGAGTCGCTAAGACTGTATATAGCACAAATCAATATGATATATTATTAGAGTTGTTTTGTCACCATCTTGTGGGACATAAGGGTAACATCTGGCTTGCTCCTGATTTCAGTTTGTGGGTTCAATGTGTGCTGAAGAAAATGGTGAGAAAGCAACTGCTCTAATATTACACTGGTGTAATATAAGCACACCATACTGCAAAATTTCAGATCACTTCAAGTACGCTTTAGGGCTCCTGCAGCTTTATTGTGCTGCTGAGCAAACTTTCCAATTTGCAGGTCAAATAATTCTCTCAAAGGGAGTATGCAGATCCTTATAAAAGTTGGCACAAAAAAGGGGGGAGAGAAATCAGATTGCTAATGTAAACAGCTATGTCTTCTCAGAGAATGTCTCTGTTTCAGCCATCTGATTTCAAATGGTTTCCTTAAGCCCTAATTTATTACTTCATATTCAGAAACTGTGCCTAGTCTGAAGATGCTTAAGAAATATGCTCCCTCTCTCCATTGGTCCAAACAGTTGGTGCCTGATGCAGACTTTTCTGGGTAAATATGAACCAGATGTTTCCCAATCCTAATTTGTGAACTTCTGCCCCAGGTTTCTACGCTGAGGCAGTGCAAGAGAGCTGCTCAGCAGTAAAGGGCTGTCTGGGTAAGTGTGCTGTTCCAGACATCCTTCAGTGTTGCAGCACTTTTCTTCTTGTGCTTGGCCACCAAAACACAAATCTCTCTCTTTCTAGGGCCACTGAACAGCACCCAGCATAGAAAAATACATTTGTAGAGAGCAAACACGCCATACTGTGTGTTTGTAGGAGAGGTGCCAAGCCTGTGTGGGCTCATTACGGCAATCCCTCTGTGCCAGCTCTGCCCATGGAAACCACCTCACAGCCTGCTGCTGCTGTGATAGCCAAGGACATCGTATCTGATAGGTCTGTGATAGAGAAATCCAGAGTCAGATCATATTTCCCAACTATTGATAAAACTTCCCTTGAAATAAAAGTAGAGGATCTGGCATCACTTTGTGCTATTCAAAACCATGAAATCCCCCTCTCCCACAATCTGCCAGACTCTTCTGCAACTTCTTAAAAATTTGAGATGTTTTCATCAAGTGAGCATTGTCCCCCTTCAAAATGCACCCAGTTTAGTGTTCCAATTTAGCATTGCTGTTTATGAGAAGAGGGAAGGCTAATATTGACCCAGAACAACACCATGCATTGGAAATATATTAGCAAGAGTTTCTTCACTGCATTTGTCACACCTTTGCAGCAAATGCTTCTGGGAATGATGCTCTGGGGCCAAGGTGAAGAGTGTAAGCTGTTTGCGAGAGGAACAATGAGAATCTCTTTGCTGTCAGCCTCAGGGCTGCTCCTGGGCCAGCAAATGAAACAGAGCTGGGACATTAAGTGACCCCTGTCTTTCTGGCTCTGGCATTAAATTATTAACACATTTCTTGATGCTATTTTGGCCTCTACTGTTCTCCAGACTGCGTATGGGCACATTTTGGAGCAGCATGTGCCAGAGCCCCCCTGCAGCAAGCAGGGACCCTGGAGTAGGTATAGATTTATACCCACAGACATATGGTGATAAACTATGCGTGCTGTGTTGTGTTACTACTTAGTAGGGCAGATGAGACCATCCACGAAGGCAAGAGTTGAGTTGATGCCTGGCAAGATCTGTTCAATATTTCTTGTTACATTTCTTGTTACTGAGTTACATTTTCTTGTTAAGAAGCACCTTTGACTCTAAATGCAGGTATGCAGAGAGCTGGATGGGAAATCATCAGATCATTTCCCAGATTTTAACAGCATATTACCTTATGTCTTTCATTGCTCAGTGTTTTACAGCCCCCCTGTCCCAAAGCCTCTGGGTATATAAAATAGACCACTGATGTCAGATGGAGCATCTTGTTATTACAGTAAAATTACTTGTAAAATTTGTTACACATAATAAATATTACAAGCAGTCAAGGATCCTAAACCACCCAACTCGAGGTTTGAAGAAGGCAGCTTTCATGTTTGATGTGCCTTTCTCTTTCCAATGAGCTGGAAGGCTGCTGGCTCCTGACCTTCAGCAGGTCTGTCCTGAGCAGGAGGCAGCAAACACCCCAGTGCCCAGCCTTGGAGCTGCACACAGGACGCCTGGGCTCCTTGGCAGCACCTGCAGGAAGAGCTGTGAGATTGAATCTGGGAACCAGCTGCCACAGTGCTCCGTGGTGATGTGGAGGCACGAGCTCTGTGCTGGCTGCTGAAGCCCAGGCTGGAAGCAAGCAGCTCCCTGCCTCCCACCTCATGGCCAAGACCTCGTGATGACAAAGGATCAGCACATTACCACTGGAGAAAGGACAGGGTCACTGAGCTGAGTGAGGATCGCTTCCCAGATGAACAAGCAGGGATTTTATATGTGCAAGGGAGATTCTTGGAAATACTCTGTAGTTCAGCAAAAGAGATCATGCTTTTTGTTAGGCAGAAGATCTAGATTTGAGACTGTCATCTGCTAGTTGAAGCTATATAGGGATGACAACCTGCCTTCTGCATGCCAAGAGGTCATTTTAATGTCCTCATATTTATTATTCTGATATCTTTAGCACATACTCAGCATAGCACTGATCACATCATTTAGCTTTGGCTCGTATTATAGCTTTGGCTGCCTTGGTAAAGGCAGTGTGAAGTAGCAGCACAGTATGCAGTTAGATCTTTAAAGCAAAATGTGCCCTCAGATTCGCATGAAATTTCTGCTTTCAAAGCAAGTGATTCTTGTGTGGCTATGGGGAATTTAACTGGCAACCTTTCAAATAAGACAGAAGTTTCAAATATCAAGTCCTGATGAAAAAAATACCACACGAGTAACTGTGTTATAACACTTATCCTGTATTTTTCTCAGCAATAGCACATTTTGAAAAATAACAATTCTGAAAAATAACCCCATGCTTTGTCCTGAAAAAAATGCTAGAGGAAGGTATATGGCTGGGAAAAAACATCCCAAAAATCCCCAAAGCCTGAGTGCTCAAGCATGGAGAACTGGATCCTCATAGAAGATCTGTGCACCAGTGCAGACTTACATGGGTATTACTGGGGTTCAGTGAAGGGCTGGAAGTGTGGTCTGCTGCGGTGACTTGTGGAATCAGACCAGAAGTCTTTTCTTGCACCAAAGAATGGTCATGCCAATTCACATGCATTTTTTGTAATGAGCCATATTACTAAGAAACCTGAACAATTTTGCCAGGTTGGTACTCATGCTTGAGCTGGCTTATGCCTTTTGATACAGAAGATGCCACTGGCTTGATCAAGAATGTAAATATGGGTGTGGGTAAAAATATTTAAACACTAAAATAGCTGGTTGCTTGAATGTATGTTTCTAGGTCAATATCATTAAAATAAGAGTAAAAGCAGAAAGAAAATTTTTTTAAGAACTGATGTCTCCAGAGGAGTTCTTTTTTGCTTAGAAAAGTAAAGCACACTTGAGAGGTATGAAATAATGTTTGCAGTGTACAGACCAAAACAGAGAGAAAAAGTTGCTGAGCAGTACAAAATTGCCTGTAGATACATTTTTTAAATTAAAATTTTATAGTTCTGACGGCTTATATATAATTTAATATGGCAGCAAAGAAACAGCACTGGTAACAATGGTGAGGGGGTTGCTTGCATAGGGGCTAGGTAAGCTTTTCAGGTAGCCAGAAGCACATTTCCTTATTAAAGTCCTGTCTCTCCCTCTGCTTTAAGCTGGGTGTAAGTTACTGCTGGAAAGAGTGCTCCACTCTTCACTTCCTCTGCTGCTTGGGAAATACTCTGAACACTGAATTTCATATGAGGCAATGCTGTCGACAGCTGGTCAGACAAACACATTGCAGGAGGCTAAGCTTCCAGCCCAAAGAGTATCTCCCATTTTTATGCCTGCCTATCTGCATTCTCCAGAGGACCTGTCTCAAAATAATCTCTCAGCAAACATTTGGCAGCATGATACCAAAAATTCACTTGTCCACAAAAGAAAAAGCAGCAATGAGTCTCTAATCCTGCCATGGAAGAGAGGCTCCTAGAAGCAAAGTAATGTCATTCTTTGCTAGGCACTTTCTGCAGGTTGTGTGGTTTCCCTTTGAGGTAATAACTATGAATTTACTTATTTTCCCTTCTTTCTCAGCAATTAGAAGTAGAAATTTAGCTAAGGAACTGGAGACACTTACTTTTCTGGAAAAGGTAGTAATAAACCCAAGACAGAGAACAGTAATTGAAGGGCAAAAGAATTCCTAGTTAAATACCCTGTAAACCCTGATGAAAGGGGCTACCGGTAGCAGCCTTCTAGCCCTGTCTGATTTGCAGAGCTTCCAGGAATACAAACGCTAGCAGGGCTGCTGTTTTCTTTACTGAGGTGTGTAGTAAATGTTTTTACAAGCTTTTCTGCAAGATGTTTTAAATACAAAGCACTAAAATGAAATTTTCTGCTCTTTGGTTTTACAAGCACTGATTTCAATTTGTGTTCTGTGCAAGCATATTTTTAATTATTCCATCTTCCAAAAGTAAATTAAAAATCTCATGGACAATGATGAACTGACCATAAATGTCATTACCATGGTCAGTAAATGACTGCCAGAGACAGCTGAAGTGCAAGGATTTCACCCTACAAGGTGTAAATATATGCTGGTTCTATGAATCGCTCTAGTCTTCTGCAAATAGAAAATTCATGAGCTCTCCTTGAATGTTTCTTGCTTCTGTAAACCAGACTGCAAAATAAGCCCATACAGTTATTTCCAAAAAAGCCTTTCAGTATTCATAAATGAGGGGTTTTGCTTTCCAAAATAAAATAGTAATGCTGAGCAAGACAGAAAAATCTTGGTTTATTTCAGCTCTTTAGAGAGAGTCATTTGCTACAATTTACAGCTCAGATTCTCCATGTTGCATGCTTTGTTTAATTATGCAAATAAAATTTGAAAAACATATGTGGACAAGAAAGTTTTGTTGCAGGAACAGAGATAAAACACACACACAGATTAAAGAGGGAAACATTTGTTTATTGAAAAGGAAAAGGTTCTGGATGGCAGCACAGAGTCAGACATGAGACAGATGAATGCATGCACAGCTGTTCATGTTTAAAGGCAGAATATAGACATAAATACAGTTAGATCTTTGCTCTGCTCTGCTGCTACAGTATTTTTTATACAATCGACTCAAAGGAATATCTATCATAACTGCACACAAGGAGAAATTTATCAGAAACAGAGCACAGATTGCTTCTTTAAAGCCAGGATAAACAAAGCCCAGAAAAGCCTCTCAACCTATAGTATTTGCAAAATAAACTTAACTGTGCAAAAGCAAAGCACCTTCTGTGGATGGAAATATTTAATGCCAGATCCAATTCCAAGTCAGATAGCTTGTGTTTCTGTTTGAACAAAATGCAGGTAGTTTACCCCTACTATCACAGTTCTGCTCTGTCTCAAGGAAAGCCAGTATACTGTGAAACAGGAATGCCCTTTAAAAGCAGTATTTTTTTAATGTGATCTATAAAGCTTATTTTCAAAGCACACCAGAAAGACTGAGGGCCCTCTCCATGTTTTAATGATTAGATTATGATTAGTGAGACCATCCTGAATAATCATAAATGCTCAGAAAATGATGTTCAAATGCCATAGGAGAGCAAAACAGGCCCACAGAAGAGAGACCATAAGCAGGTCTATAAGATACACATACTTCCCCAGAGCTGCCACTTTCTAGCCTTTAAAGGACATTATTTCATACTGGTTCTGCCATGGTGACCTCCACTCATACTTTTTCTGCATCAAGTAAAATACCATGTAACTGTTCAAGGCATTTAAGTGCAACCTTTAGTATTTCATACTTCAATTTCTACAAAAGTAGAAATGTGGAAGTCTATAATATAATGAAAATTAATTCTAGAAAAATGCTTTGACAGGCTTCTTTGGTGTGCAGTAGGAAATTGTTTCAATTTATAAATAAGGCCAACATTGATTTACTGTCAACACAGAGTAACTGCCAACATGGATTACTTTGAAATCTCAGTTGTGATTTTTATATATGATGCTCATTTAATGTTCTTTATTTAAATATTCAGTTATCTTCCTTCAAAGTTATTTTTGTAAATAATTTTCCTTTATATTTTTAAAGTTAAAGTTAAAATACTACAGCATATTTCTGATCCACTTATAATTCAAGTTCAGTTTTGATAGCCACAAAACATCAACTTTCACATATCTATTTGTTTCTTTATGGAAACTGTGAAAACAACCCCATATACTCCTTCCTAATCTTACTTAAAGCTTTGCAAGATATAGAAAGAACTTTCAAGACAGTAGTATTTTATTCATATTCTGAATTTCCCAAGAATGTAATGTTTTACTGCGATAAAAATGCAAAGACACAAATCTCCTTCCCTACTACAGGGAATTTTCATTTCAAATAGCCAAAAAACCACAGAAGTTACACTGAATATATTCCAGGTTGCAGAAGTGGAAGAAAACCCCAAACATTTCCTTCATCTTCTCAAGTATATCTTGGATATTAAAGCCTTCCAGTGAGATAAGAAAACCCGTGACTGTCCATCAGAAACCTGCACAGACACATACATGCGCTGAAATCATTCAGTCACAGCTCTGCCCATGAATGTAAGATTGACTGATTGTACAACACCTGTGCTCCAGACCAAACACCTGGGCACATCCTGCTTCTCTGCAGAGGGAGAGTGGCACAACAGACCAGGGTGAATTCTGCTAGAACAGAGACCGCCAGTGTACCCAAAGTTTCCATCTCTTCTGCTACTTCCCACATATAACTTTTGGGGAAATACAAGTAGAAGACATCTAGAGGATGAATTCATAAGAGAAGTCACAGGTATTGTCACACATCAAGTGACATTTTGTTAGAGAAATATGAGAAACAAGGTTTTTAATATCTAGTCCTTTTTTGGCACTTAACATTCAGATAAGCATTAAATATGTGTGTGTACACACACAGGTAAGTTAAGTGCACACACAGAGCCCTGCGCAGTTCTGTCAGCCAATATGTAATGCTGCCATTGATGGGATTGAAAAGATCCTAGAAGCCATCTAACAAAGCATTGTTACAATCCTCTTTATCTATTACCATTTATCATTATTTTTTTTTCTCTATGCAATAGTGATAGGGCAGTTAAGTGTTTCATTTCCCAAGCATGGCCCCAGGCAGGAGAGCTGTGTGACTGTGACAGCCACAGCAGCTCAGCACATGCAGACCCAGGAGGTGGAGCTCACAGCTCTGCCATGGAGTGCCCTGCCATTCTGGAAAGCTTCTTGGCTGCCCAGTGGGATGGAAAATCAGAGCAATTTCAATTAAAGTATATGGAAACATCTTACTGCAAGTACAACCCATGATCCTCTTTTTTGTTTGCATGATGTCCCAACATGTCAGCATCATCAAATCTCCAGTTTCTTCAGAGCTGATCATCAGGCTTACGTTTTTCTTAAATTGCCCTCAGAACAAAAAGTTAGAAACTTGAAATTGGGATGACTGATTGAGCCCTTTTTACTCAACACCCCCCCCCCCCCCCCAAAACAAACAAACAAACAAAAACCCCAAAATAACCAAGCAAACATACAAAAAAAAACCCAACAAAAAAACCTACACAAGGAAGTCAGAAAATACAAGAACATAATGCTTACTCTTTCCCTCTTTCCAGCAGGGCTGAAACTCAAAATCAAGGATGCAAAAATCTACAATACAATATAGCGCTGTTCTGTGCAAAAGTTGGACCACATGATATCCTAGAAGTGTAGAAAATACATTTTTACTCAAAAATACATTTTATTATCCAAGAAAAACATGATATATTGAATACAGCATTAAAAGTCACTCTCATTGGCAGTGGATTTACAGAGTGACTTTGTGGCAGCAGAGCTGAATGCTTTGTAGCCTTTAAAGGAGCTGAAAAGAAAAAGCCCTCTTGGGGATAGAGGCAAACTGCAGTTGCCCTTCTGCCAAAGCAGCGGGCAAGGGACCATGCTATAAAAGCTGGAGTTAGCACAAAGAGAGGAAAATTATTTCAGATTTCTACATTATTTCAATTAAGAACTTACAGGGCAAATCCCCCCACAAAAATATAGCTAATTGCAAGAGGATAACTGGAAAGAGCAGATAGACATGGAGTTCTTCACTCTGAAGCAGGATTTGCTTCAATAGAAATTATTCCTGTAACTATAACCTCCAGTTATGCCAGTACATGTCAATGTATACCACTGTAGAGGAGCATTAAGAATGTAATTATTCTGTAAATTATCTTATTTCAGCTTAAAGAAGCTGAAACATTTTTGCAACATTTTGTACTTAGAGTACAATACCAAAAAGAACTCAAACAAACATACCCTGGAACCATTCACACAAGTATATTTATTATATAAATATTTTATAAATTACAAGATTTTAATTGCAAATGTAAACACTTCTAGGAGAACAATGTTTTATAGTCTTATTAATGTTTACAACTATTATAAGGCACATAGTGCAAAAATACATTTCTGATGCAGAGATCACAAAAAATAATTACCTACATGCGTTATCTTAAAAGAAGCTGCATACACTTCTGTGGTACAGTATTGTTTTTAATTAATAAATATTGCTAATACATGGCTAACTTTTTGTGGGTAAAAATGGGATATAGCTGCCCCTTGATCTACCAATTATACTGGCTTGCAAAATAAATATTTGGTTTACAAAATGTGTGTGGTCAGGAAAAGCATGTATAGTCATTTGGTACATTATAGTTATCTGGTACAATAATATACATTATTATGCTGGCAGAAAATTTTATTCTGAATACCTGAGAGTTGGCCCTAAAACACATTATCTGTATATGCATGTATATTTCTACAGTTCTGAATTGTAAGAGAGCAAAAAAACAAATGAAAGGGCGAGATAATTTTTTAAACCTTGTAACTCTTCTTTAAATAGCAGATGTTAGAACTGTATTTACAGACATTGAAAAATCAAACTGAGTCAAAGATGGACACTAAAACCACAGTGGGTGCTGCCTCTGTCCAGATTTTTCACTAAGGTTATTGAAAATTATGATGAATCAGGCCTTGAAGGATGCACACAGCCGCAGCCTTTACTAATGTGCCACTGGCCAGGGTAAAGGAGTAAGGTGGATATGGAGAGTGTTTAGGCAAATACGTATTTGTGCAATTATACACAAGATCCTATGGTAAACAGAATGCACCACTTTCACAGTATACTTGGATGAGAGGCAGCAATTTAAAATCAGGATTTGAAGCAATTTGTTTCCATATTTTCTTTTCCTGTAACCACAGCAAACCTAAGATGTGATGTTTAACATGTGCTACAGAGACTACAGAGGTTAAACCACAATTCCCAGTATTTCTGCTAGGATTTGAGCACCATAAAGAATATTATGAAAGGGATGGGGAAAAATGCTTTCACTGACAGAGAAACACACAGATCTATAGAACTATCTCAAGCATTTTGGCTATGTACTTTTCAGCTGTAAGTTATTGACAGATAATTCCTACAATTTTGCATAAAATTGGAAGTATTGAAATTACCCATCTCTTTATATAGCAGTAAAGCTTTTCTTTCTATATTTTAGCACAATCTATCATAAAAGATCAGTAAAGGATAAATTTTACTGAATACTGCACAAAGAATTATACTGGCAAGTTACAGGTAAAGAATTACAATTATGGTAAAATTTAGAGTGTTACCCATGGAAGTAATCCCAATGCAATCTACTTGTTAGTACATACTTTGAATAAATGCTTCTCCTGTAAAACCTGGAGGTTTCTGATTGTGATTTATGTGCTTGCTAGCCCACAAAAAGATAATGCAACCTTGAGTAAATCCTGAAGAAAACAGGAATTCTTATTAGTGAACATTACAGTAATGAGCACTACAGACATGAAAAAATTACAATATACACATAAAGAGCACCTACAATTTGAACCTAAATGGCAAATGTCGCTGCTTTGATGCTCCTAGTACATTACAGTTCTCACTGTACTTGAAGTTGGAGACCAATAATTGTGTTAGGAACACATTTTCCACAAAATCCTCCACATCTTCCATATATTTTAGTACCATCCTGGGAATTAGACAAAGAGAAGAGTCAATCAAGAAAAGTGATTGAAATCACAGTTGCACAAAAGGTTTCTTGAGGTTTGCACACAACAGGCCTTTTGACAAATCATACCTAGAAACACTAAATCAAGAGACAGCAGCATTAGCAAAACAGGAAAAGAGATTTTTTATCACTACCACTCTACACCTTGTTCCCAGCTCTCCACCATTCCCAGGCTTACCATGCAATGTTTTCTTAAACCATGAACACTTACTGTTCTTGTTTAACTGGTCTTTTGGTTTCCCATGCTAATAAAGATCAGAGTAAGAAACAAAAAGGATAATCTGTAGTAGGTTGATCTTGAACAAAATGTGGAGGGTTGGGTGTTGTGTTTGGGTATTTTTTAGAAGCATATTCAAAGCCTCTAATAAACCAAATTAATACAATAACCTCTTAAAATCAGTTAAGTGGAGGGTAGGCAGGGAGTGCTGATCTGATTTAGATACTGGACAGTGTGATTAAACATTGTTGAAGAAAACTGAAATGGGTCAGAGACCTTGAATGCTATTTCTGATTCGCAAAAATCACTGTAGGTTTCACTACAGGCAACACTTGTACCTCTTGCTCAAGCTGTAAGAGCAGGTAAAGGAAAAAAACCAGCGTTGACTCACGTGGGATTTGTGTATGTCAGCAGTGGCATAGTTGCCCTGAGCAATCCATCTCACTGTACTGGATAATCTCAGACCTGTACCAGCCAAGTTAATGCTGAACTGGCCCTAGGGAAAAAAAAAAAAAAGAAAAAAAAAAAGAAAAAAAATTACAGACCTGATAAACAGGGCTCAAAACACTAAAGGACTTTACATTGGCATATTTGCACATATCGCTTGGGATATGTCTAAACATGAAGTACTCAAAGGTGTGTACAAAATATGGGCTGGATATGCTGCCTTACACCCTTTCTAGGGACATTCACAACACAAAACCAAGTTATTCTGCAATAAGCATCAGCTGTGCACCAGCTGATCTGCAACATCTGAGTATGAAGACAAAACTAAGATCTGACAACTGAAATTATTTTTGCCCTTCTACAAATGAAATTTCAATTTACAAAAAGTACAGACTCTCAAAAGCAAGAATGAAAACATACATGGTTTTCTTGAATGACTTTTTTTTTTTTTAAGTTCCTGAATTTTTTGGAAATAACTTGATCAAAACATACTGCTGCCTGTAAAGACAAATCACTTGGACATCTAATATTCAAATGGTTGCACACTGTAAGATGATGTAAGCATAATTATCATGTTCCATTGTTTTTTCAGTATAATAAATAACACAACTGAACAAGAACATTAGTGAATGTTAAAATAAATATTTTAAGTGGAATTCTTTGCAATACAAACCATTCACAACAGATATAGAAGCTATTGATTCAAAAACATTTGCCCACACAAATATAGACTCTGAAAACTAGCTTCAGTCTGTTCCTATGAGAATAGGAAATACATTAAAAGTAACAAATTGCACTGCCTTGGTAAACAAACTGGGATACAGAAAATTATTAAATTGCATTCACAAAGTGCAATATGCTACAAAGAAGTACTGCCCCCAAAAAGAGCCTAATGATTAGTTCAGGCAGCACTACAATCAGAAAACTGCACACCTCTGCATTATTCACTGAAAGCCTGGATTTCTGTATTCAGACCTAGTAATTTTTTATTGCAAATGGTAGCTTCTGTGTTTTATTGCTTAATAATGTCATACATATATAAATATATATAGCTTTTATTAGGATGATTCATTTAAATTCTGTTGCAAAAATTCAGTTATATTGCTCAGTGTGGCAGATTTATTTTGAGAGCACTTCTATGTAAAAATGCTGTGCTTATAGCACTCATGTAGCTCAGGATGAGCTAATAAAAACTCATACGGATAGGGTAGGTTGTTTTCCAAGTATCCACAAAGTGGAAGACTTCCATTTAATGAAGGAGGAAATTCATACAAATGGTGTGGACTGATTTCCATAATTAACAGTCCCAGAGTAACTTCCTTCACAGTAACATAATTTTGCAAAAATAAATGAGAAACGCTATTACAATTACAATGACAGCTCAATAGCTGTCTGATGTATCATGCAGCATGTGCAAGGCCAGGAACAGATTCCAAGGATTAAAAGTACAGGAATGGAAGCCTTTTGACTGCATCAAAAGTGGCAGCTTCAGTCAGAACTTTTAGATGGAAATAAATGTGTCAGTGCCAAGCCATGTAAGCAGAATGACCTCCCAACAGAAGCTACACACAGCAAACAGATTTGTACCATACTGCACCCAAAGGACTTGCAGGTTGAAGGCATCCAAAACTGTAATGAACTTCAACTGTTTTCTTGCCAGGGGTTTAAGTCTGCCAAGTGTAGGCACTTCATTTGTACATAAGTTGCACATAAATTGTCTCTAGCTGCCCTGGCTGTGTCCACCCACAGCTGGTCCTAAGTTTAGGCAACCAGGAGAGATGGATGACAGGGATTCACTTCCAAGCAAGCGTGAGGCAGTCAGTCTTAACTCCTTTATAGCCAGTGAAAAGAAATTCCCTTCCAGAGGACAGTTGACCTCATCCTAACTTGTCTAATAGTGAAAGGTAAACTGAAGTGTTTTCTAAGGAATCCTGTTTCTGCCAGGGGGCTGCAGAGGTTGACTAGCTCAGAGTTGGGCTATGTATGCATGATCAAGAAGGACAATGCAGTAAAAGCAGACCTGTAAAGTAAAAATTGGCCCAGAGAGCCCAAGTCTGTAGACAGTACACAAATTAGGGGTTTATTTTGGACTAACTCTCCCCTAGTCCCAATCCTCAATAGCATTAGAGTATATTAAGATCCCTCCTCTGAAGCTCATTGCTGGCTTTAGTTTCATCCAAAAGGGATCCGGTTCATGTCTTTCCAAACTACTCTGTGATGCAAAACAGCAAACAGCAAACTGGGACAACATAGAGATTAATCTAAAAAGCACCACCCAATAAAACTAGAACACTAATGAAGGCACAACAGTGCATGTGGAAATTTTGAAGTAACCTGCTAAAAAAATTAAATTATTTCCTCTGGTAGTCTTCAAAGACATGAAGCATCAGGAGAGAAACAGAGAAAAGATTAGGAAAATTATGCAGGATTATAGAAAAGTCACTAGAGGAGAACAAAGACAGAAAGCATTAGGGGAAACAAAGGATACATCAAACCCAGAGGGAGGCAGAGCAGTACATGAAACACACAGAAAGCTGGAGACACATACATGGAGCCTACAGGGAAAGGGTGTAATAAACAATTTGAGGGAAAAACTGTGAGGGGGGGATGGTGGAAAAGGAGAGAAGAGAGTAAGAAAAAATATACTTAATAATGTTGTACACTGACCTCACAGAATACGAAATTGGTTTAGAACCTTACAGATCTAAACAAGTCACACATATTTTTTCGTCCTCTTACGTAAACATTTCAAGGGAGTAAGAAATCATAAATACCTGTGGACATCTGGCTGCACTGTAGCAATCTCCAGCTGTAGCAAATGGTACTGCTCTCCCAAGTATAGTCTGAGCAAAAAGAAAATCTGTAGCTAGAAAACAGAAAATTACTCAACACTAACTATTGCATTTGAAGTTCAGGGGGAAACAGGGAAAAGTGAGAGCATGGGTGTTTTATTATTTGCATTGGGTGGGGTTTTATGCTTGTTGTTCCCTTGGAAAGGAAGGTTGTGTGTTTTGATTTGAGAAACAATGGTTTGAATTTTGGTTATTGCACCACTACTCCAACGTACGAGGCCAGATTTCTCTCTGAGATATGAGTGGGTTAGGAGGAAGATGGATGTGCACCTGGAAACTGCACCAAGTGATCCGGGCCAACTTGCCAGCTTCAGGCAGGGGCTTAAAGCACTGCAAGATTCCCTGTCCATTTATTTAGTGTCTGCCAAGGTCTGAGAAGGGACTAAGCAGAGCACAGAAACAAAGACTTCCACAGGAAAACAAAATGCTATGGAATAAAATAAAATTAAATAATGGGAACAAAACCTTAGAAAATGAAGGTAGTTCACATACAAAATATGAATCTGTGAGATTCATGCCACTTGACCACTTGGGACAATTTAACAAGATAAGTAGTGGTGTTCTTTCTTTTTTTTTTTTTTTTTTGACATTGAATTCTTAAATTAAATAAGAATTTTTTTTGCCCCAAGATGGCACAGCAGGATCTGTAAGTGGATCAAAATATAATTTGGCAATTGTGACCACATAAAATTTCAATAGAATGCTCAAATTGGCTGAAACTAAAAAAATGCTTACTTTTAATTTGCATAGAAGCTACATCAAATCTTATTTTGCTAAAAACCGTGAAGCCAGCTGCAGGGTAATCATTTCGACAGGCACAGTCTTGCCTTCTGCTTCCATTGAAGGGACACTCATATGGATTCTGCAACCTAAAGAACAGCAAATATTTAGTTTTCATTTTGAGATTTTTTTCTTAGTATCATAGTGAAAAATAGGTGTACTGCACTATGTCACATAAAAATATTAACCAACCTTTACTGAACAACAAGCTCAACTTTTAATCTCAGCTTAACTGAAACACTAATGTGGATCAAAGTCATATCTACCAAAGTCAAGACAGAAAAAAATTATAATAATTCAGTACAACTAACATAATTTCAGGCTGGAAGTATCCATATTTCTGTAGTGTGCTCACATGCCTGGATATTTAAAACAGAAAATCAATGAAAAAAAACCCTACTCTAATTTCTCACAAAAAGTAAGTATTATTTTGTTATCTTTGGAAGGAATTATGAAATGCACTTCATAACGTTACAAAACCACTTCTGTACCTGTATCCATATACTTCAGAAAAGTTTTCTGCTTCACCTTTTACCAATGTCAAATATTCTTTGGGATTCTCTAAGTTCATGCCTGAGCAATAAATCTGGGAGAGAAAATGCAACCCTTTAGCAAATTTTTTATTAGAAAAGAGTTGTTTCATAAAAATATGTACTAATAAAAACTCATAAATATTAACAGTACCTTTATCATCCTTCCCTTAACGTTAAGTAGGTATTCACCATCCCATCTCATCCCTTTTTTAATCTGCATATCTTTGCAGGTGGTAAGAATTTCACCTTCAAAATGAATGATTAAATCATATTAATATTTCAGGAACAGAGCTTACTTTTAGGACTTAATTTTCCATAATTGCATTCCAAATATATTTATAGCTTTAATATAAGTAACCTGGGAAAACATTAACTGCATAAAATCACAGCTATCACTTACATTCTTTCTCATGGCAGATCTTTCTGGCATCTGGTTTTAAATGGAGCAGGCACAAGTCACTATATAAGCCATTTTCAGTCATACACTCTACTGTTCTCTGCTTTATCCCCACTCCACAAGATGCTGAGCACTAGACATAGATAATCATTAAGACTTAGTTTAGAAAGAAGCAAATAATTAACATCATTATGTCAGCAAGTTATTCTTGGCATTTATTCATGCTAGAGACCGCTATAAAAATGAGCTTGCACGTCTGTACTCACTTTGGTCCACTTCCCCACTGTCCAGGTAGCTGCTTGTGAACATCCCTTGATGTTGCATCTGTACATGTAGGGGGATGGCTGTACCGGGCACTCTCGGTACGCCACAGCCCGGAGGCCGCGCATGTGCCGCCTTTGCACAGAGTGGATTCCAACACAGTAGGGGATCCTCTGCTGGTGACCAAACCCACAGCTCTCTGAGCACTGAAATAAAATCCCCAAGCACAGACATCATCGCTGTGAAAGGTTCTGGGACGTTTCTGCAGAATTGCATTACAGGTAAGTCAGCTCTGAGCCTTGCTCTGGCAAAGCCTGTCATTGGAGGCGTGCCACCTTGGGCTGGAACAGCAGTGCACAAAAGTGAAGGTCTGCAATTGTTACACGTGCAAGGAGCCACAAAGCACCATGGTGCCCTTTTCTCAGAAGCTCCAGAGTCATTCCCTCTCAGCTGTGACCCATGCACAGACAGTCATTCCCTCTCAGCTGTGACCCATGCACAGACATGCACGCACAGGCAGTGCCGATGTGCAAGGGAAACAAAGCATGGATCAAACACAGAAATCAAGGAAAAGCTTTTTGGTCACTTCAGCGAGGTCAGCTTGCAAGAGAGTTTCCTGGGAACACAGGTCCTGGGTAGTTAAGGGAGGACTCAAACAGCCTCTACAGTAAGTCATGGCTGACTAGGAAGGTCAATGTGGAGAAAGTTTAGACATGTTTAAATGCAAATGTACTTTTTCTCCACATATGTTACCTAAATTTTACAGCAATATAACATTCTTAAATGTAAAGATATATAAAAGATGTGCGAGCAGTACAATTAGTGTACCTGTGACAGTTCTCCTGTGAACACAACATATTTAGAGGGAGATACCCCACAGGTTTTGGATGATGGAGGCTTTGTGGCAGGATCACAGAAGCTTTCATCGACTTGGAGCTGGTTTTCATTCACACATTTTACTTTCCTGTAGATCTCCTTTCTTCTAGATGATGTTGAGCACTAAAAGTGAGAAAATCACAGTTCAACTAGACATTTCCAGAATGAAGTTGCCTACTGATTGGCACACACCAGTAAAACCCAGACAGCAATACCTTTTGATGTTTGCTATCAATGTCAGACTAAATTATTCACTGAATCAGAGTATTTTACTTTGTTTTCAAAGTACTTGTAATCAGCTGAAAAAAAACCCCAAAACAACCTGCATAGAATAACAATGACACAGTAACTTGGGTGAGACAGAGGAGAAAATGAAAATGACAAGCCAAGATGACAGGTTGAGTGTAAAAGCCCTTCGATATGAAAAGGAAAGAGACAGAAAAGGATTTCAGTGAAATATGAAAGGAGAAAGTTGATCCTGAAAACAAAACAAGTTGATCTTGAAAACAGAACAGGAGGGAGAGGGAGATGGACTGGGAGAGGGAGAGCCTCGAAAATTTAGCATGCCAGAATATTAATATGACACAAATGCACAAAATGGTTTTTTGTTTATTGTTAGAAAAAGGCTCTTCTGCACACCATTTCAGGTATTATACATAATTTTGGGGTTTTTTCTCTTCCCCATCTTTATATGCTTGCATGTTTGCAAAAATAACAAAAGTTACAATACTTTTAGCATGTAGAAAATAGTAATTATGCCCTTAGACATGACAGCTCTCTTCTGAAGGTATCTGTAGATTTTCTTAAATATGAAAAGCATATATGGTAAGAAAATGCTGAGTTTTATTTTCTTAACTTGCTTCCTCTTTGGTAGGAGTATAATTATTTTGCTTCTTATCTTTTCTGTAACAAGAAAAGATGCTTCACATTTTTAGATGTTTTAAATCTTCCATACAGAACCTCTTATAAACACTGTTGTCCAAAGATTTTACCTCCATGGTGTTTACTTCCACATGACATTTCTTCTGCATTTCTGTTCTTAAAAAGCCGCTTTTAAAAAAGATATTTCATAATAAGGATTTATTAAACATCTTATGCACTATGTAGAGAAGCACGTAGAGATAGTCCTATCAATAAGTACCTGCTCAGAACTCTACCAGAGCTTTTGTCTACAACAACAAACAAGCAAATCCTGTAGAGATTATAAAAAGGGAGTACAAATAAAGTCTTTGACATTTTTTGTCACTTTTGAAGTTTTGCAAGCCTGACCTTCAAAATTTCCAGCATGGTCATTTGTTATTCTGCAATGTAACAGCTACTAGAAATACATCCAAATGTGGGGAGAAAAAAATTTAAAAAGAACAGAAACCAAACTTATTATGCCATATTACATAAGTCAGTGAAGTCATAGAGGTTAGAAACCTTACTTACATTTTCCCATTGCTGTGCCAGCCAGTGGTGCAGAAGGCAGGGGGGCAGCTGGCAGTGCCTCGTGCTGGCGGGGCGCCGCTCACGGCTGCACAGGGCGTCACTCACCCGCCCCAGGCCTGACACCTGACAGGAGATGTCCCTTTGCTGAATCCCCTCTCCACAGGATACAGAGCACTAAAAGTGATCAAAATTAGTTGTGTCGCTGTGAAATGAGACAGTCCCCAGAGAGAGTACAGCTGTCATTAGAAGTTCTTAGGATATTATTTAAAATATACCTCACAGCCCTTGTAATATGACTACAATACCTGAAGAAATTTATGTTAAAAATGCAAAACTACAATTAAACATTTTAAAAATACAGAAAATAACTGCATCTGAGGTACCTAACTAAGCTCTCTGCCTACCTTGATTCATGGTAGGGACAATCACTATAGACATGCAAAGCAAAAGTGTACATTTCTGCAAGATCAATAATTGAAGCTCTAAGTTTACATCTTGTCTTTATTAGAGATTGACAGTCTTATCTGTTTTAAAATACAAATACTACAATAAAAGAGAAAAAAATCTCTGTGTTTCAGGTTAGAAAATCTTGCAAAAAGTGTAATATTCTGAGGACACTGTCTTTGCAGGTAGTACTAACAATTTTGAACCCTGAAGAGCTTGAATGCCAAATGCCTCTTTTCCTTCTTCTGGGCCAAAGGAATTTCACCATCCCACTAATGCCTGTTGAGATAAATCTAATTCCCTTTAACCCTAGGCAGAAGCACAGTTATGTCCCAAAGCCCACCTAAAGCCCCAAGATCAATCAAAAAGTTCATATTGTTCTATCAAGCCTGGCCAAAATGTGGAGTGGTACTGCGTCCAGTGTGGGGAATCTTGTGTTGAAAGAGCGAGTGAAATACAAAATATTGCAATGTGCTCAGTTATACAAAATTTTACAAGGTGACAGATGTTTTATAAGACCAAACCAGGAAAAGGCCAGTACTTGTGCCCACAAGCCCTTTTTCTTGTCCTTTTCCCACAAACTTGGCTCCATTTCACTATATAGACTAAGATAGCAAATAGTGATATTACTGAATTCATTGCAGAAGGTAAGAAGTAAGCTTTAAAATTCACTGTTAATATACCAGGTAAGATGAGGAAAGTCCTAAGTAGCTATTCAGTACAAAATTGAGATTAGCAAATAATTTCAGTTTTCACATACATTTATTTTTCATTACTCTTAAAAGAAAGAAAAAGAAAATACAATTAAGTACTTGCTAATTTGTAAATTTCATTGCAATGTATGCACTCACAATTTTTCTGAGTGAAGCAGTGTGCCATGAATATGATATTGTCTTGTATTTTCATGGAGACCATAATTATGGAAGCTTTTACATACCTCTTTCCATCTGCTGGCCTTCCAAGAAGGACATCTTCCAGCTCTACATATTTTGTATTTTCGTGGTTTTTTCAAATGTTTGCAGTTGTCCTCTTCTATTTTCGCTTGGAAGTTGTTAATGCAATGCACATCACGAAACTTCAAACCTTTTCCACAGGAAACTGAACACTGAAAAGAGGAGTGTTATTTCACTACTTTGCTAAAAATCTCAGAGCAATAAGAAAACCAGAAGAAGCTGTGGTTTCACCCAAAATGGACTTGGCCACTATAGGAGTTTCTGTATTATGACACAACATCTGCTGTACGTGGCTGAAATTTCTCTGTGAGCTCTCTCATATTGAGCATTACAGATCAGGGGCCAAATATCTCTCACATCTTCATTGATGTCGTCATTGAGAAATACCTGTGCTCAGCCATCCATATCCAAGCAGGAGACAGCTGGATACTATGATCTCACAGGAACATGCGCTAGCACCTGCTTCCAGATGTGTACTGCTATTTTCATGTAGGCACGATTCTTATCACAAGCATCAAACACAGGAAAATGCAGTATCATGGCTATGTGTGTTTCTAGCTAGTAGGCTACAAAGTCATGTTTGCTTGGCAATTCCCCTCCGTGAGCTTTGGGTATCCTATGGGATGTGGCAAGCAGGTAAGAGAAGCGGTATGAAGTAGACAACACCAGTTTTAGAGCAGGCCTTGGAGATGTGGACTTGCCCCCCCTGCCCCCCAATCCCATTTTCTCCAGAAAGCTACTACAATAGACAGAGCTGGTTCTAGGAGCTTCCTTCTTTCTTTCTTTCTTTCTTTCTTTCTTTCTTTCTTTCCTTCCTTCCTTCCTTCCTTCCTTCCTTCCTTCCTTCCTTCCTTCCTTCCTTCCTTCCTTCCTTCCTTCCTTCCTTCCTTCCTTCCGCCACTTCCTTCCGCCACTTCCTTCCGCCACTTCCTTCCTTCCGCCACTTCCTTCCGCCACTTCCTTCCTTCCGCCACTTCCTTCCTTCCTTCCTTCCTTCCTTCCTTCCTTCCTTCCTTCCTTCCTTCCTTCCTTCCTTCCTTCCTTCCTTCCTTCCTTCCTTCCTTCCTTCCTTCCTTCCTTCCTTCCGCCACTTCCTTCCGCCACTTCCTTCCGCCACTTCCTTCCGCCACTTCCTTCCGCCACTTCCTTCCGCCACTTCCTTCCGCCACTTCCTTCCGCCACTTCCTTCCTTCCTTCCTTCCTTCCTTCCTTCCTTCCTTCCTTCCTTCCTTCCTTCCTTCCTTCCTTCCTTCCTTCCTTCCTTCCTTCCTTCCTTCCTTCCTTCCTTCCTTCCTTCCTTCCTTCCTTCCTTCCTTCCTTCCGCCACTTCCTTCCTTCCGCCACTTCCTTCCTTCCGCCACTTCCTTCCTTCCGCCACTTCCTTCCTTCCGCCACTTCCTTCCTTCCGCCACTTCCTTCCTTCCGCCACTTCCTTCCTTCCTTCCGCCACTTCCTTCCGCCACTTCCTTCCGCCACTTCCTTCCGCCACTTCCTTCCTTCTGCCACTTCCTCCCTCCCTTCCATGTCAAACTGTCATGGCTGGCTGCAGGTTTGTTCTGTGAAACCCTCCCTGGCAGGGCACCCTAGCTGAGACTACAGCGTGCCTGATGGATCAGGCTCTGCTGGAGAAATGGCCATTCCTCTGCTAAACTGTTGGACTGCTGCTGTCAGGCTTCAGTGAGGTTTTGATTCATGACATCAGCGCCGTCCTGTACATCTACAGAGCAGGGCTACAGGATCTAGGGAGCTTTCAGTCAAACAAGGAAGTCAATCATCTGAACTTCCACATTAGGTGGCTACTCAGCTGATTTCTCTTGAACCATGAACAATGTGAGTATAACTACTTTAGTGTTTCCTTCTTAAATATTGTCATTAATCCTATTTTACATCATCCTATATAAAAGTTTAGATCAGTGGAGATGATTTTTTCTGTCTGAAAAGAGAACATGCTTAATTTGATCTAGGATTTCATCCATACTTAATTTTATGCTTGAAAAAGCACTTCCTATGGGAAGATAATTAATTCAGGTAGAAAAATAATAGTCCAATAAAAATTGAATTTTTTAGTGGATATGAAAAAAAAATTAAATATAGACTTTCATCAAAAGAAATGAAGATATTTTTCTTCCCTTTATGTCACATCACCATCACCTACATCATTAGCATTACATGCTAACTTAGCAAAGCATTTTTGAATATGTACGTCTTCTATTTTCAGGAAATTAAGTTCAGGTCATTCAGCTTTCAGTACAAAACCTGCTAAATAGTTGCCTGAGAACAACAGCTGGATGAAAGTTTTTAAAATAGAGAAAAAGCAGCTGTAATAAACTAATCTGCTAGGTAAGAAACATTTTTGTTTACCAGTTTGTTAAACAGAATCTCAGCTTACTCAGTTGTCCTCAATATCACAAGGATTTCTATGTCTTTAAACATTTATATGTATAATCTTAAAGGTTGAATTTAAACTGCCCCTGTGCTTAAAATCAAAACTTTGCAAAATGAAGCAAAGCATTTGGCACACAATAAAATGGGTGGCATATTTCTCTTATGCAACTAAGGGCACTGATTTGGCCACAGTTTGCCTTTTACGTGTCTACTCTAAAATCTTCATGAAAAGAATGTTTGTTTCTAAATTAAATTATTTTGCTATCAGCAAAACCTTTCAATTTATCTTTTTAAAATAATGTTCTTGTGGTTTTACAGTTTGGGTTTTTTTTAATTTGGAAAATTCTTTAAGATAGGAAAATAAGAAAAAAATACCCGAAATTGTAATATATGACTAATGCAGGTCAGAAAACTTAAAATGTTTAAATCATGTCATTATAAAACCCTTTCAGAAGGCTTAGCTCTGAATTCAGAGGATTTATTTATCAAAGCAGGCATGATAACTTTCACAAAAACTAAAATACTGTTAGTATCTGATAATTGACTCTACCTTCCCTTTAAGCTTTTTTCCAAGAATTTCAGACATAAACTATAAGCATGAAGGACCCCTAAACTCTAAATGTTCTTCCATTTGCTTCTTTAGCAGGAAGTGAAGTGCAGCTCAGAGTTACTTAACCTCCTATATGTCAGAAAAATCCTATATGTCCCTCCTTTCTCAATGGCCTTCTCTGCAGAAAAAATCAGGCTCCAGAGAGCTCCCAGGAGAGCCCCTCTTGTGGGACAGCATTCCAGGCTGAGAGCTGCAACCAGAGAAACTCTCCTACGAAGTCTCCACTTCAGGAGGCGAGGCTACCACAACACAGGATAATCTCACAGCAGGGCACAGTCTCGCTCTAATTTGTTGCCCTCAACATTAAGTACTAGGACAACACTTTTCAGCAGATACACATATTTGTTTATATTGTGCAGATATATTATATTCAACAGAAGTTTTATTTATTGAACAGGGCTCATGGCAGCATTAGACTATGCATTGTGCATATCTTATCCTGCATCCCAGCCTTAGAAAGATCTTCCCATTTCTCTACTCACTAGATACAGCATTACGCATTACTTCTACACAGGTGAGAACTTGATCTGAATTTCTGTGGTTGGCCTGGTTTTTTTCTCCTTGTTGGTTCCAATTCAACTGAGTTATATCTCTGTTATATTTAAATGTCCTTATTTGATCTTTATAATTTATGCTATTACTTCTAAAGAAAAAACTACAGATTTTTGTGTTAATTTATTAGAAGGTATAATTACAAGTTCCAGATAAATGCCTGCTTCTCTTTTATAAGGATGTTCTACCTAATTTTGTAATTAGAATACAGGAATTTAAAGAGGGAGTTCAGAAAGGAAAATATCAGCTTAGATGTTAAAAATAACAGAGGCTTTATGTACAGTTATTACAAATACTTCACTTAAATACGGTTAGCTTTGATGACTAAAAGTAGCTGAAACCTAGGTATCTTAATGCAGAAATACAAAAATTCAGATGAAAGATACCTAAAATCTAAAGGCAGAAATTACTTTCAATTATTTTAAGAATGTTCATATTTTTAAAAAGTAAAAAATATAGGAAATATAAGTTATCTTTTCAGTAATGTAACTTGTATAAGTAAACTGATCTATTTTTTTCTTTGCTGTAAAAGACAATAAGTTACAAAATACTGCTAACTCATATCATGTAAATATCCACATTTAAATAACTTTTTCCAGGGAGATTTTCACTCCATATCAATTTAATGTTATGTTTAAAACTTAAAAAGACATGTTCAACATGTTGGAACTATATCAAAAAACATTAAATGCATTAAATCCTTAAAAGTGTACAGAGACAATATTTCTGCATATAGGTTTGCTATCTCCTTTTTTCCCATATCCATCAAGATCTGATTCTCTGTTCACATGTATCCAAACCTTCTGTTGAATATATCTTGCACTGAAAAAAAGGACTGTCACTCTGCAAAAAGTAATTCACTTGCATCTTCTTATGGGTTTCAACTTAAGAGCTTTTCAGATGGGGATTTTTATGGGGTTTTTTGTCTGTTTGTTTTTGTTGTTGTTTTGTGTTTTGGCTGGGTGTTTTTTTACTTAATTCATGAAAGAACACCAATGTTTAATTCATTATATTAATGTGGTTTTGCTCTGAAGGAATGAAACTCCTGATGCTTGTAAAAGCTAGAAAACCCCACAGATATTAAGCATCTGTAAACTTCTGCTTAAATATAATTGCCAAAACTTAAAAACAAATAAAGCACTAAACTAAAATGTGCCTCTAAGCAGCTTTGCTACAGCCAAATGCTTGGAATACTGCATCTCCTGGAATTTCATGGAGCTGCTCCTGCCCACTTCAGAGTGGTTCCACAGTGCCAGATTCCTGCATTTGCTGCAGTGACCATCTCCCACCTATCATAGTGTGAGGAATAGAAATCTAAATATCTCTAAAGACCAGATCCCTTACAATTTCACTGAGACATCAATAAAGTTTAGGCAACTGATTTAAGGACTGTTATTCTTAAAGCCTTGCAAATATATCGGTTACAGAAGCACCTTAGATTGCCCTGAGCCACAGCCAAGGACCATAAAAAAGTTATCTTAAAAAGTGGTAACAGTCTAATTTTACATGTATGTACAATCTTTTTAACAGATTGGCCAGCTCAGTGCTTTACAAACTCATAAGGACAATTAACATCCTTAAAACACATTTTCCTCTATTTCTAATAACAAGTTAAAGAAAGAAATTGCTCTAAGTGTACACTGAGTGCACAGCAGATGAGTGAAGCACGCTGCAAAACACAGTGATAGATGATATTTAGTGCAACTGAAGAAAAATAAATGCTCCGATTTTAATTTTTTAAACACATGAAAAAGCTAATACACTTGCCATGGATGTAGAAGATCCAGGATCATCAGTGGAAAGTTTCAGAAGGTATATGACCCTGTATGTACAGTATTCTCCTGAAATTTGGTATATTCTGGCTTCATTCCTTAGATAATATATAAAAAAAGAGTTCTTAAAAGGATCACTTCCTCCCAAAGTGCTTTGGCATCATATGCAGGCAGGCTAGAGAAGACTCTTCCAGTCCAATACACTGCTCATGGGAGACTCCTGACAAAGTAGGTAAGTGTTGCCTGTCCTCCATTACAGAGAAGAAGTAGCAAAGACAGAACACCAAATCACTCAAATATGGAATAAAAACATTTCATCAATTTCAAGTGGGGAATGTCTTTGCATTTCTGTATGGACAGAACTGATCCTGCTCAGTTCCTAGAATGAAAATACAGACTCCATAGAAGATCTGAGCGGGATTTGAAGTGCCTAAAGGCATGTAAATGCAGCTTACAGGGAGGTGTCTTGCACTGACCTCTAACCAGTCAGTATTTTCTTTAGAGAGCTGCATACTGAACATTGAGCTAAGACACCTGCCTGCCTGCCTGGCCTCCCTTCAGCTCTGTAATATCAGTAAGAAGTGTCAAATTCTCACTGGTGCAGGAGCAAAGCCTTGTTCTGTGTTCAGGAAGCCACTCCTGTCCTCTCAGTGCATCGAGCCCACAGCGCATCTCCTACAAGGCTGAGCTTTCCCCTCCATGAGCCTGCGTTCCTTCTCAAAGCTCCTAACGAGTTATTGCACAGTCTCTGTGGAATAAATTCCTCTCATTGCTTGGTGCCCTCCCTGATGTGGTGGTGATCTTCCCAAGGCTTCACTCTCCTGACCAGGGAAAGTACAACTGCAGTAATTCTGGCTGCTTGACCACCCTCCACTCAAACTTGAACATGGTCCTTGACTACTTGAGCGTGGTCCTCACAGCTCTGTTTGTCTATAATATGGTTTCATTTGTATAACATTCCACACAACTGGAGGTTTATGGTGAAAGAGCACAATTTTCCATATATTTTCTGCAGATTAACCACATAGGAAGAAAAAACCCATAAGAACATTAAATCTCAGAAGAAATATGAACATTTCCTCAAAAAAATGCAAATTGAAAAAACCCTATCCTGTAACCATTTAAACAGAAATTCTAGCACTTGTCTCAACATTGGATAAAGTAATATTTCCCTTATGCCATGTTCTTTTAAAAACATAAATCTGCAGTAAAAAGCTGGATTTCATTACAATTGTTCAAAGTCATTCCATAACACTGCTAACTAGGATTCATCTGTTTGTGTTTTCTTCATAGCAATAAAGTTCTGTAGGGATCAGCCTGACAAAACTCATGCTTTCTGTGGCACAGATGGACTCTCAGACAGGCATGCCATCATCAATTCCTACCAAATTAGGGTTCTTTCTGCAGCAGACATGCAACTTCACTAAAAGCTTTTTGATTCTTTTGCTATTATTATTTCATTGAAAAGATGAAGACCTTGCATTATTTGGTGGATTCTGTACCAAATTTCCATAACCTTTTCTTTATAGGAAGTGCTTTGTGTAGTTTAGCTGGCAGCCTAGTGGGCTTCTGGATACTGAAAAACAGACCAGTAAATAGAAAGCATGTAATAACTTCTTTTTGTATTTGTATCAGATATACAGAGACTTAAAATATAAATGCATGACTAGAAGATGATAGAGGTAATTTTCTTCATAGTAGCTAATGCAAGCTTCTGGATTTGTGTTGAAAACACATGGATATTTTAGTTATTGCTGAACAGTGTCAGACAGCATCAAGGACAGCGAGGAGGCTGGAGGTGCAAAAGTTTTGAGGGGACACAGTCCAGACCAAGTAATGTCATGGTCAGCAATAAAAGCTGTGGGAAAGAGGGAGGAAGCAGAGGCATGTGGGAGATTGCATTTGTCTTCCAAAAAATGATCATGCATGATGTAGCCCTGCTTTTCTGGGGATGGTTGAACACCTGCCTGTCCATGGGCAGTGGTGAATGAATCCCTTGGTCTGCTTTACCTGTTGGTGCAGCTTTTGCTTTACCTATCAAAATTACTTTTCTTAACCCATGAGTTTTCCTACTTTTAACCTTCCAATTCTTGCCCCCATCCCACCAAGGAGGAGGAAGGGAGGGAGTGGTTGTGTGGTGTTCAATGCCTACAGGGGCTAAGACACAACAGCAGCACTGAAAATGGATAAAACATATTATAAATGTTAAAAGGTATTTTCTTCCTTTTTCTGCCTTTTTTTTCTGGTCAGGGACTTTTGTGACTGGACAGGAAGTTCAGTTTAAAATGGGATTAAACATGGTAGTTGCTTGAGTTGTCAGGCAAACTGCATTTTGATGATCTCTAATTGGCCCAAAAGCCTGTTTGGACTCTTTTAATATTCTAGAAGTAGAGTGGGATCACAACTGCACAATTAATAAAACAATACTTTGAGCATTGCCTAGTCAAGAATGGCTTTCAACTTTTCATTTGCTGTATTAGAACTAGATCTTCCTTGTCTGCCTCCTCTGCTTGCTTCACCTTCCCAGGAGTTTTTGCAATGCTTGAGCACACTATGCATTTTTCAGATAAAAGCACTCAAAGAGTTGTTCATTGCTTTAAGTATGTTGACAACTGTTAAGAAGCAACACAGACTCTGTAATTAAATCCTACTGAATTCTTTGATTTAAAGTCAGTAATTCTTCACTAAAACAAGTACAAACATTTATGCCATTAGCTCATGCACCCAGAAAGGACCAAGGATCAAACATTCCATCACTCCTGAGAGAGAGAGGATTGAACTCCAAGAAATGTGTGCATTATTTACTGTTACATCTAATTTACACCTATGTCAACTACAGAACTTACACTGAAGAACTTTGAAGTTCTCTCTTTGAGTATGGCTTGATTTCAAAAGTTCAGTGTTATATCACATTTCTCTGATGTTCAGAAGATACCTTGATTAAGTCCTTCTTCCATCTGCAGTCTGTAAGTTTGCTTTGCCACTTTTCTGACTGTGCTTTTGCAGCTATAGAAATGGAAGGGAAGAAGGCCAGGCTAAGAAGGACCTACAGACATCATCCAATCCACAATGCTGCTCAGTTTGAATCAGCTACACACGGACCATTCCTGACAGCAGTTTGTCAGTCTTGTCTTCAATGACAGGGATGCTAGCACACTCACTTGCATGAAGTTCATCTCTTGTTCTTTCCCAGACTTTAGGCAGAGGGAGGTCAAAAATGTGGATATTCTTCTGTTCAAGCTCTACAGTGAGACTTCACAGTACAAGCTTCCAGCTCTATGCCACAAAAAAGGCAAGCTTTTTACCTGTTGCAAGTCCCATCAACTAAAAAATACAGATTTAGATTATCTGTTTTAGACTGAACCCTCAATGTACCTGTTAGAGCTGCCTGATAGTCCTTTCTGAATCCTTACTAAACCTGGATTATGGTTCCATAATCACCAAGCCTCACCTTAATTATTAAGAAAAACTTTAACAGTCTCTGAAATTAATTTTTAACCCCAGATCCTTACCCATCCCATATAAGCAATATATTGCTGTGAGCTGTCAGGATAGTTTTACGAGGAAATGTAGGCAAGCTTAAGAGTCCCAGAGCCACTTTATTCTAACATATGAAGAAAGCCCTCCTCTGTGACCTGAGTTATTTATAACTAGATTCTTCAGATTGCAATCATGTCTTTCTAGTTAATGTTGGCTTAAACTTCATTCAGAAAGTATCACTGGATATTATTTTTGCATCAGAATTGCAATACTTACGATAACACCTCTTCTGTATTCAGATAGCTTTCAAGTAAGAGTAGTGCTCTGGGTTAAATATAAACTTATATTTATAATTTATATTTATAAACTCATTTATAGTGTTACTTCAAAAGCACATAGTTGAAGACCACCTTTCAGGACACCTGCCCAGCGATTTCACCTCAATTACTTGTAATTAATAAAAAAAAGTCACAAGTGTGGTATAGTACACATGACTTTTGTAATGGAAAGTACTGTTGAAGGTCAGTTCTCACTATTTTTTATGAGGGAAATTTAAAAGTTTGCTTTTCAGAATCCATTGTCTTCAGCACAGCAGCTCAGGAAGGACAAGCCCTGTGCCAAGGAACTGCCATTACCTACTGCCCTGAGTGGAATGGACCCAGAGGACAATCCGGTCCAAGTATCATCATCTAATATTGGAATTTTTTAATTCAGAAACAAAAGAAGGCAGTGATCCTTTTCTCTAGTCAGCCCAAGAGAAACTTCTACTTTCTTCCCCCCTTTCAGTCTACCTACATATTCTGACTGTGTAACAAGCTGAGACGCAGGCACACACCAAGTTTCTACCATCCACATTGTTTTCTGAGGCTTCCAGGTGTGTACTGGGCATGTTAACACCAGAGTGCACTGCAGTACAACCTCAGAGCTATTTGCAAGTGGCAGCTGAGCACAGCTCTCTGAGGTCATCTAACTTGGCCACTGTCCCCAGTCATATCTTTTCCGTCAGGACTGAGCACTGTATGCTCCATAAAAAAGCTGCTTCTATTGGACTCCTTTTCAGATAATTTTCTTTCAACTGTCATCTTAAGGGTAACAAACTCCTGAATAACCATTTTCCAAGCATGCTGAAGTATATCTATTTAACAGATGGACATAAATGAGAAGTTGCATATATCTACATACAAACCCAGAAGAAGCAGGAATGATGGGGGAATAAAGAGGATTAAAGGCAGATTTTAGGATTGATGTGGATAACAGGAAGGAAAAACTGCTATGAGAGGATATATCTGGCATCTAGTAGTAATGTGCTATTCCTCTTAAACATAAAGACATCCTGACTAAAACAAAGTTAGAACCATCAGCACATACATTGAAAGTAAAAGGATTTCACGTCTGAAGAAGCCACACTCTGCTGCTGATGCTGAGAAACTTTAGATGATATTTTTTTAAGTTGACACCACATGGTCTGAATTCTTTTGTCTAGTGCAGCTGGCTGTATCCTTACTGCCAGAAAATGGCAACCTGCCTGGATGTCAGATGAACAACCATACTCTTTGCAGCTGTTGGAAAAAATCAAAACCAGAACCCTTGAGATTCCACTTAATGATTATTTACAGAATGTCTTTTATTCATTGCAGTTATATTTGTGAGTAAGTCTTAGTCTGGCCTACCTTTCTGACATCTCAAATACTATGCATTTCTCCAAGTTCAGAACAAAAATAAAACACATGACCAGGTCCTTCCTTGAAAGCCCTATCATGTTTTTCCCCCTCTGGATGAACACCATTATTCTGCCCATCACTGCCTAAAGCCTGAAATCCTTCTCAATGCCAACTACAGAGCATTTGAAAACCAGACCATGCTCGTGGGCAGACCAACTCCCCATGAGTTACTATGCTCAGCTCCCCACCTACTGAGATACTCAGACAGGCTCCACTGCGCCTTGTATTCCTACGCTGTCTACATGTATTCATAAATGAGATTGAGCTTTTCCAGCCAGCAACCTTCTCTTTGTTCTACCTACGTGACTCATATAACACTATTAGACTTTCAAACAAGCTTTTAGCTATTACAATAACACAAGGACAATGGATTATGGAGATGTTAATGTGGGTGGAAATTTAAAAATAATAATCCTATTTTCATGAGTTCTCATTCAACAGTGGTGACACATTACATTCGCTATCTCATTTACCTCTTCCTATATATCTTCCATTTCATCTCTCAATTACAGTAAAAATTGAATTATCTAGTTTTTCTTCCTGCCTTACATGCTCTTTATTTGAGTCTTCTTTGTCTGGTTACCACCTGAGAATCAGGAAACCAAGAGGTATTTCTGCCTCCTTTCAGCAGCCATTTGGAAGGCTCAGCTACCTCATGTGCAGTCTTAAATTTGTCACTCAATCTGCTTGTATCTGTGCTAGAAACTTTACCATCAGTCCTCATTCAAGCTACACTGAAACTGTCATCATGACAGTATATATTAAAAAAATGAAAAGTATGATCAGCTTATTTATTGCTGGGAGTGAGAGAACAGATAAACTACTGTGTTTAGCCTGCATTCCTGCAGCAGCTTATCTGGTATGTGTACCTTTTATCATCTTTCAGTTGAATGACATATACAACAGACTGAGACAAATCATAACTAAAAATACAGAAACATTAGTAAATGAAAAACCAAAACCAACACCCCTAACAAATAATTCTGCCTTACCTTTCCTTCTGAAATCAGTGGCAGTCAGGAACAGAGCTAGACTCTCACTAGGTCTTTTTGAAAATCTAATCTACAAGTATAAATTTGTGTCAAATTTACAAAATTGCAGTCCTGCCTTGTGCCTTTGATACCTTCTGCAAGAGCTTCATGTGGGCACTTTCACCATTACAGCACCACAGACATCAAATTGCTGACTTGGCCAGACTTGGCAAGACTCATCTTTCTGCACCCCACAGCCATGAAGCACTAGTAACACTTTTAAGCAATTATATGAAAGCAGGAGCACTGGAGGCAGTGAGTAAAGGGCAACAAGCATCAAGGCTGGCAGAAATGGAGACAGGAGACCTTAAGGAAATTCACCATGAGAAAAAGAAATGCAGGCGTTTCTCTCTGTTTCAAATAAATGGATAAATTTCTGGACACATTTTTCAAATAGAGAATAACAGATGTATCTGTGTCCATCCAGCAGCTGTGTTCAAAAACCTCCATGAAAATCAAACAGCAACCCAATATTAGTCCATTTATTGCTTCCAAAAAGTGGACACAGTTTAACAGACTATATCACAGGTATTTTAGCCTCCAGCCTCCTGTGAAGCTGGGGAAAACCAAACAAATGCACAGGAATGACATAATCTACACTCTCACTGAGAAGTATCTTTGGCCCCTTGAGAGGGACATTTTGTTCACAGGTCTTCACAATAAAAGTTGGAGCAGATTTTTAATATGATGGAGGGTGATATTATGGAAGCTACATTTCCACAAAAGGATTGCACAGTTAAAAAGCCTTTTCTTGTAATATTTTAACTATTTAAAACTTCATTTTATTACCTTAAAGGATAGGGCCTTTTCAATTAATCAGTAACAAAAGTAAGTAAACATAAGACAGTTTTACCGCAGTAGATGAATTAGTTTCAGCTGAGTCGGCAAAAATCTAAAAATGAGCTAAAGAAATGCTGGTTCCCAGCAAGTGCAAGCTCTGATTTATCATTTTTCATCATGTTAGCAACAGCAAAAGAGTAGCTCAGAAATTAAAGGAATGGCAAATACATAAGCTCTATGTGCCTTCCTGTTCTATAAAAAACATCATATCATATAAATTTTTTCATTTGATTAAAATCTAAGATTTTGTATTTAAACTTTAAAAAACTTGAAATAAAAAGCAATACATGCTGGCACAATATAATATTGTCAGAAATTTTTTAAACTTTTCAAAAGCATAGAAAATACAACTCTTTCTATGACACTTAACTAAATATAGCCAAATGAATTAACACCCCCCCAATTTGTATTAAATATTATTTTAGCATTAAGTATGAGTCTGTTTTGGATGAGAAATGCAACATTTTACCTACCTTCACATGTTGAAATCCAGTTTCCTTTCAACCTAAACCACTTTTCTGTATATTTTCAATTTACTAACAATATTTCCAACATTACATTTCCTGTACATAAATATGAGCAGGCATGGAAGCTTCTGAAGGACTGATTCAGCAGGAAATCTAAGTGCTTAATCCTGCTGTCACTGAAGGGAAAGGGCCACAAATGCTAAACATACACTGATTAACAGAGCAGCCTGTCATAGGGGAGTCACCAGTCTCCCACAACTACTGGTTTTCAAAGAAAGGACTAAGAAATCATTCAGTACAGAACACTGTCCATTTCCTAACCCATTCCACGTAATAAAAATATTAACGTATTGACCCTCACAAATGTTTGAAAATGATAATACTTTAATATATATTTAATAACTTTTAAATCTGAGTTCCAAAACCACTTTGAACCAACTTTATGAGTTCTGGCTGGAGTTTTCGAAGCTGCCACACACACAGGCAGCTCAGAATGATTTTCACAAGGATTTGACCAACTAGAACCCTTCAGCTTTTTTGAAAATTCTAATAAATACAGCAGTAGTTTCACATTCCTTTCATTCTCATTAAATGGCTGTATGTATTTAGGCACGGTATTATGCATTACCTGCTTCTTTTCCTCTTTCATTATATTCTGGTTGTTGGGGTTTTGTGTGTGGGGTTGTTGTTTGTTGTTTTTTTTTTTTTTTTTTTTTTGGTGTGCATGTGATTTCATTATTATTATTATTTACTGTTTTTATTTTGACTATGTCCCACTCTTGTCCTCTTTCTAAGTTGAAGGCCTGAAAGTTCCGCAAACCTCTTCCTGACAAAAGTATTTTAGGAATGTAAAAACCATGTTATGTCTTTGATATTAAGAGTTGAGCATTATATTTTGATCCTCATTCTTCTCTGTGTTTTGTCACTCACTAAGTGGGAGAGGACTGGGCCACAAAATTACAGCTCCAGCAAAAGATTCAGGAGGTAGGATCTTTCAGCTTTACCATCAAAGACTATCTATTCATTTTCAGTCCAGTAGGTCAATGGCATCAACACTGCTTGTATCAGTAACAATATTTTTTTTGTGTTCAAATATAAGAGCTTTCCCCATGAAAGCATCACTGAAGTATAGTATGAAGTTAATATCAACACACAGGTTAAAGAAAACCCTCACTTTCAGCAAAAATGGTTAGTATCTGGCCCACCCTTTATTTTTTAAGGGCTTTAAACATTAACATTCCTTAATAAAGAGCACAATAAATATAAACACAAAGCCACACAACATGCATGAAAAAGAAGGGTTAAAATGCAACTGTATTTCACAGACACAAGTCACAGTCATTAAATTAAATTATTACACATTCATTATAACTTATTTATTATTTCAAGCTATACAGGCAACATAGCAACAAACAGGAGATTTTCCTCTCGATGAATATTACATAAATATTTTGTTTTTGAATTTTGGAAACATGTATTTTCTTTCATTTTTATCAGAATGACCTGAAACAAAATTCACTACCCCAAGACTGTTTTATGACATTATTTGGGCAGTGACATCTGCTATCAGTTATCTCTGATAAGGCCCCCTTCCCATTTCCAAAGTTTTAAAAAATGAATAGCAGATGTTAACATCAAGATTTCAGGCAGCGGGATATTAATTTAATGTGCTGTATTGGCAATGAGGTATTTTGAAGTTCAACATTAGGCAGCAGCAGAAGTAGAGGTAAAAAACTGAAGGTGGTTTTGAAAACCAAGTTCACTGATTCTGAACTCCCTTTTAATATAAAAGATTATTTTTAAAGATATAAATACTTTTTACACATTAGAAAAAGTGAATGAAGGCACTTATCATACACAGCAAGAATTTTTGCATTAAAATGAAAACAAATAAATATTTTACGTATGAAAGTTTGGCCTGCTTCTGCTCCTGGAGAAGTCAATTGGATGCCTGGCAGTAACAACACTGGAAGGGAACTGGGACTATTTCTAAAAAATAGATTCATATACTTAAAAATTAATAGCAGATTTCTTCCACTACTGCAAAGACAGAATTACATCTAAATTATTCTGGAGCAAGTAAGTAGAAAACTGAAGCACTAGAAAGACAGCTGGTTTAAAGAATATTACATCATGTGTCTGAAGGGCAGTAAGAAATGGCAGTAACACCTTTCTGAGCCTTCAGGGTAACTTTGAAAATAATCCATTCTTTTCATGCCTATTTTCTCTGAAATCACAAGTAATACTTATGAATTGCATACAAATCCTAACAGTGAGGAAAAGAAAAAGAATGAAAACCTTTTTTTAAATAAACATTTCAGACAAAAAAAAATATAATTATATTTTGTAAGGAGCTATCCTTTCTAAAGAAACAAGAAAGGATGAGAACCAATTATATTTCAAGTTGAGACACTTCTGGTTAAAATTTTCATGATAAAATTAGGTAACTACCAACACCCATACAAGAATTGGTTGCCCAAATAAAATACAAAGCTTCCAAGGTAACATCAACTGCTACCACCAACTGCCTATGCAGAAACCTTGCTGTTTGATACCTAGATCTTCAAGAGTTTTTGCAGGCACTGAAAAAGTACAGAGGGCAAAAATAAGATCAAAATCCTAGTTGTCTAAAAATGTGAGCAAACTTTCCTCACTATGCAAAGCCTGAACGTATTGTCTTCCCATATATGAACAGTTTATTTTATTCTCCAAGCATACTTTGGGCCCAAGCTTCCTAAAATCTTTAGAAAATATATAAAAATTGAAGGAACAAACCTTTAGAATTTGAGATTTACTTTCCTCACACCCATTTGGACAACTGGAGGAATCAGGAACAGAGGAGCACACAGCCTTTAAGGTTTGTGAGGGTCAGCTCCAGTAGCCACTGACAGACACTATAAAGTGTAACAGCCAACAGCTGCTAAACTGCAGAAACCATCAACCAAAATTCTGGCTTCAAATCATAAACTGAACCTTCCTTGCAAGGGCCCTTTTGTGCATTTACAAGATATGTTTTATGTTAATTATGTTGTGTAAAATTAATCAATAACTATAATAATAAAACAAATGTACTTAGAAAGGACACTGCTAAAAGTCCTCTGTTCTTAAATATAAAGCGATAGCTAGTGGACAAGTTAGAATCACAGAATCATGGAGGTTGGAAAAGACTTCCAAGATCATTTAGTCTTGCATAACAGTTTCTGCTCAGGTTTTAACACTGGAATCCCACTAATAGACACAAAAGCTCAATGAATTGCTCACCTGGCACAGAAATATTACTCAATACATCTGTGAAAAATATAAGTAGTTATTTGTCTGGTTCTTGCAATCTCACAGAGACAGGGAAGTGTAGATGTGACAGGCTTGAGGACTTCAGCAGCCAGAGAGCATCTAGTCATTAACAGTTCCCTATATTAGAGCACATTTTATGCCAGAAATGTGTAAGATAAGCAGGACCATGATCTATTGCCAAACTAAAAAATCACTAGTCAACCATGGCTAAAAAAAGCTGTTTGTACCAGGCTATGACACAGTTCCAGTGACTAAAGTTTTACAGCTCCTTCCTAATAGTCATCCTTAATGAATAAATTCTGCTCTGCTTAAACAGCAACAAAAACCAACTAAATCTCTATGTTGGCAGCATTCAAACTAGCTAAATTATTTGAATGACATCATATTTAATATGTGAGCCTGCTTTTACTTCCTGAATCTGCTGTTTGTTTCTGTGGCATCAGATAGTGTGAGGAAATTAAATCTTTTATGGCTTAACCATAGAGCTTGCAATTATATATAAAATAGGCCTCTCTCTGCTAAATAGAACTTAGTTTTTGAAGGATTAAAATGGCTTTTTGCATCACTTGAGAAATAAACCAACATGAAAATCTTTATAAAACTAAACCATACATAATATTTACAATTCAAGATCTTACAGGCAATCTATTAATGTAGGGCAAACTAAATTACTCAGGGAAGAAACAGGTTGCGAATAATTCTTGATCTAAAAGGAAAACAAACATTGAGTTCAAAATCAGTTGTATGCTGAACCCTGCTTGTCTTCTCAGCACCTGATGAATATAAATTAGTGAGTCACCACTAATTATTTGGAAAATGGCTAAATAAGATACTCTGGTGTTTGCTAAGCACAAACCCTAAACTCTGCTTTGTGTAGTGGAAGAAAGAGATAACTGTGGTAAACAATTAAAACTTTTTAGTCTCTTTGCAATAAATTATAGCTTATATAGCATTAGCAATTGTTATAGTTGAAATCAGACATTTTTTTTAATATTGCCATATTAATTCAAAGAGACAAATTACATAATTTTATTAATAAAAAAATTCAAATAAATGTTGTCCCAGACCATCTCTCAGGGATATCAATGACAGGTTTTTTGCTGATTTTGATGGAACCAGAACTGGATCCAACCTCATTTGATTGCCTTTATTCCCCTTAGAATTTAGCACAATAATCAATATTGTTGTCAAATTCACAGCTTGGGAATTGTAACGTGTTCTATACTGCAGAGAGTATGATTATTTCAGTATGTTAATAATCTGCTAGTAGCAATTTTAAAGATTAATGGTGATTACAGTAGGCATTTTTACACATTAATAGACAGTGACATGTAGACAATAACATATTATAGTTACATACATAATTATACATAGATAACTTTAATTAGTCCCTGTTTTAAAACCACTAATATAAACTTTTATACACAAATGTACAAGTAATATGGAACAAAATGTTTGATGATAGAATTAATATACATGGATGTGAGTTATTTTATACTTAAATATACTACAGGAAAAAAGTTATGCACTAAAAAGTTTAGGGTGTTTTTGCAAATATAAATATGTAAATAATACTACAGCATAATTTACAGCATAAACTAGTAAATTTAAACACATATCAAATTGTAACCCTTCCAAATGGAGCACCTATTAGGCACTGTTATGAGTTATGATGATTTCTGGTGATCTTCTACTAATACTCCCTATGATGTTTTACAGACCATGATATTGTTCCTGCTGAAGGAAATGGCTGCTTCTTATTCAATTCTATGACTGCAGGAACTTTAAAAAATGACATAAAATCTTTTAAAAGACATGGGGAAATAGAGTGACAGAAAGAACAAGAAAGCAAAAAATATTGTTGAATGCTATCGTACCGATTTCCACGGTCCCCGATGCCAAGAAACATCACCAGGGCAAGAATGCACATTACATTGTGCCATGTTAGGTGGCTTGTCTAGAATTTCACAGTTTTGATCACCCAACATTTGGCCAGTGGGAAGCTGACATATCACCAGTCTTGTCTTTATTCCATCTCCACAAGTCTGAGTACACTGGAACACAGAATTTTATATGCAATAATTGTTATTAACAGAGTCATCAGATACCATCAAACCAAAATATATAACAATCATCAATATATCATATTATTTACTATGTCTATTTCCATATTCCCTGGACACTCTATTCAAGAATAAGGACTTAAAGTCTAATCTCATGTAATTCCCTCACCAAAACCTTTACCAAATGACACTTTTATGGTTTATCAAGTGATTTTCTGCAGAAAGTCTCAGTAACAGATACTCCATTAAGGAGAAGTAATTGTGAGCATAAATGTGCATGTATCTCTTTCTTTAATACAAGGAAAATACAGAAATTTTTCTTAAAAGTAGTTTTCCCTGCCAAACAGTGGCAGAAAACTCAGATACTGGGCACACTTTTACAAAGTCCAGTTTATACAGACTAAGTGTAAAATACTTAAAGGATGTGTTTTCTGGGTTTCAGTTAGCCTGCAATTCTTCAATACCAGTTCTCATTCCTAATGACTCTGAAAGTCAATCTATAATAGTTAAAACCTTTTTATGGTATTCTCAATGATTCTAAATTAGGAAAAAAACCCTGTATCATCTGCATAAACTGTATCCCAAGTCTATGGCTGTGGACAGAAAAAATAAGACATTTAGACTGACCTTGAGAACTGAATGGCTAAATATGGCTAAAACAAGGAGAAAAAAGGTAAAACAAAAAAGTCACTCAACCAATTTTTCTTATTTTTTCTATTCCAGTAAGTGATTTGCAAAAGTAAGAAAAGTGGGCAACAATCACAAGAGATTAGATTAGAATAAATGCAAAAATAATCAGCTTTAACTCTTTCTGTAGCATTTGAGCAGGAGTGTGTGGTCAAGACATCACACAGCATGGAGATTAATTAACATGTCCAACAACAACCAATGTGTCATCAAGATGTTCTAACCCAGGCACAACTTTTAGATGCATGATCCTATCTCCATAATTCTAATTTATAACTGCAATACAGTAACCACTACTACTTGCAGTTACTATTGCTAGTACCTATAAAATTACATGGAATAAAGTTTCTCCACAGCTTCTTATACTCTTTTTTTTCTTAAACTAGCTATTGCACTGTGGTTTTTCTGCACACAATCCAGCTTTTTGTAACAGAATATAATTTTCTGCGTCTCAAGATACATGTTGTACAACAACTATATGATTTGTTGATGTTGTATATCCTTAGCCTCATACAATACTTACTTCTTCTGGATGTATATTTACATAACTCATATTTCCACTGCATTTGATCAAAGAACAAAGTTTAGATAAACAGGTTGAAACTCATTCTTTTTAAATTTTAAACTCTATTAAATAAGTAAAAACAAGGTGTTCAGTTCCACTCACAATCATATAATTATGTTTCTACTTCTAAGCTTATGTAGTAAACAATGTTCCCCTTTGTAAGTTAAATGCTCTTACTTCTCCCCAGTTCCCAAAGTTCCACTGTGGGCAGGGTCCAGAATCACAGTGTCTCGACTCTGAAGGTTTTGTTGCCTCATCACAGTTACTGGCACTTCTTCCTTCCTCATCTTGACATACTACAACTCGGCGGTGAAATCCACCTGCACAGGTACTAGAGCACTACCAAAACAGGTAAAAATACATTTTGCCATTGCATGATCAAGAAGTGTAAAATATGTTGGTTAAAACAGCAGCTTTGTTTTAAACCTTAACTCTCAAAACTGAACTTTTCAAATAAAAATGACAACTATGTAGAAGTATTTTAAACTTGAAATGACAGAAAAATTACACTTAGAATTTAATATATTCTGAATAATAAGAAGAACAAGAATAGCAATACTTTTTTAAATGAATGTGCTTTTGTTTTGACCAAATCTGTACTGCAATAACATTTCTAGAAATGTTAACACACATGTGACAGAACAAATACATCTAAAAAAAATTCTTACTGCTCCCCAGGGTCCAGTTCTCCATTGATATCCTCCCACGGAAGGACGGTTCCACTGGTTTAAATTGTCTTGTGGAGGGTGTATTGGGAGGTAACCTGTTTCTGGAAAATGGCTTGGATGGTCATGTAGTTTTGGAACATGCTGATAAACTGGTGGGCATGGTGGCATGTTACATTCTTGTTCCTTAGGAGGTCGGCCTTCAGGATCACAGTAATTCTCACTGATTTGCTGATGATAATTGACACAGATGACTTGTCTTGTTACTATTCCACTGCCACATGTAACTGTGCACTGACCAAAAGATTAACACAGTGTTTGTCACAGAACATTGATGATTAATAAGCAAATACCTTTATATTTACTTTTGACAAGAACAAACATATACTTTGTTTTTTCAAGGGATGCAATTTCAATCACACTTGCAAAAAAGGGAAAAATGAACTCTCAATTCTAAACAGAGACTTGGCCAATAATCTAAATACACACATTAAAAAATTGTCACAATTAATACTTACAGGGGACCAATTTCCCACTTTCCACTCTCCACATGGGCTAAAGCAGCTTGAAATTTCAGCTGGTCGTGGTAAATGAGCACACAAAGACTCATCTGCTATCTCTCCATGAGCATCTCTACAACTCACATAGCGAGCACGATCGCCCTTCCCACAGGATGCAGAGCACTGTCAGTGAACAATTCAAGGTTATCACATTTTAGGAGACTAAACCAAGATCATGCAAGCATCTAAAATATTAACATAGTTTCTGTTGGCCTGAAACTGAATTGCCTGGCCTAAATTCTCATTAAGCATTTCAGTGTATATAAACAGACACCATTTAAACTACAACATAGAATAATTACGCAGTTGCAAGAAGGAACAGAAACATCAGTAACTTCCAGAACACTTTAGTTGTTACACAGGGATGCAATATTTACAGGAACTGTTAAAACAGAAACAGATATTAACAATCCATTTGCCATTATGGTTTGTATTAGCAGATTCCATTGAGCCCCTTCTGATGCCTTTATAGCTGAGAAGTTCAAGCTGGACTTAATAAGAACTGCTGAGTAACCTCAGTTTATGCAGCCTTTACTGCTATTTAGTTAAAATAGCTGTGCAAAAATATAACTGCATTATGTGCTTTCTTAATTATCTCAAGGGATTAACAGGCACATCCACATTTCATAGATAATTTTAAATTTTCTCATCGCTATCAAGTAAAACTAATTTTCAACATTATCAAAATAAAAACCTTGCATTGAAGAAAATTTATGTAGAAACTGGTTTACTAATGCTTATTGTACAAAAAATGTCAAATTAGATCTTTAAAGACTCCAGCTGTTTCGTATTACTATCACATAAAAGATTCAAATAATATTTTAACATCAAAGATGTTCCAAATACTTAGAAACTGATCAATTACATTAAAAAAAACACTTCCTAGTGCGCTGTCAATGATACAAAAACTATTTCACTCAGAACCCCAGCTCCTAGAATTCTGCTTTTTTTCCTATTATTTTTCATGGTTGAATTTGAAGCACAGTTTGCTGGAAGTGCCTATCTGCTCCTTAAGAAACAGTTTCTTTTCTTAAGAACTCCTTTTTATCTATCCCAAGCAGATTTCAGTCTGAAAAATATCTTAATGAAAGCTTCGTGGAAAAATAGGTGAATGAGTGGAGGGCTGCCCTGCAAGGTGTGACTGCTATATTACATACTGGGGTCCATGATCCATATCTCCATTGGGTCACCTTCCCCACATGAACTAGAGGAAGTGAAGTAGTCCATAATTTGGTATTTTCTGGACAAGAGGGCAATTCACATTCCTGTGGGGGTGAGGAAAAAAAACAACTTTTGAAATGTACACTTTGGAAGAGCCAAATGTAAAGCAAATGGTTAGCAATTAATTAACATGTAATTACCATCTTTTACATTCTCCCTGGAATTATTCAAAGACCTTTCATTGAATTGCTTTACTTCATTTTAAATGGGGTGTCAAAGAAAATTTATTTCTCTTAAAACTGCATTAGCAATAACTAATAATATTGGCATTTTGAGAAAGAACAGTTTTGGCAAACTTGTTGGAGAGAAGGAGCATAGACATTACAGTTTCCTGCTTCAGAGCCACAGGCAGCACAGAAGGACCAAGGAAAGACAGTGGCTGTGCTATCCTGTTCTTTATACCTTCAGCTTCTGAGAATATAAATTTGCCCAGTTTCAGTCAGTAGCTAACAGGAACCACAATTAAAAATGCAAAGGATAATCAAATCCAGTGTTTGCACATCTAAGCAGAAAGAAACTACACCAATTAACTGGCTTTTATGTTTAGAAGCTTATTAAAGAAGCCAGTTGGGTACTTTTTATTAAGCAGAATGGCAAGCAGTGTCCTTAAAATATTCTACACATTGGAGCTACTGCCAAATAATCACAGGCCTTTGAATTCCTTGAAGCCATATACTCTATCAACATCACATACCAGCTTTCAAACATATCTTAAAATTACCCTCCTTTTACTTAATTCCCTAGGCAAAATTTGACATTTGTGAAGAAATAGAGTTTCAGTATTTTGTTCTCATTTTAGAAGTGATGCCCTCTGAGTTCCCACACAGAGTCAGTAGAGACTGAGAAGCAGAGAGGTGGCTTTTAACTTACTTGGCTGTCCCTAGGACGAGTGGCAGCATTGCACTCCCTGTCGTCGCTCAGGATAACGCGGTACGTCCCAGTAACACATTTGACTGCGCGCACCTGGTATCCACGCCCACATGTTACAGAACACTGTTGAAGGCAGGAGTTTCATACACTTGAAATAGAACTATTTATAACCAAATTTCATTTTTAATTATAATTTCTACTTTGCAACTCTTTCTAGGATGAATAGGAATGACTATTGAGCTGGTGTTAACTTCCTTTGTGGCAGACCATCGGGTACTTAACCAGTGTTTGTAGCACACCAATGAACAGTGCTTGTGCAGGACAAAGGCCTTCTCTCTTTCCCCTTTTCTATCCCTTGCAGTGAGTAGGCTGGAGGTTGGGCAGGAGACTGGGAAGGAACACTGCCAGAACAGCTGACCTGACCTGATCAAAGGGAAAATCCATGCTTAATTATGTCATGCTCAGCAATAAAAACTGGTGAAGAGAAAGTAGAGGAGGGGAAAGAGAGGAATAAGGAGTAGCTTCAAATGAATCACTAACTGCAGCTGTTAAATGTTTTTCCCTTCACTACAGAGTTTGACCAGAGTGCACTCAAAGCTGCCACCTAAAACATTAGATGGCTGAAAATATTATGACACAAATCCTATCACTATAAATGTGGTTCAAGCACAAGTACTTATAAAAGCCTTGTTGCGAAGGGCTATTACCAGGTGGTACAGTGGTAAAACTGCAATGAAAAATTCTGCTTCAGTGACATAGATTGGTAAATTACTTGTACAAGCTATTTCAGAAAATTATTATTTATTCATAAGGATTCTATCATGGGACTGAATTAATCTTTTATTTAACTTTTGAATTTAGCTTGTAGGAATGGAAATTCATGGTCCTGTGATCACAAGATTACATTATGTTAGTTAACAGCATGCTTATCTCTAAGGTAAAAAAGTAAAAGAAATGTCTAAATTAAAAATATACTTTATTTCCAAAGGTATATTTATTCTGTATTTTAATAATAGGTTGTATATAATAAGATAAAGATCAGCTGCTATTTAGTTATGATTTCCCATTAATATGCAAGAAACACTGTTTCTTGGATAAGTATTCTTCTGTTGGTTTGAGTAACATGATCTTATAAAAGCCACATGAAGTTGAGTACCTCATATTTTTAATTAATTCTCATCTATTTACTGACAAAAGTTTCCTTCACAAATTAGTTCACTTTTTCCTAGTGTTTTAAATCCACTTTGGTTTACATTCAATGACCGTCACACAGGAACATATTTTTCAACAGCACTTTCACATAAAGAGATAGCAGATCTTTTATCACTGAAGATAAAAACAAAATGTAACAATAAAATACTACGTCTTTTCTCTGCTATTATTAGCATATACTTTTCTATGATTGATTGAAGTATATTGTAGATTGAAGATTGATCTGTACCAATTGAAGCATATTGTAGATTGAAGACTGATCTATAGTAATTAAAGCTACCACTTGAATATGCTCTCTTACCTATAAATACTTGGTCTTTTACCTGTCTCGTTCATCTGAACAGTTTGCTACCCTCATTTTCATTATTCTGATGATGTAATACACTGATGTGTAAAACATCTTTGATATTAAGGTTCAGGAGCAATTACTATTTTAGGCATTTAACTTCTATATGGATGTTCCTAAATTACAAATTGGATAGCCAATAGGACCCTGCAAACAAATATGTGAATCAATTCAACTAAAACAACTGCTTAAGATTCAACAAAAATGTTTAAAAAGTATTGCTCTGTGATTGCTCATGGCCTGAACTATAAAACAAGAAGCCAGAAATCCTTATATACTCACTGATCCCCAAGGCCCTACTTGCCAAGATGCACATTCATGAAGTTCACACGGTGTTATTGACTCTGGTCTGTCATTTGGATTACAGAAATCATCTCTCAGTTGTTCATCATTAAGTTGGCACCAGACTTGACGATGCTTCATTCCTTTGCCACATGTCACAGGGCACTGTAAAATTATTATAAACATCAGTTTGCAGAGACATGAATCTGCATTAAGGCTTCAATTTCTTTTAGTAACTTGTTGGGTTTTAAAAATCACATAAATAACAAAAATATTCCATGAATGTAAGTAGTCCAAAAAACACCACTTTTTAATGAACTTTTCATTTCTTATTTTCAATTCAAATGCTAATACAAAGAAATTACTACTAAGATTCTAAAGCTGCAAATTATGAAAACTATGTGCAGATCATTTATTTCCAATACAATAATAGCACATATATCACAGCGTTCACTGGAAAAATGTTTAAACTGTCCACAATTTTTTTATATCCATCTAACCTATAATAAAATTATTACAATTCTATTAAACAGTTGGCTGTAGAGTTGTCATTGCTTCATAGAAAAGGAAGGTATGCAAATTACTGCAAATATATTTACTTTACAAATCTTCACTACCTCATTTTAATGTAACAAAATAAAGGAGAAAATAAATTCTAGGAGTGTTTTACAAAGTTCTCATGCCAGTAGTAGACGTGTGATGTGTATCAGACAAATCATAGGACTTAAGAACTTTCATAACCATGTGGCTAAAAATAAAATAAAATCCCTAAACACTTAATGCAGCTTATTTTAATATCAATGACCAGGACCAAATGTACTTTAAGTTTTACAAAGTTTCATTACCTCACTCCAGTCAGTAACCGACCACCTTGGACATAAGTATTCATTGCAGCTCTGTGTTACAACTCTTGGAAGTTCCTGGCATTCTCTGTCAGGAAGATGACGTCCCAGGTTGTTCATACAAAAAGCTTCTCTGGTTCTGACACCTCTTGCACAGCTCCTGGAACACTGCAGAGGTATGAAACAGGAAACAAGACAATAAAACCAGGCAAAAATGCATCGTCAGTCTTAAAGGTAAAAGACATTAAGGATTGTGCCAGACAAAAATGTCCTCCATTTAATCCACAGAATGCTAATATGTTCATTTGAGATAAATTCAGCACCTTGTGTAATAGTTCCAAGATAAAGCTCTAATGAAGAACAAAACTAAAATTGTACAAAATTAAATTGTCAAGTAAATAAAATATACACCTTTAATTACCAGATCATCGCTGCTGACATCCAAAACCAAGCTGCAAAAAAGCTACCTATTCTTATAAAAATATAAGGAAGTTGCTGAAATATAAAGGCTGGTATCAGCTGATTCTACATATCATATTCATCAAACATTGTTTCCTCTTAGTTATTAAAGTAAAAAAATATAGAGGATTAAAAATTTTGTATGAATGCTAACCAGAACTGCAATGATACAATTATAAAGTTTTAAATCTGTACCTCTGACCATTCTGTGTAGTGCCAGCTTCTTAATGTACAGTCACCATGGCAAAGCTCTCTGGCTGGAGGTTTCTGCTGATCAGCACAGTACTTATCCTCCACTGGAGCACTGAGTCCTCTTGCAATAGAGTACTTCATGCAGTGGATCTCAACTGACCGATATCCTGGGCCACACTTTGACGTACAGTCACTTTTGCCAACACTGTGCCACCTAAAATGACAAACTGTTACAGAAAGCTAGCTATGTTTTAAAAAATATGACCATGGCAATTAGAGCACTCAGAGAATGTACCAAGAATCATAATGTAAATACAGATATGCATTTTAGGGAACAAATAAAACTGTAAACTCTATCTCATGACTAGACTTTGAAAGCAATATAAAAGAATTTGATTCATAGGCTTAAAAGAACTGTTTTAAATTTAAAGGATCTCTTTATCTTAATCTCCTAGGTGACTTTGAAAAATGTAAGCTATAATTCTAACTCTTCATCCTCTGAATATTTCAGTGTGGGCCATCTTGGAGGGCAAAAAACACCACTCTGTTTCAAATTATTTCCAGTTGTGGATACAATTCTGGTGGAAAATGTATTTCATGCAACAATACAAGTTTTTGTGCCAGAATATATAGAACAGATTCACAATTCTAACAAAAGATCTTGTACTTTACCAACAAAAATTAGAAAAGTACCCTAGTTCTATGTGGAGTTGAAGGTGTAAATATTATGCATAAAGCCACTACACCAACAGATTTGAGGAAAACAAGGAGAGATGGGAAGGATGAGGAAGGTAGAGAGGGATGAAGGGACAGAGGATAAAGCAATCTGAATTACGTTGTTTCAATGTCAATTAATAAAATCATATAAGACCACAATAACTCCATCAGTTAGGAACCTTTTTTACCTTAATTCACACTCTGTATTACACTCCTCAAAGACACTTGGTACAGTGGGTATAAGTTCACATCTTTGATCAGACACTACCACACGATCACTTTTACGTATACATGTCATTCTTCTTCTTCGAATACCTTCAAAAAGCATCAGAAGAAGTAAATAAAGGGCTAAAATAAGGAAGACTGACTTACAGGTTCCATTCATCAGCTAGGAACTGAGATGCCCCATTAACACAAGTTGCTGTACACAGCAGATTCTGCACAAACACGCTCCTTTGTGCAGCTCGCTACATTCCAGGTGGAGAACAACCTTTTCCAGTCACCTTCTCCACCTCCCAGCTGTCCTAGAGTGGTCTCACATGATATCAACTTCCAGAGAACAACAAAAGCGCAACAGGCCATTTACTCATCAGGCTAACTATTCCAAACACATCATGTATGTCCTGCTAATTAACATATTTCCTAAACCACCATGTTAACTTAGATATTGTGATCCTTTCCCTTAAAGAAGCAGAAAAATTGATCACCTAAAAGATCTGGAGTTCTGGGAGAAACACCTCAGTTGGCAGCTGCTCTGCTTCTTTAGCACATGAGCATGTATACAACCAGAAGAAACTCACCATTACATATTTTCAGGCTTTTTTGGCACCCACTAAGAAGAGTATTTGTCAAAAATATGTGTACATACACTTTTATATATACACATTTCACAAATGTTGAGGCTTTATTTTTATACTGGAATGGCCTAGAGAGTAACAGCTTAAAATAGTCAAATATATCTTTAAACAGCTTCGTCCCATTTAGCAGATAATCCAAAAAAGACAAATAAATTAGTATGAAAGACACCAGACAAATCACTGATCACCTGGAAGTGGTATAATAGAAGCCTAATGAGTATTAATAGACGTACAATACCACTTTATAAAAATATATTAGATTTGATCCGGCCTTTTTTAATAAACTGCTCCTATGTCTCCAAATGTAGGTTTGAATATAGAATTGTACTGCACAAGTAGTAAAAATAGGCAAAAAAAATCAGAAGCTATTCTGTCCTTAAAGGCTCAGTGAACTTAAAGGTTACTGAGGGCAACAAATCTCTTCCTTACAAGTAATGGTGAAAAGTCAGAGAACTTAAGATGAGTCCCTTCCTAAATCCCATTAGGTCTTTGGTTCTGGTGAAAAAAATACTTCACAGTACCTTGGCACATCCTGCTGCAATCTTGCCAGGGTCCATAAGGATCCCACGTAAACAGATCACTTCCACCTTCTATCGGGACATTGAATGAATAACGCACATCAGGGTTGTATAAATTCCCTACACACAAAACCTTGATTGAGATAAAATAATAGCTGTTTTTCAGTGAATTTGAACATAAAATTATGAACATAATGATCATGTAGGAAATTTTCAAACTTCTGAGAAAAGGAAACATGCACCTGTAAGGTTAGTTCTTCTTCAACTTTATCAGTGCTGTTAATTCGTTCTACAGTATTGTTTGAACCACTGTACTCGAAAATGGCTCCCTGTATATTGATTTCTCTTTTTGACATGCTTACAACAAAATTTCCATTCAAGATGAAATTTCCGTGGGCATCTGATAAAGCTGCAAGTGAAATAAAATATTGGAAATCAATTTAGTTAAAAGGTTCTATCAAAAAAATCTCACCAACATGTAGCTTTATTGTAGCCAATGTAAAAAGTTTTATCAAACAGTTCAAATTAATGAATTCAACCCTAATAATCAGTACCTTTCACCTGAGCAGTGGTCATGGATTTTCTAAGTTATGCATTTTCTCTTCATTATAGTACTTAAATAATATTTGTTCTTCTGAATTGCTGACTGCAGCCCTAACTTTTAAATTTGGCTAGGTTCTGCTACTGCAGAAGGAAGCAATAATTACTGGTATTTCTGCCCTATGCTACAGCCCACATCCTTGTATTTGCTATAGGTACTTCTAGTGAAGTGGGTTTTAAAAGTTGAAAATATTAAGCAGTTGTGATAATAATTTAATAAAATTACCTATTTGCAATAATAAAGATTGATGGCAAGTTAAACATTTTAAAAATAAGGTAAAATGTGTAGTACAAGATGCTATTCAGGCATTACTACATTTGAAATGGAAGCTAATGTGAGGGGACAAAGGTTGCTTCTGGGCAGCAGGTGACAAGGAAAACATTTTGAGAATTCTGAAGTTTGTTGGCAAGGATGACAATGGAAGAAGAGACAGAAGGCAAATACATTTCAATATTTTTTAGGCACTTCAGATAAAATGTAACTACTGTGAAATAGAACAACCAAGATTTTTGGTAGGACTTAACTTATGAGTTCTTTGTTGTCTACACACATTTGCAAATCTATCAGCATGTGACAGCCTTTATACTCTTTATGTCCCCGGCATAATAGAAAAAGAGAAATATGAGACAACTGGTAAGTTTGCTGATGGTCAGACTGTTTTGTTCATAAGCAAAATAAATGCTTCCGAAATTTAAAACAACAAATACCTGCATTATTCCTGACCTCACCTGTGGCATTCCAATTACATTGTGACAACAAAGTAAAGAATTGACAAAATGATGCAAGGTGCTATAATGCTTATTCTCTGATGAATAAACACACTCATCTAAGAACTAGAAAATTTAACATCATACTGATCTGCAGAGACCCAGGCCAATTAATATAAAAAACAATTAGATATTTTCTCCAATGTCTTTATCAGATTTCTCATAATATACATCCAGAGCAGATCTCCGTCAAAAGCACAAAAACCTATCCATCAATATTGTACACAGGAGGCTTTTACCAAGGTAGTTGTCATCTTCTGGTTTCCCTGAGTAGCTGTGCTGTCGAATATCAATGTTTGTTGCTCCTTTGGGAATATTTACTACAACATTGTAACCTGCAAATTAATTATATGCAAAAATAGTGAAGTATTAGTAAATAGGAAAATGCATTTTCATTCACAAAACCCTACAGTGCACCAGAGACAACCAACACTGAATGCCTTCATGTGTTAGGAAGTGTTAGGTTCTCTGTTCAGATATGTGAATGCAATTCTTCGTCACTAACATAAGCTCAATCTACTCAGAAAAATCCCTACAGAGCAGAACAACTCTAGAAAGTAGTCAAGTATATCAAGAGGGACTCAGGAAATACTGTGACTGCTCACAATTTAAACTTCTACAGAAATCTGGGTAAGTCATTTAACAGGAAATATATCCATTCCCTGTTTACATGATGGAGATAGCTTTTCTCTCCAAGAGTATTCCAAGACAGCACGCTAAAGAATAAGACTTAAATACTAAAATATTGCAGCGTTGCAGGCCATGTGCATAGGTAGATACCACGTTTAAACTAGCCGTGCTTGATCCACCCTCTTCTGCTTAAAATATTGAGTGCACTCCCTTCAAAATACAAATGCTTCACAAATCAGTCATCATTTCTTGCAGTATCTCTAAGTAATATTATGGTAGCCTTTCCACCAGGTAACAAAATAATGTGCATCAAGATCTACTTTTTAAAAATTGCACTGCACATAAACCTAGGTTAAAAATCCAAACATATTTCTCACAGATGCTAAGCATGAATTCAAAATACTTACAGCTGAGAAAAACTGAGTACAGCAAACACTGGAAACAACTAACAAATACAAATATGCAATCTGAGGTACTAATAAAAATTTTGATAATTTTTCCACTTATTTCACTGTGTTTAACAATATTATTGTGGCTTTAGTTGATGCACTTCTGTGGGTAGAAATTTAAATGGCAATATCCTTTTCATTTTGTACTGGGTTTGACTGGGATAGAGTTAGTTTTCTTCACAGTAGCTGGTAGAGGCTGTGTTTTGGATTTGTGCTGGAAAATGTTGATAATTCAGGGATGTTCTGGTTATTGCTGAGCAGAGCTTACACAGTCAAGACCTTTTCTGCCTCTCACCCTGCTCCACCAGTGAGGAGGCTGGGGGTGCACAAGGAGATGTGAGGGCATACAGATGGACCCCAGCTGACCACAGGGACATCCCAGACCATATGGCATCATGCTGGGCACATAAAACTGAGGAAAGAAGGAAGGCGGGAATGTTCAGAGTGATGGCATTTGTCTTCCCAAGTCACTGTTTTGCATGACAGAGCCGTGCTTTCCTGGCCGGACACCTGCCTGCCCATGGGAAGTGGTGAAGCAATTCTTGCTTTGCTTTCTGTGCATGGCTTTTGCTTTACCTATTAAACTGTGTTTATCTGAACCATCTGAATTTTTTCACTTGTATTCTTCCAGTTCCTTCTCCCATCCCACTGGGAGGTAGTGAGTGAGTGACTGGCTTTGTGGTTCCAGCTGGGGTTAAGCCATGCCAAATTTAATAATTCATTAACTTCCAAGTGTTTTTAATTTATTAAAACTATGCCATGCATTTAAATGAAGGTTTAATCTAATTACAGGTCCATCACATTTACCAGCTGGGGGCAGCACTGCAATTGCAAATTGACAAAATGCACGCTCTGGATAAATATACAGTTTGGTCAATATTTCAACATACTGAGAAGAAAACCAAAACACAGTTAAAAAAGCCCCTCATCTCACACACTGAAGACTTTGTGGTAATAGAATGAAAGAAGAAAAAATACAGGAGGAAACTATAAACAAAACCACATGGCATGCTGTCAAGGATACACAAAGAGAATAAATCACACACTAGGATGCTGAGAATGACCATTGCCCAGGAAAGCCTCAGATACTCTAATTTGATGCAATAATAATAGCCAGCATAGTAATAATGTGTACATAATTAGATTACCATCTCCTAAAATGGAAGCTGAGTGAATTACTATTTTGCTGTAATGAATTTTGGCTTATTTCTTTACTACTGTTTACACAGTTACTGACAACATCGTAACTGCATGACTATAAGCACACACCACAGGCAGCTATTATCAATTCCAAGTTCTGCCTTAGTAAAATGGCTCATTTCAGTTTGAAAGGGAACCAAATGAAGTTAAAAGAAAAAGATCAAGTGCACATCAGCATGCTTAGCTTCTGATCTTAATTCAGGGGTTTTTTTTGGAAAATTGCATTTCCTCAGACAATTCCTTCAGTCATTAGCCTAGGGATGTCTTAGACCTCCCATGGACATGAGAGTTTTAGTGATCAGCTAAATACAATTCATTGTTTGCATGGCTGTATTCCTACTTGAGCACACCCCGTGAAAATCCCAAATGTTCAGCATACTGTTCATTGGTATAACTCAGTATTATCTCTTATATGCTATAATTCAAGAATTTGAACATAATTTAAAATATTCCACTAACTAGAAAACCAAATAATAACTCAAGGCTTTCCTCATTTCAAAAAATGGGGGCTTTTTTCCCCTTCAACTTCAATTTGAAGCAAATAAGTCTGTGACAATGGGAAATCATTAAATCAGAGTGACAGTCTTGAACTTATTTGCATAATGGCAGTTTCACATAATGGTCACTTGACTTGTAACAAATGTGTGTGTGACAAAATTCATGTGCTATCTAAAAGCAACTTAGAACAGACACAAGAAAAAATATAGGTTTTTGTATGGGAAGGGCAGTTGTATAAATTTTTTGGTAAGTTTCGATGAGTCTGTGCCTTCTGCCAGGGGAAAAGAAAATCCAGCAGGATACTTGGCATACTTTCCTCTTCAGCAGCAATCCCTTTGTTCTATGAAGATCCTATTTGGCAACTCTCCAGGTATCATTTTCACTTCACCTGTGGTCTCTTTCAATGAGTGAAGTGTATGAAGGAGCCTCTAGGCTGATATTAACCTCAAGACTGCTGTCCTTATGTTCTATGCTCTAACTACTTAACTGCACTGCTACACCCACAGTAGTCTCTCCACACTTCACAGAAAAGACTACATATAGAAGAACTATCAGTAGCTCTATTAGAGAAACTAAATCAAATAAATAAGAAATATCAGGGTTATTCAGAACTTTCTCATTCACGACTTGTCAATGAGGAGGAAAAAACATAAATATTGTTACCCCTGTTCTCTGGAAGGAGGAGGGTCACATTTCATAGGCTGTATTTTTCACTCTAGGAGAAAAGGAACCTCATCAGCTGCTCACAACAGAAACTTCTTTCTATCTCTTTACACAACAAAAATGAGATATGTTCTTCAGCTGCAAAGTTTCAGACCAGAGAATGCAAAGTACAAAGCAGGAAGCATTCATCCTTTTAAAGTACTTTTACTCTCATAATTTTTTTTATTTTTGGCTTTGACTTTTGAGGAGATTGATTTTTTTTTCACTAGAATGAGTTAGTATGTCACAGTGCTTGCCTCTGTATCCTTGAGATGGAATGTGACTGAAAATCAAAGATACTTTTGTTGATAGAAGCCCTAAAGAACATACACTGAAATCCTTAAATGTAAAGAATAATTTCTGCTTCCTTAAATATAAAGAGTAATTTCTAAGTCATAGTGAAGTGTGCATTAAGATTAAAAAAAAGGCAAAACAAACATACCATAATGAGCACTGTTGAAAGTACCTGCAAGTGTCTTACATGAAGAATTATCACCACCACAGATTCCACATTTATCTCTCCTTGCCTTTGAATTCAAAACGTGATCACAGCCTGCTTGCTACAAATAATGATAAAAATAAAAAGGCCCAGTGTCACTCAGCCCAATGGAAAACAATGAAAATAAGTAATGTAAACTTCCCACTACCCCAAAATATTGTTGTTCACTGTATATATATCTAGTCTTCCTTGGCAATCCATTAAAAGCCATCAATGGTTTTGGATTCTGCAATGTAAGGACAAAATAGAATGGTGCAATCCCAATACACTCCATAAGTCAAGATCTGCATAAGAATACATAACAGTACATAAAGATTTTGTGTTAAAAAATCAACATAATTTATAAATTTTAATTTATATTTACATTAAAAGTCTTGGAAGTCTAAAAGCAGTATGTATATATACATGGTCATCAATTCATTTAAACTCTGTCATTACTGAAAAGAAGCAAAGGAATACACACAGACTGTGCTGGTTAAACTAACATAAGCACAATTTTTGTTTATGTATCTTTACTTAAACTTCCAGGGGTTTTTTGAACTATGATAAACAGGATAATTCTCTGGCATTTCCTCTTTATTCAACAATATAAAAATAAGCTATATTTTCTCCTCACTCTGAATTTGCTCAGTTTCACTGCAATCAGCAAAACCTCAAAAAGGCTCTACAAAAGATCTTGAGTTGTTAAAATATAGCACCTTGCGTCTCCCAACAAAATCTTGTGGCAATGCCATAGCTGCTATTAAGCAGAGTGCTGAATTGATTTAAGAGTGAATTCCTCCTGATTTTACAGTAAAATAGTAATTACATAAACCAGTTACTCTTGGATTTTCTATTGACTATTTACTTCTTTGGTAGCAGAAATAAAATGCTAATAATGACACAGCAGGCTTCTTTCCTCCCTTTATGCTAATTTTGGATCAGTTTCTCACTGCTAACTTGAACAATATTTACTCTTCCACATGTGAGGCTTAAAGAGGAAAGACTGTGGGTCTTCAGATTCAACTATGTGTTTTTAACTTAATTGCTTCCATTTCCAGATCTTTAATTTGATAGGTAATAAGATTAGTTTAAGTGAACTCAGAACACCATATTTTCAGTAATGTTGATTTGTATTAACATTTACTTTATCACCTGTTAAAATTGATTTAATAATTAATAAGTTTAGATTTAAATACCCTGCATAAGCCTTGAACACAAAGGTCATTGGTTTCTGCTCCACAGGGAGTACCATCAGCAACTCTGTCCTTCAGCTGATAGTAGGAAGTTGTTCCAGAAACTCGGCAAAAAAGTTTACAGCGATCTTTCATAGAAACTGGAAAGAAAATCCAAGAGGTTTCTTGTCTGTTTTAAAAGTTTAAATAAAGTCACATTTCTATTGTGTTAACTGAAGAGATGTGTAATTACTTACTACCACTGTATTTTGGAAGCCAGCGAACTGCAGAGGTAAGACCATTGATATTGAAGTGCTTGCCATCAAATTCAGAGCACTGTTGCTCCCGAAAATCTTTTTTGCCTTTTGGACATGAATCAGTATTACATGACCGAAACTTCATCCTGCGACCAACACAGTACTTTCCTTCATTTCTTGGCCTAAAAAAAAGGTAAATGTAAAACACACTCATTTTCCAAAATTGCTGTTTTCCACAAAGTGGCCTCAGCCACTGATCTAAAGAGGAAAATCTCACACAGCGTCCTGTCAGCTGTGTAACTGATTTACACATGCTCAGCTTCTACTGTGCATTCAATTATACCCAAAATAAACCCAATCCTAGTAAAATACTGTTGCTGAGGTGGTAATCTCGCTGCAGATGTTTATTAATGCATTATTATTTTTATTTCTATTACAGCTATAACTATTTACCCTGAGTAAAAGCATTAATAATTTTAATGCTTTTATCAATTTACCTGAGATTACAGTCATATTTCTACAGAAGCAGCACCTCTCCCAGTAATTTGAAATTGTTACTATACAGAGTGACAAAGAAAGCAGACAATTAGGAGCTGGCACAGTCTTTTCTGTACTCTTAATATTGGTTTCACTTTGAGGATCAAAAGAACAAAAAAGGGAAATTGTGGAAAACACCCCATTTACTGTAAAGTCTAAAATACATTTTAACAGTTATAAACCCTGACGCAAAATAATTCAGTATTCATATGTTCTTGGGGAAGAAAAAAAGAATAAATCAACTGCAAATTGATACTATCAATCACTAGAGACTGAAAGAGGCATTATCTAATGGCAATCTAGTCTACTGCCTCTTACTCATCAGAGAAAACAAAATAACCTGGGCCATTTGATTGAATTTCATTTATCCTACTGATAACATCAAGCTGACATGACTTCCTAGAGAAACACTGAAACTACTCAGGCACCAGCTGTAGTTCTGCTTCTGGACAAGTTAAGGGTAAAGTTCTCCTTGACTTTTATTACAGAGAACAAAACCCACATGGAATTATTCAGTCAATGTAATTTTCTAATTATAAAGGGAAGTTTCAAATGCCTCGGTTATAACCACTGCTCCTTGTGGGTTGTTACTGGTGGTGATGTTGTGGAAAAGCCTTAAATCAAATCAAATCAAGTGTTTCACTAAAGAGATTAGTAGGGAATACATGTATTTATTTTTGCAGTTCTTACTGCAAAAAAAGCATCTTATGTTTAGAGAAACCTCAACAGTTAGAGTAAACCTAGAAAAAAAAGACCCTGCCAAACTAAGTTCTTAGAAACATCTGCACAAATGGATAATATTGCAGAAAGACATGAGTAATCTAAAGGTCCTCTGCATATTAGAGTCTGTAAACTTATCTCTTTCCAAACATGGCTGAAACAAGCATTTTTTGTTGGAGATTCAAACTGATTTGCACAGCCCACAATACCTCTATTTTATTTTGAGCCAATCCATAATTTCCTAATGCCTTCATTATGTAAATGTAAAACACGATAAAAAAACATACTCTGGTCGATTACACAGCCTGGTGGTGCTCTTGATTCCACCTCCACAAGTTCTTGAACACGAGCTATAAGGTCCCCATGGTCCCCATTCTCCATCTACAGGGCGCAGCTCCATTTCTTTGCTCACACAAATTCCATGGCGGCAGTGCTGCACAGTTGACAAACAAAATAAAATTTGTAATTCAGGTAAAAGGTTACTGTCTATTTTAGGCAGAAAAATAATAAAATTTAAGCGTCCACTACTCATATCTGGATCTGGATATTTTCTAAAATATTGCATTTCCTTTAAGAAAACTTCCCCAGTACTCTTGTTTTTAAAAATGCTATCCAGAGTGCTTTGATAGCCAGGAAATCCACTGGATATTGAATACTTATCTGTCTTGTCACTTTATTCAAGTATCTCTAAAAGATCATGAATTCCTGATACATTTTCATGCATAAAGTTCAAAAACAGGTTTACAACTGTCTCTTATATACAAGATTTTTCAGTTTAATTTTGAATTCATACTGATGCAAGAAGTGAAAAGTTACAAGAAACCACCAAGAAAATCGGGGTGTTTTGAACATCTCAAAAGCTAACTATCTAGTGGCATTGTTTGGGAGAAGCAGACAAGCATTTAAGACCTTGATTATGTAAAGCAAGATGATGCTATAGATTCATACTTGAACCTAGAATTTCATACCTGTAACAGAAGGTGTAAAATATTTTAATGTATTAATATTTTATGCATTTTTAATTTACTACTAATTTAACAAAGCTATTAACATTAAAATGGAATTAATATTTAAATTAAAAAATAGTAAAGAAATAGAAATTCTTAGAGAAAGATACTACATTGCAATGCCTATTATTTTACTTTAGATCTTATTCTCAGTGAAGAACTACCTATTTCCACTAAAAAATTACATAAAGGAGGAATTTTCATTCATCTGCTGGGATTTACATTATTAAGAAGACAAAGATTGCAAAACTATTTTGTTGTGGTCATGCCTGTTATGAGACTTTACCACACTGTAATTGTACACTTTTACTGTTTATAGAAAGTAATTATCCTTATTTTCCCCAGAAGCATCAATCTCTTGCTTCTAAGTATTTACTATCCCTGTTCCTGACTGCATATATGTTTCCACTTCAGTGATTAATCAAGAAGTACATGACTAAAAAGTCTAAATGAGAATCTTATGATGGGTACATGTGTGACTTTTTCCAAAGAACCTACAGGAACTACCAGGACTAATCCTACTGATGACTTCAGCAGCCGGAATTCTAATTCACTTGTATCCTTTAGAAAATCCCAAGTAGTATATTTGATCACAACACAGTGGAATAGTTTACATACTAAAATAGAATATTTACAAGATACTATAATTTCAACACTACATATCCTGCTGACTTCTATGTGGAAAAGTGGTAACTTTGTCCTTGACTTCAAACACCCTCTGAGGCATCAAAGACTGCCCTCATCTGGAGACAAGACACTGGCCAGGACTGAATACATGGAGTCAGTGTTCATGCATAATAGAGAGAATTCTTTATTTTAGATGCCTGTTTGCAGACTCGGGATTAGATTGTCCATTAATTAGGCTTGTTGTCAGGAGGGATTCTGCTAGTTGTATTGACAGGGAGTGGCTCATCCCATCTTTCCCTGCAGGAAATATAGTGTATGGATCAGTCACTAGAGCAGGTTATATCAACTCAATTGCTTGTTATTTCTGAAGTGTAGGCTTTGCCTCTCTGCAAGACAAAACAGCCTCAAATTACCTTAAACTCAAGAAGGATTTTGATAAATAAAGTCTCTGGCACATAAAACAATTAAATAACCTCTGATACACAAAAGATTAAATAATAAAACAAGTATTAAACCTCCTATTTTTTACAATTAATTTAAATGTTACATAGAATTTCTTAAGAGTTATTACAAATTTACTGCAGAAACTCTCAAGAAACAAGCTTCACTGAACACACACAAATTGTGCGCAGTCTTTCTGAATATAGCTGACTGGCACAAAATTCAAATCTTGTTCAGTGGTTTATCACTGCTTAAAATAACTCCTAGATCTTTTTTTTTTCTTATTAGTATATGCTTTTTTATATTGATACTTATGTTCACATGATATCAAACATTCTTAAAATATGAATTTGTCACAGAACCAGGTTCTTTTCAGGCTTCTGCCTAAGTTCCTAATCAAACTTGATGATAAAACTGCCTGCCTGAATAATTCCTTGTCACACCAACTCTTGCAAATAGACCATCTCTGAATGCCTTCCCCTAAGAATATGATCATTCCAGTTGATTCTCAGACCCAAAGCAAATGCATAGAACTGTGTAAACAATGCAGTCAATTGGCCAGATCATCACTTAATGCTAAAACTAATGCTTTAACCTAAAACCAGAAAGCCACCACTATTTCACTGCATATGAATTCTCACTGGAGTGCTTACTGCTAGTTTGTATTATCTTATTCCAAGATGGCCTTCAGGTACCTTTACATGCAAGCCTTCTAGTACCTAATGTCAAATCCCTAGCAATCAATGGTAGACTTTCTACACAGTCCATACATAATGAGGAACATTAAGAATTTGCCTTTCCAAGAACTGTCCTTAGCATCTCAGGAAATAATTTTTTCCACTATGGGCTGAAGAGTCTAAATCCTCCTTCACAAAATGAACACTGCATTCTAATATAGACAGTGACCTAGCATTTAGGTTCTTTGTCCATCCAGAAAAACATTTACAATAACTTGAAGGCAGATTTCAAGAAAAGAGTTTTTAAATGAAATTTTATAGCCACAACAGTACAATTTTGATCCATAAAAATGCAAAGCATATGCTTACATCTGGGATTTTAATAGCTTATTCAACAAACTTGTCTCAGCTATTATTCAGCTGCATTCCTACAGAAGCAACATGATGAAGTCACGGTAGAAAACTCCTGCACCAGACATGTTCCAGATGTTCCTCTGTGTTTGCTTGAATCATTGCTTCACTGAGAATAGTATGATACACAGAGCTTTCATAAACTTAAATATAATTGCTAACAATTTTTTTTACATTTTTATGGCAAATATAGCATATGTGTCATGTAAAGTGGGTATGACACATAATTCCAAACACATCAATTGAAGAAAGTGGCGAGGGTGCTCTAGTCAAGATCAACAGTTGGTTTTCTGTCAAAAAACCTAGAAATGCTTCAAATTTGGAATCAATAAACCTATGGGTGCCCAAACTTGTTTTTATTAATTATCTTATAATAAGCACTTGGAGTTTTTCCTGCAGATTAACCTACGACTTGATAAATTGATTTTGAGAGCTTTCAATTTATCTCTAAGCAAACTTTCTAAATTTCCAGGAAAGCAACCTTGAAAGAAATGATTAAAGCATTACTTGACAGGCTATGCTCAACTTTGAATCAAGGAGAGTGGTGGATGCAGAACATGACTCGAGCTCCTCTGAAATCAAGCACTTCCCCCACAGCCCACCAAGATGAGAAGTGGGACCCTAAGGTGCATAAAAGGAGCTAAACCAGAGCAGTTAATAAAATGAGCATACAACACAGAAGAAATGGAGCTTGGAAAGACATCGAACTGAAGGTGTCACCACAGCATCTCAGGTCTTTATCTCAGACAAGTCTACATTTATTACTCAAATGACATTATCTACAAAACCCATACTTTTAAATTAAGTTTTTTCAATGGTTTCAACTTTTTCTTGCAAAAAATCTGCATACTTTTTTTTCCTTTGAAACTTCTAATTTTCTGAAATTATAGCTCATAGAAAAATATTTCACAAAAACCCCAGTTTACAGAAAAAATTTATGGTTTGAGCCCATACTTTATTCTGTTCCTTCAGTTCAAAAAATCAGCTGCTGCTTTCCAGATGGTGAACATACTCCCTTATCCCCAACTCTGATAAAATCCATCTGATTTCTTTATACTTACTTTACATATATTCACATAAAATTATTTATTTTTTCAGATTCAACATCTTCATGTATTACACTGATGAGGTAATCATGAATTCTATGTGAAGCTATGCAACAATTCTTAATAGTAATCAAAAAATCAATAAATACCTAGCAGTAAAGACCAGCAAACACTTCAGAATTAGATGGGTATTTCTTTTACTATTCAAAGCAATTCTTTGCTGCTCTGCATCCCCATTCTCAGGTGTACCTGTATCCCTGTCTTTTATGCCAAAAGGACTAGGATGAGGTCTTAATTTATTCAATTGCTATTCTGAATATTTTTAGATGCTAGCTCAATATACATTACATATCTACAGTGAATAGAATTGATTAATATGTCTCTAAAACACAAAAAGCAGGTGCTTTCCAATCCAACTGTATCATGTGAATTCCTTCTTGCTGTTAAAGAGACTTTTCCAAACTTCAGTGACAGTTTTTTTCAGTGTTCAAGTAGCAAACTGCCATTATGTAGAACACTGGGATATCCCCAGGACACTGAAAAGTTTGGGTCAGAATCATATAGCCACCTCCTACCTCTCCATTCCAATGCTCAAGGAATCAAATAATATGGGCATATTTCTATATTCCTCAGGAATCCAGGAAGGATAAGAGTGCAACCTTTTGGAGTGCCTCAAAAAAACAGTAATAAACCACTCATGCTTTACTGGGTATTTTTGCTGTTATTTTCATATCAATAAAGACTTTTTCTAAGAATGCCACTCCTGGAAGAGAGGTGTTTTCAACAATTTTTCTTCTTTAGAGGTGGGTTTTTTTGACTCAAGATATGCTTCACTAAATCCAACTGTTAGAGCAGTCCATAGAGCAAGATCTAATAATACAACACATGATGTTTGAAATCTGAGCTTAAAAAGTTGATACTAAAATAACAAATGCCTTAAATGGATCTTTTCTGTATCCATCACAGCAATAATGTTGTAAATGCCAAAAATAAAAAAAAAATTAGCTTGCTGGAAAATATTAATTGCAATTAATAGGACCATCTCTTATGCCCATTAACATCAGCAGCAACTCACGGTCTGAGCTTGAGAAGAGCTGTCCCTTAGTCAGGAACAGATGACAATTTGTCAGATTAATTAATTGCTGTTCTTTCTTACATCTTTCAGAGGTAATGACTGTAATTAGCTCTTTACTTCCTAGAGAAAAATGGTTCCACTGTGCTAATTACATAAAAAAGGTTTTTGTATTCTTATATAAAAGAAATCCTCTGATGTTGGCAATTTAGAGTCAATTTAACTGAAGATTACAAACGAAGTTTACATAAAAGATGAACTTCCTTTCTGATGAGTAACTGACTGAAAAATGGGTTAAACATTTTAACACCAATGGCATGCATAGGCTACAATCAAGCAAAGCTTCCACTACAGCCTTCAAGTAATTTCTTCTAATCTTGCAAAACAGAAAGAAGCCATTTGAGACAGCTTACCCACTGCATTCATTTTCCATTAAGACACTATTTGCAAATTCCTCATTAATACTGTCTTACCAAACATAGAATCTTTTAGGTATAAAAGTTATTGGGGGAAATTTGGAAATAACTGAGTAAAATGTTGCTGCCTATTATACCAAGAAATTAAATTAGAGTTTTTAATAGTTTTTGAACATATAAAATTATCTTAAAAAAAATTAACATTGCTCCCACATTACCCCCTGAAGCTGCCAAAGCACACTACCATATAAAAGCAGCTCAAGATAATAAACCACCCACACTTAAGACAATCATTCTCAAACCTGACCATGTAAAATCTCCATGAAAAATATTTATTCTCACAATACCCTGACAAGTAAGAAAACACTTCTGTTTGCTGGTGGCAAAGACATGAAGAAGACAAATACTAGATCAGTAAAGAACTTAAGCACCTTATTTTTATTCACTTCCCAAACCACACACAAATCCAAAACTAAAAGCCTCAAATCTACACTGGGAACTGGATACAACTAGCCTCCATGATTGCTTCTGTTTCTATTGAGATTCTGTAAGTGCCTTGACTATATCTACTAATTAGATATTCATGACCCTTATGGACAGCCCAAGGAAGGCTATATCGTCCAATTTTACAGATCAGGATCAGTATTCAAAGACTTGCAAATGAAGAGGCAATGAGTGGCACCCTTATCACCCAAAAACTTACCAAATAAACCAATGAGCAGAATATAGGAAACACAGTTTCCACTTCTTTTTTTTTTTTAAATCTGTCAAAGCATTCAATCTGTACTTCAAGCAGCCAAGTAGTCTTACACACTGGGGTATAAATGCGAAGAGAGCTCCTGTTTCTAGCACCGAACAGACCCAAGTATCCTGAGTTATGTTACAATAGGAAAGACAGAAAATGAATGCAAGTTATGTGTGCTTAAGGCACTTCCTGGAGCGGGTGAAGAGCTATTGACACATGCCTTCATATTTTCTCTGAAACAGATACAATGCAGATAAAAATATCTGAGACCAGATTCTAATCCAAAGACTCCCTCTTTCAAAAAAAGCATACACCTGTACCTAAGTGACTCATACATAATTAGTGCTGGTTTAATAAACAGCTTCTACAAGATGAACTGGGGGAAACATACTTTAAGGATGTGTTGTATTTCAGATAATTTTACTTTGGATACTACCAATCAGGAAAAAAACAACTTATGCATGAGCTGAACATTTCAAACAGAAGGAAAGATGTCAAATTTCCCCAGACTCCTTTCACCTATTTTTAACCAGTGTGGCATCTGTAAACTTTCATAATTACTCTGAACAGATAAACTGTGGGTTTTTTATGTCACAAGATAACAGAACTAAGAGAAATTGCATGTAAAGTCAGGTAGACAATTTTCACACCATCAGTAGTCTATAGGCACAGTATTGCCACACAACAAGCACTGATCTTTCTTACCTACATCCGAAATTGCAAGTACTGAGAAACAAAACAAGGCTTACCATGCCTACACCACAAGCTGTTCCATCAGCCAAAGGCATGTGCTGAGTACGACAACCCTTGTGAACACCTTCTGTGCTTGTGCACCATAAGCGTTTGCATTGTTTCTAAAAAGAAAACCAGGTTACTTTTGTTGCACCTGCAATACCATTTTAGACATCAGTCGTGATTATTTTTATTTTCTCAGACTGTGCAGGCTTAGTGTTTGCTATTGTACTACCATTTTTCACAGATAAAGCCCCACAGAACCAAAATAGATTTTTCTTAAGGCCAAGCAGGAATGTGGAATATCTGAAATTGATCCCATCAGATTAATAGATAACTTTATTTTCTGCTTCAGTAGAAAATTTTATTTAAAAGCATAAGAGGTTATGGTTAATACTACACACTGCAGTTTCCATACAATCCCGCAGAAGAAGATTCTAAGTTAATTTAATAGGAATTAAATGTACTGTCTAGAAAATTAAGCAGAAAGCCTCATTTTCAAATTGCTAAAAGACTCTTAATAGACAAATAACCCTTATGGATTAAAAAAAAATTATAAATCAGTTTTCTGTAACACCATCTTCAGGTGTTTAAAGTCTCTTTTTCCTTTCTTTTAATATTCTCATAAAGCCTGACTCCTTTTAAACAACATTTTACCTCACCAAAAAGCTCCACTTAATTCAGTCTGAATCTAAGCTTAAATGCTCTTCTCTAAACAGCTCCAACAAGACAACCAATACTCGTAGAGAAATTTTACAAGTTGGTCCAAAATCTAACTCTTTATAAAATCTTTTCAGCAGTGAATACAGTGTTATATTTGTGTTTATATTGCAACAGCTACATTAAGTTTTCAAAATACAACTTAAGTTTCAGTACTAATCTGGTTGAGTTTTCTTTCCACATCTCAGTTTTGTATACAAAATATAGGCTCTGTCAGGCATTAAAATATTTTTTGACTCTGACAAAGTAAAGGGGATCTACAATGTGGAACAAACATTTAGAAAAAAATGTTTAAGATAGTTTATTTTTAAGTTATAAGTTTCTAAAAAGCATTAAAAGAAGCAGAGAAGCAAGACCTGCTAATGTAAGATATGATAAAAACTTTTGCAGGAAGTGCTGAATAAATCCCTTTAAGTTGTTGCAGGAAACTTAAGTATATGCAGCTTTAGATATTTTAAAGGAATTCTCACATTCATAGATATGGAAATCAAAACTAATTAAACCTATTTTCTATTGCTATAGATTTCTCACATGTGAAATTGCAATGCTGTTTACTGAACTCTTCCACTTCAAAACAATGTAACCTGAAATTTTACTTATTTCAGGATAAAATCATTCCAAAACCAGTACTTTTCAGTAATTTTTTAGCCTAGATTAAGCATACCTTTGTCAGGTTTTCACTCACCAGGTAAGGGCATACTTGTGACCCAATACCAAAAGTAAGCTCACACTGCTTGTTGACATCATACATCAACCCAGGCAGCTGAGAGGAGAGATGGTATGTTTCTGCACTAGGTTTGTCTAGGAGGCATTCACCATAACCAGTACTGTTGTAAAACAGGAACAAAATGTGAATAAATCACTCAACTCATTGGGAACCTTCTCACTATTCACACAACACTTACACATGCATATCTCAGTGGAGTTATGGGTTTGCATGCCTACTTCCCTGTAGAATGACTTTAACTGAATTAATTAATAATGAAATGTACCAGGTCACTTGATTTTCCTTTTTTTGTATTTTGCATTTAGACCCATCAAACAAAATTAATCGGTGTTTTTTCTTGTTTTTTAAAAAAGGAAAAAAATTTAAACCTTAATTATTCCCATCACTTATTTTTAACAAAAAAACTTTAGAAAATAAAGGGTGCCTATTCTAACCTACTAAAATAATCCTTATGATATTTTCAATAAAAAATACCACTACATTAAAAAAAATCTTCTGAGCTTTACATGTTTAGTGCAACTTTAATGAAGTCATAATTCACCAAAAAAGTTAAATACATGTATTTTTCTGGAGGACTGAGGCCCTGCAAGTCAGCAGTTAAACCAAAGAACAATACAAAAACTATATTTAAGCAATACCTTTAAAATACTTCTCAGAAATAAATGTAATTGGTAAGGGGAAAAAAAACAAACCAAAAAATCCCACTCCAAACCAGAGCATTATACTGATACTTACTCAAGAAATTCAGTGATGTATTTTTGACTGCATTTTGACCAGGTCCATGGACTTGTATGATAATTTAAAGTTGGAGCCATCACATGATATTGGTGTTTAATTCCAGCTTCTTTACATTTAAAACTATCATCATGAGGCACATTAAACCTAAAAAGCAAAACAGATAAACTCCAAAACAAATTCAGCAATAATTAACTGCAACTCTCTTTGCTGTAGCAGCAAATGCTTGAGTTTTGAGTTTGAAAATGCCTTAAAATTTAATGGGACTCACTTAATACATCTATCTGACCTTTTGGCAATAGGTATCTTTAAAATTGCCTTACATAATCATCCCCTTATCCAAATGCTCCTAGTTGTATAGTGGTGGGTACAGGAAGGATTTTACAAGTAACATATTTTTTAGTTTACCAGAAAAATTCCAGTGTTCTAGGAGTGTGCCACCTTAAAGGAATAACCCATGTCCTCAACTGAATATACAGGCCATGGCTGGTCTGTTCACAACATGCAACCCCAACACTCACATCATAACTCTTACTATTCAGAAACAAAAACTGCAGAGCACATCAACATCATACTCAATGCAACTAACACATCATCTTATGTTACTGTCTCACTTCAAGTACCAAGACAAATAGCATGTATCTAAGTGGACTTGCAGGCACAAGAAAATGAACAAGCTAGCTACTGAGCTCTGTAACGTCGTCGTTACCTACACTGTGGCATGCTCATGGAGCTAGAGTATGGCACCTTTCTGCCATCACTGATGAGGTATGCTTCATAAAATAAAATGCTGTCATCTCCTCTTATTTCAGTGTAAAGTATTTCTCTTTGTGTTACTCTACTGTACTCTGAAAGGATCAAACACAAGGAAGAATATTTCTGTGTTATATTAACAATTGTCTTTTCTTAAAGGTAAATTCCTAACAGGGCTAGAATACACTTAGAGTTAACATGACTATGTTGCACTACCTAGAGTATGTCCCAGTGTCCCAACCAGTTCATATGACAAAAGGACAGAATTCATCTCTTTGGACTGTTTTTCCTAGAATTCAGGATACCAACTAAGTTATAAAACTCACAATTTCTTTACCAAGCCCACTGCAAGAGGCAAAAATAATGACTTTTCTAAAAGGCCACATCAGACTGTACCCTCTTAGAAATGCAAAGCCCACTGCTGAAAATTGGTCATATTTAAAAGGAAATTAAAAAAAAAAAAAAGAAAAGAAAATTACCTGCCAAGTCATAGGTACTTACACATGTCCAAGCTCATGTGCTATAGTAAAAGCAGCACTCAATCCATTTTCTTCACTTACAGAACAACTGCGTAGTGGGTCGCACATTGTACCTAGCTCTGCTAAACCTGCAAAATTGAATCCTTATAAAAAAGCTTAAGGGATTGAGTTTTCATGTATTGCCATGTGCTACAGAGAATGCTATGGCACTCAAGTCAAAAGTTGTGCCTCGAGTATGCAGCAAATTCACACAAAACAACCACCTGACACCAAAGTACACGCCAGGAAAGAAAAGCAACAAGAAATGGGAAACCATTATTTTTGTTTGTGTGGATTAAATTTTGTATCTATTTTCTGAATTTTCACTAACACAATATTCACACTGATATTCTCATATATATAAAATCATACTGATGAAAAAGAGAGTAACTCACCAAGAGTATCACACTTCTCTCTAGCTCTGCAGATGTCTTCCCTTGAATGAAAATATTTATTTCAAATCATTACAGTATATAAAAGAATATTTGAAAAGTATTTCACTGCTGCTATACTAGTTACAGCAATTGCAAATCTGATTCTCAATTTTTAATGTTACAGGCCATTCAAACCATTTGTATTCTAGTAAAAGAAGTAATTTAAATTCACCAGACTAAGCCCACAGGGCTGCCTTTTACCTAGCACGCAAAGAATAAAAATTTATTATGTTCTTTTTCTAAAATGCAGAAGGTAAATCAAGGAGGAAATGATGCTGAAAAACATGCAAATTGCAGTATACTTGAAACCTGACTGAGGGAAAAATCAGTGAAAAAGAGACTATTCCAATGAATGAACATCAGAACCCTCACTGAGATGACTGGTGTATGGGCAGAAAACATAATAATATTTATATGCTTTCCATTTTAAGCTTTTCATAGTTCTGATTATATCAGGGCTATTAGGAGCTGTCTGTCACTGCATCCTTCAGCTGACTCTTAAAACACTCCTCCCCTATCACATGTATGTACCAAAACTAGAGATTTAACTTCCTAACAGCACTTTCAGGTCTAATTAATTTCTATCATCTTTAATGGAAGGATCATCAGATACCTGTCTATCAACATAGCAGTGTCAGAGTAATTGCTCATATATTGATAATCAGTGTTTTGGAAGGGCAAGATAGTGTTATTCACTTATCTATGAATAATGTCAGTGGAACGGTTAAAAGATTATATTGTAAAACAAAACTGAAGCATTTGTCTCACCTAGGTGGGTAACTGTGGCTATTTTAGATACTGTACCTAGTGATGAGAACAGCAGTATCATGATGAGAAGGGTGAGTATCATCCAAAGTGTTTTGTGCTTGCTGCCATAAGCAAAAATTACGCAGAGTGGTAGCTGCATTAAAAGTGATAGCTGGTCCTTCCTAAGGAAGAAATGGCCAAAAACATCAAATAAGGGCTTCAATATTCATGCACTTGCACTTACTGCATTGTCAGTTGGGCTGCTAATCTACAAAGTAATGACTTGTGCATGGAAAGAAAGTCAGCAGGAGCCCACATAAGAATTCCCTCAGCACATTTGTTTGAAGGGTCAGATCTGAATTCAGCTACAAGTCATCAGTCATAAGAACCCATTATTCTAAACAATGTATGTGAGCATTTATCATGTGTTCAATATTAGAAAATATAGTGACAAGACATTTATAATAAATAAATATAAATCTATGTATTCAAAAAGCAAGTACTTCTTACAATCTTAAAATACTACAGCTGTTAGGGCTGAAAGCCTTCCATCGAAGCCCTCTATAAAAAATGCCATTTTCCTGCCATGTTTCCATGAGCATAACCACACTTCAGGTAGTTCTGCCATAATCTCTCATATAGTATCTGATTTATGTCAGTATAGGTCAAATGAGCTTACTAATACAGACAGGAAAATAGAGGCATTAAATACAGGCCTTGAAGTTAACATTGCATTTGATATACTGTTTCCTATTTTAAAACAAAATTATGTAAAAATATTTTATATTTAAACTAAAGAAAAACAACTTTGTAATTGCAATGTAAGTTCATGCATTTTGCTTCTTATATAAGAAAGAAATATTTTAAATATTTCTTTTTCTTACCTGTTCATTGTGAATTACAATTAATTTGACAATAACTATATTTATAAGATTTCCAATACTTGAATCTTTATAAATAGCTGCAACCTAAAGAGAAAAAAAGAAGATTAGAGTATTAAATTCACCTGGTAAACTATCTCTTTTAATGAAACAAGCAAATTACCAAAGCAAACCAAGCCACTACACAGCAGGTATCTCATGCATCCAACAGTACCTTCTACCCAAGGACACGGTGACAAAAAAAAGTTTCTCAGTTTTTAATACCCAAATAGCTTCACTATAGTCATTTCCAAATAGACAGACAACATGTTGAAATGATAATGTAAAAAGTACACTTATACAGTTTATTGATAAAATATCAAAGAAAGGAAAAAAGTACTGTTACTGTGACTGTGAGGCATAAGCTGCTTTATATGGATGATTTGCAGAATCAATACCTGAAATATCAGAGAGTCTTAAAAAGCAACTTTGAACAAATCAGTTTTTTATCTTGTTCTTAATGGAAGCTAGACTGAGTTGTAAAACTGTATTGAAAATACACGACATATACAAAGGTATCTTTCTGCATTCATAAAATTTGAATTTATATATCCAACAGGCATTTTTATACATACTCGTGCAGACAGATAGTAAAATTCCTGAGTGAATTCCATAGACCAAAGTGAACTACTTTGAAAGTTATTTTTCATAAAAACAGTACAAAAAATTTACACACTCCAAATAACAGCTTCAGATATCTCATCCATGTGAATTCTGGCTTATAGCAGTAGTTGAGTGACAGCCTTATGTAAACAAGAGTTGCCACCAAACACAGAAGTATTGCCTTTCCTCCCTTCAAGCTTGTGCTAAGTCTGCAAGGCTAAAAAACTGATCAAGGAACTGATCCAACAGCAAATTTTTGGGGTTTTTTTAAATCATGTTATACTGGTCAATATGCTCTCATTTCTTGTGCAGTCTCCAACACAAATGCTGACAGAGGGAAAGGGGAAGAAGAACAGACATCTTCAGAAGTCTTTTGAGCCACCTGAACTGGCTCGAATTGCTTGTGGAACCCAGCCTTGCAGTGTATAAATTGTATTTACCTGAGGTCAAGTAATACTGCTAAAACTCAGAACTGGGGCTCCCAACTCATGTCCCACCTTTCTCTAAACTGGAGACAACACAATATACAGCACAGTCCTTCATTCCTTTGTTGACAAACAAGCTGGAAGCAAAGGATTCAATACGAGTAGGGGCTTCAGAACCCATATGGAGAACATATTTCAGAGAAGTACAGCTACTGTTTGCTTCTTTCCATGCAGACTCCTTTCTTGGTTACTAACCAGCAAGTAGCCAATTACTCTTAGTTAGGAATAAGGAACATCTCTCAAATACTCACAAAAGTGCTGAATCCACTGGGCATGGAAAAACTCAGAAGCCTTTACAAAAGGTATCTGAAATGCTCAAGCACAATTTAGGCAAAACTTGAGTGGAAAAACTATCATTTTTCTAACAACAAAATTACCACAATCAAGCTCATAATGTGTTCTTATACTTTGAGATCCACTTTGATAAACTCAGAAAGGATATTTCTGGACATTTATCATCCTCACAGTCAAAGTATGTTCCTGTAGGAACTGCTGTTTTACAGTAACACAATTATCCTCATCCATCTCAAGTCATGTAACTAATAGGGAGCAAATTCCATCAATGGTCAAATGAGAAGGAGAGGGGATGAACTGTTCTGTAGACATGACTATTTCATTTCTTCATTCCTTTACTATGGAAGGAGACAAGATATTTAATTTTCAGATGTATGAGGCTTAGGCAGATTAATTCCAGCCCAGCTCTTTCAATTTTTATTTCTCTTCAGCAAAGAAGAAACTGAATAGGGGTTCATATGGCATTCCAAAATCATGTCAGAGAGGAATCTGAAAGGAGATCTGTGAGGATCTTTGGCTTATTCCAAGAATTGGAAGACACTTGTTCCAAGGACCGATTCTAACACCATTGAAGCTGATATAAGGGGCACTTACAACTGAGAATTTGTTACAGCATAAACTTATACAAGAAGATTACATGTGTATAGCATTAACACAGCCTTCTTTCACTGGACATGGTTGTTGCACTTGGCCTTGTAGACCTTCACAGATTCACACAGGCCCACTCCTCAAGCCTCTCTGGAAGGCATCCCTTCCCTCAAGCAACTCAATCGAATCACTGAACTTGGTATCACCTGAAAACTTGCTGAGGGTGCACACAATTACACTGTCAGTGTCATTGATGAAGATATTAGAAAGTGTTGGTTCCAATATGGACCCTTGAGGGACACCACTCATTACTGGTTTCTGTTTGGACATTGAGCCATTGATGATACCTCTTTGGGACTGGTCATCCAGTCAATTCCTTATCCATCTAACAGTCCATGCATCAAATCTGTATCTTTCCAATTTACTGGACAGATTGCAATGGGGGGCTGTATCAAAGGCTTTACAGATGGCCAGGCAGAGTTCTTCCCTTGCCCCTGGTGCAGTTATTCCATCACAGAATGCCACTAGATTAGCCAGAAACATATCTTAATTAACTTGTAAATCAGTCTAGTTAGTGTCTGTTTTGGAAAAGAAAGCTCTGAAACTCAGGAACCAGATGCATTTCACTGGCTGTCAAGTAAAGAGCATGCTGAGGTAGTGACACAATCAACAAAAACCAATACATGACTTGTCCAGTACTCTAAGGCTTTATATATCAGGTAGAATAGGCAAAGGGATTGGGAACTGAATGGGTGAGTTAACTAGGTTCAGCTAACACCAAATAATGCCTGAATGACTAAACTGTGACTTTAAACCTTTAGTGCAAAATTAACCTTAAGTTTCCCAAATGCCTCCTCTGCTATAGTACAGGTAATTTCTGCTCCTGGGTGATTAGAATGATCAGGATCAGAAGGCTGGAGTCTTCTTGTAACTAAAACTTAGCAGTTCTTGGTCATGGCCGTAGTAGTCTTTATACTGTAGTTGATGGATGTTCCCTCATATACATTAATAGTTCCTTCAAAAAAAAATCTTTTTACTGTTGTGCAAGTGCTTTCTGTCAAGGTAAAATCTGGAAACATAGAGAAGGCAAATAAACCAACACAAAACACAGAGACAAGAGTCCTCCTTCCTGCCTGTTGACCCAATGTCCATTTTAAATATTTGAGCAAGAGTGTATCTTCAAAACACAAAACTAGTTACTCATACCTCAAAGGAGATGCATTAGGCTGAGTAAGTATATGAGAGAAAAATATCTCATTGCATGCCTGAAGAGAATCTGTTGCAGGACTTTCCAACACTATATCTATGCACCATCTGAATCATGTACTGGTTATCTCTCTGCAGAATAGCTGAGGACTGAAATAATGTCATGTAGATGCCAGAGGTCTGCATTTCCTGCCAAAATCTGAAACATACCTGTTTCCATTATGAGAGAAAGTAAGTTCATGCTAAATGTAAAATAACACTGCTCTCATTAATCCTATGTTTGAGTCAAATTGTGGATCCTTTGCCTCATGAGCATGACCTCCAAACATTTAGTTATTACCACTGCTTTCAAAAGATCAAGAGCAAGACTGTATGCTGATAACAAGATGCTCTTACCAGCAAAGTTCAGTATACATTCTCAGCATGGCTGAACAACTGTGAAGAGGAAAGTCCTGAAAACTGAAAACCAAAGATCAATGAAGATTTACTTAAGGAACTAGGCAGACTAAAATAATCCACTGAGACTTGAAATTTTACAACGATGCAGGAAACTATCAAAGATCTGGAATATAAAATTCTTATTTTCAGTGAAAAAAAAATTAAGAGGTAAGTAGTCCCTTCTCCTGTATTCTAAGGATACTGTTCTCAGTATTCATGAAAAGGGATGATGAAATGGGATAGGAATTTAACAGCATACACCATTTCTTTACAATTTTCAGATCCACTTGGTTTACAGTGATCTAAATCCAGGCTCCAGAGAAGTAGGAGGTAATAGCCAAGATAAAGTGAAATTACTTTCAAAAGATTTTTCAAACTCTTAAAACCAGCCTCCACACCAGAATACAACAACAAAGAATGGGGAAAATATAAATGAAACTAGTTACACTTTAGTGGAAGGATCACAGCTTTTATTTTCATGGAAGTGTGAAAGGTAAGTCAGACAGCTGTGGCTGCCAGTTTAACGGAAGCAACTTTGTCACAAAGGTTAGTTTCTCTTGACAATCCTGTTGCAACTGTCCATGAAAGTGTGACTGAATAGAGGCAAAATGCCCTATTTAGCAAAGGTGCTGATAAACAAGCAAGTACACCTAGAGGCTGGAAGGTAAGTAAATGATATATCCAAATCCAATTGGATACATCTTGTTTAGTTTTTTTTTTTCCTTCCTTTTTTCCCCCCTAAACATTGTATCACAAGATCTCTTTTTCTTTCCTCTTGGCTGGTACACACAAGCATGGTACCAAGAAAATACAAACATTCATATGCCCTGAAAGAAACACAGCATCACTTCATAGTTTGTATGTCTTTTGCAGTCTCCAGAATCTTCTATGTATCATTGTAGTGCTGAAAGCATGTCAGATATCCAGGATCTGGGAGATTTCTCCTTCACCTGTTCTGGGAGATTTCTCCTTCCACCTGTCATACTGATTCTATCATATACTTTAGAAGATCCAAAAATTGTCTGAAGTCAGATATATGAGCAGCTACTGCCTCAGCAAAAGAGCCATTTTATTTCTGTTGGTGCTACTCCTATTCTGTTGCATGCATATTTCTGTACTGTGATGGTGTTCACAGGGGTTTTCAGGGTGAAGCAGAGACGAGAATGTTGACTCCATGATCAGAAGGCTTGATTTATTATATTATGATATATCTGTTACATTAAAACTATGCTAAAAAGAAATAGAAGGAGAAAAGGTTCTTCAGAAGGCTAAGCTAAGAATAGAATAGAAAAGAATGAACAACAACCTAGCTCTCTCAGACTCTGTCCGAGATAGTTCTGTCCTTGACTGGCCAATCACAGGTGGACTTGTTGCATTCCACAGCAGCCGATAACCACTGTTTACATCTTGTTGCTGAAACTTCTCAGCTTGAGCTGGAAAAATCCTAATGAAAGGCTTTTTATGAAGAGATGCCTGCAACACTGTAGAAAGCTGGCTTCCACAAGTAGATCTTAATGGCAACAAAGACTTCTCATGCAAATTTGCACGAGTATACCTATGCCCCAGACTTCCCAATTTTTTCCCCCTGTAAGTTTTAGGTCATCTACTGCCCCCTCACCCAAGTCCTGTTCAATCTACTATCCCCTCAGTTAACAAAGTAGAGGTTCTACACGTCACCTCATGGAGTGCTTTAGTGGAGGCAAAAGGAAAGAATACATACCTGCATTTTAAAGTCTGAGTTGCCTTTTGTGTTGGTTTTGGCTAGGGTAGAAATATTGTCTTCATCCTAGCTGGTATGGGGCTATGTTTTGGATTTGTGCTGACCACAGGATTGATAATACAGAGATGTTTTTATTATTGCTGAGCAGGGCTTACACAGCGCCAAGGCCTTTTTTGCTTTTCTTACTGCCACACTGGGAAGGAGACAGGGGGGTGCCTGGGGTGTTGAGAGGAGACACAGCCAGGACAGGTGACCCAAACTGGCCACAGGGGGATGCCAGATCGTGTGCCATCATGCCCAGTGTATGCACAGGGGAAAAGGAGGAGGAAGAGGGGGACATTTGGAGTGATGGCATTTTTCTTCCCCAGTAACCATTACATGTGATGGGGCCCTGCTCTCCTGGAGATGGCTGAACACCTGCCTCCCCATAGGAAACACTGAATAAATTCTTTGCTTTCCCTATTAAACTGTCTTTATCGCAACCCATGAGTTTTCTAGCTTTTACCCTTCTAATTCTCTCCCTGATCCTGTTGGCGGGGAAGTGAGCAAGTGGTTGTGTGGGGCTTAGTTGCCAGCTGGGGACATGCCATCCGGAATGCCTGTGTTCTGTCTCACTTCTAACTTGTAACTGAGATGGGTGTAAAGATAGCCCTTTAATATTGCAGTAACTCAGAAGAAGGTAACAGACATGATCATCACCATCTACAACTCTTCAACGAAAATATGTACCACAGTTATAATCAGATCACATCAAATGCCATCATGTACAGCACAATGTCAATGCATCCTTCCTTTCAGAATCTAAAAGAAACACCTTAAAAGATCATTTCAGAAGACACAGCCATTGACAGGCTTCTCCAGCTGTTAGAAGCTACTCAGAGAAACACGAGTGTTGCTTGGCAAGATTGTCTCCTTATACTCCTCGTTCCGATTCTTATATGAGATGAGTCAAAAGCAGTTTAAAGGAAGGCATTTATCATAACTGGACAGTACCAAGACTTCACCTTAGGAACACCTCTTGAACTACTGAAGAGAAAGTCATAGAGCAAGTCTAATCATTGAATCAACAACAACAACCACCACCTAAACAAAAATAGTAGTAAATAACAGCAGTGAAATGTAAAGACAGGCAACTATGTGCCTGCCCACGTACTGCAAAATAAAATCACTTAGTTAGGAAAAGACCCTTAAAATTATTGAGTTCAACCAAACACTGCCAAGTCCACTATAAAAAACCTATCCCTAAGCACCACATCTGCACATCCTTTACTTACCTCCAGGGATGGTGACTCCCCTGCTTCCTAGGGCAGCCTGTTACAATGCTTCACAACCCTCTCCATCACATATTTTTTTCTAAACCTTCCTGGTGCAGCTTGAAACCATTTTCTCTGGTCCTTCACTTGTTACTTGGGAGACAAAACTGTTCCCCAACTCACTACAATCTCCTGACAGGTAGTCGTACACAATGGCAAGGTTCCCCTGAGCCTAATTTTTTCCAGGTTAAATGCCTCCAGCTCCCTCAGCCACTCCTCATATGACTTATGCTCCAGACACTCCATCAGCCTTATTGCCTTTCTCTGGCCATTCTCCAGCACCTCAATGTCCTGGGTGAAGGGCCCAGAACTGGACACAGCACCCAAGGTGCAGCCTCACCAGTGCTGAGTACAAGGGAGCAATCACTGCCTTGGTGCTGCTGGCCACATTATTTCTCATACAAGACAGGATGCCATTGGCCTTCTTGCCTACCTGGGCACACTAACACCTCTGTAGTAGCTGGTTAACCTCAAGATGTAGTGAGGTATCATTATGACATTTAATATACAGGCACTGTGGAGATGCAATTAAAGGACAGTCACAACTAAAGAACAGTTGGCTTTTATACCCCCACAGATACCCATATGTCAAGATAAGTAAGAAGGCTAGCTCAGAGAATTTATATGGATGATACTTTGAAAATAATTGTTTCCAGCTATGCATATTTATTGGTGAATAAACAAATACTCACTTTCATTTTAACCATGGCAAATGCACAAGATCATGGAGTTTTATATACACAGAAGAAACATAATCAGGTATATCCTTGGCTTGTGCCAAGAAAAATATGCCTTGTACTGGCCTTCTAGATTTTACTGGATAAGAGATAAAAAGCACTAAACATTCCTGTACCTTTAACACTAATGCAATGATCTGAATGAGAAAGGGAGAAAATATACTATTGAGGTTCTAAGGAACAGATACAAGGAATAATATATTCACCTCTAAATTTTGAATGTAACTATATTCATTGCCTTTCAGATGGTAGCAATACAAATTAAATTATTAACCTATAAACTATTTAGGTCGACTGCCTATTTTTAAATGATGACTATAGGCAAAATCAGTATGCCAAATATTTTTAAAGGCATCAATGTTTTCCCCCCTGTGTCCTGGAAAGATGAACTGTTAACTTTTGTATAGTATGAACTGCAAAGTATAAAAGCAGTCTTTGAATTCACCCCATATATATTAAGATAAAAATTTGTCTGGTTTTACTGATGGGACACATTGATGCACACACTCTTCCCATATCTTCCCATATAGGAAATACTTCATGATTATGATTGCAAAAAAAAGCATCAACAAGACTCTTAACTAGAAAAAATTTTTACTGTTAAGACCTACTAATCACTGCCTTCTATTACACATGTCAGTAAAAGATGGTAACCCTAAAACTTTCCTAAAGTTTTTGTCTCAATGAAAATCAAAAGCACCAGCTTTTAACACCATATTATAATAGTACTGTTTTACCATGATACAACACCCCTTTACGGTTTCACAGCCTCACTGCAAGTTAAATGATCTAAATTGTTGTTGTCTCAATCCTCTCCTTGAATGCATGGCTCTCCCCTCCCATGATCTGACTTTAACATTCCCATGACTAGGCAGTCAGCCAAGTTCACAATCTGAGCTGGCCATCATAGCCCTACCACAGGTGGTTTTATATGTCATGACTTCTTTGCAAAAAGGCAAGATTACAAAGTTTTTGCTGCAAGTAGACTAAGAACAGAGCTAGTAGATTTTTTTACTGCCAAACAAACTATATAAGCAGTACAGTACTTAAATGGATGTCACTAATCAGGTTATTGATTCAGAAAATGAAGACAGTACCTCAAAATGTTTAATAGAACCAAATTTCAGGCGGTTTTGAATTTTACAGTAAACTCCAGTGTTCTAATGAATTATCTCAGTTGCTAAGATCAAGCCTTCATGTCTGGGGCTCTGAATTTTCAGAATATAGTCTAAGTCCTCCATTTACTAAATCTATTAACACAGTGCCTACTGCCTGCTCTGCTGATACAATACTTGGAGGAACAAGAAGAAACTGTGCAAATTAAGCAATTACAGTAGTCTTATTGCTTTATTTATTGTTTCACATTAAATAATGCCACTCTTTGTGTTGAAATACAATAAAGTTTTTCATAAAATCCTATGGCAAAGGTACTCCTTCTATCTTGAAGTACATATTTCAATCAGAAGGAGTAAGTATTTCCAAGATTTAAAGTAAGTAATGTGAGTACTAAAATTGCCAACATTTATGCAGTTTTAAAGAAATGAGATTACTTGCATGCTGAGAGCTAAGCCTTTTCAGGTTGAATTGGATGAGTGACAAGACACTTAAAACCCTAAAAATATTTAGCAGTATATTTCAGTTCTTATTTTCCACTCATAAAACAGCAGCAAGTTTACTTTGGTGGCTTTGTTGATGCTAAAAAAAGCCCCAAAGAAGATAAAATAAAAATGGGCAAGGATTTCAAAGGTTCTTCTAGGAGCTAGATGTCTAAGTTTCATTAAATTTAATGTGATTTATATGCTTCGAGTTTTTAGGCTTCTTTAAAATCCAAGCCAGAACAAAATAACCTTAAAAGTTTCAGAATTATTACAAGAGTAAAGTATAACGCTTGCTTCAATTAAAATGCCAGCAACCTGACAATTTCCCATACCAGAAGTTGCTTGACCAGACACAAGTACCAGTAAAATTTAATAATCAAAGCTATCTGTATAATGGCAGAAAGGATAAAATTTTAAAGTTTCATTTCTTCCCTTTATAGGCTATCAAATAAGACTAAAAATGGTTCCATTTCAAATGCTAAGAGGCTGTGGGTCAAGAAATGACCCACTAGCATAATGATAAATTCTAATGCAGATTACATAGCAAAGAATGGTAGTCGTTTGTTTTCTTATCCTTCACATTTTTTTACTTGTTTACAGAAAAATAACTGTTATGGATAAGAAATGACAGAAGGCTGTACACTCATTCACATTATTTGTGTGACTAATATCTATGTCAGGAGAGGCCTGGATTAGATGACTTCCAGTTGTTCTGTGATTCCAAGATATGTATTCTGTGGGGGAAATGGAGGTACGGGAAGGGAGTGTGCATCGAATTAACTGAACTGTCAAAAAAATCTTTTAAAATTAAGATCTGAATTTCTATTTTTTACATCTGCATTTATAAAAGCTCAACATTACTAGAAATGTAATCTTAAGAAATTTTTGTTTCAAGATTACCTTCTGCATATATATATATATATACACACACACATATATATATACACATGTCGAATAGAGCTGCCAACAGATGAAGCAATAGATCTTACCACCTATAGTGGTATTCAGAGATATTAAAGTCACATTAAAGATGTAGTGGCCTATTGAAGGCTATTACCCCAAAGCCAGAAATAAGTAAAAAACCCTAGTTTTACAGTACAGATAGGAAAGCACAAGAAAGAAATGACAAGTTTTTTTAGAAAAGAACTCATATTCTTTCACTCATACAGTATATGTTAAATACTAGATCTTAAAAACAGTTCATATATAGGTTCTCTTTAATAGCAACTACACAACGCTTATATTATTTACCTAGAAGGCCAATTGTGTAAGTAAAAAGACAAATATGGCACTGTGAGGAATAGTACTTGAATGTACAACGTCTACAGATGCAGGAACAACGTTTTCTTCTCAAAAAAACCCATTAGGAATTACATTCCCTATAATCACAACAAGGCCTCATGGAAAAGATATAATAAATGTCCCATTTCAACTTATTGTAAAGTTCTCTAAAAAACAACTTCTATTTTAAAGCAATGTCTTTACCACTTCACTTTGTTTCTTAGTAAACCTCTTTAATAAAACAGGTAACTATAAAAAATTGCATCTTAGGGATTAATTGTTTCAAAAGGAATTCCAAACTGAGTCTGTACTGTAAGAGACAAAAGAACTTTCAGTATGGATTTTTTTTTTTTGGTAATACAAGAACTTTCATACCTTCATACCACTAAAAGTAGAAAAATTCAAAAGACTTACAATAACATATGCTAATCTTCCTTAAAACATTCTTTTCCTTATAAACTAATTAAAGGAAACTCCGTGTTCTCAATTTACATACCTACATCATCTGTGTAATAGATGGCAGCAGCTCTAGTGTCATCAGCTGGAGATGTGGATATTAGAGTAAGCAGAATTCAGCTCAGTTCTCTAAGTGCCTATTAACCAGAGTCCCTTCACACACTATAGGTTATCAGAATGCACAAGTGGCAGATGCAACACGTGTTTTACAGGAGACTTGCACAGTGTGGTGAAGCAGCAGCTGAGGCCACATCAAAGGTCCTACAACATCCTAAATGGCATGGGGCACTTCTATGAAGCAAGTTAATTAATTATGGTAAAACTAGAGCGCTATTCTGTTCATCCAAAAGTAGATGTTTGTAACTGGTCAAGTTAAAAGCCATCTAAAAAGCAGATGTCTCTATACATACTTATGTGATAGATGCTTTAATTTGCTACCCCAAGCTAGATGCAGTTTCATATAAATTAAGCTTCCTGAATAGATGTAAGGGCAGAAATCTAGGAATAATTACAATGCAGAATATGTTAGCATGTCTTTTCCTAACACATGGTTCTACTGATGTCATCATGGTAAAACTTGATTTTAGAGCTTACTGTACTATATTCTGAATCACTCTTGGTTCAAGAAAGAATTTACCATATAAAGATCACAAATAAATTATACCAGCTCAAAGTCTGACCCATATTAATCTGAAGTTTCTTGAAAAATTGAAAAACTAGGATTACTATAACCAAGCTTTTTTTTTTCACAATGCCATTTAACATCTGTCTGCTGTAGTTAATATGTAATTCTCACACCCTGAAGCTCAAGAATTCTTCTAAAGCAACAGAAAATAACGAAATGGATCCCATCATTTCACCTACACATGCTACACTGCATTAAACTGAAAAGATCCATAATCTTAAATTTTGACCCACCATTTTTATTTATATTTATGTAAACTCTTTTTATTATACAGAATTTGATTAAACCAGAAGACAGAAAAGCTGCAGAAAAGAAAACAACAGGACAGAAATAATTAAAACTCCTAATACTTAAGAACTTACTTACTATTGACATCAATGTTAGTACATAGTGCTGTAAATTCTGCCCATGGTGACGAACCATTTTGGTGTCAGCTGTGACCATCACTTCCACGTATCTTGGGTAGGAAAGAAAACGTTTCTTCCTGGAATGTGGATTGCCACCATCCTCTATGGAGAGGTTATTTAAAGCATACGCTAAACTGAGAGACTTCTGTGAAATACTGATTTTTTCATCTAAACTGCTGAAGGTTGGATGCAATAAAGTGCTCTTCTGCAACTCTTTCTCTGTAAAGTAAAAAAAAGATTTACTGTTGAATTCAGTTGCTAAATAGTAAAAAGGCAAAAGGCTGCCCAAAATAGAAAAACTTGTATTTATGATCTTATTTCCAAGAGAAACTGTGGAAGAATTAAAAAAAAAAAAAAAAAGAAACACAGAAGACTGTAATAGGAACATCAAATGAGATGTCTTGTATATTTTTATATAGTTTTATCATAAATGGATTATTTGTTACAAATTAGTTAAGAGACAGCAATACTATACAGCAGTTCCTAGAATGCAGTATAATCCAAACAGGAAGGCTGGAAGGAGATAAGCGCTACAGCTTACTCAGCACAACAAAGGACACAAGTTAGTTAAACAAAACACATTTTTACATGCAAACTTTTGGCACCAGCAGAACAAATAAAATCAAACTACTTCCAACTCCTGAATTCAAGTCCTTACTGACTTTCAAATTTACATAACATTATATTTAAATAAATATGGAGTTTAACTTCATAACCAAGTACACATCAAAAGCCTTAAGTGATCTCTTGGACGGTTTTGTAAATATTCATTATGTAGAATCAGGCTCTAAAGGAAATACACAATCTACTCAGATATCTCCAAACTAAGTACTGTAATACTTCCAATTATACTGTATAGTCCAGCTACCAGAGGCTTCTGATGCCTGATACAGAAAAAACAATGCCTTTACGAAAGTCATCTTAGCCCACATAAAAAATACTCAACAGAGAAGTGTATCTGAATTCTCACTGCCCTCTAGAACTTCAGCAGCTAACTGGGCACTCCAGCGCTTTCAGAAGAAACCTCCACTGTCTTTCTGGAAACTAGATTTCCCTCTTCAAAAGTAGCGGCCAAAGGATATGTCTCCTAATCATTTTATTCTAATGACTTAGTGACTACAGCACTGACCCAAGAATTCAGAGACCACACTTCTGTCACCCTCAACTTGAGAGGATTTAAATCTACACATTCCATTACTCAAGGGAAGAGCTCTCATGTGTAAACTTGAAGCTATTTTTAAGAGATCCATTGTCTGTCTTCCTTAAAGTTAGGGTAGGCTATGACCAGAAAGAAAATCAGTAGAGATCACAGCAAGCACTTTACTGAGTAATTTTTAAAAATCAATCACAAAATAAACCTATATTAATTGTGAAACCATTAGCACTAACAATAACGAGGGAAAAAGCAGGGGCTGGCTCTGAAAAGGAACTAGTTAGAGTATCCACATACACTCTTATGTGTTTAGACTGACTGAGTTGGATGCACTGAGGAGAACTGGCTGAAGCAATTTCATATACACAGTCTTTACTAGGTCACAGAAAGTGTCTGAGATTCCAGAGTACTGGCAAAATGGGAAATAATACTTATATTTAAAGAGAGAGTTTAAAGATGATCTAAATTTATGGACCAAAAAAATCAAGAACAAATCAAATTAATTTTGTTTACAAACACCAGAAATCAACAAGTGGATAAGTAATAGCTATGAGACCTATCCAAAACATATCCTGGCAAACTCTGATGAGCTTCCACATCTAAAGGAAATATAACTTATGGACTGAGGAGATGCAATAAATACCCTATCCTGACCTGAGTAAGGCATATATCAGGGTTACAAAAAATTTCTTCATTGGCAAACTAGTTTTAGAAGAAAACGATACAAAGTGGAAAAAAGATTTGGTAGACAATTTTAGAATTATCATGGCCCAATCTCAGACTAAAAATATGTATTGAATCCCACATTCCTCCATATCCTCTGTCAAGGTTCCCTTACTAGAGAAACTTTCATGATTCCAAGTAGTGATATAAGTTGTTTCTCTGCGAAGAAAAGATATGAATAACCAAGCAAGACTAGCATTAAAGGAGACACATCATTCTTTAGAAGGACAGAAACATAAAAAACACAAAGCTTTTCTTCATAAATATTTCTGCAGCTTCACTGTCCCCAAAATGACAGTAAGCCCTAGCTCACAATCTTCTCTAATTGTTCCAAAAAATGAAAAGGGAGAAAATTACTATGTTCTTAATGCTTGAAGCTTTTTTGTCACACTAACTTGTTTAGATTAAAGAAAAAAAGACACAAAACAAACTGAAAGACCTCTAATTTGGTTCAGTACATATTATTTATCATTAAAAAAAAGGCATAGGAATAAGAACATTTGCTTGAAGTAATGGTTATTTTCTGGCCTTAGTATCTGTGGGAAAGCAGAATTCTCAAAAGAATGTTTTTGACTATAAAGTATGCCATAAAAATTTTCCAAAATTAATAACACTAATTGCCCAAGTGGTTTTTTTTTGTTTGTTTGTTTCTTTTATCTTTATGTTTTTAACCATCTACATAGATATTCCTCAAGAAGAGTTCCAGTGAAAGTTCCCTGTTCAGCCTAGGAACTGATCAGGAAGCCAGTCTTCCCTGTTGGCTCAGCTTTCAGTACATAGGGATAGCATTCCCCTGCACCTGTAAAATTTCTTTCTTAAATTATGTCCAGACTTTCTGTTCCCCTTTGTTATTAAGGACTGTTTCCCAAGGGGCACTTTGAACCTGTGCCCTGAACAGGCCAAAGTCCAGCCTCTGAAAGTCCAAGGCAGAGGTTCTGTTGACCCCCTTCCTTTAACTTGAAATAATACTAAATATTATGAATACATAGCGTAAATGAATTATTAAAATACCCACAAGGACAAACATTTACAGTAACAGGTAAAATTAGATTATAATAAATTAATGAGTAATATTAGATACTTCCATTATTAAGGAAGACAGGTAACTTACTGCTAGAATTGCAGGAAGTTCATTATCTTTTATTATCTGCTAGAATTGCAATTAGTTCATTATCTTTTGTGAATACAAGCAACAGCTCCTGTGGATCTACTCTTTCAATGTTTACATATTGACAATATAGGTGTAAAAGCCAAAGTTCTTGCAACATCATGGATTTTTTTTTATATACACATTCTGTCCTACTTTTGAATTTGCCACTGTCACAAAACAAAAGTAAAAGCTGACATGCCTATGTGAAAGAAATGGGTAGGTTCTAATGGCACAATGTGGAGAAAAATTATTTATGAAATAAAATCTTGCCTTTTCTTTTCTTTAGAACATCTGACATTTGAAAAAGGCACAATGAAATTTAAAGTATGACTGTACCTGAAACTTCACAAGGTTTATGGGATTTCTGATACTCTCTTCTAAGTCCATCATGTCTGTATATAAGATGTGGTTTGTTATGTTCATCTTCATGTTCACCTCCATCCGTTTTCATCAGAGGTTCTAAAATGTATTCACCATCATGTGTCTTGAAGGTGCCCATCTGAAAGCAGGAGATGTAATCGAATTATTTTCCACTGAAAATACTGATATAAAAATAATTCTCATTGAAATAAAAGCTATTTATGATAACATTTTGAAGTTAATGATCATACACATGCATGTGAGATGGGGGAAACTCCAATAAAACCTGGAAGGTAAGGCAAGAGAAGTTTGTTTTCAGGGACCTGTCCCACCAGAATAACTCAGATTACCTTGCATATTAACAATGTATTAAAGGTAATTACAATAAGAGTTATGAAACAAAGGAGATCACAAAAATATACAAAAACAAGGTATAACCAAGCAGGACCAGTTAGGAGCTGTGCAAAGGACAGCAGAGGCCATCAAGAAATTCAGAATTTGACTGCTGTCCAAATTCTGGACAGATTTGTTGCCTTCTGTCCTTAACATAATTTATATAATATTCTTCTTCTAAAATTGAATTTTCCCCATAGATAATAAACAGTGTTAATATGATATTGTTTTTGAAGATTTTTAACTGGAGCACCAGAAATTCAAAGTTGATGCCATTAAAGCATCTTTTATCCCTGATTCCCTCAAAACACTCCCCATCCCTGGCCACCATAGACACACATGGTTAACCATGTAATGGGAGCCACAGTAACTTGATTACTAACAAAAGCACTGGCACATACACAAAGAACAAAACTTAAGCTCCTTTTCCCCAACCCCTTGCCTCATAATCCTTTCAATTATGAAATCCTAAAGCAGACTCTGTTCTTTCTCACTGCACTTCTAACCAAATTCATAATTTCCCATGGCTTAAGTACTCCACCTCAGGAGACTACGAGGAGGAAGAAACATGAAAGTATTTCACCAAATTATTTTCAAACTTTTTAGCAACTTCCTCACTTCAGCCAATTAAACACATCAAGTGAGTAGGTACACTGCATCCTGATAGATGTTTTGCCACTAAAGCATAAGATTGACCAAAAAGACAACAGCAATAACATACATAATATGGTTTCAGAGATTAAATGTTCATGTCAGCCTTGAAACTCAGGGTTATAGAGAGAGTGGCAGAGCAGGATAAATGAGAACAGAAGCAAGAATAGGGCTTTTTCAAACAACCTACTAAGTCTCTTAAAAACTGCTGCAGACTACTTTGGTGTCCAGGGTATTGTACTGGAATTATAATATCCCCTTGAATTTGGGATCCTTCTAAGCAGTTATCAACTGTCAGTCTGTAAGAGTCTGTTAGTCTGACACATGGCTGAAGCCCATCTGCAATCTTGCCTGATATATAACATTACTAGAGCTGCTGTCAACACACTGTGGATGAATCCTCTGCACCAGCCTTGTGACAGAATGAAGAAAGACATCTAAATAGTATTTTCATTTCAAGACTGTTTAAATCTAACTCACAGAAGCACTTTTCCCCCTCACTTTCATTTAAATTCTTTGCAAGTAGTCTTCATGCTGGATCCTTTATACATTCAGTTTAGCCTTCTCACATGCAGTGTTTCCAGGGCATGAATTTGTAGAGGACAGCAGACTGAGTGTACCAAGAACAGCCTGGAAAGGGCTTCAGGAAAACAGACATGCCACAGCTTGTCAGTTAGTCTTAAGGTACAACCTTTTAGGTTTGTAGTGACAGGGACAGACAAGAGCCTGTCACTCAGGGACAAAGCATCAATTCCTGTTAAGATTCATGTTTTATTACATATACTATTATAAAGTCCCAGTTAAAAAATGTCATAAATCTGACCCTATACTATTTGTCAACATTCACATGCTAATTAATTCTTTTCTCCTGATATACCAAAATCCGTATTTCTACATAATAGATATTTAAAGTATGTTCTTCCAGATTTAAGCAAGAACATTATTGTTCCTGCTTTATTTTCCACATACATTTTACTTCCCTCCTTTCAAACAGGTGGAGCAGATAATCTGGGTTTATTTCTTCAAGAGCTTTTCCAACAAACAAACAAGGAATGGTTTCAGTTACAGCACACAGATTATAAGAACAATACCCCAAAACTAACAAGGAAAGAGTTCATACTACATTCTAAACTAAACTTCCAGAATATCAGACTTCCACTGGAAAAGATTAATTGCAACAACAAGGCTATATTATTTTTCTATTATTTCATTCTAAAAATAAGGATTTTAAAAAAAAAAGTAAAACTCCCAAACATAAGACGTATGTTTTTGACCGAGTCTCCTCACTTCAAAACTTTATAATAAGACACCACAAATTTACAGGCCAAAAATTTAGGAGAGACAGCTGGATGGGCAGAATCCTCCATTATGATTCCTGGCCTCAAAATTATTCCTATTTTTTTTTTCACATCAAAAGATTAACACAAGACAGTGCAATTGGGTCCTTAAGACTAAAGAGTCCACCTTTACAGATACTTGGGACAATCATTTTAGAAAAATGGATTCAAGCTGTCAAGCTTCCTTTTGCTCACTCTTTGGCCCACTAATTCCCAGACAGCATCCCAGGATCAATGGCCTGTTTAGATATGGAAAAAAAGAGCTGAGCAAAAATCTATAATGCAAAAAGCTTTCATTCTTTTTTCAGTGAATTCTCTCCTCTTCAACAATGCATGGGTAAAGAAGCAATTACTACCTCTGAGTAGTTACAAAGACCTCCTACCTGTAGTTTATAACAAATTTTTGCACATCAACTGAACACACTATGTTATATGGGAGAAAGAGCAAAAATTAAGAGATCAAGCAGTGTTCTATCTTAAGAAAGGTATTTGATATTTGTCATTCAAAGCCAAAGAAGACATTGAACTTGTAGCCACCAAGTCCAATCCTCCAAATCCGCCATGAAAATACATGGTTTGCTCCTCATTTTCCTAACACATGCATCTACAAAAATTCAGTCACCAGTTACACTGTCTGTTTACAGTCCTCCAGCCAGGAAAGTGATACTTCATGTGGTGACAGATTCTGCTGATACAAATGGAGCTATTGCTGCATCTTGGACACACAAGGAAAAGAGCTGTGAGATCCAAATGAAAAATACTTTTGGTAAAATGAAATAAAGAAAAGTCACTTAGATGTACAGAGGTAGGTTGCTGAAACAGGAGCACAAGCATTTGCAGGAAATTAAATCAGAAATGAACTGGATTTATTTATCATCTACAGATGCCTTTCAAATTATCTAACATGAAAGCTGCCTGAATCATTCTATTTCTGTTCTTCAGATAAAGAGATAAAAGTACATTTAAAAGATCTCTTCAGTAGAAGTAGAGTACAAAATTGAAAACAGTCTCTTGCACGTCATAAGTAAGTGGTCCAAAGAAAGAGCGCTACCCAGAACTATGCATATGCATAGATTTGAGAAAATTTATGAGAAAGCACACATGAGAATGATAATTTATATTATGGATGATCTAGACACTTTAGATTAAATTAAGGCTCAGGAGATCAACACAGCTACTCACTATACAGTATGACTTAGTGGTTTAAAGTGGCTTAAAACTGTATAGTCTTAACCAATATCAACTCTATTTCAAGAGTTATAGAAGTAAATATTGCAAAATTATGGTTAAAGAATGTACCATGCCCATATATAAATTACATCTTTGTCTACAAAGTTTTCAGAACATATGGAAAACATAAGGGATATATAGCAGATTTCAGAAATGAGGAATTAGTATGTACAACATCCCAATTGGAACGGTTTCATAAAAACTCTAAAAGAACAAATGAAGCTCTGGAAAATTTGACTCTAAACTGGAAGACTCCCTTCCTGTGCTCCAGGTAAGCTCCATTCCTGTGCTCAAGTACTTCTTATGCCCTTAAAGTATGGCATCTTAAATCACTTAAAAACCTGTAGGTAGTTTATAGCAAGAGCACTTTAACAGTCAAAGTAATTTACAAAATTCCTTCCTTTTATACTATTCTCTTCCCCTCTACTATCCCTCCTCTTTGGATTATTCAAAGCTCTTGAATCATATAAGAAACCCTCTCCCTTTTTCTTCCTGCTTTGCTGTTACAATATTTTATGATGAAAGACCTAAGAAACATTGTTTAATTAAAGAAAAAAGTATTACAGTGACCATAGTACACTGTCAACATTTGGAAAAAGTATTTCTGCTATAAGATAATTCACCTAGAAACACAATAAGAGATAGCAGTTCAAGCTAATGTGTTAAGATCAGAGCTAATATACTTGAAATAAGAAAATAGTAATAAAATCATAAATTTTATATTTCTTCCCTCACCAGGGAAGAAATATCTAGCAACAAATGTTTTCTGGCAGAAAACATTTTAGAAGTGATTGAAAGAAACATTAGGTTTGAAGTTCTTAGAGAATAAAATTCTAAAAGTTTGTTATAGGTATCTAACTACATCTTACAAATTCTGTGATGTTAAGATTGCATGAGCTGACTATAATCACACCACTAAAAGAAGTGATGGGGCATTCACCTATGGTTGGAAGTGTCCTGGTCTGCAAAGACACCTGAGTTTTGGTTAGATAAAATTTCTTAATTCCAGATTGAAACTTAAGTTTCATGTAAGTGCTTAAAGGGATTTTACCTATTTGTATGTTTAGACCACACCTTACCGATAACCATATGATAACCAGGAGTTTCTAAATCAAATTTGTAGCCAAAACAGAGGGGCTAAACAGCAAAAAACTTGTGACAATATTAAAAAGAAATCTCAAAGCCACCTGGAAAGAGCATTGGTTCACAGAAATAAACAAGATTCAGTGGAGTGGAAGGAAGAGAGAGGGGCCATTTATTTATTTATTTTTACCTTTATATACAATTCACAGTAAACAAGCTGGACAAGCCAACTAAAAATATGCATAACAACTTTTTTTTAATAGATATACTCATGGAGATTCCATTACAGAAAAGCAGTTATACAATGCCTGTTGACATTGGCAAAACAAAACATATAAATACATACAGGGATTTTCTCGCTTGTTACTTTGGGGGTTACTTTGGGAGGGAGTAGCTTGTTGGCTTTTATTTTTGAGTTTTAGGGGATTTAGTTTTAACACCTCAACTATCATCAAGCTAAGTATTCTGACAGAACACAGACCTAGAGGATCCATACACTTTATCTTGAAGGAAACTCCATCATATCATCTCGCCTGTCTCAGAAAATGTCAAGCAAATTTACATTTTCAACTTATCTCTGTTTAAAGAGAACTTCCTAGTTTGAAGTTTTTAAGTAGATGCAGAACCACCTTTTTATCTCACTGGGAGATGAATAGCTCCATACAGTCCTTTTGACCTCATAAGCACCACCACAGGCAGTTATCACTCAAGAGCACACAAACTATGGTTAGATTTTCACCTCAGTCAGCCACACAGTAAGCTACCTTGAGTACTTCTGTAAATATGTGCATTCCCAGAAGATATTAACTGCTCTCAGTGTCTGGCTTTGCTATCTTAATCTTGCCATTTTCTACATGAGGGTATGTCTGAAACAGAATGAGAATTGAGACTATTGCAGATACACTATCTCATATGGGAAGCCTATCTATTCCCCAAGAGTACAAAGTTTCCTGAGATCCATGACAGCTAAATGTTGACTGCCACCTGGGACTGGAAGCATTAAGCTCAGACAAAAAAAGAAAACCCACACACAACCCCTCCCCCCCACCTATTTGCACACCAGTAATTTAGCTTAGTGACAGCAAAGGGCCATATGTTGTGTACTCTGCCCTTCCCTGACACAGAAACTTCTGTGTATTTCTTCAAAGTTTAATGAACATGTGTTTGTGTATATATATAAACAGATAAAAGTAAATCAAAGTTCCTTTGGCTACCCAGAGCATACCAGCAAATTCACCTGGGTCACATAGATCCAAACAATAAAAGCAGTAGTTGAGAACAAGCTGCAGCCATCAAAACAATTTATTTGGCAAACATATGGGCAAAGAATGTGCCCAAGCAGTCACCAAGGAAAGGCCACTAGACACAGGACATGAGCAGAAGGCAGGCCAGTGATGGCTGAGCACCCTTGACATAAAATGTTACATAGGCACATCCTCTCTGTTGAGAGGACAATTCCTGCAGATTTTTGCTGGTGAACAAGTAGACACATACTCAGGTCCTACTGCTTTTGATAAAACATTTTCTGTGACAGTCTTTCAGCTGCACAATCTGCAACTCCACATATCTTCTCAGTTTATTACTGCAATTACCACCTGTATTTGCTGATCTGTGCTGGCCCATGCATGAAGGTATAGCATCTGTGGAAGCATTTCCAGGAAAAGTTGAGATGCAAAGAGCCTGAGGAAAACATACTGGAGAAGATTCAGGGTTTTTAAAACAGCTATAGAGGGGACCTAAATTGTCTTAGATTTTGCAACAAGCCAAAAAGAAAGAATATTTTATCTTAAACTTGCAAAGTAAAACCTTTTACTTAAAACCCCTTTGTGCTGATCAGAGATAGGGCAAATGCTCAGGGTTATCATGGAAGCACTGAAACTCTTCCTGTTTTGCAGATCCAGAGCCAGAGTCTCACCTTACATACATGTATGACACAAGAAACCAGAACTACCACGTGGAAGTCTTCAGATCACCCAGCCAGTAGTAGTAAGACTGTTTCCTCAAGCAAGAATCAATTGCCTTGAGCTGACATTTTAATAGGATTGTTTTCCTAGCTTATGATGGAATCAGTATATTAGGATAAAAAAAACCATGAAATCCAGTATGTGCCTTATGGATATTCACAGCATTATAAATGTAACCTGAATACTGAAACTACCCTGCCTTCCAGATTCAGAAAGTATCTTTTTTGAAGTGACAGCTTAAAAGTTAAAGCATTAAATTACCTCAAGGTAAGCATATTTCCTAGTTACAAGTGCTAAAGTTTCTTGAAAAAAACAACTTTGTTTCACTCACTGAGGTTGTTAGTTCTAAGGAGCACAAAGCCAGGGATTAAGTATCTGGTGTTTGTTACCTGCACTAGATCTGCACAAGAAACTAGATGCTGGCTATGCTAGCAAGTAGTTTCTAGCAAGTTTTTGGGCTTTGGATTGTAGGACTTTTTAACCAATTATATATCAGTTTTTTAAGACAAATTCCAAGACTGCTTACTTTTCCCTAAAAGGAGTCACTTTACCAATCCCTAGTAGCAGACAGAGCTGTTTTCAAAACCTCTGAGAAAGGCGATTTGCCGATCCATATTAATAAAAAATAAACACAACCTCCTGTACTGAGGGTTGCGAAGATCCACACTTAGGTTCATACTCCAGCCCTTCTCCAGACTAAAGTACGTCTGATGTGCAGTAAGGGAGCATTACCAAAGGGCTCCCTTGAGCTGCTGAGGAAGAAACTTTTCACACTCCAGAGCTACATTAGAACAAAGTGGTCCTGCCTTTCTGGACTGCAGGCAAATCCATGCAAGAAGAGATTCACATGTACTTTTCTGCTCCTAACTACTGCCAGTCAGTGAGCATGTGAAATTTCTCTACACACGAGACCAGACACCCAAAAGAATGTATTTTTTCCGTCTTTCTTACCTCTTCATCTCTCACAGTAGTCACATAAAACACCTTTGGCACTTAAGGATTCTTCTAGCTCACAAAAACTGATTTTAACTGTTCTCAGCATCAACCAAAACCCTCCTAACCCATAAGAAAAAAATACCAGGTTTCTCAATAGACTAAACAAACTGTTTCTATAGCATTCATTCAGGATGATGAAAACAAACAAACAAACAAAAACCCCTCCTTTCTTTAGATGAGTCCTGCTAGGAATTAAAGGTGCATTCTAGTTAAAATAAGGGAGTTATCATCATTTATAAGACACTTCATTCACCAGTATTAGCTTGTATTTGTCATTAAGCTCATAAGTCACATGAACTCAAAAGTTAAATGATTTTTAATTATTTTGGGATTAACCTCTTTGATTTTGCTGTCTGCCTAACCGTTGAAAGGCATCTTTACTCTACATGCATCCAGAGACATCCTCAGCAGATCCCATTCCCAGTTTGTAGGAAGCTATAACTGACTAAGGCAGTAAAAGCAAAAAATATGGAACTTCAGAAAATAAAGTGAAATAAAGCATGAAATCTCAAAAATTACTCTAAAGATGAAAGAAATATGCCTGTATGTGATCAGATGTTCAGCTAGGCACCCAGGCCATCACTCCAAATGACCTTCTGCCTTTGATGGATCCCAAAGTTCCCTAATTATACACTCTCTCCTTGCAATTACTACAGACTCCCTGCTGACCTTCTAACCTCCCTGTGCCATTTGCACCCCTGAACCCAGGGCATGCTCTGAAATGTAACACAACAAAACTGCATACAGGGTGTCAGGAGCCATTAAGCAATGCTCCATGGATACTCTGGGTTGTAGGTGCTCTTAGCACAGCCAGGAAAAGGCTTAACGGAGGGTGAAATGGCAAATCAGGGTGGAGGGGGACAACACACTTAACATGAGAATGCAAAAAAAGGAAAGAAAAAAGGAACTTGTGGAGAAATGAAGCTGTGAATGAACGCAGTCAGACCTTGGGGATAGATGCCTACAGGATAAAGTGAACACAAGTTTCTGGTCTCACTTCAGAGGACTCAGGCACATATCCTGAGCAATTTTTAAAATTCCATTGTTACATTTCCTGTACCTCTATAACTAAGTACAAGTCATTTTCTTCTCCCTAGCTTTTACAGCATTGGTCAAATATAAGCAGTTCTCTCACATATGCAAAGCTGGAAGATAGTTCAAAGCACTAGCATAACTTCCATACACTAAGTTCAAGTTCAGCGATCCTAGGGAGAAAGGACTTTACCTAAAATAAAAGTAATGCAAGGCTACTGAGTCACTAGCCTGGTTTCTACCCTCTTGCTCCCAATAAATAGTATCTTACCTCAGCAGCAGTCAGACTTTAAATGTTTGGATGCACTCATGAAGCATGGCACTGCTCATTAGAAGAGCAATAACTGACTAATGTATTTTTTCATGTACATTTGTTGAATGCACAAACCCATGAAATTTTAAAAGCTTTGAGGATAAAAACATCTTTTTACTAATTTTTGAGGATAGTCCCATCTACGAATAGGGAATGCATTCAGGGAGGACAAGATCTCACAGGATAATTCCACGTGGTCTGTAGTTCCCTCTTTCCACATTCATTCTTCTCTAAACTCCAAATAAGTTTTCTCCTTTGGCAGTTGCACAAGGCAGAAAATGTTTGCTTTGAATCCATGAGGATGAGGAAGAACATAAGCTTGAAGGTTCTGAGTCAGGCTGGAGGACACACTGTGCAGTTACAGGCAACCAGCTGGATGTGACCACTACACAATCCCTCCCTGGAAAACTATAGGCATTTCCCACAGAAGTGCAACAGCATCCATGGAGGCTCTGCTTCCTCTTCTGAAAACCACCACCACTGAGGGGAAAACAGATACAACCCTGGCTATGCTACATACCTTCCAAGGCTGTATCTGCCTGGGCAGAAAGTGAAATGAGAGGTGAGAGAAAGTCCTGAGAACAGCAAGACAGAGGTCTTTGCTGGTGGTGAGACCAGGCACTCTGTGAGCCAGGCAATGACTGAGGACATGAAGTACAGCTGGAAACTGCAGTGACAAGTTCACAAGGCTCATCTAGAAGAGGGAAAGACCTAATTTAAAGGCACTCAGGGATTTCTGACCATACACATACATGATGATACTACAATGTATCAGTAAGGAAGAGGGGGGAGAGAAATAAGAAGTGAGACATTCAGCTTGTTGCAGGCAAGAAGATGATCCTGTGACAAAGAAATTGAGAACTGATAAATAAGGTATTTGAGACAAGTTTTAGCAGCAGCAAGTACATGTTTTGATGAAAAGTTATTTTTAATGTACATGGTCCCTTCAAGTAATGCAAAGCAACAGTTTACAGGAATAGAATTCAAACAGGCAACAAAAGTTGTTGAAAGTACAAATTCTTAGAACTTCTCGTATTTTTCTGTATAAAGTATGCCACTATTCTCAATGACATGACATTTGATCATCTATTAAAACACAAAACATGGAAGAAATAAACCAAAACCAACCATATCTGATACCTCATCTTTCCCTCTCCTTGTAAATATACTACTCTCTCTCTTAGTAAACATATTAAGATATTTGGTATAGTTTTGAATTGAGCTTTGGATAATATAGTCAAGAACCAATGACAGTTATTTGTAAAGCAAGATATATAGATACAACTTAGGATGAATACAGAATGACTGTTTTCAAATGCTTGCTTCATCACTAATTTCCAAGGACTAACCAAAGTCCACACACCTCAACCCAAAGACAAGATGGTATATATCCAGATATCCAAGAAGCACAAGAAAGAGGTGTGTCTTTCAAATAGCAGTTATTTCTGGTTCTCTCTTCTATCCTGTGTATCACCCTCTATTAATACACATCACACAGTCCTAAATACATCCAACCAATTGCATTCTATTTTGTGTAGGCTACTAGAAAGAGCCTTGTATATGAAGTTGCATTTTCTTGAGGTCCCAAAATTAATAGTCTTGCACCTTTAGTTTCCTGAGTGACTGCAAAAAAAAAAATGGAACAACGCCAACTTCAATTCACAGTAATATTTACAATGCTGTATTTCTACAGTGTGCCTGTCACACAGCTTGTCCTTGGCATTTCAATAAGTAGTGATTTGGCAAAGCACAAGGTAACATTCTTCATGTTTCTAGGCACAAAACTATAAAATTTAGCCACACAGTACAACTGTTTTCAAAGATAGTTGTGTGATACTATTTCTCCATTATCGCTTTGGAAGACATAATAAATGCTATTAAGGGATAAGTACAGAAGGTACATCATTGCAGTTTTGATTTGTCTGCTCAATACAATTCTTAAGAAGGGTTTCACAGACACACTTCCACTGAAGTTAGGAAACTTCCTATTCCCTTTTAGCAGAAATGTGTTTAGAGAGCACTGCTGCACACTTATTAGGCTACAACATACCTTTACGGCATTGTTGAAAGCTGAGGAAGAAACTGATCAACACCAGCTCTCCTCTCACCATCTCAACTGCCATTACTTCTCACCCACAACCACAGTATCTGTTAAGCTACAAACACATAACTGATGCAACTGACAGCATCACTGTATCGAGACAATAGCTTACTGTTTTTCTAAGACATGTTTTTTCCCTCCGTTATAACGCTCTTGGTATCAGGAATTACATCAATGAGTATATCCCACCAGAGAAGTATCATCATGACTGCACACTGCTGATGCCAAGACATTTCATGACCAACTACTTGGAATGATGCCCAAGAATTTCCAGCTTAGCTCTCCAGCAAAGGCATCCCACTACATTTCTTTCAGGGAGGAGAATATGAATGGAGACGGGAAGTAGTGACCAACATGCTTACCAAACCACCACAGATGCTGAAGACAGCCATGTGCGTTTCCTGGGCATTGACATGCCCGCGGTAGAAACAGTGGCGCAAATCAGGGGACGGCTGCTTCTGCGGGGCCCCGACGTGCACCACCGTGTACTGAGCAGCGAGGAAGCCTGCATCTGCACTCAGGTTCAGCTGGAAGACCTGCCCGTATGCTCTGAGCTGGTAATGTGTTCGGAAAGCAGCGGGCTCCAGCGGTGCCTCCAAGCTCCTTTTCCTCCTTCTGAAGTGATGCGTGTGCGGGAAAACTTCTCCAAACTCATTCACTCGGACAGGCGTGATGATTTCATAAGAGGAGAGCTGCTTCACCAAGGTCTCTGCAACAGAAGGCAGAAGGCTCAGCCTGACACCGCGGCACACCAGCAACGCCTTGCCGGCATCCGCACGGCTCCTGGCACGGCACTCGTGGCGCCAGCCCGGGCTCCGGTGACGGCCGGGGGCGGGGGGCTGCCGCCAGCGCACCCGGTGAGACCCCGCGGCGGCGGCCGCCCGGCCCCGCCATTCGCCGCCGCCGGGAGCCAGCGCTGCCTCCTCCCGCCCGCCGAGAGCGGCGGCTGCCCCGGAGGGCACGGCGCCCGCCGCAGGGCCAGGACCCCCGGGCCGGTCCCCGCCTTTGCTGCCGCTCGCCTACCTTGTCCGGGGTGGAAGCGGACTCCCCACGACGCGGTGACGAGCAGGGAGAGGGGGCACAGCAGAGCCGCCAGCCGCCTCGCCCCCCGCATGGCTCGCTCCGCGGCGGCCGTGCCCGCAGCGCCCCCGGGCCGCCGCCGCCTCAGCGCCCGCCGGCCGCCCGGGCCGGCCCCGCTCCGCTCCGCTCCTCCATGCGCCCCGCGCCCCTCCTCGTGTCCCGCCGCCTCCGCGGCTCCGCACACGCCGCCCCTCGCCTCCGCTCCCCCAGCTCGCTCTCCGCCGCCGGGGTGGGCGAGGGCGGCCCTTCCCTTCCCTGCCTCCGCCTCCCGTGCCGCTGCCCCCGCGGCCGGCGGGGCGGCGCGGAGATGCCCGCTGCCCTCAGGCGGGGCCATCCCCGCACCTCAGGCCGGCGCGGGCCCGGCCCGCCCCCGGGCCACGGGCCGCCCAGAGGCGGAGGGCAGCCCCCCTCCGCGGCCTGGGCAGGGGCGGCCCCAGGGTCTCGGCCCCGTCCCGCCGCCCCCCGCCCCGGCTGCAGGCGGCGCTACCGCAAGCGAGAGGTGTCGCTCCAGACAAAATATGGGCTTGTGAGGAGCCTGGCAACGCCGCATTCCCACCGGGAACGGCAGAGGCCGAGCCGTGAGATCCAGCGGTGTGTGTCCCACAGATTCAGTATCAACCGCAGCCCCTGCCCATCACCTGCCCCTGCGCTCAGCTCCGGGGGAAGCCGCTTCCCCAGGCCGCTTCGAAGGAACGGGATGGCCAGGCAGAGCCTGACACCGCGGTGTCGATGGACAGGAATTGTTCTGGCTCCAGGTCCCCTGCTTCGGTTGTTCGTCTAGGCGAAGTCTTCATAAAGCTGCATGTTCCAGCATTCAGGGAGCCCAGCATCCTTCACATGGAGTGTGGATTATCTGTTTTACTTGAATATTTTTTTCCTGAAATTAGGGAATGGGCTAATCAGGCCTTGAGTGAAGCTGTGTAATACTGAAACAGCCTTCACTGCCAGAATAAAATCATATATCCCTTATCAAGAGTGCAGGATTGTAGAAGGAATACCTGGATTGTTCCAATGTATATTGGCATCCAGCATAATCTTGAGAATATTGAGTCTTGTTGTGAGTACCGTATTTCTTCTTGAATACTCAGAAGATGGAAGCTCTCGGATATTAAACTGTTTTCTCTATGTGGGGTCACTGATAAGCGCAGTTATGTGAAAAGAAAAAATATTTGTAATCTGAAGAGTTCTGTAAAGTGAAAGCAAACAAAAAGCTTATGTCTCCAAATGCCATAAATATCAAAGAAATCCAACAAGAAGCAAGAATTGCAAAGTATTTCTTTTAAACTGCATGCACCAGAGAAAACTGATCATGATAGGTAAACAGAACTCCAGCTCTGAGAATTGGGGTTGAGAAAGGAGGTGGGAGGAGAGAGGTCCATTCTGCCCACCACAGAAGCATGAAGATACAAGATTAATTTCAGTACCCCAAGATGTCCTGTTGCAGAACGCACATGGGCAAAGTAGAGTAGAGCAAAAATAGAGCCAAGTTTAAGGATGAGTGCTTTGATTTTATTGGCATAAAATGTACAAACAATAGTAAGACATTAAATTGAGAGGAGCAATTGTTGTACATGCCTCTGATTTCTCCAGCAAATTAGAATTTCCTGATTTCTTGGATCTTACTCATTGAAGCAGTTATCAGAGTGCAGCAAGTTATCTCCTTCCCAGTCAACTTAAATGGTTGTCAGTGATGAAGCAAATAGGCACTACTTCATTAAATGGGAGCAAATACCTGCTGATTCAGATGTGATGTTTCACTTGTTTATGATTTTCAAAATTACTTTTTGTAAAAATAAACAGGAGCACTTGGCACTGGGAAAGTCAAAGGTTCAGTGATCCCGATTAAAGCACAAAGCTTTGTTATAGACCACTTCAAAGCAAATATGACTCAATTTTTTTAGCAATGTGTGTATTTTTAGTGTTTCAGGAAAGACATTTGCTTCAAATGCAGATATTTTAAAAGCAATAAAATTACTTCTCCTAAATCTCATTTTAATGTGTTTAAATTTCCCTGTATTCCATGTGAGAATGGAACCTCAGCTCTTCTACAGTAAACATTGAAGGTCTATCTCTCCCTGAAGATTGATTGTTTAGAACAATTTAAAATTGACAACCTTCATTTAGATTGACAAATGTTCCAGTAGCTCCTCTCAGTGCCATGGACAAAACCCAGTGCCAGCTAAGGCACTTTTTTTTCCCAAATTTTCAGCTGAAACAAAAAGTAAATTTCCAAACACGAATCCAGCAGTTCAGGCAATGTAAGGCCTCACTTGAACACCTTTTTATACTTAGCAGCCATTATTCCTTCAAAAACTACTCAAGCCCTACAGGTACTAGGCACAAGTCTGATTTTCAAATGCAGGATGGGTTAGCTGTGCAGGAGCAAAGGACAATAGGGCAGGGGATTAGGGCAGTTCTAGCAGTGTTCATGTTACCTGAATGGCTTTGGGCAATAAGCTGCGGTCATTCATTTGACCTCCACCCATATGGCATCACTTTGAATCTTGTGAGGAGCAAATATAACTCTGTATATCAAAGCAAGAGCTACATTTCTGTTACAAAGAAATAAAAGTACATCAGAAAATTCAGAAATTATGGAAATAGTATGTTTGCTACAACTGTTAGATGTAGAAGGGTAGAGACAGGCATAAGGATGAAGTGAAGAGGAAGAATTATGGAAGTTATTCAAAGAAGCAGAACTGCAAAAAATGAAATATTAAAAGTAAATTTAAAAAAATGAGGGGTAAGTACAGAAACAAGGACACAGAGAGGTTGTGCAGTCTCTATCCTTCTATATACTAAAAATTCATCTGGTCAGGAAGCCCTGGGCAACCTGAATTAACTTTTAAATTAGTCCTATTTTGAACAGGAGTTTGACCTAGGTGACCTCCAGAGTCTCTTTCCAGCCCAGGTTATTCTATGATTCTGTGAAACAAAAATTTAAAAAAAGGAGGAAGCTGAAAATACTCAAGTAGAGAGGAAAAAGCAAAGGAAATACCTATTAAAAGAACCGAGATGTAGTGGAAAAATCAGGAGAAAATAGTCTTCAGCTACAAATAAACAGAAGAAGAAAGGAGACACAGCTGAAAATATTTAGTAAGATTTTTTCAAGGCTAGAAGTTATATACTGGCAAAGCTCCAGCGAAGGCAGTAGAACTATGCTTGTTTGCATCTGCAAATGCAGTACTCAGAGATGTAATGCATTCTGACTTCATTAAATCTGCATTGACATTAAAGCTTGCTATTGAATAGTTGTCTTTAAAATGCCTCCTACATTAGTGAATAAATCCATCTACTTACAATATTTATTCTTTTCACTTATCTCTTTCAGTTGATATGTTTGGAGTGAAGTATGTTGCACCACTTTCTTTGCAAGTCAATGAAATAGAAGGATAGTCTGTGCTTGCTGAAATAACTTGTCCTCCTAGGGATATCTCTAGGATTTAATGGACAAAATGAATTGCAATTAGGTCATGATTGCTCAAATATTTGTATTGTGCATTTAAAATTCTGCAGTAGATTAGGCTTACCAGATAAAACAGTAGGATTTGTAAAAATGCATACTGAAAAATTAATACATTTCCACCTTAGAACCACAGATAAGCTATTAAATCCTTTCACCTGTTTTTGGCTCCATTTTTTATTTAAGTGGTCCCTTATAAGTGGTTTTGGCTGAAAATCACAAAGTGGAAAATAGAGTTATAAACATCAGTCATTCAGAAAAGGCAAAGACAACAAGTAAGTGAAATTGTTAAAAAAATAAGATGAACAAATTTTATTTTAAAAAGGAGACTTTATGAATAATATATTTTACTTCTTTATTATTATATCTTGGCACTTTCCTGTTTTGTGGAATACAATTTAAATCAGACTTTCACACTCTTATTTACTGTTCTTGACAGGACACTAAGCACATTGCACAAATCTTCCCAGTCTGCAATCACTTCTCTTGTTCTCTTATTCATCCACTTATCTCACACTTACCCTGAGATATTAATGCCTTATATAAAAATATATGTATAAATATACACACACCATGGAGCCACCTGGCCTCCAGCACAGGGCCAAGAGTGGCCCAAGTCCCTTGGTCCCAAGGCTACTGTTGTCAGGAGCAGGCTGGCCTTGTCCAGACGCTGAGCCTTGCAGTGAGCCTGGCTCGCTGCCTGTCCCATAGCCCTTCCCATCTGTGCCCCACTGTGCCTCCTCCACAATTCCATCTGCAGAGAGCCACGGGATCTGGGCTTGGTGGAGGGAGCTGTCTGCCTGGGTCAGTCAGTATTCTCTGTGTGTTGGCAGCTGGGCTGTGCCTGCATGACCAGACATGTGATTTTGATACATACTGCTGGAGAAAAAAAAGTTAATTTTTTTCCCCACAGTATGTATACATTTCTGCTGCTATCTGCATTCACACTATAGTAGTTTTCAACAGTGGTGACTTACTCTAAGGTTAATGTCTTTAAATTTACTTTTTCCTTAATCAAAAGTGACAGAATTTTCATAACTTTTCTATTATTTAATGTGAAGTTGTCAAGTTTTATCCTGTGAAATATAGGTTTACATAGAGAGTGAAAAGTACTCAATACCATACCATGTAAACTTGCCTCACTTAGTTTTATTGAGATCCTGAATAATTTTTATATTAATTATTTTGTAGCATTGTCTATTAAATACTAACTTATTGGTAAAAAGTATTATTCGCAAACAGATACATACCAGGCAGTCATAACTACTAATTTAAGAAGCTTATGATTGATTCATATTATTTCTTTGTGTTAACAAGTGAAGACAAGCACTTTGATATCATCACAAATTCCCGAGCAGGAAAGCCAAGAGGCTTATGCCAGCCACAGAGTATTACACCCAGCACTGTGCAAGCAAGTACCAAGGATGTACTGGGGCTCAGTGATCCAGGACAGAAGCAGACTGATTTGTGCCTTCTGCTAACCCCGGGTCAGGAATCCTGCTCCAAGCTTCACCCTATCTTTGTGCTCCATCAATACAGAGCACCTGTTGTATTGGATGGGAGAATTTCAAGGAGAGGCAAATGTAGATCACCACAAACTCCTAGAGAAGCATGCACAAGAAAAAACAAAAACCTCTAACCTGACATGTACAAGTGATACCATACAAGTAATTCAAAAAAATAAGACTTACTGTAGTGTGAAGGCAAAGGCATGCCCACTTACTGCCAAAAAACATGCTTTTTTTTTTTTTTTTTTTTAAAAAGTCACAAGCACATTGCAGCTGTTACTCTGGCTGGAGTGAAAGTAAAGAGACATAGGGTCCAATTCATCCCTCATATCAACGCTGTTAGTTATGCCAAGGATAGTTTGGCTCACATAGCACTCTCCTAGCTACCAGCCTTTTTCAGAGTCCCACTCTGGACTCTGGTAAGTACCTAAAATTAGTCTACAAGAGAATATAAATTTAACATTCCAAGACACTAACGGCAGTCATAAAATTGGGCATCAAATTTTTAATAGCAACTGAAATGATTCTTAATTGTACTAACTCAAGCCCGTTTGTCCAGTGGTACACTGTGCCAGTCAGAAATGCTGGCTGTAGCTGAAATTAGACTCCTCAAAACCAGAAATTTGCATTAAAATAAACATCCATGTGGTGAACTGCACTCAGACCAGGAAGATCCAGAGGCATCTGAACTCCAAACACTCTGCTAGGTGTGGTTCTATAGCATGATGGAAAGGACTACTTAGAGCACAACATGAGATATCCTCATATCCCAGTTTTGTGTTTCAAAAGGAGATGTGAGCTTGTTTTGCATTAATTTCACTGTTCTGACATTATAGTCATACGACATAAATGTGGGAACATCACAAATTCATGGATCATTGCAATATCTTACTGCACCAAATATAGTTATTCATTGTTAAAACACTATTCATGTGTTAGAACTCATAACTCTGACTACGAAATTGCTGAAGACAAAAGGAGAGGAAAATCACGTATAGTGCTTACAGGCTTTCCTGGAGAGAGTATATGGTTCATGTCATGCAAGAAACTTCTAGGAAAAGAGTTGTCAGCTCTCTGCCAGCTGATGGCCACTGCATTAGCATACCAGAAACTACCGTCTTAATTCTGGGTTTTTCTCAAATATGGGATATTTTTTTCTTCCTTTAGACACTATTTTTCCCATCTGGAAGACTCACAAGAAAAATACCAAACTGATCACCAAGATGATGGATGGATGAGGACTTCCATGGCAAAGCAATACAAAGCTGTGTGTAAAGAGCTACATTCTGTTTACATCTTTAGTAATTCAGAAATATTATCTCCTGATAGCCAACTTGAAAATGCTGACATTGCAGAAATTTGCACAATTTCTTTTGTGTAGATAGGGCATCACTACCCTGTTGTAATTGTTAACAGTTGAAATTGTCATTCTGAAAAATGAATACAAATTCAGAAGATTATGTCATCTGAATTTAGTTTTAGATTTACAAAAACTAATTAAGGAGAGTTCTTTTATCCCATCCATCAATTAGAGAGTTCATTCAGGAGAAAATCCATGTTTAATTATATTTCTTCCAAAGGAAATTTGATCTTGTGCTTCCATTCTTATGTTTAAGAGAGTAAACTGGGCATGCTTTATACTAATTTTCTTGATGGTATTCCTTATACACTAAAACTCAACATTTCACTATCAGAAAATCTGTACAATAGATATATGGTGTGTAGCAGTTAGATTTGATTTCTGTTGCATAGTTTCATATCTCATTAAGACACCAAAAGAAATGAATGCAAGGATGCCACATTATTCTTCTTGAGGTCTCTAAGTCAGAGTTATTGGGCAAAACTTCTTTTTCACAAGCTTGAAAGAAATGGCATCAAGCTGAAAGCTTTTCCAATTCTTTTATATTCTCTAGTCAAACATTTTGAGGACAAAAACTTTATATTTAGTTTGAACAAAGGAATGAAAATAAAAAATTGGTTCAGCCACTGGAAAAAAAAAGTATAACTTCATATAGTACCAAGCAGGACCTAAAATGTATGTTATGAATACTTACTGTTCTGAACAGATTTGAAGTTCATACTGCTGAATGGACAAGTCACCAAGTCATTTATAAGTTGTGGCAATTCAGTATAGCAGTACAAGGATACTTTCCTCAGTGCTTTAAAAACTGATTTAATAAGTTTGCAGTGCTTTCCTGAGATGCCACTGTTTCCCTTTATGTAAGGAAATACAGCAACTTCCAGCTAGTGAGAGGTACAAAACAGAGGCATTCGTCTAAAGCCAGAAAGAGAACGTGTGTGTTTTCTGTAACCTAGGCCATGAAGTTTAATGTTACCAGCAAAATTCAAATAACTATTACTAACAACTCTAAGGCTTTCCTGCCAAGCAAAAGGTGTTGTGTTGCAGACCCTGGTTGCTAAATACTGAAGCAAAATCATCTGGTCATTTGATTTCAGACCCTGGAGAGTCACGAGATGGACCATATTAAAATAACAGTAATTTAAACAAAAATACTTCGAATTTGAGGCAACAAGACAGTTTCATTCCCTCTTTTTTCTTCCCGAGACTAATTCCCTCTTCACTTTGAAAACCAGAGAAGTATTAAACTTCTGTACTCAATAATGCATTTATTACTAAAGGATGAGAAACCCTTAGTTCCTTTATAATTTTAACATGTCTTCCACACATGCATGAAGATAAGCTCTCACATCTTTGAGGCAATAATGAGCACTTTTATTTGGTACTTAATACAATTGTAAGACTGTTCCCCGGACATAGAATAACCTAGAGGCCTCAAAGGGACTTAAGTGGTTGTCACACCTCTGAGGGTAATATGTGTACTTTGCTCACATGCACATTTCCTCCTGAAAAGTGCTGCTATAAAGCAAGAAACTGTAGGTTAGTGTATATAGTGAGTTGCCTAGAAATTATCCATTCTTTAAAACTGGCCGTGTCAAATCAGGGCTCACAGGGAGAAATTACACATGGTTCTGTCATGCTTGCATTCCTTTGACACTGTTCAGGCAAAAATAGTAATGGTAATGGTCATTTCAGAATGGCTGCTTCTTTCTGTTTCTAGAAGGCATGGACAGTCTACATCCTCATAATGAGGTGTTATTACAGATACTATGCCATCTTCCATGGCTTAGCATTTTATTGGTAATTAACCCTGTACTAAACCAAGCACAAATTGGGTAAAAAAGTAAAAGATCTAAAGTAATTTTGGTATTTGGATGTAGTATGGAACCAACCTGAATTATAAGTAAGAAAAGCATAATTTTTAAAACCAGAGGCACCAGGTTCCAATTTTTAAAATTAATAATTGCAGAACTTTTAACTAATTAAAATTAGCAGAATAATCCGGGAAAATGCCTAGATTTAAACAGAGGCTACAGAAACAGTCACGATCTTGTCACCAGAATGTCAAAACATCAGCTGGATTCCATCTCTATTCCATACAGCAGGTGGTAGAAGGAAATCATCTGATACAATGATCCCAAGCTAGCAGGTGGTGGCATCAGTCAGGCTTTTCATAAAAAGCGAATTATCCTCATCAGAAAGTTTAGCAGAGAAAAATAAAATTTTTACAAGTAAATTCAGAAATAATTTAACTAGCTAAAGTGTCTCAAATTATACAAGTAATCTTTAAATTCATAAACTTATCACTATACAGATGAGTGTTGTTTAGCTGCTTTCCTTAGGGCTTTTTTCTAATATTCAAACTATTATTTGCTCTTTAAAATTAGTATAAAGTCTGCCTAATGACCATTGCCCTGAGATCGTTCTCTCATTAGACTTAGTGGATCTGTGTGTACACACCATCTGTGCCTGCAAATTTCTCTGCTCTCAGATTGCCATGAAGGACCATGCTGGTAACTCTCCTCTTCCTATATGCATTGCAACAAAATAATTTAATCTTAAAATATACAATCATATTTCATCAATGACATAATGTCAACTGCTCTGTATTCACCATTTTCTAAACAATCTTTTTACTTATAATATTTTGTTTATATTCATACTTATTTAAATTTTTTCCTCCTTTTTTGCTGTTCATGTACTTATATATTCAGTAAGCATACAAATAAACAGATTTTAAAAATGCAATAGATATACCTCTATGATTTTTTTATATATAATGCATTTTCAAAAAAATGTAACTCCATTTTAAATAATGAATTTTTTTAAAACTTCTGTTTCTAAAGGATTTTTCTGATAAATATATACTCTTATTGTTTTTTCAGCAAGAACACACACATATTTTTCTAATAGTTGATTCGAGGCTGTACATTATGTTTAGCATTTGATTTTCTTTTACTCATAAATCATGGCTCTTAGTTGCAGTCATTCTGATTTTTGAAACATTTTGCATCTAATTTTCTCAAAAGCATACTATGGATAATTATGTTCTCTATTTGCTAAAAGATAATTTTTGATAATATAGGGAAACATTTTCTAGAGATTTTAGCACTCTTCTTGGACAGAGCTTACATTAGCAAATGCCCTAACAACATGCTCTTGTCTTCACTTAATAATGAATTATATAATATTTCAGGTGTAGCAAAAGACTTAGGAACATGGCAAGCACATTATCTGTCTGGAAATAGAAACTAAACTGTTACTTGCATAATACTACTATTATTACTGCATCTTATTCCAATTTGGAAAATAATTATTTCCTTCCACATTTAGAGAGCATCCAGGACTAAACCTTTCTGTGAATTGCACCATACTTACCTAGTGAGCTCAGCAACTTTTGTCTGATATAGTTTTCATTTACAGACAGATCTATCATCTGATACCTGTCAGAGGAACACTTAAATATAATTACCTGTAACCTCATTACAGTGTCTTAGAGGTGGAAACTATTAGCTGCCAAGACTGACTGCGACGGACTGTTAGACAATCAGAAATCTACCTCACTTGGGTCATTTCTTTCAGTAAGCAATAAAATAGCTCTAATGTGATCTCTCTAACCATGGGGAAAAATCTACAGGGCAGCAGATACATCCTTGAACTATAAATCTGTACATATTGGGAAGATCTCTTATGGTGTAGTAATTATCAATGAGAACTGCTTATCATACACATAGCAGTACAGTATTAGGGATCATGTTTCTTCAGCTTTGCTTAGCTTATTCCCTGTAGTTTTCCACTTTCTGTTACAAAATCTTCCAGTTTCTGAAAATGCCTCTGCCTATACGCTGGCAAGTTGCAATCACCCCTTTTTAATATATCCGTTTGCATACCCATTTTTATATCCACATATATATCCATGTATATCTATTTTTTTATATCTTAATGTATTTAGACTTGTGTAACACATCAAAATATAAAATAAAACAAAAAATTTATGAAAAAATAAATTACATGGGGTTTTTTGGTTTTTTTAGACAAGAGTATTTCCTAGGTAGCCTTATTGTATTAAATACTCTGGACCTCAGTTAATGTACTTTTTATATAAGTGGGTGTAATAAAATTTAGGTTGCAGCAGAAAGATTAAAATTTGAATGAAACAGAAAGGTCCTAAAATTAGAGAATTGGAAAGTGGTGTCCTTTTACGAGCAGTCTAAAAGTAAAAGTAGACCAAATGTTATGTATCCAACATAAGTTCTTGCCAACAAAATAGCCTGGCAGGAGATTAGAGGGATCAGCAGTTACTCCAGTGACCTGACAGAAGGCTGGGAAGGTGGATTGGCATCAGGGTGGAGGTGAAAATCAGGCACAGAGCCACTGGCCATCCATGTCAGAAACAAGAGGGCCAGGAGGGACAACAGCATGCTGTTCTTGCCCTTATTAGAGGGCAGGGCAGGCTGCATGCAGTGAATATTTCCTTCCAAATTGTCAGATTCTTGAAATCAATGTGTGCACTTTTTCTCATTTGGAGCTTCCTTGATTTTCTGCAGGGAAATATGCAGAAAGGTAAGTCTCTTGCGGTGAAATCCTTTGTGCAAAGTGAAGCAGCGATGAGCACGCATCAACGAAAATACTCAGAGTTATTTTTGCCCTGAAAAACTCCTGCTGACACTTTGAAAGTTCTCTCTTTAGATATCCAGATAGAGGAGTGACATGCAATTGTCTCTATTTGCAGCAGTTAATTCCAACCATTATGCCAAACTGAAGGACTTTCTTCTCCTCTAAGACATCCTCCTGCGTACACAAAAATGGAGGAGGAAAACACTCATGCTGGGGGATCAGCAGTGTGGTGCCACCAAAAAGAGCAGCACCCAGAAGGATCGCAGCATGGCCTGTTCCTCTCCGTGCACAGAAAGGCATGACAAACAGTAAGCTGTAGTGCCAACCTAAAGCAGTGGAAGTGAGCAACAGTCCTGAGATCCTGCCAGAAGGGGATATGTTGTTTAATCAAGTCAGTTTTAGGTTGGTGCATAGAATCATGACTCACAGCACAGCTAAAGAACATGCTCACAGTTCCCTCAGATACTCTACAGCACTTCTGGAACAATGACAGCAGACTTGTCTCAGCAGCTAGGAAGAAATATTGATGAGATGATCTCCATGTAGAGTGAATAAGTACATTTTCCTACATTACTGCTAGGTTTTTTAAATTATAGACTTTCAATCAATCAAGAGAGCCTTACCACATAAAATAGACATTAAACAGCTGCTTTATGAATATCTGTTTTTACCTAGCCTTTTTAGTGCAGGGAGAGGGATTATCTCAGCTATTGTACCTTTGGTAGCGGCTCATCTGTATCAAAATCTGACCTGCAAATAAAGACTGCTCCTTTTGGGATGTGTCAAAAAGCACTTTGATAGGGGGAGATGGAAGGTGAAACTTGGAAATGAAACATTTTATCAAAAACTGCCATCCACTAACCAATGCAAAAGCAAGACTGATTAAATGTGAAACATAAGTGGCAGTGGGCAGTGGGGGTGGACTGCAAGCGTCCCCACCTCATTTCAGGCGGTCTGCTGGAGACTCAAGCACCGTGTCCCTTTCTCAGCAGCCCAGGCTATGCTCACTTTTTGTCTCCTCTAAAGGTTACAACCACCACACTGGACAGATGTATCCCCTTTCACTCTCTGCTTGCTCTCTCACAGGGCAAGCAGCAGCTATAAATAGGTATTACTGTAAACCTCACCCCTTGCTCTGTGCTTTGGGCAGTGGGACAGATCCACAAGAGAAACCACACAAAAAGAAATTTAATGGGCTCAGTGCTGCTCCTGGCGCAGGAGCAGCAGTTCTACAACATCATGGACTATGAGATTGAATTAAGTGGGAAAGAATCCTAAAAACACATGTTTTTCAGAGTGATAATACATTTTTGCTTGGACAGAATTAGTATGGAATTTACCAGTTTACATAACTAGGTATAGTTTCACTGAAGCAGTAATTTTTGATCATTGTTTAAAAATTTACTCTATTCTTACTGACTGAATATCATTGAAATATCAGCTAAGTATTTGAGCGCAAAATTCACCAAGTGCACCAGACTGCATGAGGGGCTTAGATTTCCAGGTTCCCAGATGCTCCTGGTTCAATCTGACCACACCTTCTGAAGTGCTGTTTGACCTATCTCAGCAGGATTTGAGGATGCAACACTTTTCTGCGAAAGCCATAGCACCTTGCACCTCCCAATTAAAAGTGGGAACATTTGTGATGGTGCTCATCCACGTTAAAGTCATGTAAGAGCTTATATTACTTTTCAGATCTAATTAAACTTTTTGGTAGTGAGAGCCACCACTATAGCTATTTATTAAAACAGCGGACAGATGTTGCACAGGGCTTGTACAAACCTGTGCCTATGAACAAATGAAAAGCTTTTAAGATCACAGAGGAGTGTTTGAAGTTAAAAATTAGCCATGATTGTATACATAATAACCTGTCACTTCTTCTACACTTCTGTAAAATAAAACACTGTCAAGAAGAAAGAAAGTGTCCTGAAGAAACACCAGAACATAACTTTGCACTGGCTTAAAATGTGCTTCCAAAGCTGGTAAAACTTGATTATTGAAGAATATATCTTATTTTAAAAGACCTACTTGTTGTCATTTTGTATTGACACAAAAAAGCATGTGTAAGACACAAAATTACTTGCAGCACTGTAGAAAAGATTAATTATAAAACCTTTTATTTTTAACTGACAACCCATTATACTAAAGCTAGCTTTAATAAACAACTAGAAGTGATGAAATATAGTGAGATAAATGCATAACAGCATTCATTACAAGTATTCTGCTTTTTAAATGTGACTAAGTATTTAATTAGTGAAAAATTCTTTATTCTAATCCTATTCATTTATTTATTTTCCTGTTCTTCTGGAACAAAACATCTGAAAAATTTTTACAGTTTTAAAGCAAAATTAAATAATTTTGCTGCCAGGAAGGAAGGAAGGAAGGAAGGAAGGAAGGAAGGAAGGAAGGAAGGAAGGAAGGAAGGAAGGAAGTTCACTTGTGTCTTGGGAAAGGGCAAAAGAAAGATGATGAAGGGAGTGTCTCAGAGCAGAGCCAGATAAAGAGAGACAGAAGTTCCTGCATCAGACACTGCCAGCAGCAGTGGGGACCCTGTGCCATCAGGGGACAGCTCCTCTAGCACCTCAGAGCCACTGTCTCCTATGCCCCAAGGTCTGGTTTCAGACTCCTTAACGCAGGCCGGGTGAATGTGGCTGCTTTGATAATCCCTGGCGCTCCTAGGCATTTTCATTGGTGCCTTCAGCTGAGAGCGTCGGAGCTCTGCACTGGATGCTGATGTTTGTGAAGGGCTGTCAGAGACTGCTCTTGGCTTTGAACCATCAGAAAGAGGTGATAGAAACAGGGATCAGGCATCATTCCCCATCCCTGTGCTCATGCAAGAGGACTATGCTAGGGAGAGGCTGCTGACACCTGTGACAGAGGATACAAATCCTCAGCTTGAATGAATCCTGTTTGCTCAATAAATACTGACCCAGCCTCTGCTTGCTGCAGGGAGCTGACCTGAACAGCTTCAGCCCACATGAGCCTGACTGGAATTTGCACAGCCAGGTGGAGCAGAAACCAGGATTAGGAAAAATCTCCCTTTGTTGTGGAGAGAATTCCTTACAGCCATTCCAGTTTGAATTGATAATTCTTAACAGACCTAGGGTTTTTCCTGCTGAAAAAAATGGAAAAAAAAAAAAAAAGCTGAAAAGCTTTTTCCAACTTATTTTGCATTGTTAGTAAACCAAATGCTAGAAGGAGTTATCTAGTATCTTTTTAGGTAAAGTGAGGATATTGTACTTGCAATTTAATCAGCACAGAAGCTACAAAGAAATAAAGCAAATTTCATTTGGCAAAAGCCTGTAAAGGATCTAGCTTGCATATTGTGGAAGTCTAGTGCAGTCTGAATTTTCAGAAGTTTCTAATTTGCCAAAATCTGTGAGAATGCAAAGACCAATCCACTATGATATATCAAATTTCTTTGCTCCAAGAAAGTTTCTTTTAGGTGAGCACCACTTTGTCAGCAGTGCAACACAACTTATTGTTTGCATAATCAAAGTATCAGAGATGGCTACAATGTTTCTTTGAAATTTTTAAAATAAAACCAGCCCAAAGTCTGGTAAAGTTAAGAATAATGACAACAGAATCCTGCAAAAGTTGCCTTGTAAAGTCTCAGTACTAAATAATCATAGAAGGTCTACCTACCACAGCTGTGTACATTTCTAGAAAGTAAGTAAATAAATATTTGATACTTTGGAACTTTAGACTAACAGAAGCTCTAGGAAAAAAGACAAAAAAACCCCCCCAAACATGGCTTTCAGTATTTTTTCTTAAACTTGTGCTAGCTGGTTCTTTTCCACTTCTTATGAAAGAGCATAAAGGTCAGACTTGTCTTTTTTTTTTTATCTTCACAAACCAAAAGACTGATTTGATCTGTCAAAAGCAAGACACTGAAAAGCTTCCTATATCAGTCTGACTGCTGGGACTGATCTTTCTCTATTAAGGCCTCAGCAAAACAACAGAGTAGATGGAGGATATCTGAAAAAAAACCATGCTAGTGAGCAAACTGATCTTGTTTTAGCTTGTGATGTGGAAACAGCTTTTGAATACAAGCCAAAAAAAGACCTGAACAACTCTTGTTTTCTCTTGTAAGGAGAATAAACTTCTTATGAAAAAGGTAACTGAATTTGGATCTTAAACTATGTTTAACAAAGCAGCAGTTCATGGTGGCAGTTACTGCACATGCATACTAGAAACCAAGTGCCAAATACTCCTGCTCAATTTCTTTAGCAGCTGAAAGAATTTTTTTTTTAAATTTTGATAACAGCTGAGTGGCATTCCTTCAAACTTCCTCGTTAAGGTAGATAGGGTTTGCAGTCCAAGATAGTCAGGAAGAGCCACTGCAAACAAAGACAAAAGGTATAAAGTAGTATCTAAACTACAACTGTAGCATCCCTTGAGAGTAAATAAATTACCCAGTTACAACAGTGATTACTGCATATTTATATATCAAGTTCCATATAGAGATTCCAAAACTATTCAGTGAAATGTTAATCATCACAACCTCCCTGATGAGCAGGAGTCATTATCCTTATTCCAGAGATCAAAACACTGTAACACTTCATGATTTGAATGACTTTGAATGCTTAGCTTCACTCAAGAAAACTGTGGCAGAGCCATGAAAGGTGTCTAGATATGAGGACTTTGCATTTTAAACTGTCAGTTCAAAGTCTTACACTTTAAATGCAACATGCTTTTGCATTTGATCTTTGTCCAGAGCTTCAAACTTAATTTAAACTCTCATTTCGAAGCCCTACCATTTGTATGCTATGTGGCCTGCAGGAAAACGTTCACAGAGTTGAAGACTTTGTTTGAACCTAAGAGGAACATACCTTTCCCACAAATGTCTTTAGCTAAATCATCAACACCTTGTTATTATATCACTTACAACAGTGGGCATGGATCTCAGAAATGGTGTTAAAGTGAAGAGGGAGTGAGGTATGTGGCTTTGCATTCTTTAGAGAGATACATTAATTTGTACTTCTAGCCTGAGCAAGACCACTTCACACCCCTCTTTGAATGCACTACAGGTTGTGTGGGGCATGCATGATGGGAGGAATGTGCTTCAGTGAGATCCAAACCCCTGATTTTTGTGGTTGTAATTCTGTGTAATTCTGTAAATCTGTGTCTCACCATCCTCATGGTAAAAAATCTTCCCCAAATAACTAATCTAAACTTACTCTTTTCAGTTTGAAGCTATTGGCACCTGGTCCTGTCACAAGTTGCTCTTGTAAATTGTCTCTCTTTCTTGTAGGCTCTCTTCAGCTTCTGGGAGGCTGCAATTAGGTCACCCCAAAGCCTGCTCTTCTCCCATTAGCTGTTACTTTTCTAAGTAGCTCCTTCCATTAGGAAAGGGAAAACCTTAAGAGACTCTGAAAAGCTGAGGACTGAAATGCTGAAGACTAAAAAATTGGGAAAGTACTTGGAACACTGGTAGAATTTCCAGTTTTCTGACAGCAATAGTATAAACAGGCTTGCCTACATAAGTGTAAGATACCTTGTCACAACTTTTCTACACCATTCTTTTAAGTGACTGAAAAGGATACACTAGCATATGTTCATTTTTCCCCTCCTTGTCATGAGGCATCCATATAAGAGAGATAATGCTGCCCAAATTGTGGCAGCAGAAAAATGAAATGGAACAGCCAAAGAATGCTATACTGAATGATAGGCAGTGATCCCACTCCAACAGCACTTAAGAGATACCTTGTCCTGTCCATGTTTGCAGAAGGAGCCAGGACCAGCAAATAAGCTCAGAAAGGTGCCATACTGAAGATGTTTGTAGGCATTTAATTCACTCTCATCTTTTATTAAAAAAAAAAGGAATTCTGGAAATTGTGTCAGAAGCTGATATTGATAGATTTGTACATTGTTGAGTAAACAGACAAAACCATTTCCTAAATTTTTCTGTATGCAGACATTGACAACTGATGAACCAGTCTTCACAGGTGACTGTAGAAAACCTGCTTACTATATCCCATTAAAAACAGCCCAATTAGAAAAATTTTATGCATGACTACATACATACATAGATACATACGTACACCACAACTGAAACCAGACCAGACCTAAAGACAGAGAAATAACCTTCTTCCATAGGACCTTCCTAGCGAGAGTCTGAAGAATGCTGGGATTACACAGTAACATAAACAGATATGCAAAAAGGAGTGTCAGAGATTTTCACCAATTTGCATGTGTTTCTCCCCAGTCTGATTTAGGTTTCCTCTAAAAGGCAAGCTCTCCCAAGTCAAGTGACAGAAGAAGTGAAGGGTTGCCTAGCTGTAATTCTAAGTAGAAGACGGGTCTAGTTCTGCATATTCTTTGCATGAATTTTGAGATTTCTCTGATATGCTCTTGGGAAGAATCTAAACTCTCCAGTAGTTTCTCCTGGATAGGAATTACTCCAATGGCAACATTGAGCAAAATCCCAAACTGCCTTTTGGATCCCTACACTGTGCAGTGCATGGATGGCTGATGCCATTGGATGATTACTCACTGGCAGTAACTGATGCATCACCCCTTCCTTTGGGAACAGAGGTTTGCTGTTGGAGATTTATAACATTGAAATATAAGATGCCTCCCTGCTACAACTCTCTCTTCAAGATTAGCAGGATCCCTGAGAGGCCTTTGACACTGCCTCTTGCAGGTATCTTTGGAGAAGCTGCAGACAACACTGTTTCTAGCCTCAGCACAACAGCCCTGATGCTCTCTGGGGGCCTCCTTGCTTAAGATGATAACATTTGACAGTGACTGAACTTCCTTCTTCCCCATAAAATGCAAGGAAGGGGAAATCCCAACATCCTGCAACTGAAGGAAAATAGTGAACTCATCCAATGCGCTCATGAGCACCAAAAGACTTCTTGTCTGCCTGCCCCACAGTTCTTGCTATCCCCCTTTATGAGATGAAACTATGGGCCCTCTGTGGGCCCTACTATTTTGAATGAAATTTGTCTACAAGCATAACGCTTTATTGTTATGCACAAAAAATGTCACCATGGCCATGCAGAACAAGAACCCATAACACTGCATGCCCTTTCTGGCTGGCAGTTGCTGGCAGAACAAAACTATTTGCAATCTTTTCCGCAGCTGCAAAGTAGCCTTTGTGTATTCATTTCTCCAGGATGTAATGCTACTCAAATTGCAGAATTCATTTTTTAAATGATAGACCTTTTGGGTTATTAATTTGACTGTTGAAATAGCCCATCAGTTACCTAAGCAATAAGAAATAGCAGAGATATCCTCCATTTCAGGGGCTAATTTTCAGATTGTTTCAATTTATTCTGTACATGTGCTGGGAAAGCATGCATGACATTTAAGTGATTTTAAGTGGCATTAAATTTTTTGGCCATAACCTACGGAATTGTGTGCAAGCCAGAAAGGTTGTGATTTATTTGAAGAAAGTTTGGGCCAGAAATATTTCTTAAAGACTGGAACATTTCAGTTTAAGATTGAGATTCCCTGCCTTCCTATTATCCCAGAACTGCAACATTTGGGAATTCAAAGTGCCTGACGTAATGTTCAACACAATGTGGCTTACAAATATCCGATGTGAAAAAACTCCCCTAGCATCAGCCTCTTTGCTGCCATCCAGAGGAATTAAATTAACCAATTACCTAATATTAATGTTAATGTTAATGTTAATGTTAATGTTAATATCAATTAATTGTGAACAACACCTTAGAGAAAAAAAATGTCTGTCTTAAGAAAAAATTGGCTAAGGCTTTTCAGCCAAACAGAAAGTAAATAGAAATAATGGAATGTGTTTGACATATGGAATTTTTATTCCAACAGAAAATGGCAAAAAAGGCAATGATAGGATTAAGGTGGTTTGATATTAAGATTTTACCAGCTCACATAAGTAAAAAGAGCCTATGAAAGGTATTTCAATGATGTGCCAATGAGCTTCAGGTCATACATACCACACGTATCTTTTTATTCCTTTACATTCAAGTATTGCCTTTAGTAATAGCTGCATATTACCCTTTGTATAATGCGTGTTGCTGAAACTTTAGCTTGGGGAGAAGGACTCACTGAGTTAAATTCCTGCCAAAATAGAAAAAAGTTTTATAAAGTAAAAAGAAAGAGAACATACAGCTTTGCCTTGGACAGGTACTGGAATCCCATGCATTTGCAAGGGACTCAGCTACCATGGTTTGATATAATTCCATGTAAGCCCAGCAACAACAATATGCTGTGGGTGCTTTCTTGGGCTGTCTGAGACAATATGATGATTTTATCAGCTCCTTCATGTTGTATTTTTAGCCATTTATTCTCAAAAACAACAGAATTTCCAAAGTTTACAGAATTCTACATACTTATTGTCACTTCTCACTCAGACTGGAAGTTTGTTTGCACTTTCTGGTTAACCAAAAGGACAGCAACAGGGAGCTTATAATATTTTTATCTTTCTGCTTGTGAAACAAAACTGACCTTTTGCTATTTAGTAATATATTTTCAGAAACTGCTCCTTCACCCTCACAATGCACCCCTGGCCTCTGCTTGTGCAGTCCAGTCAGCTGTGACAATTGCTTCCTAAATCTCTTCACTCTAAAAGACTGTCCAGCAATTTCTCTGTTCTTCCAGAAGCAGGCCCCACACAGATATAAAAGGGCTGAAAAGATGAAGTTAGCCTTCCAGAGACTTTTACTACTGGGTCAATTTAGCAATTATTGATTTCACAGACCTTTTTAAGAATTTAATAAACTTTTCTTCTCCTTCCTAGCCTACAATATGTGGCATCAAAGTAGCTTTCCTTTAAGAAGCATTTCAAATACACCAAACTGACATTAAAAACAAGTAAAGATGTCACAAACATGGGTTGAGATTAAAGATAAAACATTGTACAGATGTTCAAGTAAATAACAGCTGCTGTTATCATGAAGGTAATCCTTTTAATTTGATACTTGCAACTTAAGGTTAATAATTTGGGCAAAAAAAAATCTTCAAGTTGAAATTATACTCCATTTTGGTCCTGACATTTGGCATATTGCCATAGCTCAATCTCAGAAGTGCGAAGTACAATTCCAACAATCTAGAATAATCTAAAGCTCAATTTAAGAGTTTCAGCTCAAATGGGGAGTCATCCACCTTGTGAGCATGAGCCAGGGGCATGGGGGTGCCTGGGGATGGGTGGATGTGAGGGCCTTTACTCCTGCTGTTGAGACTCAACAGGTTTGGCAGAGATGCTGATTTCCAGGCAGCCCCGCAGAGTTGAGAACTGGGCTGACACCTCATGCTGAAGGAAGCTGAGGACCTCGTAAGCAAGACAAACACAGAAAGAATATAACTAACCCCCCTTCTGAAACCCACAATGACAGAGGGGTCAAGCAGTGCCAGGCTCAGTTTGGGCTACTGAAATCAATCTCAGCTGAAGCTGAACTGCTTACAGCATCTAGGACCACACATTTGAACCCATCCTGTTCTGTCTAAAGGTGTCTGCCCTGCATGCACCCCTTCTGTTGTGTAGGGGGCTATTTAAATCTATGAATTATGTGTATGCTTAAATGTTTGGAGGATTTTATTCCATGAGAATATCTATCTCACTTTTGAAGATGTTGGCCTAAGGGACAAGTGTCAGTTGTAAAATAGTTTGCAAATAAATGGGTAACAAAATCATATATACAAAATAAATATGTAAGAACCTTTTCTGCAAAGCTTCTATGAGCATTAGTCTTTTTAATAGGTTAAAGATAATATTATGGGCAAATTGCGACTTCAGAATTTAAAAGGTTGACATATAGTAAAACTTCATTTTAAACTACTGATAGTAAAAGTATGAGGGGAAAAGCACTTTTGTTTCACCTGTGTACCTTTTCCATATTCCTTGTAATAACAATATTTAGGTACAGGAAATGCTATGATAGTGACATGGTGCTAACCTGTGAAAACAAATAAACTAATATTACTGAAAAACTCTTTCAGCACACTCTGTAGAGCCTTAATAGTGTCAGCAAAGGCTCCTAAACAAGGATAAACTTTCTTGTCTTATTGCTACAATGCTTAGTTATAAGGAGATGAGTTAAGGGGTCTTTTGCCGTGTTACCGTGTTAGCCTTCATAATATCTACCTCTCCAAGGCTGAGTAAAACCTTTCAGATTTTCTAAAGACAGTTTTGATGCCTTAATTGCTATATTTTTTTTTTTCTGGGCTAATTAACATCAGTTTGTAAAAATCTCCTGCAAGACATTGTAAAACATCTCTTGTTAAAGAGATTGTGGGGCTTGCTCTTGACAAATGTGAAGTGACATTCTGCCTGTGTCTTTTGTAAGATCATATAAAGGAGCTGGTTCATCTACCAGAAAAAGAAAAAAATCTCACCAGGAACCAGTGAAAAAGACAATACTTATCATACAGAGTCACAGGGCTAAGTAAATGGTTCACACATCTTGCTCACATGAGATGAAAGGGAATGAATCTAAATTCATTTTACATTTGATCACAGAGAAGGAATTCTCTAGATCAAAGTGTGCCATAATAATGAAGACTAACTAAATGCAACTAGATCCAAAAACATCTGTCAGGGGCTTGATGTCTAAAAATGGAAATCCTTTATATTAATGTTATTATTACATAACCACATGAGAACTGAAAGGCTCTTGAAGTCTTATTTTGTTTTTTGTGTATTGTGGTTAAGAAAATTCAACTAACATACCCTCCCCAAGTGCATCTAACACCTTGAGAGAATAGAAAGTTGGGTATAATGATGAGTTTTCAACTTCTGTTCTCTTTGTGTCTGATCAGGCCCTACTTTTAAAAAGGCTAATGGTAGAAATGCTAGTGACCTAAATAAAATATATCAGCAGCACAGGAAATGAGTTTGATGGTTGTAATCCAATTTTCATTGGAGGAGGGTGCACATTGCACATCACACATCACAAAACCCTTCTCAACAATTAGCACTAATTGGCAACTTTTTTGGCAGTCTCTTTACAGATGCCAAAAACTGAATGAACATGGAGATTAAACTGTCCTTTTGTTCCTAGAAGTACTCTGTTTCAACAGCAGCTGAAATGTATTGTTGAAGCAATGTGGAAAAAAAAAGTATCATTTCTGACTGTGCTGTACCTGTTCTGGAGATGATCAGAATTCACTCTTCAGGGCTGTCAAAGCAGCTTGTATATGCTAATAGAGTTACAGCAGAAAAGTGAAAATATTTTTTAACCCTCTAGGTGAAAATGATTAAAACATGTATAATATTTAAAGTTGTAGTGAAAAAAGTGTGGAAATCTAAGATGTGCAAATGTGAACAAAAATGAGCTTGACTCTTTTGATATGAGAGGCATGTGTGTGCTGAAGGAAGTGTTATTTCCTTCCATCATTGCTCTGCATTCACTCATTCACTAATGCAAGCCTTTTGTGTGGTAAAGCTGTCTGGGTGCTCAGAAAAATTGATGCCCTTTCCAAACTTTATTTAACTTACCAAATTGCAGTCTGAGCTTGATCACACAGCTGGACACACACTGTTCCACAGAGAAGAAGGCATGTTTTGCTGCAGCCAGCCTGGCTCCTGAAAAGCTTTTGCAAGTTGTCAGGCTAAAGAGCAGCTCTTGGCTCTGCAGTAGCTGGAGCTGGTACTGGCATAGAAGTGCCCTTCATGTTTCTGGTTGAGTGAAGCTACAGTTCAGCAGACACTTTGATCTATTACCCTGCAATCCAGTTTGCAAAGAAAATCAGGGGACAGAGCAGAGACCCTTTTCTGATAGTGTACCACATCTACTGACTCTTGGCTGTAGCTGTCTTTGCTGTTGCCATTTCCAAGAAACTGTCCTTCTTGTCCCCAGCTCTCACTAATCTCTGCAGCTTCTAAGAAATGCAGGCAGCTCTGCTTGTGGTGACATCAGCTTCAGTTATGCTAGCATGATTTTGATTTATTCTAGAGTCTCTTTTTATTCATGACCTAAAAGAATTTGGATTGGTATGTTGGTATAGTATAGTAGTACTAATTTCTGGAACCAGTACTTAGTACTCCCTGAGAACAATTTATTTTCATGGTGCTTACGGAACTCCACAGCTGTCACGTCATTCAGTCTTTCATTCCTCTGACAGATTTAGATTATCTTCTGTTCTTGTCTGAAATTATTCAGCTCTAATGGCATATGCAATGAAGGTGACAAATACTATTTATGCTTCTACTGCAAGACTTCATTGATGTCAAAAGATACAGAAAAGGTGAGCCAAGAGTATATCACCAGAATTCCTATTTCTTGTCAGTGCTATGATTGCATTTTTGTGGAAGAAAGAAACCCCTTCTGAAACAGATTTTAAAGCATGGGAGATGATGGTATGGCAGAGGCAATTGATTGTGTTTTGCAAATCAGATGTACAGCTCTTCTTGAGGTATTCACTTGTCTCAGTGGTTTGATATTCACTTACACACTATGGAGAAATATATGTAAATATCATTATAGGCCAGAGTCAATGAGATATCAAGCTAGCAAGTGCTATTGATAGCAAGAGATAATAATGATAATAATAATAATTATGTATTATTAATGTTTGCCTGTGTCTGAAGCGTTTAGTTATGAACCAAAACCTGTGTGAGGGATAGGCTAACAGCAGGTTGTAACTTGAAAGACAGCAGCTCTCACAGAACACGATACAGATCTTTTACAAGAAGCAAAGTGCAACACCGTTTGATCTACCCTGACAACTTTCCTTTTTACTCTTTTATGTTCTCAGGTGTCTTTTAATTATTCTGTTTCAAGGCCTTATTTTTTAAATCAGAGATAGCCTTGTTTATTTGTATTTTATCCCAAGTCTTTCAAAGAAAAGTGAAAAAGGATGTACAGCTGACTAAAATGAAACAGCAAAATATGCTGCACACAGTAACAAAAGTTCCCATACATTTCACCCTAGCTGGTTTTCAAATATTGATCTGATTCTGCTGAAAGCTGTTCACATTCAGCACCCCTTGCTTCATGTTTGCCACAGGTAATGCAATCAGCTCTTCACCCTGAGCAGATCTGCTGCAGCGAAACAGAGCCAAACTATTGGCAAAGAACTGCAGTGCAGACAAGACCCCTGAAACAGGTTCCAAACCTTAAACTCCAAGTATGACTGAAATCCAAGTTTTTGAAAGTGGATGGCTGTATTTCTTAGTTATTCTTAGACTGAGCAAGTTTTTAAAAATAAACGTTGTTTCAATTTAACACTAATCATTAACTTAATTCTTTATTGTTCCACAGATGAGTATTACATATAGTAAAACTCCAGGCAAGTATGAGAAAAAACTTTCATTAACACATCTTTGCATGCTAACAAGAGTTTCCAGACTTCTGGAGGTTTGGGTCATTCCATTTGACAGACTTTGCAGTGTATTTTTAGTGTCTTCAGATGGTAAATTACCCCATTTATTATTTAAAAGTGAGTTGTTATTTAAAGCAGATTATTTTTTTAAATCAAAATGATCTGGCTTAATAAATTGCCAGATCAGTTAAAAACATGAGTGAAAAAAATAGGAAGAATTCCTTTCCCTTTCTTTCAATATTTTTAACCTAAATCACACAGAGACCTACTCTGTACTCTATGGCAGTTAATTAATTCTCTTTATATAATGCACCCATAAGGGAACACAAGGATGAAAAATTCTGTTTTCATGAATTCACCAGGGATTGTGTCTTTTCAGCAAGACCAGGATTTGACCTAAAATATTTACTGGTACAGAGATTATTACATTTTTTCAGGGAGGATACACTGAGGAATTACATGGCTTTGCATATGTTGTGCTCTGTGTGCATTTGGTTGCCACACTCCACAAGCTCCCCCACTCCAGGAGGGGCAGCCAGGGCCAGCTGTGAAGAGGAGGGTGAGTGGACCCAAGGAAGCAGCTCTGGCAAGATCACAAAACAAAATAGTGTCCTTTCGGATATCTCTGTGCCCAGCAGTGCCCAAGGAAACAAATCCAAAGCAATTGCTGTTCTCACTCAGTGTCTTCAAAAACTGAAGGCAGAAATGTCATGGTGAATTCAAAGGGATCAGACTGGATTATGACACAAAATGAACAAGATACATCCTGAGGATCACTCTGGAACACACCTGTGACAACCTTCCAGATTGACAGTTTGAGGGAGATTTTATTTGGTTGGAGATCTCCTGTGTCTACCTCTTGATGATCTTCAGGAGGGGCTTTATTGGGACCATCTTGTTGAAGAGCTGACTGAAGAACAATGGCAAGACTCCCAGTGATTTTCTACTATTCCAACTATCTTCCTTCCAGCTTTGCTCTGAGAAATTCCTTCTCCAGTCCTTCTCTCTCTTCTTCATCTCCTTTATTTCATCCTCAACTACTGGTTCTGTCTCACAGTTTGTTCTCAAACTCCCTTACTCCAGCACTCAAGACTCTAGACCCTTCCTTCTACCATTTAGGTCCAGAAAATCCCTATTTCAAATTAATTCTCTGCTAATGTTTCTATAAATAGGTGATTAGTGAAATTTTTGCCTCCACAATTCTGTAATTTGGTATTTTAAAAACAGTAGCCTTGTGAATGAGATGCCAGAATACACAATGTTGAAATTACCAGCAAGCATCCATGGAAAATTTGGTAGTTATTGCCAGCAAAACACAACATTAGTTCCTTACCTGTAGTATTGCTGAGGTATGTCCTTTCCAAAGACATAAAAATAATTACTATTTCAAATACCAAAACAATGTAACGTTAGGAAATAATTAGGAAGTGCATTACTGCACATAAGTGTGCATAAGTGTCACATCTCTGCCTAATACTCAATTTATATCTTCTGCAATAGCAAGCACACAGTTAAAATTTCAATAAATAATGCTAACAATAATTCTGGGCTCCAAGCTTCTAGGTAGCTCCTGTGCTTGTTCAGTTCGTGAAGATTTTACCCTCAATATGTTTCACATTACCATCTAAGCTTGCATTGAAAGTAAAAAATGAGAACTAATTCATAGTGAACTCAAAGAGACACCCCACAATATGAGCATCAGAATCTACTTTTATTCTGGCTGAACTTCTGTAGAGTCAGATGGCAAATCAAATACAAGGGAATTTCAATTTGCAGAAATTGTTTAGGCTGGCTCTTTATTATGGAGTCTTTGAAGGGCTTTGCTAGATTCACAGATAGATATTCTCCTATTTATCTGTTACAGTGCACTTCACAGAGCAAACAATTCTATCATTTTGTGGGTTTTTCCTTGACTTTCTCAATGTTTAACTTTACTCTTAAGGTGAACTAAAATTTTTAGAAGATACAATCTCTAAAATTGGCATCTGTTAGTGCTGAAAATATAAACCTTGCTCTTCTGTTGGTGACTTGGGCGAAGGCAAGGAACATTTTGGGTCATGCACTCACTGTTCTTGCTGGTCTCATTAAACCTCCATTGTATCTTAATTATTTTTTTTCCCCAGCATGCTCCATATTTTTTAAATACATCATGGTGGTTTTGGCCACCCTACGATCCTGCACTCCCTACCTACAGGTTGTCCAGGTTAGCCACAAGACTGGGAGTCTTAGAGTGACTTGAAGGGAGGGAATGTAGAAGCCTGGAGTTTTAAGCTCTTTCTTTTCCTAAAGCAGAAGAAAAATAAAAGATGATCCGTTTGAAAAGTGCCTCCAGATCTCCTCCAGCATTTTTACAGCATCCTTGTGGCTCAGTATTCTGCAGGTGATACCCTGATGTTCAGCTTTTCTGTAAACAGCAATCTGCAATTCTTTCATCAGTTTGGAAGATACTCCACAATCCTCTCCAGGAAAAAGAAAATCCACTTTCACCTACGTGTCCACCACAAACACAAGGTCCTTCTGGGTGTGAGGAGAAGAAGGGTCACATCATCCTTTGAATCTCTATTATGGTAGCTGAGGAGAAGGAAGGAAAACCCAGAGTTCTCCTTCTTGGGTAAGATGTTCTCCCACTGTGTGAATATGAGTGTTCCAGCTTCTTCAGGCACACCTTCAGTCAGACTCTGGACCCCATTATCTCATATTATAGGAGGATACACTGGGGCTTTATCTTGGTGTTTATCTACCCCATGGGCTTTTCTAGGCCTTTCTTAAGTACTTTTAATCCTGGCAACCCTTTTGCCCGTCATTGCCAGTATTGACAGCTTGCCTCTAGCCAAGCGGCTCCCATCATGAGAGAGAGTGCTGTCCTTAGTCTGCAGGTCAGACTCTGATCTCAGCCATGACTCTGTAAAGGACAACACTAGTCTAATACAGGTTCAAGTCCATCATCCTCTTAGACTGTTCTTCTAGAACTTGTATTCAGCTATTCTGTCCCCTCTCCCTCCAAGTGAGACTCCTCTCAACTTCAGAGAGAGTTGAAGGCTACATTGCAGGCATGGCCTCTTCAATTAATTTTTATTTAAAGGAAAAAGAGAAATATTTACTCATAAAATTTGACCATATTTTAGCTATGATAGAATTTAAAACTTAATGTTTTGTAAAAGTTTGTAAAGCAGTAAGTTCTGTGTATCCTCAGCATAAACAGGATTCAGAAAAAAAATCAGACAGAATTAAGTCTGTTCAGTACCTACAATGGTATTTTCTTTACAGAACATTTATGGAGGTACAGTTAAATTCTATGCCATGAGCACCTCAAAAATAGATCTGACCTAATAACTTCTGCTGCAGAAATATTTACCAGAGTCAATTGCTTGCTTGTGACACTGAAAATTTTGCTGAGTCAAGTTGACTCAATCACTGGGAGTGTTCAGAAATATTTTTTAACATCATGCTATAATTTTTATTATAGAAATTATAGCATTGTATTTTAATTTATACATTTCCCCTTAAAATCTGACTTTGTACACCTTCAGCCTGTATTCAAGTTTGCAGTCTGCCTTTAGTTGCTGTTTCTTCCAGACAGAGAGAATCTCAGAGAATGCAATTGCCTGACTGTGCTGCAGCCAACTCATTAACAGATTTCATACCTATGGGAAACTGAATTTACTCGGGTATGATGAGAACAAGACTGAAGAGATGTAAGGACATGGTAAGGACAAGCAAATCTTTAATTTAGGTAAAAATCATTTTTTCAAAACTCCTCTTTCAGTACAACAAAGCTGTAGACAGAATTATTTTTAATCTTAAGGAAGATTAAATTCATAATAACTGTAAAGATGAAAATAGAGGATTCCAGTCATACATGAAATTAATTCTGACACAAAGTATCTTATTCTCTAGATTATAATAGAATAAATGAGAATCTATCCATGCCCACAGCTTGATTTGTCTACCAACCTCATTTAAAGTATAAATACATTGTCTTTCAGAGAAGGATTTGTACACCCTGCTGCCCTCAGCTTTTTAAGTACTTATATAACTAAATGTAAGAATAGGTTTTTATAATTTTCTTAATGGTCTCCTTTATTAGTTTCCTTTTTTTTTTTTTTTAACAGATATATTATAAGATGGAAAATCCCTCACTGGAAGATCTTGCAGTTAATGGATGTGATTTGTCACTTTGCTGCAAACAGTCAAATCATCCCTCCAAGCAGGGTCTGGAAAACAGCTGATTTCATCTTCTCTTACAATAATAGAATCTGACATATTCTGAATAGAACTTTTAATAGTCACAGAGGTATTTCAGGTGCTTACCACTGGCAGAATAATAAAGCCCACTGGTAAGGCTTTATTAAACTCCACTTTTGATAAATGGAATCAAAAAGCCTGCTATGCTTCTTGCCCTTTTTGGTTCCTTCCTTTGTAAAATCTTGCCTTGTTGCCCAATAGAGCTGCTCTGAGGGCTGGCCTTCAAGCTGATGGTGTTCTTTACAGCTCCAGCTGCAGTTTTGTGTCAGTGTTTCAGCACTGCAGGAATAAAAAGAGTCCCCTGACTCAAGCATGTGGAAAGGACGTACACAATGTAAACCCACAAGGTATCCACTGTGCCCCAGAGGGGGCTGCCACATGATAGCAGCAGTCTGCCAAATCCTCTGAACTTTTGGCATCCAATAATAGGGACCCTGCAATAAAAGAAAGCCAAGGAAGGAAATTGTTAGGGAATGGGAAAAGTGACTTATGTCACTTTTTTCAGGGCAATCTGTTTATCCCCCTTCATTAATGCAATGATGATTGGATTGATAGAGGCTTAGCTCAGAGTACATCTGTTGGACAATAGCTGCTCTTTATTTATCTCTGTTCTGTGTATCAGAGTATAAAGAGAAGTTAACACTCTTCCTACACTCCAGCCTCTCACCCCAGTCCCAGAGCCTGGAATTTTCTTTCCCACTGTTTTGCTTCGTTTAGAAAGGATATGCTCAAGTGTTGCCTTTGTTCCCACTTCAGAGGGAGGGTCTCTAGGACCTGCAGCAACCTCCAGCAAGAAAGACAAATTGAGCATAGTAACCCTCAGGGCACTATTGATCCCAAAAGGAAAACATGGGAAAAGCACCCATGAAAATCTTTTTAAAAAATGTGAAGAAAAAAGTAGCTTATATGTTCGAATATGAGTGTCTATAACTAGCTGAGTGAGAATTGATTCATAAATATTTATCTTCTAAGTGCATATTACACTGTTTTACTAATATGGCTAACAGAAATTGTCAGACTTGGGTTTATTTTTTGTAGTTTTACAATTTTTTTTCCAAAAAAATATACCTCTTAGGACAATGAAAGTAGCACCACAAAGTAAGGTTTGAACAAACCTCATGTCTTGTGGACACTAATCCCAAAATATCACAGAAAATTGTTATTACTGGCACTGACTCAACTGACCTTGCTCAATTCTGCTTTTAGTTTATATGGCTGAATATCCCATGAATTCCAAGGGAGTCATCTGACTCCCCTGGATTTTTCTGACTTTTTTTTAATTTGAAAATTGTTACATAGAAAGCTGCTGATGTTAATGGAATCAGCTCAGACTTATTTAAATGTTGGCAGAGTGTGCTGTTATAAATAAAAGGTTTTCATCATGTTGCATGAAACTGATCTCTCAATACCTCAGAATACATGGTTCAACCTCATTTATACATATGTATTTTTAATTTTCATGTCTTTCCTCTGGAAAGCCTTTCAAAACATTTACACATTAATTTTAATGTCCTGCTCCCCCTTTAGATCATTCTCTTTGTTCCTTTCTTTTCCATGTCGGTCTACTCCTGAACATTAGTGTTAATTTTTTCTCTGTACTCTCTTTCTCCAGTTCTATCTTGTTGGTTTTTCACTTAAAAAAAAAAAATCTTCTTCCACCTTACCAGGTGAAATTCTTTTCCCAGAGCTCTTCTTTTGTCAGAATGACTGTTTCTGCATCAGCTGCAACATCTCAAGCAAGTATTTCCCACTGGAGCAGAATTATCATTCAACAGCATTTTAGTTTTTGAGTGAAGTTTTAGGAAAGGAAGGACTATGTCTGTTGTTGAGAGGAAGGCATATTATCTATCAGACCACACCAACCAACCTCTCTGCATGTTCTCACACACTAGTTCTACCAGGACTAGCCTGGACCAGTTAAACTCAATTCTAGAGTGGAGGCAAACAGCAGAAGTGCTTGAACTTCAGTAACTTCACTCTCTTAATTGTCTGGAAATATTTTGAGTTATGCCTTATGCTCCCTCTTAGATGAGAGAGAGTCAGATGGAATTAATTTATATGGTTTATCCATTTATGAATAGTGTCAAAGAAAACTGATTAACTGCAGTATTCGGCTGGTTCTCCATAAGGAAAAATGTAGATTGCAACAGGCTTATCACCAGGAAGCTGTGAAATATTTATAAATCACCAGAGAGGATAGAAAATAAAACTATTTTGATAAGTACTTGTGAAAAATTAAATTCATTCCAACACTGGAGAATGGAAATAACCCATGTTCAGGTTAATGGAAAAAATTATCAACAGGTGTACAAAACCACCAGAAAGGGATTCAATATATGTGTCACCTTATGGCACATGAATAAGACCTTAGAAAAGTAAAATAGGTATTTGTAAATGTTTTGCCATAAACAAAACTCTGCCAAAAGGAAAAAAATTACTGAATTATTACCCATCAGTGGTGGTAGAGCTGGACGTGGGTTACCTATGGCAAGAGGCAAGCTCATCTCAACCAAGCAATTCTCCTGCACTTCCAATAATTTCATCCTGGAAATCAAAATCTAATTTCAGTAACCACTCTCCAGTGATGTATTTGGTGTTAAGTCAAATTCCTGACTTCAGAAAACCAAAGGGACAGAGATTTTACTGATGAACTTTTACAGTTACCAAAGGTTCAGTATGTAAACTTCTCAGCCACAAGGATTGTTTTCTGGAACATTGTGATCTCTCCTGGTCCCCTTTAACAATGCTGCAATGTCTTTGTGGTGCATCATATTCAAAAATGTTATTTCCATTGGAGTCTGGGGCCATGGCTTATTATTTGTATGTTTTGAGAAGTAAGAACCCTGCCTGAATCAGTGTTTCCCCTCCACCCTCCAACCATAGGCACCACAAATTCACATGATGAAGCATTCATTTTTCACCAGTACAGTCCTATTTGAAAAGAAAAAGCAAACAAAGCATAGAAAGATACTACCATAATTTTTACTGATAGCACCAGAGAGACTTCAAGTAGGAGTCTTCACCAAAAGGTTTATTTTAAAGGTTTGTTATGCTGAGGCCACCTTGGAGCTCTTCCATAGGGATATAGGCTGTAGATAAATAAGTACTGTCACAAGGCAACTCATCTGATCTATTCTAACTGTCTGTGTAAGGAGAAAATGAGTCTGTACCTATAAAGAGTGTCCAGTTCAGATTAGCATCCTGACAGTGACTCACTCAGATTTAAAAGTCAATCTTTTGATCTCTGTTAGGACCATTTACTCTTGTCACTGGTCACTTGACAAGGCTGTACAGCACATCTAAATCAGAGCCACAAACTGAAAACAAATTTCTGATGTGTCATGCCCAAGGCTCAACTGTGAGGGCAAACTCTGAATGGCAATTTCTAAAGAGAAGTTATATACCCTGGCCCAGAAAGAGAGAATATCTAAACAGGCAAGAAAAAGGAATTACTTCCTGATTTATATCTTTCTGTTTCAGAAAGCTCTTTTCCTTTTGTCAGGCTGGCATGTGCATTTCTTCTTTTGTGCCAAGCAAGAATTTTCAGAGTTCAGAACATAAATGAAAGGTCACGGAAGTATAGTTTGCTTGCACTAAATCTTCAAAGGAAAGAGGCTGCTAATCACCACAGATGAAGTCTAGCATAGCAGAAAAGCTTGAAACAGCTTCTTCAGAGAATGTTTTAACAATCAGACCCTTTTGGGGAGGGGGAAGGAAAGTAAGCACACAATTGCAACCTTTATCTAATAATTACTACCAGCAGCTGCAATACCACTTTTCTTCAGAGGCATGATATATCAAGAGTTAAAGGCAGTATCAGAGGAAAAGAACATTAATCTTACTCAAAACTGAGTCAGTTCTTTGATTTCCAGTATTTTTTATTTGTTCAAATAATAAATTGCTGTTTTCATATCCTTCCTTCTAAGATTATGTTTTTGGGGGGTTCTTTAGGTTCTTTGGGGTCTTTTGGCGGGGTGGGGGTGGGGGGTTGTTGTGGTTTTTTCGTTTTGTTTTTGGTTGGTTGGTTGGTTTGGTTTGGTTCATATCTGGAACATTTACAAAAAAAAGAGTTAAACATGAAGATAGTTCAAAAGGCTTTAGGGCCAGGCAGCCTCCCACTCCCTATCCTTTGCTAAGCAGGATCCGAGGCATACATCAAAGCTTCAGTGGATGAATGTGGTAACTGTTACCCTGCACTCTACATGCTAAGAGAGACCCAGACCCAAAAAGGAACTTGGGTACTGAACTATGTGAAAACTTCCCAGCTGCTAACTTTGCCATCATAGGTTTCAGCTTCTGTTTCCCAGAGTGAAATTCAGAGAGGTGAGTCGGGCCTTGGTCCTCTCAGAGACAATGCAGAGCAGCAGCCAAACCTGCACAGTGGTGCCTGCCCCTGCCCCACTGCTGCCTGTCCTCCTGGCCCTCATCCCTGGCTGCACAAGGGACACTCCAGAGACCACTCTGGTGCTCCTGATGCTTAAGGTAGGGAAGGGGAGATGATAGCATTTTTTTATGAATTAAAAAGAAAATAAGCCACAAGGAGGAAGTTCATGGCCTTTTATATGGCATTCTGATACAGAATCTTAAAAATTATGGGTTACAGCTTTACAAGGAAGAAATTGGAAAAATTAGTTTCATTTTTGCTGAAATACCAAAAAAAAAATTTGGGATTTAATAATTTTCCTGCCATTGTATACTTTTTTACTGTATTAATTTTTATTTTAATGCTGATTAGTAAATGTTATTGCAATAAAGTAAAATATATAACTTGAAACATAATAAAAGTAAATTATAATGTTTTATTGTTGGCAACAGCTGACTTCTTCTGGAATGGATAACTGAGAAGCTGTTGTAAATACCAACAGGATAATTTTTTTTACTGGTTAGAAAGAAACTAATTATTTTTTATAACAACAATGAAAGCTGAAAGCCTATATGGAAGGCAGTGAAAGGGAGTAGAACCCCTTTATTCCTACAAATTTAGATCTGCAGTGAATAACAACGGCTAATTTTTGTTTTCTTGATGAATCAAAGCCAACCAAAGACAATTAGCTCTGCTCAGCTAGACTGAAATAAGAAAAGGTCATAGAAGAATAACAAAGATCTTCAAAGTTGTTGAACAACTTTCCTATGGGAAACAACGAGGCAGACAAAAACTTTAAGACTGGATATGATCAAGGAGTGATATGGATGTGGACTACAAAACTTTAAGGGGCCTGGATAAGGTGAATAGGGAATGACTGTTTATTGCTTTTTCTAGTACAGAACTATGAAGCCTCAAATGAGAGAGAGAGGCTCACAGCAAATAAGAAGTTCATTCTTCCCACTGCTCACAGCTCTGCGGAGCTGGAGGACTTAGTGCCACAAGATGTTTCTCCTGATAAAAGTCTCCAATTTCTCCAGGGAAAGTGAACAAAGGAAACATATCTCAGTTTAGGCAAAGGAAGAAATGTCTTTGAGGAAATGTCTTTGACAAGTGATATCCTGATCCACAAATTGGTGGCAGGCAGGAAAATATTCTGGGGAGTTACTACTGCATTCCTGCCTGTTTCTAATCTCCTTGGGCACCTGCTGCTGTTGGAGGTTATAGAGCTAGATGAGCCTGGGATCTAATTTGTCATGGTTTCAGTGTTTTGTGAATGAAATCTTTACATAGTTCTTGGCAATAAGAAGAGAATCCACAGCTCCTTTACTGCCCTATGAATGTTGTAGATGCCAAGTGTGGAGCCTTGGTCACTCCTCCTGGCCCTAAATGTAGGCTGAATTATTGTCCTGACCTCTTGAGTAAAATAAGATGATTGACGAGTGGTTATCTTTAACCATCCAATGCCTCATATGGAAAAGAAGGCAGATTTTTAAAAGTATTTTGCTCATGTCAGATCTTTTTCAGTGTCTTTCTAAACAGAGTTTAAGATAAATGCAAAATTTCTAGATTACATTTTTCCCTAAATGGAGAGAACTTCTAGGGGCACTTCAGAAACTGATTTACTTCAACCAATAGATCTTGTAAGGCTTAATATGCCAAAGTCACACTGTATTAAAAAGTGGTTTTGCAAGAACAATATTACAGCAGAAAACTGTATGTATGTAGCTCCCATAAGATCATTTAATATCATTTCATCATGAATATTTGCTGTTGTTCTGGTCACTCACATAATCAGTCACAGTAGAGAAAACATAGATGTTCTAATTTAGTTTATCATCAAAATGAGTGAAAATATTCTTCCACTGATTTTGGCATCCTGAATATGCTGACCATTGAAAAATGCATTAATAGTGGTAATTTAAGAAAATTTTCATAATGTTTCTAATACAATTATGAAATATTTTTATCAACAAATCTGTATGACCAGTTTCTGGAACTTTGATTTCTCCTCTGATATAATCTTCTTTCCATCACATTCTGCTGAAATTAAAAATCCAGAGAAAAGTTTTAAAGAACAATAAATCCTTGATATTTTAGAGAGCTGCAGAAAAAAAAATATTGGAAAGTTGCTACATATAGAAGAAAAATAATTCCAGAAAATGCACTTAAAGTTGTTCTGTCTGTTTTCCTTCACCTTACTTAGAAAGAACAATTGTCACCAGTTTTCTGTGGTTATGGCAGCATGGGTACATGGGCAGCACTTGTCACCATTTTGCTACCAGTTGGGTATTTCTCAACTAAACTACGTGGCAGCATATCTTGTGCAACATTCCTGCTGTAGCATGAAGAACTGGAAGAAGACAGAGCACACTGCCATGTGGGAGGCTTCAAGAGAAAAGCCATCACAGGTACAACGCAGGAAAACACCTGCAGCAGGAGTTAAGGGCGTGCTTTGGCATCCAAGGTTGATCATGTTCCCAGGTGTTTGCCCTTCTCCTCCATGCAACAAAAAAAAGATTTTGCAAATCAGACGTGCTGATAAGGGCCAACATCACAGTCTCTCAAAAGACATTACACATATATTCTGTAGGGTTTACACTACAGGAATACATAAATATTCTGAAAATTCACTGTCCTCTTTCATACATTTTGGTGAGGAAGGCCATTGTGTACTTTCACAGTAGATAAAAACTATTTTTTGAAAGCATAAAACTCTCTCATTTCAGCATTCTTAATCCACTTACATTTATAGACCAAGGATTTGAGGATAACAAAAAGAAAAAAAAAAATGGGACAGAAATAATGTAAGAAAAGAGATACAGAAGGACTATTAATCAACTTTCTGAAATTTGTGAGAGATGAAATTCACTCAAAGGGAGGGTTTGGGGGAGAAAAAAAATGGTCTAAATCTACAGTGATTTCAAGATTACTGCCACAAGAGCAAATCAAGACTTAAGCTAAGAACAATCCTCTCAATCAGAGATAAAGATCAAGCATAACTTTGTTCCCCAGTGAAGACATCTGTTGTAATGGAGGAGACCATACAGCATCTGGGCTACCAAAAAGGGGAGTTTTCATGAGGTTTTATAGATACAAAAAATACATTAATCTTGACACCATGAAGGTAAACTGACTGAAACTCTCTCCAGATCTGCAGAATTAGAATGCAATTCCCCAGTTTTGAATTTAGAAACCACTTTTCTTTGCAGCTGCCTGCAATATTTGGTCACGATCTCTGCTATCTCATAGCTTTAATCTTTCCAAGATTTTCAGGGTTTTAAAATAATGCTATTTTTATTTTCCATTCTATTTCTGCTGGAGTACTTTATGTGTGCAGCTGTTCTTTGCACCCCTAATTAAATCCAAAACTGTTTCAAGAAATTGCCTCATGAGCAGGTCACGTTCTGCACAAACATCGCAGCTCCGTGGGTGGTTGTTTGAAGTACATACTTGCTATATCTTGCAATCTAGAAATCTCATTCCATGTCCTCAGCAGCAGTGCAATATCCCCCTATCTATTTATCATTTCAGCAGTATCAGTCTTTTGCAATGCATACCTACAATACATTTTTGCTGCCATTTCTGGTTTGAGTGTCTTCTCTAGGAACCTTTGTACATTGCGGTGCAAAACCTCAGATGAATATGCAGTCTTTCAAAGCCAGATCCTAGAATTCAAATTCAGACATAAGAGGGCACAGTCATCTGTGTTGTACTCAAGTTCTCAGACTACTGAGCTAATACACATTTCCCTGATGAGTGCTGGGATGACTTCCTAACAGTTTCTCAAACATGTTGCCTGGATAATGGTGATACTAAAGTCAAAGCCAAAAGCTGACTTTAGCTATGAGGCTGGACCTTTTACCAGCTACCTACTGCAGGACTGCAGGAAAACAGGGTCAAAAGATCTTCTGATGAAGTGTGTCTTTGTTTCGGGCTTAGCCAGGCTGAAGTGTGCTGATGCTTTGGCAGGTGCCCTGAAGCCCAGATATTGGATTGCCAGGCACTGGAAGCCCAATACTTAGAAAGAATAATTCTTCCAATAATGCAGCACCATGACTGCATTGTCATAAAATTAAGAAGGGTTTTGTGCTAGTAAAAAAGTTGTAATACGTGATTTCTATTATCTTGCTTTAAGTTTACATGGGAATAGAGCTTACTAGCCTTTAACCTACGCCTACTCCCTCCACAAAGTAATGGGTTCGCATCAAGTAAATGCCAAAGAAAACTGACTTCTAACGTCTTTCTGAACAGATGATTTATTTTTTATTCCTAAGTTTACTTTCTACATTTTCTTTTGCATTATTTTGTCTCTTTTTAATCCTCTTGGATGATAAACCAGTCCATTCCCATCATCGCAGCTAACCAAGACATCAATCCAGTGACCTTCCCTTAGTCTGATAGTTCCCATCCCCTTGCTTCATTTCCCACATGGACCATAAGATGATAAATTTTTTTTGTAATTAAATAATCCCTGAGTAAAATTCATAAGCAATCTTTTTAGCAGGTATCCTCTCTTCCAGAGGAATATCTTGTCATCAATCTACAAAACTGTGCTCACTCTTGTTGCCATCTATTACTACAATGAATTGTGAATTCTTTATCAGCAGAGAGGCAATCTTTCACAAAGAGACAGAGGATAAATCCACCCCACAGTAATTAGGAGAAGGGAATTCTGGATCTGAATACTCTCAAGTTGAGGACAAATGTGTCAGGTCAGTTCTTTGTCATCTGCAAGTATGTTAAGGAAAGGAATGGCTGATCCGTGAGTTTTAAAGAAATCCTGTAGAAACCATGATGGCAGAAGTTACATGGAGTATAGACAACAAATTCTAGCCCAGCACATGTCACCCTACACCCCAAATCAGGTACCAAAGTACCAAAAGACATGGATCTTTGAAACACCTCTAGTTTTGTATTCCAGGGACCTCATTTTGAGGTACTTGATTGTTCTCAGTCAGGGCATACAGTGCTCCAAAGGCTCACTCAGGCACAACTTCTCTGTGTTGTGCAGTCGCGCACAGCTCACTATCATCTGTATTAAACTTAATAATTAAAAATTGAAAATATTACCAATGTTTTATCAAATTAATTCAAGGCTATCCATTGCATAAGAAATACTTTGCATAAACAAAGTAAGTTGTCAAGCACCAGCAATCAGAAGTCACCTCCATTAAGATACACAATTTACTGCATCATTCACTTTTGAATCAGGGGCTTGCTCAGTTGGCCATGATTTCCTCCTCCTTCAAAAAGTTAAAAAGTTGTGGTGTTTTCTGCAGATCTAGCTGCACGCAAACCAGAGAACTGACAACATGTTCATTGACCACCAGGCTGGTATTGAATATTTTGTCTGCCTTTTCTCTCCTTTTTCTTTTCACCGGCAGTTACTCTTAGTTTTACTTTCCGCTTCAAAATGAACACCTTATACAAATCAGGGAGTTTGTGGCTTCAGCAATTCTTAATGCTAAATGGACTGAAGTTTCATGTTGATTCTGTATCCTATCTTCCTCATTGTGAAGAGAACAAGCTAACAGGCTCTCCTTTATCTTTTTTTTTTTTTTTTTTTTTTTTTTTTTGACGCTTGCCTCCAAAACACAGAAGAAGAGGAGGAGGAAACACAGGTACTAAAAGATTAAATGCTGGGCATTGAGAGATAATTAGGAAAGCTGCCCAAGGTCACAGCAGTAATGCTGTAATGCTCAGGAACGTGCCTCTGCTAAGTCCCAGTGCAAAGCCTGCTGTTCGTCCTTCATGTTTCTCACAGAAGGGGATGGGTTTCAAAGCCTTCATCAGGGCAACCTGACACTGCTGCAGTCTTATGTCTGCCTTCCAGTGGTTCAGCCACTTGAAATGATTCCTTTCTGGATATTTCAGAAAATCCTTTTGAAAGAAAGGTGTCACAGCCCCTAGAAATAGGATACCAGTGCTATTGCTGATTTAAATACAAACCATTGTGCTGTCAATGCCTATAGTTACCTGCTTTATTACTTTGAGTTTCAGCCTTCCCTTTCCATTTGAATGAGTATCTTTGATGTGGGTTAATACCTTCATTTGGAGATTTAGACAGCTGTAGTGTACATACAAGGGATAGCATTGTTCCCATAATGATGGAAGTTTCCTCACCTGCTGTTTCATTTTATCTTGTAATTGAGTTAAATCGGGAGCTCTTATTCTCTTGAATCACCTTCTGCTTGACAAAGACACAGTTTGGATCAAAAGGGCAAGGGCAGAGTGTTTTTACCTTCAGAACTCTGCATTTAGCTCCCATTGCTTCCATCACATTCATTTAATCATCTCTCACAACTTAAAGTACATCTAAACAGATATTGCAGGTGGCTATAAAATTACAGAACAATGGAAAAATATAGAAATTTTAGCATATTTGTTGGATTTTGTGCTCAAATGGGCAGCAAATGAAGTTACCATCTTATGACTGCATGTTTCTTTGAGATAATTACTCTATACATTTAGAAAAATTAAACTGCTATCTGAGGGCCACATCATAACAGTCAGCTCCATCACCTTTTGTGAGCAAATGTGATACTTAACACTTATATGGTGGTGATTAGATCAGGTTCTCAGAGCATTTCTGAATTAACAAATGCTTGTTCCATCAAAACAAATTACCCCTTTGGAGCTACTCCTGAAAAGAGACCATATATGCAAGAGTTGCACGGTCTAGAGGCCTCAGGATGTTTTACTTATAAGTTAAGGTACTGTGACTATCAGTACTTATTCAGAAAATGCATCAGAAATCCCAAGGTCAAGCATTCAGAGTTAGAAAATGCTATTGTGACAATGTGTTAGGAAATAACTTTAATAGTATTGTTCATACTGTGTTCCCATGAATCTGTAGTCTCACCCAAGGGATAGAACAGCCACTACCATCAGAAAGGCAGCTATGGAAAGCATCCTTTGACATTTAGCACAGCCCCAGGCTCCATGCAAGTGTTAAAACCCTGCTCTGAAGAGATGTTTTGATTTCCTTATGAACATTTAATTATATTATAGTACCATGCCTCACAAACAGTAAATATGAAAGAATCATTTATCCCCAAATGGGGGTGGGGGGGTGGGGCCTAGAAATTAAAGGAAACATTCTCCATGTAATTTAGGTGAAAACTCTGATCCTTACCACAGAATTTTCAAAAAAAGGAAATTCAGTGTATTGTTATTTTCAATTTCAATTCATGGCTCACACTTTGCAGAAGACAGGGTCTCAAAAAAAGCTTTCCTTAAAAGTGAGGACACATTTATAAAAAATCTGTGGGTAAATGCCTTGAAAAATTTCCTACACAGGAATTTTATACTGGAGGCAAGGACAGAATCTAGTCCCACAGAACTCAGCTGCTGCAATTCTACATTTTACAATTCTGTATTCAATGTCTGAAACAAAAGACCATTTTTTCCTTTTTCTATGGATCCCTCCATCATAAGAACAGATCACAACACAAAGCCTCTTTCACTACACAATTCTTAAGTCTTCCTCAGAACTCTATCCATCCTTCACATTTCCTGTGGGAAAATAATTAAGAAAGGGCTGTATAATAACAGCAACACAGAAGAAGATTGAATTGAGGTTGCAAAGGGAATCTCACTTTCAGTATCTTTCTTCTTGCTACCATAATATTCTTTTATGTACTTTCTAGCCAGCAATTTCCTGGGGTTTTAAAAAAGCAGGCATAGACCCCAAAAATTCTTCAACGTGGAATTGCAAATTATGTCCACACATAGCCTCCCTACATACCCAGCAGGAGTAAGAGCAGGCTGGGAAAGCCACGCCTGCACTGCCCACATAATTTACTGTGGACTCTGTTGTAGCTTGGCTGAGAACATTAAAACTGCTTAGAAAAAGCCAGCCTCAGGGTATCTGCTAGTGGATGGGGCTGTAAGCGTGCTTGGCTCAGAATATCCTGACCCTCATGAACTGGGTAAAAGAGATCTTGGCTCTTCTCTAAAGCATCTAGAACATCCAAGCCTTCTTTTCTCTTGGGAGGTCTCTGCAGTCAGCTTCATGGACGGCTTTCAGGCAGGTCTGACTTTCATAAGCAGTTCTGAAATATCAGAAATGCCTCAGCTTTTAAAGGGAAGCATTCATTATTTTGTCTATTGCTGTTCCTACTAGGTTTTTGCCCTGGAAACCCATGCTTTAGCCATTAAAATACAGCATATCTAAAACCTCATAAGATAGTCTTTTGCACATTTCCCATTAAAATACACCAGAATAATCTAGTAAATCTAGTACATCTAGCAAATTCTGTTTAGTCTATTGTGCTTACTAAGAGATGCAAAATAAATACCTATGGAATAAAGTTGCATGATGTACTAATTATGAACTCTGAAAAGAAGCATATTCATTTCAGGAGTCTATTAATATAGATTTGTTTTATTTCAACTCTAAAGGACTCTGCTTTTATAGATAAATAAGCCATTAAAGGAAAAAAAAATGCAGCAAATTATGCCCACATTTTGATTCTGGTTAGTACTGTCATGCAAATTGTTACACTCCACTAGAATGATCTGTCTGTAGCTGAGATAAGCAGCTCCACAGCACATGAATGTAGGTGTCCAGTGCAGAGATCTTTCCACAAAGAGCTAACAAAGAGCCCTGGAAAAGTCCTTCTGCCTCAGATGTTCTGGGTAACCAGAGGCAGGTCAGAGGTATCCTCTGAAGTGTGCACGTACATGTGTGCCTGTATGTGCAGCCTCTACTGGAATCCCATTACTATGAATTGTATCAATCTGATGTTTTAGGAATAAGGAATGCATATTGAATTATTTTATAGCAAGTATGTGTCAATGTGCCTTTTAAAACACAGAACACCAGGAATGTGACACAATTTTCGCAATTTCTCCCCCGTATGTGTATCTCTGGAAAGTAGCAGTTCTTTTGACTCAACACCTTGTTTCAATGCGCTCCAGGCCTACGCAGGTCTCTCTGATAACCTTTGTGGTTAGACTGTGGCATGTAAAATCAAATGCCCTTCCCACACAAATACTTTTTGTGAATTTGTCTGTCTGGCTCTGATTTTACCTCAACATTCCTTCACAGCCACATGATGGTCTTTCAACAAGAACCTCTGCACAATATGCTATTTTATGCTTTACTCAGTTGTTAAAAACATAACAGGCTGGAAATCTCCTAATGCCTAAAAGCAATTTAAATCCTAGAATCAAATTTCTTGTGATGTTCTTACCTCAGATGGACAGTTATGCTATTAATAAACTGAATTATGAATCGTTCTACCTGCACAAATTCCTGTCTGAAAACAGGAGTGTTATAAGCCACAGAAAATTGCTCACGTATTACAGTGAAGAAGAAGCTAATAAATATCAGTGACAGATGAAGTTCCAACAGTAGAAATATTAATTGGTTCTTTTCATGTATTGTTTCTCAGCGTTATAACATTGGAAGAAAATTATGTTAAAAAGTAAACAGTGCATGTGAAAAAACCAAGACCTTTGATATAGTATTTTTACAATTACTTCCTGATGTTAGCCCAAGAGACCACAGCATAAAACATAGTTGTACCACATAGTAAGGGATTTACCTTCTACATCTGCATTGCTTTAATATATGGAGCAGGAGGGAGAAGTTTTCAAGGATGAAGTTTTCTCATTCACCTGATTCTCATTTTTCAATTCATTAGATTTTTTTTAGATTCTGAACAGAGCACCACTTTTTACTGCATTTTAGGAATAGCACTTCATCTGTTTGCTCAACTAAGCCTTAAAAGCACTAAAGACAAACCTGTCCTTTGAAGATAACAAATCACTTCACAGTTCCTGGACAGATTCAGCATCAAAAAGGTCCTCAGAGGAAAAAGTATCAGCTGTAGGCCAGCTGCTTTGCCAAAGACAATATACCAGTCTTCTGCAAACTTATTTCTCTTCCGTTTGCTAATGTCTTTGTTGGGTAAATTCAAGTCAGACAAGCTCTGGGTGCAACTGGGTCTCTTCTTGCTCTGTGTGACACTCTCAAGCTCATACTGGAGAGCTCTTAAGTATTGAAGGGCTGAGCTCAATCAAAAAATGAGGCAGTGACTTTATGAACCTATGTTCCTACAGTGGAACTGGACCTCTGTCCTGCAGTTTTACTTTACAGAGCTCTTTCTGTACCAGGAGGATGGAAAGAAATGCCAGTACAGTTATGCCAAGCTGAATGACAGTCCCCAGGGCAGGGACAGGCAGGGATGAGCACTGAAGGACCATGGCAGGTCCTCTGACTGGGATGGTTACATTAAAAGGTCACAGCTCTGGCTTAGTGGGGCACAAGTACTTGCTACATAGGATGGTTCTCAGCATCAGAGAGAGGAATAGCTTCAAATAAAAGGTGAAATTAGGAAGTCAGGGCAAAATAAAAGAATAAAATAAAAATGCAGGACATGGAGAGAAGGCGGAAGGTTGATATGATGCTTTTCTCCTATTTACTGATTAAAAAATACTAAAGCTGCTATAAATTAATAGCAGAATACACCCTTTGGCTTCTTTTGAAAACAAGGAGCATAAAATAAAATCTTAGAGCCAGTTTGAATACTATAATCACACAGAGTCTGCACTTGCTGTGAGATAGCCCCAAATCATGCTTTGTCTCCGTTAGATTGTCTTTTATTTTAAACTGCCCTTTAATCAGCATGTTCATTGACAGCCCACACCCCACTGTACTATATATTCCCTGAAGTATCTCAGCTGGCTCCTGTCAGTCAAGCTAGCAAGGATCTCCACCCAGCTTTTAACAGAACTCCTATTTCAGAATCTGACTGGTTTCCTTCCTCAAGTGAAGGCAACAGTGGGTGAGTACAAGTCACACGCTGAACTGATACACTGAAAATATGCTGGAAAATATTGAGTGAAATGGGGCAATAACAATTTACACAGTTACAGGTTCTTATCTCTTACTGACTTTCTCCTTTCACGAGGATTGTTTCCTTCTCAGATCATCTTGCTCTCCATTTCTGCCTTTCTCAACACCACTGCACAGGGTATCACTCTTATCAATAACCCCTTCTCATATAGCAGTCATCCCATCCTCCAAAAACACCTCTCCTTCACACTTAAAACAGTTGTTGAAAGCATCCAGCCCAAAGGATGTTTTTTTTTAATCGGGAAAATTTTCTTTTGCTCCACACATCCCAAGATGTACTTCCCTAGTTTTGCTGTGAGAAGCTCTCTGAGTAAAGGAGAGGTAGAAGACTCTCAGCCTTTAAGAGAGCTTTATAACTTGATGGAGTACATTATTTTTTCCAAGGGGAAAACAGACAAAAGTTAATTCACAGTAACACTATATTATACATCCTTCTGGAACAATAAGAAACTGATGGGCTGCTTGAGGCTTTACTAAAGTGTCTGAGTGCATGTTTATTTGAAAATGTTGTGAAACAGAAAACTACTCTTTGCCTCAGACATGCTGGTAGGAGATAAGTACTATCTGTATCAGGTGTCTAGCCAAGATTTAGGGCTTATGGACAGTGTGAGATGGTGAACTCTGCCCTGTAGTTTTCAGGATTTCTAAAGTATCACAGTTTAATAATTTGCCAACCATTTAGCTGAAAAGCATTACTTTCAAGGTATAAAAGAAAGTGGCTTTACAAAGGAAGTGTTGGGATAAATTACATGGCCTGGTTGCAGTGTGTATCACAAATGATGCATGTTGAAACTTGAGTTTTATGAAGGAGAAAATATTTTGTCTGTCAGGCAACCATGCCATGGCCAGAGCCTGTTCCACTGCCCCAGACAGGTGCAGGGTGGCCAGGGGGCACTGGGCCAGGCCCAGCTCCAGGCATCAGGCAGAACATAATGAGCAGGAAAGGGGGAATCTGGCACAAGGCATCAGGACTAACCAGAGTTGCAGGCCCTCAGGACCCAGGGAAATTCATTGCTGAATCTGAAGCACATTTTGACTTCTAGAAGGAGGACTTATTGTCTCCTTCCAGAAACTTCTTTCCTGCAGGAAAAAAACCCACGCCTTTTTAGCTGCCTTTGTGGGATAGCTGTCATCTGAGCTGTGCATCGCAGGGAAAATGCTAGATGACCTGACCAAAAGTGCTTGGCTTAACACAGCATCTGATGTATCCACTAGCAAGTTAGGGTGAAGGCAGGTATTGCCTTCCCCAGTCATTTCAACCTGTGCTGAGGGTAGATGGAAGGCATCCCCATTGCTCCAAGGAACAACTTCATGCATTTTGGCAAGCTTTATCAGACCATTAGGAGCAAACTTAGGATTAAATAAAATACATCCTTAACTATGTGCAGTTCTAGATCACTCATCTCAAAAGGGTATACTAAAAACTAGTTAAAGCTAACAGAAGGACAAGAAATATTGTAAGTATGGAATAGCCACCCATAGGAGCAGAAACTGCACAGCTGCACAGTTGTGCTAAGCACCTCATTTAGGAGATACATTTGGCAAGCATACCCAGATGTACTCATACACATACAGCTGGATACCAAGGGGATGGATAGGGATGAACTCCTTACCATCCCTTGAATTGAAATGTAGAAGCCAAAAAGGAAGCAGTTTCAAGTTTCTAAGTGCAGGAACATTTTGGAAGACAATCAATTTTTTAAATCAGTTATTTCTAAAGGTCATTAAAAACCTTCCTGTTCTAAGCAGGAAGAAGCACTTTTATATAAGCTGAAAATACATTTAAACTGCTGTAATATAAAAGAACTTTGTAATACAAAAGCTCCTTTATTCTGCTAAGCAGAATAAAGTAGCTTCAGATAGTGTGAACATCTGACTTCATTGATTCTGCCTTTCCTGCAAAGACAACATTCCCAGATGATGTCTACATGAGAAAGCTTTTTGGTGTGAGAGAAACAGATGAACATATTGGAGTATTGAAATATACTCCACAGAACATACCCATGTGTAGGATTTGAGACTCTCCAAATGACTAACCTCTCATTTGGATCCCTGTTTCTCCATGAGGACGTGAATATGTTTGGCCTGCAGCTGGAGCTCACTTTCTGGTTTTATTTCCTCCAGAAGGAATCTAGATCTGAACCAATGTGCTGCAAGACATGACCTCAGACTGAAAGAAAGGAAAGTGTTAATAGTTTCTCAGCTTGTTCCCTTAAGTACCTGCTCCAGGCAGAAGTTCTGCAAGAAAAAGGAAAGGAGGTTTGTCCTCATCAGCAGGTTGTAGGAGCACAAATCAGCAGCTGACAGGAACTGGCACTGAGAGGAGTTAATGGAGTTTTAATGAGTGAGCTGGGCCAATAATCACACATCTACCTGGCTTCTGAATTGCCTTCATGACAGGAATGTAATTTAAAGCCGCCTCCTTCTGAAAGATCTGAAAATTTGTACATTCACATTGAGGATCATACTTGTTGTCAAATTTGTAGGGAATTAAAAGTAATAGGATTTTATAGATTAAGAACATTTGCATTTCTCCCATTCAAATTCCCAATTATCTATCATCTGTGCTGAAAAAAAAATCAACCGGTCACTGAACCTAAAACCTCTTTTGTTAAGAATAAAATCAGGAACTCCTCTTCATTAGTACTAGCAAATTGCTTTAAGGATTATCAGAAAAGGATGGTAGCAATAGAAATGCTTAGTAAAATGAGAGATGACTAACACATGGATCCTTTCCTTAAATTCAGATCAGTGCATAATGATAATCTTCTTTTCAAAATGCAGGGGTGCAGATGTTTTGCTTATATAGATTATACTTTCAAAGCTGAGTATTGCACTCATACAAAACTCTCTGAATTCAGCTGCAAAATAGCTGCTAGGATTAAGAAAATGAATTACTAATAAATAAAATAAAGTAAAAAAGGATGTTTATCATATAAACACTCAAACAGCTAATTTGACTTCCCTGGTAGAACATTTCTACCCTAGGAATTTAACCTATGGGCACACATAATTAGCTCTTTCACCTTAAAGTTGCTGAAAGAATGATTTGCTTAAGAAGATTAGGGTTTTTAGTGTTCAATAGAAGTTCTGACAAATGATCCTAAAATGATTATAGGGGAACTCTTTCAACACCATCTTCTGATCTTTTATTTTGAAATAGCATGCCTTTCAGTCAAAAACCTTTTATCCTGACCTTTTGTGTTTTTCCAAATCAATGCTCAACTTTTAATACCTTCTGTATTCAAATCACGCATGTGATGAGATGGTTTTCAAGGCTCTTTTCATCCATACGGACGATAACCACAATAGTCTCCTTAAACAGAACTTTAGTGCTAGTTTATTTCTTCTGGTCATTGTAACTGCATGCAGCTTCCTGTCTGCACTGGAGCACTTAACAATGCCTGTGCTGACACAAGTCTTTTTGAACCGTGTTGCATCAAAATTATTAAGTTAAAAATAATTTTCCAAAACAGGGGGATTTTTAAAGGCAGGTGGAAGACAGAAGAGGTGATACTGAAAAGCAAAGATGGAAGAAAGTTCACTCCGTTGGGTCATGGAAGGGAAATAGATTTTTCCATCATTTTGCCTGTAGACCATAAACTTGAGATATGCAGTAAGCACTGTAATAGGGTAAGCATTGTAGGACACCTGCAGTGGCTCTGTAGCTGTTGTGTGCATGACACTCTATTTCTTCATATAAAAGCTAAGGATCAAATTTTGAATTAGTGACACAGACTTGCAGAGTAATCCTCTTTTTAGCATATAGAATTATCTGAATCCTTCATTGCTGCACAGTTTTATACATGCATTGAAACTATGTGAGCTCTATTTCTATTTTCCCTAATCCTATCATTATCAAGCTTGGGAAATTTATCATACTAAGCTGTTAGCATAATCTGAAAAATGATACAATCATTTTATCAACTGATGTAATAAAGAGAAAATGTATAGTATTGATTCTTGCTCAGTAAAAATGAGTAGACTTTCCTACTTTAAGTTATGCTGCCATCTACAGGCAATCCAGGTTGGAAGAGATCTCTGGCCTCTAGTTCAACTGCCTCCACAAAACAAAAATAAAAAGGGAAAAAGTATCTGATGCTCAATGCTACTGCTCACTACCCTCTGTCTGATACCAGACCTCCCTTCCCGAACCCAGATCAGCTCATCTTCCAGGTAACTCCCCCCAGTTTATATACTGGGCATGATGTTCTATGGTGTGGAATATCCCTTTGGATATTCAGCTGAGGTCACCTGCCCCAGCTATGCTTTCTCCCAGTTACCTTTATGTACCTCCTCACTAGCAGAGCACAAGACAAGAAAAAAGTCATTGACTCAGGATAGTTAACTTAGCAAAATGACCAAAACACCAGAGTGTTACCAATACCATTCTCATTCTGAATCCAAAACACAGCACTGTAACAGCTACTGTGAAGAAATTACCCTAGCTGAAACCAGGACAGTTGCTAAGAGCTTTATCCCATTTGGTCCTACAAACCTCCTCAGACAGAGGCTCCACAGCCTCTGGGGAACATGTTCCCCTACCTGACTGTCCTCACAGGTAAAAAGTCGTTCCTTTTAACCATTGTAAATCTGTCATTCCAATGTAGGCTCACTCTCTCTTTGTTCTCCTGCTACACTCAGTATGAAGAGCCTAGCTCCACCTTATGGCTAACCTCCTCATAGGTGCTGGTAAGCTGCTGTTGACTCCCCCACAAACTATGTCTTCTCCAAGTTGATGAAGCCCAGTTCCTTCAGCATCTCCTCAAATGACAAGGGCTCCAGTGCCCTAATAGCTTAGAGGCTCTTTGCTGAACTTGGAACAGTTCTTGTCTATTTTTCTTGTGCTACGGACCAAAACTGAATGTAAAAGTTAAATGTGGTCAAACTACTGCTGGAAATTGGGATGTAATATCTTCCCAAGATCTATTGGTTGTGTCCCTGCTAACCTATTCCAGAAGGCTGTTGCTCATTCTTGCTGTCGAGGAACAGAGCTGGACAGGGCCCCTGTTCAGCTGCTCACTGTCCCTGCAGAGCTGGGCAGTGGCACTGGTGCTTCCTTGCCATGGGTAGCACTTCACATTTGTCCTTGTTGAGTGTCACACAGCTCCCACTGCCCTCTTCCTTCCGCATATCTAGGCTGCCCTGAAGAGCACTGACCCTCCAAAATATCCATTTGTTCCCTTCATTTGGTGTCATCTGCAGATTCAATGAAGGTGAATTCCATCCACTCCTCCAGGCCACTGACAAAGACACGAAGGCGGATGGGCCCAGAAGACACCCCAGTGACACTCACTCCAGGCAGGGTGTGACCCCTTAACTACTCCTCTCTGCATCTCACAATCCAATCACATTTTCACTCATCTGGTTGTCCAACTATCCAAACTACAATATCCTGACTTGGTTTCACAAATATTGTGGTACAGTGGCAAACAGATAAGGCAAATAATGCTTTTTTTGTTCTACCCTTTTTCAAAAATCCACTCATTTTATCACAGTTAACTGCCTTTTTTTACTTAAAAAGAAAATAGAAAAGGTTTTTTTCCAAAGTTGGTTAGTATTTTTTTTTTTACTACCACAAGACTTCACAGTAACAGGAACAGAGCCTGCATCTTGTAAACAATGGTTTGGTTTTATTATACATGGTTTTGGTTTTATTATAAATGTTTTTCCAGTGATGTCAAGTACTCACCTGATCTTGAAGAGCTTACTGAAATAGGCACTCCCAGCTATGCACTACTGAATCCTGAAATGGTCAGCATCAACTTAATTTGGGGCATTCATCAAATGTCTGATAATGCAACCAATGACTTGCCACTGTTGACTCAGGACTTTAACCTTTTAACACTAAGTACCTGAACACAATGAAACACAATGTATTTGGGAAACCTTAGTACAACTTTTCAGTTAGAAACCTTTAGGCTGTAAACTTGTAACATTATTACCTGAATAGCATTTAGTATAAAACATATAAAAATACTGTGAATTACAAGACACATATTTTTTCTGCAAATACTTTCCCAGGACTTAACTTTGCAAGCCAGATGTCTATGCAAACAGGAAATTCATGCTGGTTGCCCACGGTTTCTTGAAGTTCTGTTAGACCTTCCTGGTGCAACAGTTTTAGCCCAACGCATTCAACGCATTCAGAGTTTGGAATTATTTTGAAACGTTCCAAAGGATTTTGGTAATATTTTTTTTTCCTTATCTGTATGAATCTCAGTTTACAAATTTTTCCTGTTCATGATTTGAACCTGTTATTCTCCATTATGTTCCTGGCATTACATGTAGAATTACAACATTGTGCAATATTCCTGTAATCTTTCCTTAAGTGGAATCTTAAAAATCACATTTCATTATTTCTCTCAGACAGACTGTGGCATAACATGAAGGATCAAGGTCAAATGATATATGAAGAGACACTTTTAAATCATTCAGATGGTTGTCCTCAATTTTGATCTCTTTTTCACTACTTTCCAAAAAATATGAGAGATTCTGAACATTCTTCAAAATGAGTCTGTAGCATCCAGGTATATTTAGCTGTAATGGAGACACTCTGAATTTGCACAACTCCAGCTGATCCTTAGAAAGTCTTTCATGGTACCATTGTCCAACTTGATTACTGGGATACTTGATACTGTGTCCCACCATCGGAAGAACTACCTTCAAAGAAAAAACAAATGTATTTGAGGTAGTCACTTATACCCCTTTAAATAAATGTGATCATTTAAAATGTGTTTAAACCTTGTGTTGTATATTGAATGTCATTAAAGCAGAAAAAATAATCAATGTATCAGGATTCCTAAAACAAAGCAGTCTACAGCAGTAAAGACATTCAGTTGCCATATATTCAGTTGCCATGCAAGACTCCACAACTACACTTTGAAACCTTCAAAAATTATAATGTCAGCTTCTTTTGAAAGGTTTTCCCAGTAGACTGAAATTTTTCCCAAAGTATTCAGCTTCAGAATAAATACTGCCATACTGCAAATGACACTGTACTTATTTCCACTACCAATTAAATTTGTTATGAGAGTGGAAATTAGTTCACATGTGTTTTCTTCAATGAGCATTCTGGCAGGGACAAAGACTGCACCAGTCTTTAAATTGATCACATTATTTAAAACAAAACATTTTATTCAAATAAAAAGATCAACAACTCAGAATTTTTCATACAGACTTACTTGGTATATAGAATATTTGTTAGCTGATTCTTCTGCAGCAGTGACTACATGAACCTGACAAGACATTTAAGAAGAAAAATAAACCAACCTTTTAAAAAGTAAAACCAAATGCTTTATTTTAGGAATTATGCACTGTACTCACAAACTTGCACAGAATATTAAGGTTATTTGACTACTGCAGGAGCAATAAATTCAGGTATGAAATTAAGATATTATTAAGATATGCTTAATTTATATTCATCAGTTTACTGATAGATGGCATTGCATTAAACATTTACTGATGCTAGCTACCACTATTATTCTTTGAGTCTGAAGTTAACAAAGTCAATGCCATCCATCCTGTGCTACATCAGCAAATGTAAAAATACAAAAAAAAAGTTTTATATTAAGAAGGAATATCTCTATATAAAACTCAGTAACTCAACACTGAATTTAATACATCTGCTTTTATTTGATCTAATTGTTTCATTAACATTCACTCGCAAAAATACTTGTAAAGAAAAATCTCAACTGAAACACAAGCAACTCCATAGGGACTGGAGATAATCTTTCAAATGCTCTTGCCTTCAAATTTGTAAGAGGTTCACCCAAAAGAAATTAATTACATTCTGCCTCTGCAGACATCTGTTTGTTCTCCAGTAAAACACTGCACAGTTTATGATTGATCAGGAGAAATATAGAATCATAGCTAATCTAGGTTGCAAAAGGTTGAATCCAGCTGCAAACCTAAAATTGCCATGTCCACCACTAAACTCTCATCACAGACCTCCAAGGATGGTGTCTTAACCACTTCTCTGGGCAGCCTGTTCTAGTGCTTGATAACCCTTTTGGTGAAGAATATTTTCTAATACACAATCTAAATTTTTCTGGCACAACTTGAGGCTATTTCCTCTTGTCCTTCCACTTGCTACTTGGCAACTATCTTCACAATAACCCTAAAAGAAAAGAGCACTTCAGAATGGACTTGAGTATGTCAAAACCTGGAACCAGACACTCCACTGCTAGATTCTACTCACTGGCTCATTTATGGCTCCATGTACAGCTCCCAGGCTGAGCTATGGGCAAGCAGAAGCACTCACTTGCCTTTTAGTGCTTTACCAAGAAGACTGCTGCATATTTTAAACAGCTGGTACCAGTTTAGACCCAGTACCAGTGAAACTGTGCTAAACATGTTTTGCCTCTGTAACTGCAATGAGATTATCAGATCAGCCTGAGGCTACCCTTCACCCTGGACTCACACTCAGCATTGTATTTAGGAAAGGCCTGATGTGGAGAGCAAGACTCATATCTGCCCTGACTAATAATATGGGCACACCCAGTCTACTCTGAAGGCTTTCCCCAGTCAGATCCTAAGAGCATTATATACCATGGAGACTAAATTTTCACATGTATAATTTCTGACCTTCTGCTCTTTCCACTAAATTGAATAAAATGAACAGCCAAAACAGATTAAAGTTAATAATTATATGCCTAGCTCGTAGGTCTCTTTACTTTGAAACAAAAAAAAATTCCTACATTATGTTTTTTAACTTTGTCACAGATATTAAATATTTTAATCAAAGAACCAAACCAAAGGCATTAGAGTATGTCTGCTTATGTATTCAAGTACATTAAGTTGTTTGGGGGTTTTTGTTGCTTTTATTTTCTTTTTATTGGAACTACTTTACAAGAAGACTCACCTTTTCATTCAGGGAAGTGCTTTCATCATTTTCTTCCAAGAAGACAAGATCACCCTCGACCACTTTTGAGCCATAAGTCTTCAGCCTATATGATGCTGCTTCATTCCAAATTTTACTGCAATAAGCATGGACATAGAATATGCGCAAGGAGTGAGGAATGTTGAGCCATCCTTTGGTACAACCTTCATGATTTACACCATAGCGATTCAAAGCTCGTAGCAACATCTTCTCTCTTACTTTAAATTCTGGCAGCATTACAAGTGTGCCCTTTGCGTCTTCTGATATAAACAAAAATAACCATGTCAGTAATCCCTGATTATTCAAGTATTACCTGACATTTAAAAAGATAAAATAATCAAATAGAGAAAAAAGGTGTCAGTCTAATGTCTCCACTCTTTATTTCCTTTCCTTCAAGGTGTTGTGTTAGACAAATTTCATCTTGTATGCCTATCAACAGAGACCCATGAATTTTATTCTGTTTCATGCAGTATAAATTAAACTAGCTGTCATTCAGTTATTCAGCCTAGTTCAAACATTTTTTCTTTTAGAAACTTATTTTATCACTCCAAAGTGTTTTTTTTGAACCAGATAACTGGAAGTAAAAACCAAGCTATAAAAGAACATTAAATCTCTACTTCTCATCATTTCAGAAGATGTATTTCACAGCAGGTAAAAACCATGTATTTATTTTAAAGGCAAAAATTACATTGGCCTTAGGGAAGTCTGACTCTTAACCAAGATGAAAATGCATTTAATCAGATTTTTACTGCATTATATAAATGCTGTATATTTAAAATTTTATGGGTTTTTCTTTTTCATATTACAAGTGATTACCTGACAAAGCCTTTTGCACAGACTTTTATGTCTGCTTTCAGGAAAAGGCAAGCAGCTGCTTTCAGGGTCCACATCAACTGGAAATTCCATGCATCATACAGCCATGTACAGAACAGAAGCATTTATCTTACACTTTTTCATGAAACCAAACATGTCTTTGTCATATACATCATATTATACATCATATTTGGTACATCACTCTACAGTGATAAGCAGGCTAATAGATGTGGAATATTTGAAAAGAAAAATATGTTTGAAGTTGAAAGCAACTTCAAATTGGTGAGAAAGTTTGGCTGAATGATAAAACCAATAAATATGGCAAACAGAGCACTCTACTCAGCACATTCCTGTCTTTGACCTATTTTGTTGATTTTAGTCCAAGAAAGAAAGAAAGTAGATGTGTTAAGTGCTGAGTATGAGTTGGGTGCCATATTCCTGAATACTTCCCTAGCTAGGGAGAAGAAGGTCATTATCCAAAAGCAGACAGATGGAAGGAGGCCAGAACTCCCTTGATAAATCTTAGTCTCTTCTAGCATTATGATATACAGCGTTTGCTTCCACATTTTCTTCCACCTGAAGTACATTCATTTTCCACTATTTTGCACATTTAGGGCCTCATCCTCATATAATTTTGAAACATGCAACTCTATTGAGTTGCACATATAAAAATTGTAATGAAATAAAGCAGTAGGAAAATAAAAAGTATTTCCCTGTGCAGCAACACAGTACCTCACAATACCAACTCTACATAAATACAAGGACAATTTAAGTGGACATACCAGTTTGAAGAAAGTATCTTTTTGCATTGTTTACAGGATCATCAGTATCTTCAGGTGTGAAAAATAACTTCACAGCTTTCACCTTAAAAGTACAATTTTATTTAGTTAAATATGACTATTTATCAGCTAAACAGGTAATCATGCATCCAATTCTGACTCAACATATTCTGCAAGCTCTCAAAATTAAATCAGTTCTTTAGTGTCAAAGTCAAATTCTCCCTTTCACAGAAGATCTCATGAACCACAGAACAATGTGTTGAGCCCCTTCTCAGATTAAAAAGGGGTTTTAGTCACCCAGAAAATGTAAAACAGTTTTCAAACCTCTGTGAGAAAACAGGTCACTTTCTTGGTCATCCAGTTGAAACTTTCCCACGTGAAATTGTCATCATTCTATCCTGAACAGGAAGGTTCCTTCCATCCTGCATGCTTCATGAAAAATTTAGACTGAACACTTTCACAGTCTCATACAGAGGGAAAACTTTTTTCATTTTGTGTTTTAATACTGATCTCTATTAGGTTAGATGACACTGTGACAAGGAAAACACTACAGTAATCTCTGCTACTTGCAATATTGGAGGAGCTGCTCAATTTGCTAGCACTTCTACCAACCTGTGACACCTAGCTCCTGTCCTCCTCTGTACTGGACTGTGCAAGCACACACTGGCACATTTTTAATATAAACAGTAATTCTGACCTATTTTAAATTAAATTACTAAGTTAAGACTAAGGATTTAAATCATTACTCCTCAGGGACTGGCACCTGATCTAACTGCTATCTGATGTCAGATACAACAACAGCAACTTTCATGGACTGCCCTCAAATTCTGATTCTTGTATTTGAAAGATAGGTTTTCCTGATTTTTCTCACAATCAAAACAAGATTAGAAGAAAAGGATATTCAAGTATCCTTTTCACTTTGTAGTGTCTGATTAATCTTCTACCTACTTCTTCTATAGTGTCAAACACTATAACATACACTGAAAAGTGCATTACTCTTATCTTATTAATTTTTACTTAATAAGCTCAGAACTGAGAGTTTGGGAAAGTAGTCAAGGAATAATGGAAAGCAGAAATCTCTTCTATATTTGCAGATAAATTACTGCAGTATTGAAAAGGCAAATCCTCTCTTATGAACTTATGTGACATTTTAAAGAAGTAAACAGACTCCCAGCAGGATAAAGAAGCTACAGTTCGGAGGTGATCAGGACCATGAATAAACTCTGTATGAAGACTGCTTCTTTTCAGCGTTCAAATCCTGTATGGAATGCAACCACTTTCCTGCCAAGTAGCATGATGACAATCCCAATCATATTCCAATCACAGACAGAACTATCATCCCAGAACTATTTAAAGCTTCACTTGCTGTTTAAAAAAAAGTTTTAGTTTCAGTGTGAATATCTTCATGCTTAAGCTGTTATTAAAACTGATCTAGCAATTGCTTCCAGCACACAGATGGATTTATCTCACAAATGAAATTGTTCACTAAGGTCAACTCCAGTGCTAGATATTGCAACAGTAATATGAAATTCTCTTGACAGTAAGTACTCAAATTACAAAATGGAAATACCATTTTTTCATTCAGTAAAGCCAATCCAATTTGATCTGTCTGAACAATTTGTCCTTGTCCAAATCGCTGAGGTCCGTAGTAATTCACAAAACCTTTTGTCTAGAATGAGAAAGGATAAATATGTTACCTGCATGAAAGTACTGGGTATGATCAATAAAACCAGGCAGACAACACACATACATCTATATTTACATCTAAAATGTGTAAAACCAGAATCAGAAGTTATATGAAAAGCAAAACTCATAATTCATTATAACATTTTGGCTCTAAAAAGATGATCAAGTTCTGCCATTGTCTTCACATTATTAAAAAGATTCCAAGTAAATGAAACAAAATTATTCCTATATAGTTAATTATTATAATTACAACTACAGGTCAAGTCAAAGTAATTAAGCTTTTAAAATGTATCAGATTATGGAATCTCTACTCAAGCAAATGCAGCACAGCTAATGAACAGTAACCACTGGACATTTTTTCTTAAAAACATGAATCTTTTTCACATAAGATAATTTCTGTTATTATTGCAATATAAAGGTCAATTCTGCTAATTGGGATTTTAATTCTCCTGATAAGTTCTAGGTCACACATGAGAAGTAAAATCACAGTCATGTGACCCAAGGAGAACAACTTTTTCTAGAAAATAGTAAGTATACATGAAGTAGACAAATAAAAAACACATAGTTGTTTTGCAAATGGTTATTAGGTTCAAATTTTATTATCTTGCTTTGAACACCTATAGGTACCATATGCAATTTTGCTTTCACAGAAGATGAAAAATGCGTATTTTGGATTAATAAGTATCATGTTTTGTCATTTATCTTCTGACCAGTAAGGTAAATCTAATAAAGCAAGACACACAATCATAGGAATTTGGCTCATTTTCCAAACAGTAAAATAAAACAAGTCAGATGGAGTGAAGAAAGCATTATAGTACCAAGTGAATGCTTTTCTCAATAATAAAATTAATTTCCAAAGTACATGTAATGTATTTTGCTCTTGCACAGTGAGTAATTTTTATTCAAGACTTTATTCTTGGATTCATCTTCTCAAAGCAATTTATAGTTATTCAAAAGATAGGACAAGAAAATCAATACTGTAAAAATATCTACAGTTTTTCCCTTCCATTATTTACTTTTATTTTTCTTGGTGGTTTAAGAATGATGATTGGAGTTTCCTTCAGGGACTAAGGAAAGCAGAATCAAAATCCACTGCATTTCAGGGGAGTCTTCTTTCTCAGAGATCGACATTCCACATATGTTCATACCATGAAAGTTTTTCATCCAAGCCAACCATGCATGTTCCTCACATGACCAAAAAAGGCAACCAGCTGTGATGTGCAGTGAGCATATGTGTGTATGTATGCTCACATATCCCATACACATCATATGGATGTGTAAGTACATTGTTTTCCCCTTCATCTGCCACAGTGAGACCCATCACTTTGGCTCGCCCCAGTTCTGTGCAGCGATGGCTCTTATATCCATACTCATTTGTCACTGAATTCCCCTTTTCTTTTGCTGCACCACCCTGGGGTCTTCAGTCTGAAACACAGAATCAATTCATTTGTAATCCCTTCTTGGAAGGCAATTTTGCTCCTGATTCCCTAAGTAATGCAGGAAAGATATAAAACTGCAAAAAGCACCAAACTTGGGAAATATTGCCATTATTGTGCTATTACAAGCATTTTCCTTAAACATAGTTTTTATAACAGCAAAGAATTAAAACTCTGTTCATTATCATGAGTTTTTCTTACCTCAACACTTTCCACTGCTTCAGCTATTCTCTCCTTCAAATCTGCAGAGGAGTCATGACTATGGTGCTGGAGATCTCTCACAACTATGTCAAAGTGATTGCCCTTCAGCTGACCAAGTCTGAGGTGCTGGTGTGCTGGACGGATGTTGTGTATTTTCATACCCTTTTTTTCCATTTTGTTTCCAATTTCCTTCAACCTGAATAAGTGATTGGGAGAAATTATGAACCATCCTCTACTAAAGCTATACAACTTCTAATGAATGTCTTTTTCACCTTTGCACTCATATTGAAAACACTTTAAAAAATAAAATGGGATGTAAAACAATTATTACGAGAAAACGAAATCAAATGCAGAGATACAAGTCTTAAAATTTAGTTATAACTCAGAAATACTTTTTAAATTATTGGCATTTTATGATACTGACAGATGTTGGAATTAAGCAATTCATAGGACTTTCTCAGAGTGCACAGAATTCTTAATTTTTTTAATTGAAAAACTAGTAATTTTTTTACTCTTACCTCCCCAAAACCTGTTTTTCATTAAAGAGAAAGAAAAAGAAAAGGTAATGTGCTCTAGCAAACTCCAAAACACAACTGCCCTTTCTCCATCAGCCTTAACAAAAACAATTTCAGTGCACTGATTCTCTGGGTGTGCTCGCACACGCTTGTAATTGGAAACACAGCTGACAGTTCAAATATTTACCCTTTAAAATATCCACTCAATCTCTTTGTTCTTATGTGTAAATAAGAGTCATTCAAATCTGTGGAGGGATAGAATGTAAGAAAATAGTGCAGAAGGCCGTCTCACACCTGAGGAGTTGCAGCTGTACCAATCACCAAAGATTAGGAACAGGCCTGCCCTTAACAGGCCACAGCTGTGTCCAATAAGAATGAGTGCTACAGAGGAGTGGGTTAGCTGGGTGAGGAGAGAGATGGAGTTTGTTGGCTGTGTTATAAAGAACAAGGAGGCAGTGCTGTGAGGAGCTACCCATGAGAAATCACCAAGAAGGTATGGGAACTTTGCAATAACATGACAACACAAATCAAAGGAAAATTTCAGCATAAGAGCTTAAATCCTAAGCAATATTTTAATAACATCATAAACTGTTCATTTATAAAAAATATTTATTTCTCTAGCTGTGTGGATGTATTTACCTATTTTTCTTCATCATTTAAACACTCATGCAAAGTTTTGCTAATTATCTCTTGGACAACTGGCCTTACAGTCCAGTTTGCAGTGGAGTTCTGCCATTGACTTGAGTGCTAAATTACATATTCCCTAAAGCCACAGAAGATTAAAGCCATTTCCACTGTGCTCTGTATAGGCAAGGGGAAGACACACCAGCAATAATATTTCAAGAGACAGTACCATGTAGATACTTATTAACACCAACAGCTACGTGCTAAACTGCTTGCACCCAGATTTTAAGTACCTCTCAGGAGTCACCTTCTTCACCACCATAGGCTGCAAAGTGATAGCCTTCTTATCTTTGATGCCAGTGTAACTGAAGTCTGAAGGAAGAACATCAAGCTCAGCTGCCAACAAGCCGATTGCTTCTAGTGTTTCTAGGTTTTCTTTCTGAAGGGTGAAAGCTGAAACAATCATCTCAGAATTATTAGAAACATGCCTTTATGTTTCAGTGTTCTGCCATGAGACAGGCAGGTTCTCCCCCTTAAACTGAAAAGAAACTGCCCTCCTACTCCACAAATCTAAATCAAATGGGACTTTTACAGCACAGAAGGAAAAAAATAAAAATGGTACACAAAACTCAGACCAACCAAAAACCCTGATGCCTTTAAAAACACTATCTCATAAAATGCAACACAATTCAACAGACATGCATGGACGTATTGCAGGAAACATTCCTTCTATCAGGGAATGCTTTGAAGAATGAGATCATAAGTCAAATTTGACCTTACTAACTTGTTCAGTATCTAGATGCACCTCCTAAAAATCTCACAATTGTTTTGAAAGGAAAGCTATCACCCTGGGAATGACACAGAGTGAGTTAGTGGCTACAATCAAAAGAACTGTAACCATTATCAGCCAGCAGTCGATGCCAAATCGCTGCAGTAACTTGATTCCTCCATTTCATTCTCCAGGGGTGTAACACCAGTGCATTGATAATGATTCATTTCAACATAAACAGTGAGCTGACAGGCCTATGTGTTGCATAAAAACGATCCTGAGTATCAGTCTTATCTACAGAACACCATAATACCTGCCACCTTCGCTAAAAATGCATTTACCTGTATAAACATCTTGCTTCTCCTGAAAACCACCAGCACACCTTTTTCTGGACCCACTTTTTTCTCGAAACCGTACCATTATTGATGTACTTGGCTGATCATTGACATCTGTCACGGTAAAAGATTTTGTTTCTAAAAGCTTTCCAAATTTTCTATTGATGAAGTGGTGAACTGTTTTTCTGTGCTCTTTGTTTCCATCAGGCTCAAAGGAAAACGTAGAATTTTCTACCTTTGCATCCAAAAATTTAAAGAAATCACTTGTTTCCTTTTCAGTCACTAAATGACAAAGTTCTCTGTAATCAGGATTCCCTTTTACAATCATTTCATTGTCTTTTGTAAGAGTGACTAGAAAGGGGAATTTCTGTCTAACAGCACTGTGTAAATCAGCTCGAATTTTCTTGTCCAGCCTAGGTCCTAGCGAGAACTCCCTAGCAGCAGCATCCGCGGTGTTTTCCGAGCCCCACGCATCCTTCACATCGCAGGCGAACTTGCGGAGCAGTTCGCTCACGGGCTGGCCGAGCAAGGACTCCAGCGCCGGGGCTTCCCCGAGGCCGGGCTGCAGCTGGCGCTCTCCCTCACGCTCGCTATTGCCCGGGGCTGCAGCACAGCCACCTCCCGCCCGGCCTGGGCCCTGCCCCGGGGCCCCGGGCGCGGCATCCCGCGGGCACCCGGGGGGCTCCGTCCTCCGCCTTTTGGGCTCCCGCGCACACGGGCTGCTCTGTGCCGGCGGCGCCTCGCTGCTCTTCTGGAGCAATTCAGCTCGGGAGTCCCCGAGGAAGGGCTCGGGCACCTCGAGCTCCGTCACTACGAAGTCCCCGGGCGCGTTTTTGATGGTGCCGCGGAAGCCGGTGTGCTCGGTCAGGTAACTGAAGGAGGGCAGCATGGCCGCGGCCTGCTCTGCGTCCCGCCAGGCCGCAGAGGAAAAAGGGAGAGGGGCGGAAGAGCATCAACTGTTACGGAAAAGGCTGCTGAGAGGGGGGAAGGCAGGCAGGGACGGACGGACGGACAGACGGACGGACGGACGCAGGGACAGGGAGCGAGGCACGGACAGACACAGCGAGGCGGGAGCGCCGCGCGGCCCCGGAAGCCGCCGCCAGGGGGCGCCACAGCCTCCTCGTCACCCTCCTACCATCAAAGGGGCCCGAGGACGTTACCAAGTTCCCCAGGGCCGGGGGGAAAGACAACGAGACCCCCTCCTCGCGGCCGGACATGGGTCGTGCCGGGGGCGGGGCCCCTTTCGGCCGCCTATGGGAGAGCCAGGTGGGAGAGCGCTTCCGCTGTGTCCTCACCGCGCCGGTGGCGTCAGCGGCACCGGGGGCTGCGCCCCGCCCCCTTAAAGGGGAAGCTGCACAGGCGGAGGGGAAGCGGCGGCACCGCCCGGTGGGGAGCGGGGCCGGGGGATCGCGGGCAGGCAGCGACGGTGAGGCGTGAGGGGACCCCGGGCGGCACCGCCTCGGCTGCGGGGTGCAGGGGGCGCTCGCCGCAGGGAATGGTGGGCGGGAGCTGCGCGGCGAACGGCGCGGGTAACCCTGTGTCCCAGCAGGAGCGGAGGATGGGCGAGCCCGTGACGGATTCCACGCACGTCCGCTGCCTGAGCTACGGGCTCGTGCGGCGGCTGGCGGAGCTCATCGACCCGCAGGAAGGGTGGAAGAAACTTGCGGTGGATATAACCAACCCGTCCGGTGAAAGCAGATACAGCCAAGTGCACATAAGGTCCTACACGCGAGTCCCGTAACGTAAACTCGTGCATTACTCGTTCAACGCAAATACCTTGCTAATCCCGCTTGCCGTAACTTGGTGGGCACTTGCGCCTTACAGTCCCATTTCCTTAGGGAACACAAGGTAATTACTCCTAATTGTGCTGCAGCTCGGGTTTAAGCAAGCCTTAGAAAATTGACTAGAGAAATTAGGATTAATTAGAACTCCAGACACAGGTATTTTTAGCAATACAGCACGGGCTGCATAACTTTCTGTACTCTAAAGACTAGTAGGAATTGATGTTACGGTGCCCAAGAGACAGCTGCGCTGTAACTCCTAATTCACTGCTTCCAAGAAAATACCAAATAAACGTGGGGAGCCCGAGGCCTAAAACTAACGAGTTTACTTGAGGAGTAACGCTTGCAATATTTTATGAGCACCTCATTGCTTGAAGGGCTTGTTGAATCTTTGTTGAAGCTGTTCCAAAGACAGATTTTTACATGCTGTATATATAATTTTGGGTTTCCAGTCTTTTCTAGTAATGGTAGTGTTAAATCTTTGTGGTTTTTGTTCAGTAATAATATTAAATCAGTCAGAATACTGGATCTCATTTCTTCTTAATGCCCATCTCAAAATATTCAAGGTGGAGTGTGCTAAATGGATGCAAAATTATTTTTGCCATTTGATCTGGGTCTGACTAGCTCTCTGGCTGACATTCTCTTCTCCATTAGTCCAAGATGCCAATATATTTTGGATCTTAGACAGCTGAAGCCATGTATATGTGTATTTCCCATAGTTTTTCCCATATTTTTCATGCTTTTACCCTGATTTTAAATGTGTTTAGGTTTTTTTGGCTGTGTCTTCAGAAAACTGTGGTTTTTGCAGTGCATTCAGATTATTTTTTTCAATGTGGATTATTTTTGTCATTTGCCTTTAATCTCTTTCCCTTTATGCTTCTTGAGGTAATTTTTCCCCCTTTTTAATACTGGTCTTAATATTTATCTTTTAAGGAAATTTGAGGCATTTGTAAAAATGGGAAAGAGCCCCACGTGTGAATTGCTTTATGACTGGGGAACCACAAACTGTACAGTTGCTGATCTTGTGGATCTGCTGATCAGGAATCAGTTCCTAGCACCAGCAAGCCTTTTGCTTCCAGGTAACTGTTACTCTCGTACGTTTTGTATTGCGTTCTTGGTTTTCTGAGATGCTAAAGAGCTTCACACTAATTTGAAAATCAGACAGGATTAGATTAAAATAACCAAAAGTGAATGTATTTTCTACTTTCTATCATTTGTAATAACAGTTTAAGTAAGAGTTTCAATAGGAGTGCTGGAGTTTACACATGGTGGCACAATATAACCTGGTGATACTTATGTGCCTCCTGATTTTGAAAAATACTGGCATTAACATTACTTACTTTTTCTCTGGTTCCTAATGTAGTTAACACTTTTTCTAAATTCCCTTTTCAGAAGCTGTAAGGATGCCACAGGAAGTTACATTACCTCTTTCTTCGCAGGAAACCTTGCCTATACATGAGAAACAACTACCTGTACAAGAAAAAAAGGTGGCATCTCTAAAGCCTGTTTCAGGTCAGAGTACTGAGAAGCAGCATTCAGATTCTTCCTACTCAAGTGAAGAAAACAGCAGCTCACAGTCCAGTAACACAGGTAGACATTTACTTTGGTAGAATTCAGTGCTGGTTTTTTGCTGTTCTGTCCTTCACCCCATGTGAAATAAATCATAGCAGTTCATAAGAATGATGACTCTATTCCTGTCATGGTGCATCTGTGGGAAACAACATCTTGCCAATAAATCACCTACTTTGAGGGAAAACTTAACTGTTGATTAAATGGCAATTTCTTTTTTGCCACACATAATCCTGTTATGCTTTTCCAATGCTTATTTTATAGACTGTTCAGCATCTCATGCTTTGAAACTAGATTTTGTATGTCAGAAATCACTAAGAGTGATGCAGAAAAGAAGGCATTTTAGGAAAGTGTGTGGTTGGTCTGTTGTTTCCTAAAGGTTCACTTTTGGGTTGCTGCCAGGAACATGATGTAACCTTGGTGCGTTTTTTGTATATAGGGCACTCAGGCTCTCTCTGTGATCCGCTACACATTTAATTTCTGCTACCTGTATTGCAAGTATGAATCAAAAATGCAATCAGATGTGTGCTACATTGTTAGTTGTGAAGAAAATGATGCATAGGTAATTGTATATGTTTATCTGCCTTCCTTTTGTGTTTCTGGTATCACTGAGCTGGAAGTAGGGCTCCACTGTGTCAGGTTTTGTGCAGTAGCAAGTTTTTGTTTTAAGAGAACTGAAACAGAAAACCTTGTTCCTTAAATGAAAACATAGTTTTATGCTAAATGTCAATGTCTTTCAGATTTCCAGAATTTTTTGTTTCATGACTTGGAAAGTATTACAAATAATTTTGATGTGCGACCAGAATCAGCTGGAGGTAATAAACTGGGAGAAGGTGGCTTTGGCATTGTGTTCAAAGGCTACATCAATGGCAAAAACGTGGCTGTCAAGAAGCTCATTGCTGTGAGTTGTTCTGGGGATTTTTCATTTTAATGACTGTGTACTTTATTGAATAGACTTGTTTATCTTTTTTATTGTGAAAAGTGTTGAATGATACATTTCAAAAGCGTGGTCACAATGTTACACATTAGTTGGATTAAGAAATTTATCCTTAGTCCCATCAGTGTTGCAAGTCAGCACAGTCACAGGAGCTAATTCTTGCCTTCTCTGTAGCTCTCCTTTGAGGGGCTAAGCGAGTTGTTGGGAAGAGCAGAGTGCTTCCCCAGTTGTTTTCCCCTCACCCTCAAGAAATGCCAGAAGACAAGGATCCTAAGGTGATTTCTATTTCAGATTAGGATGGCTGAGATTCACAAGCTAAATTGTCACAGAATTTTAGTCTTCATAACCATTGTTTTGTGTGAATATTGAATTTTGTGATTAAGTGCTATTAGGGTGTAACCGCAATGAATGGAATAAGTTGTTGATTGCTGAAACCGGATCCATTTATCCAGTTATACAGTGTTCCAAGGAATTTAAAGTGACATTCCGATACTTTATTTTTGAACTGAGTAGAAGGTGTATTGTGAAAAGTTAACTAAGAAAGGCTTACAATTATTTTTTTTTCCTCAATGAACAACTGTGCATTTTATTATGAACCGATGATGTTAATGTCAAATACTTCTTTTTATAGATGGTTGATGTTAGTGTTCAAGACTTGAAACAGCAGTTTGAGCAGGAAATAAACATAATGGCAAAGTGAGTACATCATTATACAGTTTTTGTCTTTCTAACATAACGATTTGCTGAAAACATTAACTAAAAATGTTTCTTATACAGCACAGTCACGTTTTGTGTGTTTTAAAACATCACCACACAAACCTGGCTTTGTGCAGTAGAGGTGAAACAAGTCGTTCGGAATCAAGTTCCCTCTGCCTTGTGTTTTCCTCAGATGTTGAGAGTCTTTCAGAGCACATGTGAAAGGATATTTTTTCTTTTTTTGCTATAGGTGTCAGCATGAAAATTTAGTAGAATTACTTGGTTTCTCAAGTGATGGTGCTCAGCCATGTCTGGTGTATGAATACATGCCCAACGGTTCATTGCTTGACAGACTTGCTTGTCTGGTAAGTGAATTTTTTTCTAGCTTTCAATTCCCTTACTTTGCTAAAGTACAAGAATCTGTGGAATGTCTTTCAAATGGAACTGAACTGTGATGGCCAAATGATGTTATACTACTTTGTTATTTTTTTCTAATAACAAGTATTCTTCCAATAAGATTTTACACAAACATTTTAGATAGATTAAAATCAAATCAGGCTGTCAGTGCAATGTCATGTACTGGTATCTGAAGCATCACAGAAGCTTGCACTGACTGTGCCTGTGTGAGGCAGTGCAGAGGGTGCTGCAGTCTTGTTCCCAGTTCTTATGTTGGTATGTTCTCTGCTGGTTCCTGAGATTCTGTGAAATCTTGAAACTGACCTTGTTCATTGTCCTTGTGATAGTGGTTATAATACAGTGCTCATAGTCTGCTTATCTCTTTCTGAAGTACGTAAGTAAATGTGAATTTCAATTTTAAAAGCTATTAGTTTGTATAAATGCTTATGATTTAATCAAATGGTGTATGTACTAGCCTTGGCCTTAAGTAAATAACAAGATGCTTTGGTTTGGTGAGGCAACTCTGTATCAAGGACACACAGTTCAATAGTAAGCCAGACTTAAGGTAGTAGATTTGTGTCTGTGTTAATTTGTTGAAGGAGTTCAAAAAATCTGCAATCTAAGCAATTGCAGCTTCTGAGGTTGTGGTTGGTGAACATTTTACATTGGTGCTACTTCAACCACGCATGTCCTCAGACCTAAGATGTTGGGCTTGCTTTTTTTTCTGCACTGATCCTCTGGTTGTACTGGTTCAAGCATCTATTAGTTGGAGAGAGATTTGGATTAGGGAACTGATCAGGCTGATAAAATAATACTTCGTGATAAAAATATTTAATTTTCATCAGGAGACATTTCCTTTGTAGGGCTGCACAAATGCTTCTGCTCCAATGGGAAAAAAGTGGTGCTATGATGAGAATGAATGGCTTGGGGAAAGAGCTAGTTCTGTTAGCACTGCTGTGTCAGTTTACATTTGTTTGCTTGCATACACTGCTACAGGTGCAATTTTTTTTAATTTAATCAGTGCAGAAGAGAGACTAAATCTTACCTAAGGACAGTGCAAGTTTAACTGTAGAAATGAGCAGTGCTTAACAAGGATGTATATGAAAATGGTCATCAGTGTAACTAGCTGTTATCATCAAGGGAGCTTTAAAGATTGGGGATAACTGAAAGCTAAAGGAGAAATAAATGTCTTTTCCTTTACAAGAGGACAAATTTATGGCATAAATCAAGGAATCTAAATCAGAATCTATAAATTAAAAATAATCTTTTTCTAATAAGATCAAAGAGGTGAGTAATATATTTACTTGAACATCTGTTCTTGCTGATAATTTAATTTTGTAACTTCACTGGATATGTTTGATGCATGGACTCTTGCTTGTGTCATCTTTGCGTCTGGATGTTGAGCAGGCAAGGGAGGTGGTAGAATGAGGAGATACTGTAATCCACTTCCCTTGGCCACTGACAACATTTTTGATTACTGGTTTTTAAATGTAGATGTCCTTACTTCTGGGGTTTAATTAGTAGCACGAATAAAGCTATACTCTCAAAAAATCCAAAAATCCTGGAAGATTGGCTTCTTGTTGTTAGTAAAAAACAGTGGATTGCTTTGAATTATTTGCTTTGGGTTGAAGGTTCTGGTATCAGTGCCAGTACAGAGCGGGAGCTGCAGTAGATAGAGATAGGTCTTTGCAGAGCAGCTGGCCTTGGAGAGTCAGAATCAAGCATTAACCAAGAACATTTTTTTCAACTGACAACTTAATCTAAGACAAAATGCAGGAAAAAAATGTAATGTGACAAAGGCATGTATTTCTGCCCAAGTCAGTTAAGAAATGTGTGCTGGTAGTGTTTTTAATCATCTACTTGAAAACAACAAAACATAGCAAGAAGTTACTTTTGGGTTGTGGACATTTTGTATGTTTGTTTTGGTTTATGTGAGTGTATATATATTTTTCAGATTTTTACTTGCCTTTCTCTCTTCTTAATCAAGGATGAAACTCCACCAATTTCTTGGAATATGAGGTGTAAAATTGTTCAAGGTACAGCAAATGGCATCAACTTTTTGCATGAAAATAATCACATTCACAGAGATATTAAAAGGTAAAACCTGCAGACTATTGCTGGCTGCATTTTCATGTTTTCATTTTTCTTTTTAATCTTTCCCCTGTTAAAGTAATTTTAGAGAGAACAAACTGCAAAAAGCATTACTTCAGTCAAGGGCACAATCTTCTGCAAGTGACATCCATCTCCACAATCTTGTCTGTGCCACAAGGACATGACCAGTACAGATTTCTAAGGATAATTATGGGGCTAGAAGCATAGACTTGCTTAGGGTGGAAAAGACGTTTTAAGGTCATCGAGTCCAACTGTTAACCCAGCACTGCCATGTCCACTGCCAAACTATGTCCCCAGGTGCCTGCATCTACATGTCTTTTAAATATCTCCAGGGCTGGTGAGTCCACCACTCTCCTGGGCAGCCTCTTTCACTGCTTCACTTGGTGAAGAAATTTTTCCTAACAGCTAATTTAAACCTTCTGTGGCACAAATTGAAGCCATTTCCTCTTGTCCTATTGCTTGCTGCTTGGGAAAAGAGACTGACCCCCACCTGGTTCCAGCCTCCTTTCAGCCAGTTAATTATATGGTGCAATAAGGTCTCCCCTAAGGCTCCTTTTCTGCCAGCTCCCTTAGCTGCTGGACAGCTTTCCAGCCATGAGGTTTTGCATTGAAATTGTAGTGTTATAATATGTAAATTGTAATTTGTATTTTAAATTGTATCTGTTACTTTCAAATAGTTACTTGAGTGCCATGAGAACACACAAAGTTCTGTTCTTTAACAACTGCTTCTAATGAAGCTGCTGTTGAAGGACAATTAATTTTTAAATAGGGAATTTTTCAGATTAAAACACATCTTTTTTTTTTTCCTTTTTGTAGACTACTTCTTCAGAGTGTCTCCTTTGATTTACTCCTATTTTTTATGAATACAGTAAAATTACTTCAGTCAGGTTCATGAAGTTCAGGGTTCTTCAATGATAATGAATGGTCATTGTTTGTTATACCAGAGTTTTTTCCTATGGATATCAGAACTCAGAATAAGTGAGGGTTTTGCTGTAGAGTTTGGTTGGCTTTTTCTGGTGTTTTTGTTGTTGTTGTTTTGTTGCTGCTACAGTTTGCTATGTTGTTTTTTTTTAAAAAAGAAGCCCAAATCCTTGAAGAAAAGCCCCAAATGCTCTTTCTGATGGTTAAGAAGGACCGACTATCTGCGTGTTACAGATGAATGTTTCAGTAGCTTTCTGGCTTCTGGCAACTCTGCTAAATACAGGCAAATTCAGTTTTTTGACCTTTCAGCTTGGGGGGACAAGCATTTGCTTCAGCTGTCTCATGTATGTGCCTGCTGCTTTGACAGTTTGTTTCTTCTTTCTTCCCTGCTTAAGCCTCTGGAGAAGTGTAATGACTGCAAGGGATGCACTCTTTCACCTTATGCTGCCTCTGCCCCTCTAACTGCTGTGAGTTGATCATATTAGAGAATTGGGTTTGGGGTTTTTTTGTTTGAATAACATTGTGCAACTTGTGTGAGTAGTTCAATACATTTGATTGGTACTATTAATAGTGCTGCCACTCCTGGGTAACATTTAGATGAAGAGACATCTAAGATTACTTCAGTCTTCATTTTGCTGTGATGTGTAGAGACCATTCATAAACACACAGGCATTAGAAGAGCTTCTCTAGGCTAGAGGGGACAAGATTTAATGGGGGTATTCTCACAGTTGTTCATAGTTTTTTGGGTTGGTTATGCCCAGGAAATAGTTCAGTTCTCTTTTGAAGCTTGAAAGTTGCAACACAACTTGCATTTATTCTGCTTTTTGTGGTATACCCAAAAAAAGACCACTCTTTGGACTGGACTCAAGTTGATAAGAAGCTGAGATTTATGAAGTTGTGATCTTGTTCTCTTGGTGGATGATGCCTTGACAAGTGTCTGGCCTTTTGTAGTGGTCATTATTTACAGCAACTCTAACATCAAGTGATCCATTGTAACTTACAGCTGTGTTAATTTTGTTCAGGTTGGGTGAACAAAAGGGGAAGTTAGAAGTATAACTTTCCAGGAAGTGTTATATGTTACATCAGGCATTGTGGATTTCTTAGAGTTCCATTAAAGGGATCAGAAAATGAGGATTGCATAAATATTAAATCAAGCTATTTTAAAATGGTTTTCAGTGCTATAAGTTTAAAACCCAGTAGATTTCTGCTGTAATTCATCCCACTGAGCATTTTCTGAAAGCCTTAAGGACTTTGAGATGAGCCTCATTTGTCAGGGTTGCCTTTTTTTAAGGAAAGTAAAAGCTGGAGGTCAAGTGAGAACATGGCACATAGAATAATAAGTTTTCTGGTTTTCTTTCAAGACAAGAGTAAGAATGTTATTCATTTAGCACATGAATTTGTCATGGTTGACTTGGTATTAGGTAATAGGTATAAAAAACCTGCTTTTGTTAGTTCTGAGCAGAGATTTAGACTGTAAGAATTAAACTGTGATCCAGTAGAAGTTGATCAGAGCTAATTATTCTCTATTGTCTCTCTTAAAGCCAAACCATAAATGTAACATAATTGGTCTGTTAAAAGAAAGTTTTGTATTTCTAAGGTTTGAGGGTAGGGGGAGTGTCTAGGTTTTTTACTCCTTGTGTTGTTTTGCCTTTTTTTTATGCATACACACGCAAGAAAAAACATAGATGGATCTTGCAGTTAGTTCTTCATTTATTTAGCAGAATTAATTTTGAAATTGAACAATTTCCAGCAAAACTAAATTTACATAACTTGTTTTATGAATAATGTATAAATGTTTTAGCTTTCAAGATAGTCAAAATAGCAGTTTACATTTGGTTACTAAAGAATTATTAGTCTGTCATAAAACCTATTTACTGTACTGTTGGAAAAATTCTCTTTTCTTTTTTGTTTCTTCCCTTACCTCCCCTCTCCACTAGTGCAAATATCTTATTAACTGATACATATGTGCCCAAAATTTCTGACTTTGGCCTTGCAAGAGCATCTGTAACATTCACACAGACAATCATGACTGAAAGAATTGTTGGAACAGCAGCCTATATGGCCCCTGAAGCTCTGCGAGGAGAGATAACACCTAAATCTGATATCTTCAGTTTTGGAGTAGTAAGTAGAATGTGAGAAGCAGTATATGGCTTCTGTTGTAAATGATAAAAGCACACAAAATCAAGAGTATCTGAAATGAAACGATTACTCTGGTCTATATTTTTTTCTTTTTCCCAATAGATATTTTCTTAACATAGTGTTTCTAGACTTTGTGTTAAAATCATTTGAATATGTTGATTTGCTGTTTGAAAGACCAGAGTAAAATAATATTCCAGGTTCTAGCTAAATGTGGTTTGAAATGTGTGGAACATTGTTTTTGCTTGCATGGTGTTGCACAAAAGTGTAACTCAGGCTGAAAAAGAAAATTTAAGAAAATGGTCCAAAATTCCTGTGTTTTACTATATTCAACACCAAAAATGCAATGTCCATGTTGAATTTGCCTTAGAGCTGAGTACAAAAAGACATGAACTTAATATTTGGAAGACAATTTATTTTGTTCTGGATAGATCCAAGGCCCTCCTCACTATTGACCACTTCCTTCCCAGCATTTCGTTTCATGGGAAGGTAAGCCCAACACTATGTCTGAATAGTTTGGAAATCCTTCAGTCTTGCTGTGAAGGAACACCATGTAAGCTGTGAATCACTTGTGTTGAATTTGTAAGCCACACTGCTATTAACAGTTAATGAAAATAAAGGTAGGAACAAAACCAATGAATTGTATAGGAAATCTTTGGACAAACACAAATCCTGAGAGTATTTGTTGACAGCCTGGAGGTCATGCTCTTTTTTGCAAATCATATATATGCTAAGGGTTATTCTTTTATTATTTATTTTAGCTTCTGATTTTTTTTCCTCCTAGGTCTTACTGGAAATAATAACTGGTCTTCCTCCAGTGGATGAAAACCGGGAGCCACAGTTGCTGGTATGTTCTTCATGTTATCTCCTTCCCTCCCACTGCTCCAGGATCACTTTATATGAAATCATAGTCAGTTAACAGGTTCTGAGACAATCCATTGTTGGTCAGCAATTTCAGACTGACCCATAGAGGAAGGCAGAGGATCTGCCTCTACTCATTGCCTCTTATTTACTCATTTATGCTTCCTCAAACAGTACCTGTGATTACAGATAACCCACTTCAAGTGTGTTGGAACTGAGGACTTTTGGACTAAACCAGTCAGATTTAAAATTTGATTTCTGACTAGAAGTTTCCAGCAGATACTGCAGTCACTGAGACTGGAGACAGAAGATCAATTTACAGACAGGAAGAGGCTTTATAAAAGTGATTAAAAAATTATACCAGCTTAAGCTTGGATATTTGTGGGTTATTAGGATACTTAGTTGATTGTGTCTCTTCTCTTACAAAAGAAACAATACTAGAAAACTGAGCCTTGAAGTGGGAGACAGTTAAATCTGTATGATATGGCTTAAAGAAATTTGCTTTATGATGTGGTGGTAATTAAAATGATATAGAATAAAAATAATAAATTAATAAAAAATTATAGTTTATTTATAGTCTCACATGCTGTTCAGATACTTACAATGTTATCTGCTTGTTGGTTCAAATTCTCTTGTAGTTAAGTATAAAAGATGAAATTGAGGATGAGGAAGCAACTATTGAGGATTATGTTGATGAAAAGATGAGTGACTGGGATGTACCTTCAATTCATAAAATGTATTCAATTGCTGATCGGTGTCTGAATGACAAAAAAAACAGAAGGCCAGACATTAAGATGGTATGTAGTCTTTCAGAAAAAAAGGCTTATTTTAAATGAGAGTGTGTGTGTTTGTGTGTGTGTGTGTTTTCCCTGCATATAGTCACACTATCACTGAATTATATTTCTGTCTGTTCTCTTCCAGGTCCAACAGCAGCTCCAAGAGATAAAAACTTGATAATGTTTCTTCTGATACACCAGTGTTTCTGTAATGGAGACACCAGTACCAAACATTTAATCTGTATTTAGTGCAACATTATCAGTGATTCTGCTTTCCAGAACTTTCTGGTCACATGTAAGGTGAGAGCTGTTGGCCTGTCAGCAGCTCTTTGACATTTCCTTGGACACTGGGCCCTTAACATGGGAAAATTCTTTCTTGTATTAACAAATTGCAGTGCTGGTACATCATCTTCTCCTGCAGCTTTTTAAATGCATTTCCATATTACAGTCTATTTGATTCTTTTTATTTCCAAATATTTAGTATGGCTACTGCAAAGGAATATGACTGTAACTGGGCAGAATATTTTTTCTGTAAATTGCTTTCTTGATCAGGTGTACTAGGCTTTTGTCTATTGAAGACAAAACCATTTAATAGCTAAATGGTATTTAATGTTGTCTTTTTGAGAAATGACAATTATCCAATTTAAACAAGCTTCTACTTAATATTTTAGTTTAAGAGTTCATATTTAGAGTGAATGGTCTGGTACTATTAGTGAATATGATTATTATCAAAAAGTCTTCTTGGTGTTAGTTCTAGTCAAATAAAGGCTGCAAGACATTTTCTAGGTTGTTTTTTCATTTCACGGATTCCCAAGCAAAATAGTTATCTTGCTGTGCAGATGCATTTACACTTGCAAATGCTTTCTTACAGTGAAGTCCATGATGACAAACCATTTAATTTTTATTCACAGGAAGACTCTTAGCTACTTTGACTATTTTAGGAGGATTGAGTATTTTTAGTACTTTAGGAGAAGATTCCATATGGATTATAAATACAGATGGTTGCTTTTATTAAAGGGGTCAGAATGGTGATGTGAAGACCAATTCTGCATTTTACTTAGTCAAATAATTAAGCTATTTTTAACATATATATGTATGTATTAACTAAATACAAAAATACACTTCTGAAAGCATAAATGGAAAGCTTTTAAAAATAGAAACCTTGACAGATCAAAGCAGACTGAAAATGGAATGAAAGTGACTAGTAAGATTCCAGATACTTTGGACTAAGTATGAGCCTATTACCATTGTAAATGAAAGATGTTATTTTCATATAAACTCACTTTGCACCTTGTGAACCTTGATAATAGCTTAGGGATAAGAACATTGTCTGGCCTACAGTTAAATTTGAAATTCTGTGATTATATGTGACTTCATTCAGGAAAATATATCTTGTAGGAAGCATGTGATTTCAATGAAATGATATCATTAGATTTCTGGCTGTTTATTCAGTTTGTATCACCTTTTCAAACTGCTAACTTAATTTAGAAAAAAGGATCTACCTAATGGCTTCTAGATTTTTTGAGTATAAATTGTAAAAAACTGTTAACATAGAAAAAAAACCTGCGTTATTACTTCTTTCTACTATTAAAACTTTGAGCCTTGAAAATAATCACCATTTTATGTTGCTTGCATTTATGTTAATAACATTATGGTAACCTCACTGCATGGAAAAAAGCTGTACAGCTCTGAACCTGGAGAAAAAAGCTGCTATAAAGCTGAATTAGAATAAAATCTGCTGAAGCCATTCTTCAGTTTTAAGCATCTCCAGCTGTTATATGAAGGTTTATTAGATCCCACCTGCTTTTTACTATTCCCTGGAGCTGGAATACAGCTACAGTGTTGTCTAGAATTGTTTGCTGTAGCAACTCCCTGCTCAGCTCTGTTTGCCTCTGGTAGGGTAGAACATTTTTGTTCATACACCAACTGTGATATTCTTCAGTGTGAGGAGAATGTCAGCCACAAGCATGGGAGTTCCTGCTCTGTCATACTTGACCATTACTATTTCAGTGCTGCTCTCAGCAGTGAGGTTTTGCCAATAGTTTTTCTTCCTCATTGAAAATGAAGCATGTTAGCGACTATTTCATACAATTTAGAAAAAAGTTTTGAACTTCCTTAGTGAATATGAGGGGTTAACTAGGTAAAGCTAGCTAACTTATGTGGCAACTTTTTTTTTTTTTTAATATGCAGGGGACAAGAAGGAACTTCCCTTTCCCACCCCAGATTTTTTTGAGGTCTCCATACAGTAAAGTCAACATCTCTAAACACTAACAGAGGCTACAAGAAGCTGACTTTAGTTTCTTTTGTTACCTCCAAAAACATTAAATTATCCTAGCATACTTGTTTGTTTTAGTTACTATAATAAGTCTTTCTAGGACACAGATCAGTAACTTGAGTCATTCAAGATACTTGGGATGATTGGTTTCATAGAACTGGAGCTGAGAGAAATCCAGTAGTATAGTATGGTAGTTCATGCCGAGCAAGTAAGAACAGATAGAACTGTTCAATCAACTACTTCAGCATTTTAAAAGGACAGAAGAAATTTTTGAAGGGGCATATTACTGAAAGTACAAAAACCTCAGGAGAACACCCTTGGATTCTGCTATGGAGCCCTTGGTGCTGCTCCCATAAAGCAATGAGAAAGTAGCTGTTTCTAACAGAGATTTTTCTCTAATAGCAAAAGCCAGGAATTCTGTTTCTGCTCACCTCCCTTCTAACCCCCCACAGTCACATTCTAGGCCCATGAGAACTGCCTATTACACATTCTGATCTTAGAAAATAGATCTCCATTAAAGAGACTATGAAATTATTCAGACAACACCAAGCCAAAGCATCAATCTTTATTTATAAAGTAAATTACAAAATAGATAAGGTAAACTTAGTTAATTTTAGCATCTGAAGGTGGCTTTCATTGAATACATAAACACACTAATAAACAAATTTTTTTATTTACAATGTCAATCTGAGCAACAGAGCAATTTTTACCTTGATTAGTTTAACCGTTGATAGGAGTGTTTTAAAAGATCGAGATCTCCCTAAATTGCAACATAAACATTTATTAAATAATTACCTGTCCTGTTAATTAACTATTTAATAGCTTCTGAGTTAACTGCAAGCAGCTGCATTGCTTTTGGGCTTTATGAAGGCCAACAGTTTGAATGGACACTTTCAATTATTTAATGACCAGAGACAGTTAATGGAGCAACTTTGATTAATGCCCACATTTTGCGCTGGTTCTGAACATTCATGAACAGAAGTGGAGGCAACTATATAGATGTAAACGTGATAGACTGTACAAAAAGAACAGATACTTCTTATTGCTGTTAGGAGAATAGCTACAAGAGGCCTGGAGAAGCAGCCAGCAGTGCAAGACTTCATATAATTCTCTTTTTGGGAAAAGAGAAGGAGACGTGCTCAGGATATAACTGACTCCTGTCTGGGCTGGGTGTGTACATCACATAGAATATTTTCACATAGGGAAATTTACAATGTCTGGTTAGGGCTGAACTCTAAAGCAGCTCATCATAAATGCTCTTGCATAATCATTTAACCAGCTCTCATCCTCCTCCAGATTAAGTTTTCCATCTCCTATCCTCATCTACCTAGGCCAGGATTGCACAAAAAACCAAAAACAAAACCAAAAAGCAACAGTGAAAAAGACCCCAAAACAAACATCCAACAAAACCCCCACAACATCCATACAACCATATCAGGTCAAACTATTCATTATTTAAAATATTTAGCATTAAAAAGCTGAACCTCTTTACTGGCTCAAGAAAGTGTAGAGGTATGTGCACTCTTGCTATAGCTGGCACAAGGGCAGGAATACTGAATTCAAACAACCCTCTAGCAGTAATTTTTCAATTCTACACTCCTTAAAACCAAACCAAAACAAAAATTCCAAAGTGAATTAGGTGTGTTGCAAATTTTTGAGTTAACCTAAAAATACATTTAATTACAGAGTACAATTCGCTGCACACACAATAACCATATTTAAAAAACAATGACATTTGCCTGACACATAGTACAGAAGGCAAGAGGCAGGAAAAGAACACAAGAGCAAGCAGGAGATTAGCTGAGGATCAAGAGCTATTGAATTGGACTGATGTAGTGTGTAAAATTAAATGAAAAAAAGCTGAAGTGTAAAATTTCTGCTGCATATAAAAACCCCACAGTAATACCAACTATTGCAACCTTCACATTATATAGTGCAATCTCAGATGTCAACAGTAAGCTAGTATAGCCAAACTAAATAATAGATAAAGCATTTTTTTTGTCAGGAACTACTACTGTCAAAACATTATCCCCTACAAACCTTAAATCCATCTTCCACCAGGTAAACACACCATTCAGCTCTATAATGAGTATATCCAGCAGCTATGATAATATCCAATAAACCAAAGCCAGAAACTCCCGTGTAGCTTTAAAAAAACCAAAACCAACAAAACTCAAAAACCACAAAGGTCACATAAAAGACATTAAAAAACAAGTCCTCACTGGAAATATAATCTATTCACAAGTATTTGCTTCATCACACAGTTTTAAATATTTAAGGTCATCCAATACTTGACTTCCACATCTAATTCCCCCTCAATGCACTTATTAAAATAATCTACTTTTCCTGTTAAACACATTACTTACAGTTCAATCAAGTTTAAACTATGGCTGATTTAAGTATTTTGAAGAAGGGAGGAAAAAAATAATCAAAATCCTAACTAGGGGCTTGCTGCCAGCAGTTATTCAAGACCTAGTTGGACTTAAATTACAGATGTAAGTTAAAGTGAAGTTCAAACCTTTAGAAAAAGTAATTTTCAGAATATCTTGAAAGTAAAAATTGCAGTTGATAGTACAAACACAGTAGGACCTCAAGGATAACTCACTGTTATGAGGCAAGACTGCTTCATTTTTACTGAACTTACACATTTTTAGATCCAACTGCACTGATAATTAATTACTTTAGACATATCGCTCTGAAAGCAGCTCCATAATCTATTGAATATACTAACTCATTGACTTTTAATCTCCTTTTACTTGGTCATCCAGTACCTAATATGTAACACTTATGAGTGATACAGAAGTCTGCAAAAGCTATTGTGTTTTATGTCAGATTTCATTAAAAGATAATTCATTAGTTATAAATTTGAGATGACCAAGTCTTTGCCTCAGAAAATGTCCGTCTATTCCTGAATGCTTATATTAATTGAATGATAACTGATTTTAGTTTATCTTTTCCATTACAAGGAAAGAAAAACCCAAACAAAACAACAACAAAATCCAGCAATGAATCCTGGCAAAATCCAAAGACAACCTTTTATTTTACTATTGTCCTTAAGTGCTACAAGGAAAAATAAAGTTTTAATTGGGACAACACTAGTCCTTCATCTCTTCTCACACGGAAAGTCTTAGAGGTTTAATAGGCTACGCATAGGAATACAGCTGTGACAGAATACACGGGCTTCATAGTCTTATGTCTGCAAAGTTTATGATCACATGTACAGCTATTAAATAATGGCTTCTAAATAAAAATAAAGGGGTACTATCTTAGTTTTTTTCTTCTAGCTTCAAAATAATTATCTCTTCTATATGTCATAAAACATGGTCAACAAATATAATCATGTAATAATATAAAAAGTGTTGAGGTCAGAAAAGAGAAGAGTACAAAGAGCTTTTTTTTTATCCCTAGCATCTATGAATGGAATGATTTCAGTTCATTACCAAAAGCCAGAATTCCACTCCTTACTTTAATACTTTAACAAATACAAACACAGTTTCTAATCACTTGGTGTTTCAGTCTCTGCTGGACCTCTGATCAGTCTTCGTATTCCTCTCTTCCCTGCAGGACCTTTTGGTTTAGCAAAACTCTGTTTGTAAGCATGTTGTTTTGGATGTACTTCTTCATAAAGAAAGTCAGCAGTTAACTCATCACCATTATCTATTTCAATCTGGCAGGAAAAAAACCATACTCAAAGTCAAAAACATTTAGAAACTTTGCTGAAACTCAATGCTATATTAAAACCATATGTGCAATAATGTTCAAAATCAAGCATGAAAAGTTCTCCAACTTGTGCCTAATGCCCTGAGAAATCTTGGATAGTTCTTCTGAAACTCCCCTATACTCTTACCACTATTAAGTGTGACTTAATTAGTTTCCTGAAATGTAAGCACAACTAAACAGTACATATGCTAAGGACTTTTTGTCCCAAGCTTTGGCACAGTGTACCTGTTAACACTAACCAGGAGAACACATTCTGTTATTTATTTACTCATTTTAAGTATATACGCATTTTAAGAATCAAAATTGTTCACTATAACATGTTTTAAACACTAACTGTATAAGCAATGTGCATGCATATTGTTATCTCTTGAGAAAGAGGGGGAGGAGTATAAAGAAGCTTATATTATTAGCTGGCTACTGCCACTCAGCAAGTACTCAAGTGTTTAGCAAGGAAAAGCTAAAATAATGAACAGAATGGAGGGGAGTGTTTTAGTTTTCAAAATCTAGATGTATGAAACCAAACAGAAAGAAAGCAGTGTTCTCAAGCCAAACTCCCCTGTTTTAAATTGCAGGAATTTAGAATTCAGAGAAATGCCATGGCCTTGCTCTGCTGAGCATTCAGCACTTCATGCCCTGCCAACCATAACACTTGACAGACTTGCCAGCCCCAGTTCTGCTGTTACAAAGACATGCTTCAGAAATTTCTGTCTGCAGGAGTTTTCAGGAGTCACGTGGTACTTTCGTTTTGTTGCAGAAAGGTAATTTTGGAAAAATAATTACATACAAATACACATAGCAAAAATCTAGTTAGTTCGTGTCATCTCACTAAAAATGGTTAGTATTAATTCTGCTATTTTTTAGGTAAACATACCTCTACAGAAACTAAGCTTCCACAAAAGTGTTAAAAACATATCCATAGGTAACAAGTGGACCATTTCTGTGGTCTCTGCTTGGGAGGTGAGAAGCAACTTTTTGCATTGCAGTAAAATCTATACAGTGTGAAAAGATCAGCTTACTTGCAAATACTTGATTGCCCCATCAAGGACTCCTAAGATAGCAGTTCTAATTTTCAGAACTGCAGCTTGAAATGATTTTGAAAATCCCTACATAACTTTGGCTTAAAGGAATTTAGTGTTTAACAACAGCAAAATGTTGTGGTCCAAAATACGACACAACTTCGAGTAAGAAATCATGTTAATCCTATGAAGTCCTTCAGAGTACTCTCAAATACTTCCTTGATGCACAAGGATATATTTGTTCAAGGTAAAAGTGTAGAAATTATAAAACAGAGTAAAATGTCCATGATTTAATTTGTACCTCTAGCTCCATCAACAATTATTTTCTGTTCGGGACAAACTAGATTACACTTGTCATTGTTTAGACAAGGTGGTCAGAGAGACAGTTACAGTTTTCTATTAAGAAGGGAAGACAGGTATGGAGAACCCCCTGCACTTACCTTTCTAACTATCTGCATCCACAACTGTGTTTCTACAATTTCTAACAGTGGACTCTTGCAACTAGAGTAGAGCATTCGTTCTCGTATACTACAGGTATACCCTGGCATAGAGTAGATGAAAACTGCAGGAAAAGAAAACAACACGAATCAGACCATAAATACACTCTGTCAAAAGTTGTATCATAAAACCATTTATAGCAGAGAGGCAATGGAAATCAACTATGCAATCTGAAAGCAAATGTAGTGCTGTTCTGGAGCTTTTCTGCTTCAGCAAGTGTTTCATTTCAAATAGGGGATAAGAGAATGGCCAGTATCTGTATGTTTTCACATTTATGGTGCTCATAATCAAAAGGAATAGCTCATATAAGAGCTCTCCTTCACAAGTTCACAGTTTCACAACCAAATGACTCTGAAATTTATGATCATGCTGACACATCTTTCCCTCTGACTCAAAATTCCTAAGGAATTTGAAACAAGGAAGCGAAGTTTCATATTGAGGAATTTTCTCATACTTATGGATTCCAAATAGTCTCCTTCATGTGTGTGCTTATACAGGAAAAAGTGGTAACGTGCAGCATCCTTTGGAACTCTTTTTGGCAAGTCCTTAAGCTCAGTATCAAGTGTGTTGGCCAAAATAATAGTTTCATTTTTCATATCAATTTGCTGTAAACAAAGCAAACAGGAATATAGTTAATACACAAAAAACAAACCAGAGAACATGACAGGATGGAAAAAAGTTTGGATTAATCTAATTCAAAATAGTAATTTGTCAGCATACTACATTCACACATTGTTTAGTATGTGGGTAATCTATTTTATACTCATTATTAAAAAATAGTTAAAGTATTTTATACTTGCCAGTTGTACATAATTGAGTTTCTTATTTTTCAGTTTCTCCAGAGCCTGAATAGCTTCTTTAGCAATGGGGAATGCTACTCCTTGCAGTGTTTGATGCTTTGTATCTACACCAACATCCGCCTGTACCTGGAACAAAAGTCAGCTGAGTTGTTAAAAGAAACCTCTGCAGGCATCTATTTGGTTTCATACAATGACTGACAATGTATTTCATATGGTTACACATAGAGTTAGCAGTAGCTATTCCAAGAATAAACCACCCCAAGAAATCATCCCCATATACAAAAGATTTACATTTTTTAATTTACAGGTCATATTTGTTTGCTAGCCTGCAAAATTTCTTATCTCTGAAACATGCTATGGTCTGCTTAGCAAAGCAACAAAATCATCAGAGGGAAAACTGGTTCAAATGCCAGTGAAGAAGTTCTAAGTTAAAATCTGTTATAGAGACATAATAATCCAGGAAAAAAAAAATCTTGATTTTCATATGCTGTGTTATACTTTTGAACAGAAAATATTCCCTATAAACTTTGTTATAGCTTAAAAAATTTTAGATCAAAACAAAGACATGATTTCTAGGGAGTCAAAATTTTTGAAGGAAGAGAGAAATTATGAGACAAACTAATATTCTAGAAGGAAAAGTAAAGCTTCCACTCTCCCTCCTGCTTCAACATACTCCCGTAAATAGCCTATACCAAAACCAAAGCAAACAAAACAAACAAAATACTAATTTTTTATTTCTAGACAGTCTACCACAAAGTAAAAAAAAAAATAATCCAGGACAAACTAGACAGTTAGTCATAATCCAGTTATATTAGTGTCAAATTATTGGAAACAGTTATTTAAAGCTGATGTTCAAGAATTTATGGTTATCTTAGTATTCATTCAGTTTCTCTTAAAATGAGCTCTGGCCTCCAGTCTTCTTCAGTCTTAGTGTATTGTGTAAGTACTGTTTTTTTAATATATTTACTTCCTTTTAAAGTTTCACAATTACATTTAACATTGGTTATGAAGCTGCTAAAGTCAAAAAAGTGTACCAAATGGAAAGTGTGGACCTTTCCTACCCTAGATCTATCAACTAGAAGATGTGCAGCTTTATTTAAAAGAGATGCTAATAAAATATGGAATAAACTGATAAAAAAAATAAAAACACACTTGTGGCAACACATACTTCACATTTTAAAGAACAGCTTGTCAGCAACAAGGAAAGAAGAAAAGAAAGCAGGTGGGGAGCTTACTTTGCACAAGGGTTGATAAATTTATGAACAAGGCTATAGAAAAATTTTTTTGCAAAATCTAAATCTGCATAAAAGCCTGACTGGCAAATGTAAAATAGACATCACAAAAATAATAAACCATCATAAAATACCATAGTCTATGGTATAAATAAAAAAATCCATTTTAAAATGCAGGTAGAAAATAAGCATTCCAAACTTAAAAATCAGCTGTGAAGTGTGGAGATAAACAAGGGAAGAGAGTAACCCAGTGTAACGCCAGATATAGGAAAATAAACAGAACCACCTAAGTCACTCAAGATTATTTAAATTCACACCACTAAGATTTAGTTAATAATGGCTGCTGAGTGCTGGATAAAATGGCAGATGAAATTTCCTGTGAATAAATGTAAATGTATGCAGGAGGAAAAAAACCCTCTTTTTCTACTTGTATGGTGACTGGGTTGAGCTGGCTAGTACCATGCAGGAGCAAGACCTTGCAAGTCATTCTGACGAAATCTGAAAATAACCCCAAGGCAAAAAAAAGCAAAAAACTGAACACTCCCCATCCACAAATGTAATGTTAATTACAAATTGTTAGAAAAAAAGAGTAGAGAACAGAACACGTTATTACGCACTGTAGATATCAGTAACATGCCTGCATCTTGAATACCACATGCAGATCTGGCTTCCCCATCCCTCCATCTCATAAATTACATAGCAGAACTGGAAAAACTGCAGAGAAAAGCGAAAGGATCAGAAGTATGGAGTGCTTTGTTTAGGAGGAAGAGCTACCCAGATTAGGACTTGTCAGCCTAGAAGAGATAACTGATAAGGAATACAACAGAGGTCCATGGAGAGAGAATCATGGCACAGTTGTGCTGGAAGGGTCCTCTAAAGGTGATCCAGTCCAACTTCCCCCACAGAAAGCAGCAACATCTTCAAATAGATCAGGTAGCTCAGAGCCCCATCCAACCTGACCTTGAATGTTTCTAGGGATGGGGCATCTACCACCTCTCTCAGCAAACTCTTCCAATACCTCATCACACTCACCATAAAACAAATTCTTGCTCACAGCTAATCTAACCTACCCTGTTTTAGCTTAAAACCATTCTCCCTTGTTCTACTGCAACAGACCCGGCTAAAAAATCTGACCCCTTATTTTTTACAAGCCCCCTTTAAGTACTGAAAGGCCACTAAGATTTCCCTGAAGCCTTCTCTGCTCCAGTCTGAACAACCCCAACTCTCTCAGCCCTTTCTCACAGGGAATATGTTCCAGCTCTACGATCGTTTTCATGGCCCCCTTCTGGACCCACTCTAACAGGTCTATGTCCTTCCTGTGCTAAGTACCCCAGAGCTGGATGCAGTGCTCCAGGGGGGATTGCACCAAAGCAGAGCAGAGGGAGAGGATCACCTCCCTTTACACGCTGGCCACACCGCTTTTGATGCAGCCCAGGGTATGGTTGGCATTCTGGGATACAGAGGGCTTTATCTAAGGGGAGGGGGAAACTGAGCATTGACTGAATGACTCTTTTTTGCCTTCACCATACTATCTGTAGGGGTATCAGAAGAAACCAAAGATTCTACAGAGTAGTCAGTGGCTCTTTACAAAGTATTTTGTCAAGCTGTGGAATATGCTGCCACAGGACCTGTGGCAAACAAAACCTTTATGTGGATTTATAGAAATGACAAGACTAGATGATGGGTGAAAATCCCATTAAGAAGAATTATATAGTAAGATGTCATCTTTTGCACAGGAAGCTCCCTACCTGCAAATGTTGAAGCAACAGAACAGCATTTAAGGTACTTATGGCCTTCTTGCCCTGCTCCTACATCCTTCCTAGATTTCTGTTGTTCCCTCAAGGACTTGACAACAGACTAGGTGATCCTTTGATCTGGCCCAGTAAAATATTTCTTAGGGTAATTATGAAAGAATATACATATGGGGAACTTTTTAAAATCAGAAAGCTTTTCGTTTTCTAAGTCTAATTACAGGCTTTGTAACAGTGCAAACAATGAAGAGAAAAATGACGTAAGTTAATGTATTGTGAGATGTTTCAAACAAAGCCAAAATGGCAGCAATATATAATTTATGTGTCCCTGAAAAGCAAAGGTATTGCTGCTGAAATTTCAGAACACATGAAGACTTGGTTTGTATGAATCCCTTCTGAACACATTGTATGTAGTACATACACTAATACTAGAAGTGATCACCAATCCCAATCCAGAAGTTTTACATTCATTACTGTTTGGTTTTTTTTTTTTTTAAGCTGATGAAGTAAAATGCAGTATTTAAAGATTTCTGCATTGAATTGTTGAAATCAGGCATGAAAACTAACAAAAAACACCACTAGGAAAAAAAGTCAATAAACAACAAAGTTGCAGCAAAAGCACAGTAGAGTGAAAACAAAAGATACACAACTGTATTTAACACAATGGTATTCTGCTACAGAAATATATCATACTTCAAGCACATGTACCACAGCTCTAACATACAAGTCTAAAGAACAAATAAGTTCAGGACATGACCTATTTTAATGTACATCTGACCTAAACAGTGTTTAAATGAATGAAAAAATGTGATAAAAGGAATCCTCTGATTTTTTTCAGTCACTAGCTATCTGGCAATCATCAATTTTTCTGGTTAAAGGCTCTCTCTTAGGATAGAGATTTTTCTAAAAAGTGTTTTAGCATAAGTGACTCAGTCTCAAAATGATCAGCTATTTGGTTTGGATTTCTGTTTTATTGTTTTTGGAATCCTCTTCCCTTCTTCTCAGCCTTAAAGAAAAATGCACTGGTACCAGAAACTATGCACCTTTCCTCTAAGAATAAGGCTGCTGAAATTCTCCTGGCAATCACTCACTGCAATAATTGCTATTCTGTGTTTTCTCTAAAATTTCTGCCACCACGGGAAATGCAGGCACATGTGGACAGTGACTGAGGTTGGAAGACATCACCTTGTCCAACAAGACTGTTCAATGAGGGCTACCTAGAGCCAGCTACCCAGTTGTCTGTCCAAACATCTTTTGAATATCTCCAGGATGGAGACCCCATAACCTCCCTGGGCAACCAGCGCCAGTGCCTGGTCACCCTTCACAAAGAAGGACAACCAGTGATACTAAAAGCTGAAGTTGCAACAACTAGGCTCTGCATTTGCCAGGACTTTGATTCAAAGGCCTTTCAAAAACACCATGAGATCACTCATGCCACTTCAACTCCAGCCACTATCCCCCCGTAATTTCAACCCATTGAGAAGTACATTTGTATGCTCATCCACCCACACTTTCTGAAACTTTCCATTTTCTGTTCTGCCTTTTTTTGCCCTAGAAAGACATTTCCCTACAATACATTTGCAATTCTGCACCATTTCCCACACATTCTTGAAGACACTTTAGGTACCTCATTAATCTTAATTTGTCGAAGTTCCTCTTCTGCTGCAGTCAAAGGTGCAGGGGAGGATTGTGATATCAAATATTTTTTATATCCATTCAGTGAAACATCATCCTGAAAGCATAATATCAATATTTATCAGGGTTTTTTTAGAATTTTAGAAACTTTTTTAGAAACTTTTCTTCAATGATTTTCTATGGGGCATTGCAAAATCAGTTGCCTTCCATATGGTCATTTTATTTCAATATTCCAATATTCTATTATGTCTTATTTCAGAAGCCCAGAGGTACCCAGTTTAATACATATGAATTAGCAGGTGGGATCATAATTGGGTCCCATCACAGTAACAGTGCTTGTTGCAACCAAACCATTCCTATGTTTAACAAAATAAAGACAAACTAACACACTGGCGGCTGAAGATCAAGATCCTGAGTGAGATCAGCAAATTGAACACCTTGAAGAAGCTGTGATTTTCACACAGATGAACATTAAAGGCCAGCAACAATTAAGAAGTTTATAAAGACACCGAAACCAGCAATTTAGAAATATATAAGCTGTAACATAATGAGCCTGGGAAAAAAGTGAGTTATATCCATGTCATCTTCCATGTGCCCCAGGCCCATTCTGACATAACAGTAAGACAGATCTAATGCTCCTTCCTTAAAACTGAGACAGAAGCTCAGACCTGTAGGGCTAGACACAAATTCCACATATTACATAGATTGGTTTGGTGCAAGTGGCAGTGAGAGACTGGTTGAGTGAACAGACAAGAACAAAATAACAGGATCCCTACCAGTAAACCCCCTTAGCACATCAGCTATCTACTCCCCTAGAATACAGCCTCTCCACCTGTTAGAATAATGAAGCCTCCATGACAGGTTAATGATAAATATAACAAACTATTTACTCAGTGAGCAACAGAATTATTAGTCTCATGTCCACCACAACAGCCCATTTCTCTTTCACAGCTTTTTTCCCCACTACAATATCCTCTATTCTTCCCCAAACCTCCAACTCCTTCCACTCCATTAAAGAACTCATGCTCATGCAATGAGATTAGAGATATGCCTATTATTCTTAGGTTATTTAGTTTTCATAATGATTTGAAGCAAGGACTTCTAAGCCTGACGATTAACTGTACCTATTAACTTGTTCGAGTGAGCTTAAACACACTCTAACACTGGAATAACACATGTAGCTTTTAACTCTTTTTTTCTTTAATCCAAAAAGACCATAAGCAACCCACATTCATACCAATAACATCAGCTACTACATTCAGTATTTAAAGTCAGACTCCTGACCTTGAAAAGAAAAACATACCTGTACTGTTCCAAATACTTCATCCTTAATATGGCCACCTCCAAACTCTTTCTTAAGCGTTGCTCGGGTTGCTGCATACAGCATTTTTTGACGAACCTAGCATATAACAGAACAATAGCTTTCGGTTTGGTTCTTTTTTAAAATTTTGCTGTTCACAGAGAAACCAGCATGTTGGTGTACCAAGTCTATCAACAAACAATACTTCTTGAACAAGTATTTCAAGTGTTGAAACTGCACTATTAAACTAGTAGAGCTCTGAATCATGATACTTACTCATATTATTAAACTCATGATACTATGTATTATTATCAAAGTAACTTCAAAACTGAATTGCAGCCTTAGGTGTATGAGCTTTTCTTTAAATAGGAAAAAAACCCAACATAATTGTTAATAATTTCAAATGGGAAAAACCACAATTGTTTGACTCTTTTGTCACCTTGTCTGTGTACTAATGGATGCAACAGAACTAACTCATTATTACTTTTGATTTGATAGTGACTTCAGATAGTTATGGTTCAACTACAGAGTGGAAAAATTATGTTTGCTCCCTATTAACTTGTTGTCTCACATAGTCACTTACTCCTCTCTCAGCAGTCCCACCTTCCCACTTTATTTCACCATCATGTTATGCTCTCCACAATACTTCACCTTTTCCACATAATCATCTCTATGCATATCAACTTTTGATGTCTTATTATTTCCTAACTGCTAGTGAAAGCAGTAGGAATACTGGAAAAGCTTTGCTTTCTGCCTTCCCTTATCCCACATTCCCAGAACCGGTATCCTAGTTTCTCCTAGAAATCCTTAATTCTGACCTTGGTCCTCTCCTATGCTCTCAAAGCACTAGAAGGAGTGTATTCTGTGGCACACCACATAGCCACAAGTGCCAGCTGGGCAGCCAGCAAGCCAAACAGAATAAACAGCTTGAGCTCACACTGTAATTCTCTATATGAGCACCCATTAAAATTTCTGTCCTATATATTTCCATAAATTTTCTGAAATCCTGACAGTACAACAGACAAACAGGGCAAAAAAACTGTATTGTGTCCACCAGTCAGGCTAAAAATACATAGGATCAGCTGTACTCCATCTAGACCTACTGATTTGCTCTTTTATCATCTTAAAAAAACATCTTCCTAGCTGTTTTCTTCTGGGAATGCAGGAAGAGGTTGGGGAATGCTTCATTCCTCAAATCCTTTTCCTTCATATCTCAGATTCAGATCAAATGGTACTGTTGAAAAATCATTAAATGAAGCCTCTGATGACTGTTACTCACAGGAGAGTGATCAGGTGACCATGCAATGAAGATCCATTCATATCCTTGAGCATTCTGTGAATCTAATCTGTATAATATGTAACATGGTTGCTTGTCTTCAAGAAGGGGAAGGACAAAGGAATCGTAATCCTTTTCCCATGATCCAAGTGGTTGTCTAGAGGATCCCACAACAAGCTGCTCTAAAACCAATAACCAAAGCTACAGGTTAGCAACTATACAGTTAATAGCATCTGTCAAAATTAATAATTACAATAAGAAGTTAATTGGACACTTAATTGTTTATAATTATGCCCAGAAGAATGGAAGACAAGAAGAGTCAGTGTAAAAGTGGGTGAATTCCTACAAATGCTGTGTATGTTCAAACCCGAACTTACTTTAACCAAAATTCTGATAGTAGAGAAGTAAAGTGCTGGTTGTCATCAAGTTCTTTGATCTGAAGCAATACTACTGATTTTAGTTTTTCTAGCATAATATACATAGAAGGGAAATAAGAACTGTGTTCTAACACTAAGTTTATTTTTTAATTTGGAATACTTAGGTATAAATAAGAGTAAACTTTCCAATTTTATAATTATAATTCTATTGCTCTTGGTATAATGTATTACTGTTTGTTTTCATTGTAAGGACTCAATAACCCAGTTATACAGTGAAAAGAGTTTGGAATGAATATGCTTGCACTAATCACTGACTTGTCTACGTAAGTAGATAAACCTCTTTCTAATATAGCTTCACAGCTATGGTCTCTTTAAATGACTAAAGTTGTTTATTATGTATAATTGGTTTAAGTCTGTATAGAATACTTCAATGGTATTTAATTATGTGAACAGCTGTAGCAACAAGATTTTTCTCTTATTTATACATCACATCTCAGTTTCCAAAGGAAATATTAGCATACTGTCTTACAAAACATTTAACAGCTTTCCAAGAAATACTAGCCCACACAAGTGGAATAGAAATACCTTGTTTAAATGGTGTCCTGCAACAGTTTGAAGACCATCATAGTACCTAGTATACAAATCACCTTTTGGGAGCCTAGGTCTTAACTTACAAAACTTCATACAAAAGTACAACAGCACACAAATGCCTCTATAGCAAAACTTCGAGCAAAGCATTCCACCACAGTAACTCACAGAACATGAACAGCTCTGGGCAAGGGTGTCTGGCCCTTCTTTGAAGTAGACACAAAGTACCTGAACTACCAGAAGTACAGTTAAACCAAGGGTATTCAGAATGTACTTGCCGATTCTGAACTCTAAGTGGATTTATACCCACTTGGATTTAAGATACAGCCAGAGGAACTTCATGCCCAGCAGCAAATCTCTTCTCTTATTAACTCAGATTAGCAAAACACGATTTGAATTTTATCTGTTGGCTATTATCTCTTCCTTAAAGCTCCCGAAGACAGATGAGGAACTGCTCTTCTTCCAGTGTACTGGGAGTTTTACAGGTTTATTTTTGAACTGCATTAAATACTATCAAAGACTGGATTCTTCTTCTTATGGAGATGAAATGCATATACCTATACCTATATGTTTATTTCTATATATATGTTTATACACATGAGTACATATACACAAAAATAGGAAATGAAAAAATAAGGAAAGTATTAAATTTGTATCTTATTTCTAGGCTTCACTTCATATTGTAAAGTAGCATATACACAAAAGCATATTGTTTTGCCTTGGTTAATAGGAAAAAAACCCCAAAACAATGGTTTGTCAGCATTTACTTTGTGCTACTGAGACTATCACAAAGTCCTGCCTGTAATCTTACTACTCCCACAGCCTCAAAGAAATCTATCTTTAAATATCAGAAGACTTCCTAAGAAAAGCAAACACAAGGAAGGTAACAGTAGGTTATTTACCTACCAATGAAAGTGTATCTGTGTATGTATGTACATTTAACTTTCTCCAGCTAACAGATTTTTAGTGTACTGTAAATGAATGAAGTCTAAAACAAACGTCTTCAAAGTGGACAACTGACATGCTTGAAAAGATGGACTAAACCAGGAAATATCTTATACAATCAACCAACATTGCTATTCAAGAAAATAAAAATAATTACATAGTCTGTCTTTCAATGTTTGCAGCCTACATCTCTTGCCAAGAAGTTCAAAAATCAAACTCAAGTTTTGATCAAAACTGTGTAATTTTCTATTTATACATATATGTTGAGATTTAAGAAACAGCTTTAAATTTGAAAATTTAAATGAAGTCGCAGATTTATAAAGATATTTTCTTGTAGTCAGATTACCACTTAAACGTCTGCATTAGCAGGACTTTCTACATGCAGCACTTTTATCTGCCTTTTAAACCAGGATATATCAGTGTAAAATTTACAGCTCTACATTTAAGGTGACTGGTTGTTGTGTAAGAATTGTTCTCTGTCTAGTGAAAGTAAACAGTGTCCAGATGTTACACAGGTGTGGAAATTTTAATTTCCTCTACTCTTTCTTTAGTAAGAGATAAGAATAAGCTTATTTACACTATCCATAGGAAATACAGAGCAGTTCTCAGTAAAATATAAAATTACATTTGGGAGAAAAATTCAAATGCAAAAATACAATAGTATTGTAGTTAAAAAGCTTAGTACCACCAAAATTTAAATTTTACCTTCTGTATATGAAAAACCTTAGTAACATTAAGTTTGGCAGAGGTCTGCTTTTTAAACAATTGTACATGTAAGCCATTAAAACAACTAGGAAAATATCTAAAAGAACCAGAAAAAAAAGAATAAAATTTGACTAACCATTGTCAATGACTATTTTTAAAAGCCTGTATTGTCCATTTCTGGCTCCAACAAAGATGTCTTTAACACTTCCACTAGCTGAAAAAGAGAAAATAAAAGTAATCAAATTAACACATTTCACTTCCCTAGGACAAAGAATATTCATGAGGGTAAAGAACAACACTGGGAAAAATGTACAACTCGCCCTTTGCTGCAAAGTTGGACAGCAAAACAAACCCAGGAGTGATGCTGCTGCTATGCTGCACACTGTTCCAACCATCAACATACCACACAAAGATGAAAGGCAACATTGCAAAACAGCCCTGCTTTCTAGCATACCAAATGATCTTCAACATTGTGAAAACTACAGGTGACATCATATCATCAATCTCATGTTTCAGAGTTAACACAGCAACACAATAAAAATATGACACATCTCAAATTACAACAGCTTCACCAAGTCTGCAGGCTTAGCACAAACTTTCAGACAGAAACTTTACGCCTGCCAGGAAAATGTTACAGCTTGTCTGGCTGAAGTGATGGTCTTTCCTGAGAGCACCTCTCTACAGAGAACCAGTGAAAGCTGCCACTCATTGCTCATCCTTCATACCACCTTATCTCCTTCTATGGTTGACAACCATGGGTTGTTCAAGCCCAACTTACTCTATCAGAATAGCTTTATAAAGTAACTAAAATATTTTTACATGTTTGTAAATCACATTGACACTATACCACCACCATGACAGACTCACTTCTGTAAGCACACTGAAGAACTGCTCTTGACTTGCATGAAGACCATTCTTATCTCAACTACCCTGCTAAATAATCAGAGTGCAAATCAGTTTAATTATACCAGAGAGTTGTAAGGATGTACTGAAAAACATCCATTGCAAGCTGGTCCTTTAAGTAATCCCATAGGACAGAGCACAGCACCAGCAAAACAAACATCACACCAGGAAACATATAAAATGGATTATTTATAGTCAGGTTGAGGCCAAGTGAACAGATGGGATCCAGCAACATTACTGCCCATACTCAAAACATTTTACGTTTATGTTCATCCAAGTGGTGCCAGCCCCATTCTGAGAGCCCAAAATGGCATGTTAAAAGAACGTGTTAAACAAACAACGGCGGTGGGTTTCCAGTTCAAGCCCAGTTTCATCCCAGCTGTCATATTCCCCAGTGCAGACCCTCACAGTAATTTCCTGCCAGCTCCTCCTAGTCATCTCTGATGGTCCTCACCATTCCATTGAGCAACCAAACATTGTGCCATTTTCTAGACTTTTTGTTGCCCCAAAACATTCTTTGTCCTCTTCTTGTCTATTATCCTTTTGCTATTATTCTCTCATTTCAACATTGCACAAGAAAACAAGAACAGAATACAGCAGCCTCTACACCAATTCCAGAACTATGACAGTTTCCTGAAAAATATTTTGAGGCACTTGTGAAACCAGCTCACTATCAAGTGATCTATGGGTTTTGCTCATCATGAAGATTGTTAAATTCCCAACAGTGATATTATTTTCTTCTTAAACTTTCTGCATAGCAGAGGGACACAGAATCAAAATCTGGGCTTATTTCACAACTATTTTGCAGGGAACATTATATTAAAATTATTTAGAAGACTGTAAACCCATTCAATTGTATTTCCCTCCAGTTACTGCATTCTGTAACTTCCTACGGTATTTATCTGTACTGGCCTGTTTGAAACGTCCAGTCCTTTTAGCAACTGCCTGGTACATATCACTGTGCCCATGACTTCATTTCTGTTTCCAGAAAAAAGCAGCCCATGCTGCCAAATCTTGTAATTGTTTATGAGTGACAGTAGCCTGTTTGTAGCTAAAGCCAGCAATGGCACAAGTAGAGCTATTCCTCTTCCAAATGGCAGAGGCTGATGCTTTGCTGCAAACAGGACTCCTGATTAGTGCCTGCCGAGGCAGGTTCCCGAAGGAAAGCTGCCGAGCTCTCTCTACAGCTCTCCTCAGAGGACAAATGATTCTCAGACACAAGCAGAGCTGCAGAAGAGGATTAGCCACTCTTTTGCTTACAATAAGCAACAGAGTATTACTCTGCTCCTCCCTGCCTGCATCGCCTGGAGAACAAGGGATTACGATTTACTAACTAACAGGTTTCCCCAGACTGGGAAAAAAAAATATTCCAGGTGCACCTCTAGCCTGAGAACGGCTGAAGAACTTAAAACAAGAAGCTGCAAAAAAACCAAAGATTGGCATGCAAAGGAAGGAAAAGAAGAGAGGGAAAAGGGTTCAAACCACACGCAATGGACAAAAAAGGGCATAGAAGAGCAGCTAAGGGCTGCCGTGGCTGGGACAAAAGTCACCTTCAACAATAAATACCGGAGAGCAGGCAAAGTACATGGTGCTAGCCACCGAACACGCAGATTGCAGAAATCCAGACAGTAAAACCCGACCCCTCCATAATCCTGCTATATAATCCCTGCTTAGCAATTCTGTGATTCAGAGGAACCCGCTAATACTGCGAAACAATACGCCGTCTCTTCCTAATTGCTCCTTGCACCGTCCAAGGCCTGGAAACACGGGGGAAAAAGGTTCCCACATACTTTCCCCCTTTGTGGCCTCCAGTGATGAGCTTTATAGTGGACTCTCCTACGCCAGGGCTCCTGCTCCTCCCCAGGGCTCTCGCTCCACGGGAACCAGCAGCGGCCCCCGGCACATCCCGTGCTGTCCAACCCATCCCAAACTCGGCGCGGCGACCCCGAGCAGGCGACAGCCCCCGGCTGGACGCAGTGCAGGGAAACCTGCACTGGGGGAACTATCTGAGCCCAGGCGGGCCGTGCCTGCCATTCATGGGGCTCTGCAGCGAACACTTTCCACGGGCGGGCTCCCTGCCTCTCCGGGGCGGACGGGCGCGCTTCGCCGGGCCGATAAACCCTGCATGCTCCGCCTGACTGGGAACGGAGCTATGGGTTCGAGCCCGAGGAGCCGTGGCCGCCGGGGACGAAACCGGCAGCAGTTCCCCCGCTCGCTCGCCCCCTCGCCAGCCCGCGGCGCAAAGGACGGGCTCCTCCGGCAGCAAACAAAGAGCGCAGCAGTGGGAAAAATCCCGCCGGGAACGGCCCGCTAAGCGCCCGCCGCGGCCGCCTGCCCCCGCGCCGCGCCCCGACCCGCGGAGAAAGGCGCTGCGCCCGCCTCCCGCCCGGCTAGCAGGGCCACGGCGGAGACGGGGCCGGCTGTCATGAGGAGCAGCGGGCACCGCGGAGCGGAGGTGCGGGGAGCCCCGCGGGTACCTTGGATGCCGGTCTGGTGGGACATGTCGCACCGCACCCGGGCGCCGCCGCCGCCGCCTCCCCGCACGCCCGGCACGGCCCGGCCCGGCCCGGCCACGCGCACGTGACGCGCCGCCGCCACTCAGCGGCCGTGAGGGAGCGCGGCGCCTTCCGGGCCCCGCCGGCCGGGCCGGGCCGGGGGCTGAGGGCAGCGGCCGCCCCTGCCCGGGCACCGCCCTGCCCTCGGCACGCCCTGCCCCGCGCCCGCTCCCCCGGCGCCTCCTCTCGGCGCTTCGGAACCGGGACGGGGTGCAGCTTTCCCCTCTCCCGTGCCCTTTGCTCTCCCTCTCCTCTCCTTTCTGCCGCCCCCTTCACCTGCTGTCCCGGAGCAGGCAGCGCGACCCGCCGCGGGCATCGCAGGCGCAAAGCCTGCGGTCAGTCCTGCCTGGCAGGGAGGGCCATGGGCCCCGCGGCTCGTTAACCGAAGCACTGAAAAATAACTGAGGGGAATTTAGTTGGTCTGTAGAAGCCCGTGGTGGAGTACATCGTCAGTATCCATCGGCAGTGGAGTACTGTCGCTCTGGCTTGGGGCAGCACAGAAGGAGCCATCAGGTGTGACAGCAGGCTGCATGCATATAGTGTAAATTATGGATTAAACAGTCCCTGACAAAGAGCCCACAAGTCAGGGAACAGAGCCCACAACCAGGGCTCACTCCGTTCAAGCCCTTGCCCCTGACAAGGCAGTCTTTGTTAATTTTGCAGTATTTGGTACGTGGTGGCACTGTATCAACAGAAACAATGGAGATTTCTTCTCTTTCAGTGCAGAACTGGTGGTTGAGCCACTTGTCTGCTTCAGCAGGGCACGGATCCATGCTTAGGAAGGGTGCATACGCTTCTCAGGGCCCTATGCATGGCCAAAGGCTCCTTTATGCCTTTTCAAACTATGTTGATACAGTTCCCCTCAGCTTTTTCTTTCAAAGTTTACAGTGAAGAGTCCTGCACCATGAATTTAAGCATGCTCTGAAGGTCAATTTGCCTTTGCTAGCTCTTTTTCAGGCTTATCTATCAATGGGTTGAGAAGCATCCTCCTCTTAACAACAAAAAGAGGGAACTGTAGCTTCTTTGAAAATCGCTTCATTGTCATGTTGTTAAAACCTCCCTTGTGGGTCCCCCTGATGGGGACACCCCTAAAAAGTTCTGTGCCAGGAATGAGAGATGGGCGGGACTCTTGGGTCTTCAGGTTGCTGTTTATTTTTCTCTTATCAGAAGTTCAGCATGCTGTCTGCATCTCAGACTCAGCGTACAAAGAGAAGGCACCATAGTCACAAGACACACAGATTCAAGGTCTTTTACAGCTATTTTGTCCAATTAACTCTCAGAACGTACTTTATTTCTACCTTTCTCCCAATAACTAATCATTTTTCTCTCCATGCAATATCTGCATTGTGGTTCTTTCTAACCACCCTGTGCTCCCAACACTGCAGAAGATGGAGCAGATGAAGAATAAGAAGGAGATCAGACAACACCAAAAATCCTCCATCTTGTCTCCTGTCTACCTCCATACTAAAACCCCAAAACTCTTAAGTTTTTCATCCTGTGATAAACTATACTACTATCTATTTCCCACACTCGACGATTCCGATTCTTCCCAAGGTCTTGCAAGCTTTCTCCATGGATGAATGTTAAAAGCAGTGTTCTCCTGGGGGTCAGGACTTCTCAGGACAGGCAGAGAATTATTCCCTGTGCCCTGGGTTCCAACATCATCTAGATGGCATTTTTAATCTGTGCTGTGGTCTAGATTAAGACTTCACAGACAAAAAGTGCATGCTGTAGGCATTGATGCTGATGATTCCTTCAGGTTCCTGGGAGTTAGCAGATTTTATGGGGTGCTACTCAGCTAGGGAACGCAAGAAGTGCTGTAAGAGGGCATATTAAATATCCAACCCAATGGACCAGAGAAGAATGGAAGAGTAAGGCGGGCACATGGTAATCCTTCCCTGGTTCACCTTCCAGCCTCCAGGATGCTGCAGCTCAGGAATTTCTGAAGTCAGCTGTGTTGATAAATGTGGGTGCCTGTGCTTTGTCAGATCCCCAGTTTAAAGAACATGTGGGATTTAGTGTCCTATTTGGGAAATGTAAAACAGTACTGTAGCTGTTATGTGAACTGTGCTGTGTAATGCTAGTCCAGCAAATACAGAGTCACTGTGGAGACAAGTCACCAGCTAATGAGCTGGGACTGACAGCAGCTGGGCAAACAGAGAGGCTGCAGGTTTTCTTTCTTCTAGCGAGGAAGCTGAAAGAAACAGAGAAAAGGGTTCATGTGAAACCAGGAAATAAGAGACAGGTAGCACCTACCAGGTACTCAGTAGTTGGCTCTTGTTCCTCTATTGTAAGGCTCCAGGAGCACCAGTATTATATAAAAAAAAGAAAGAAACTCTTGGAGAAGAGCTTTTTCAAGGGGAAAGGAGTACTAGAGATCAAATCAAAGTGGCAACCAAAGGTGTGGTTCTATCACAATTACTTTAAATTATTTGATCCCCAGCTTGCCACAGGTTCTAAATTCTTGGGTTATCCCTGTTTTGGTATTAGTGCTTGTAACAGATGGAGTTGCGTGAAAATGTATGAGGGAAATAGAAGTTTTCATTGATAGATGTCCTGAAAACACCAATCAGTTCCTTGCTCCAGTTAGTCATGTGTCCCCAGAGCCACTACTATTGTCACAAAGTGGTAACAAGGATGTGTGGCTAAGACTGTGGAACTGTTTTGGTTTTTTTTTTTTTTCAGTGGAAATTTATGCCTAGACTGGAAATATCAAACTGGTATAACATTTGTAACTATATTCAGATTGTCTTATTTGTCTGTCTGAGGTCATACCACTACAGCTTCCACCAATCTGAGGGCTCTGAAGTGCAGGAATGTGATCCTAACATCAGTTTTATATGAAACAAGACTGGTACACGTTGATATTTTGTAGCACCTTTTTGGCAAAAAGGCAAACTGAAAGTCAAACTTATTTTCTTTAAAATCTCAGTATCACATATATTTTCCTATATGACAGTGATTGATGTGTGACCATGAAGAGATGTTGCATGGAAACTAACACAAACAAGTAGGGATTTTTTATCTAATGAAGATTCCTAAAGTTCTGAATTTTAGTGTCCTTCAGATTCTTACTAAACTGCTTTAAATCATTAAACTCCTATCCAAATCATAAAGATCAAAGATGATATAACAAAGCAGTAACTTAAGCCATATTACTATTTTCATTCAGCTGGACTGAAAACAGTCTTCATACCACCAAATAGAAACTTCGCTTAAATAACACATATTAAAAATGGAGATCATGTATTTGAAAAAAACTCCAAGGCAAACATGAGGTGCTATTTGCATTTTCGTAAAACATTTATTTGTGTAACTCAAGATAGAAAAAAAATTTCAAGTATCCATTTATTTTTTTGGAGACTGGGTATGTCTTACAGCAGCCTCTTATTGTATGTTTTCATGTTAGTTAAGACTGCTCTACCTTCCACTCCATTTGATTTGCTAGCTTTTTCTCCAAGACAAAGAAAATATGCTTAGGACAGTTTCAGTTCCATTTGGATGATCATCCTGACAGCCCAGCACATGGTGACTGCAGAAAGACCCCTTTTAGAAAGCTACTGAGCCCTGGCAGAGAGCCACCAAACACAATACAGTCTAGATTTAGAGTAGATCTTATCTGCCAAGATTGTTAATTACCTCCTGCAGGAGTGGCTTGTCTGGCCAGTAGTCATGTCTAAACATAGAGCAGTATTTGAAGTTTTCATGATCTAATGTGCTGGTAGGTAACTTTGAGTACTCTGGAAAGCAGTAATTTTCTCAAAGATTTCCTCACTCAAATGTTCTGTTATTACAATATATAAAAAATAATTCCAAGGCATATACAATGATTAGGTGAAAATGCATATTACAAAAATCAGAGATTATGCTTCTATTTTTCCTAACATTATGTGGAGGATATAATAACCCTATGGAAATAATTAAGAATTCTCTCACTGACTTTGACTTTGGTACAAACAGGATCTACTAGTAGGAAGTAAGTGAAATGCTTTTAGTGGCAGATGATCTAGGATGATAAAATGGTGCAGCACTAGCATGGATCCACTAATTTTCCTAGTGAACTCAAAAGAGACATGCTGGGCAACATTCCTTTCATGCCATTTCCACTTTCTTTTATTATTTACTTTAGATGAGTGCATTGAGTCATCATAAAATAGTATCAGCTCAAACATCAGCACTGTGCTGATTTGTGCAGTTGTTTATCTTGTTTTTCCATTACTTTAGGGATGGCAGCTCCTTTCTTGACAAGCTACAGTTAGTAGCTAACTAAACTAATTCCAGAGGAAGCAAACACAGCTCTGGCCAAGGCATTGTTTGCACTTGATGCTGAAGACAAAGTCCCAAGTCACTTCCTTTCTTAATCAGTGTTGCAGAATCTCTGGGCCTTGCTGAGAGGTTTTACTTCGTAGCCTAGGAGTATCAATATTTCAAAGTTTTGGTCATTTATCTTATCTTTTCTTTGACATTTTGCCTAGCCTTTTTGAGCTCCCAGATTCCTGCCTGTTTCTCCATGGTATGTAACGTGGTATGGCTATGATGCAATAGATCATAGAATCATAGAATATTTTGAGTTGGCAGGGACCCTTAAGATCATCTAGTCCAACCTCCTGCAATGAGCAGAGACATCCTCAACTATATCAGGTTGCTCAGAGCACCATCCAACCTGACCTTGAATGCTACCAAGAGTGGGGCATCTACTGCCTCTCTGGATAACCTTTTCCAGTGTTTTACCACCCTCACTGTAAAAAATATCTTCGTTATATCTAGTCTGAATTGACTCTCTTTTAGTTTAAAACCATTATCCCTTTTCCTTTTACTACAGGCCTAAAAAGACTATTCTCATCTTTCTTATAAACACCCTTTCAGTATTGAAAAACTGCAAAGAGAAGTCTTCTCCATAACCCAAACACTCCCAGCCTTTTCTCATAAGAAAGGTATTCTATCCCTCTGATTATTTTTATGGCCCTCCTCTGGACTGTCTTCAACAGCTCCATGTGTTTCCTGTGCTGAGGACTCCAGAGGTGGATGCAGTATTTCAGGTTGAATCTCATCAGAACTGAGTAGGGGTAAAAATCACCTCCCTCAACCTGCTGGCCACACTTCTTTTTGTGTAGCCTGGAGTACAGTTTGTTTTCTGGGCTACAGGCAGACATTGCTGGCTCATTACCATTTTATTTTCATCCACCATACCCCCCAAGTCCTTCTCAGCAGGACTCAATCCAGTAATCCCCCAGCCTTTATTGATTCCAGAGATTGCCCCAGCCCAGGTGCAGGACTTTTCACTCGACCTTACTGGACCTCATGAGTTTCACATGGACTCACTTCTTGAGCTTGTCCAGGTCCCTTTGGAGGGCACCCCATCCCTCAGGCAAGTCAACTGCGCCACTCAGTGTGTTGTCTGCAAACTTGCTGAGGGTGCACTCCATCCCATTGTCTAGGTCACTGACTCAGAGGTAAGGAGTATGGGTCCCAATACAGATCCTTGAGGGACACCACTCATCACTGATCTCCATCCTGGCATTGAGACATTGACCACTACTGTCTGGATGCAGCTCTACAATCAATTCCTTATTCACCAAGTATCAGGTTCCTTCCAACAGCTCCTTGTAGGCTTCTTATTGGTGCTTTATGGTCTTACCCAAATTTCCAAAGATAGTAAGAAAAGGTTCAAACTGTTGTTAGATAATTCCCCATTTTTATATAGGCATCATGAGCAGAGCTAAGACCTGAGGAATGTCTAAGCTGAGGGGAAAGAATGGGAAGACCTGGGACAAAGGATTCCTCCTACTCGTGGGGTCCTACTTGCAGAATAAGGATTCAGTAGGACTGGCTTTTCATCTGAGTCATGTAGAAGTGACACCCAATTTCTACCCATTAATTACTATTCAAAAATAGTAGCAAGAAAACATGGGAAGTTTTATCCCAAAAGGGATCCACGAGGCCAGTTAGTTTGTTGTAGAAGGCTATTCTGAGATATGGCAGATACTTTCTGAGATGTTAGAGAATAAAAATCTAACACAGATCCTAACTATGCAGTGCTTACTGTTTAAATAGACAGAAATGTGGAAGGGTAGAAGAATTGCAGTGAAAGCCGAAGTAGTTGCATTGTTCCTTTCTAGCACTGTGACTGCTTTATCTAGTTCAGCCTGCTTTGTTAGTGCTCAGCTCCTTGCACTTCATTCCCAGCAGAATAAGACCCTCACAGGCACACACAAACTCAGATGTATGCTATGTCTCAGCATAAGCTGAAGGACTCCAGTACTTCATGTTAGTTCCAAAAACTCTACAGTGCACTCACTACAGTGCTCTTAGAAACTGAAGGAAATTGAGGATGAAAAAACAATGGATATTTTGACTCCACTATGCATTCTTACTTGTTCTCTCAGGCTCAGGCAATTATTCCAAGTGTGTGTCCATTTATAAATTATTACATTTATCATTGATTTTTTTTTTTGCATAACTATGCTTTTTCACAGTGCATTAATGTGAGATAAAAATAACAAGCATTTACCACAGGCTGTTCTTTGGACATTGAAAAGTCTATTTGCTTAATAGATACTGCATATCCCTATAAAGGACAAGGAAAAGCTGAAAAGAAAGGTCACAAAACCTGGTCTTCTCATCACTAAAGATCAGACAGCAAAACCTCAACTCTCTAGACATAGCAGTCTATCTGTGATTCCCTTATTAATTTTCTTCAGACTATGATCAGCTCTCTCATATTTAGTATTGATACACAATTATTTTCAGTGAGATTATAGTTCTGATTCACCAAGTGCTAACGTAAGGACAGTCATATTGAAGCTGTTAGCAAGCATAGGTCGCTTCTATTCCTATATTTGATCCACTGCTTGGACCAGCTGTGCTCTGAGCAAGACACCTGAAGGGGTCTGCTTTGGCAGCAGCAGATTTGCTCTTCATTTATGTTAGTGCAGTGTCTGGTTTGCCACAGCCGCTATTGAGACACCCAACAAAGCAGCCAGTTCCTCATAACATTCCCTGCCCTGGCTGCATTTCTGTTCCCCCATTTTGATCAGTTGTACATGGCAATGCACAGTCAGAGTCCTTTTATTGTAATACATAGCATACACCAATTTCACATATGCAGAGATTTGAAGATAAAGTAATTTAATTGTTTCAGTTATCATACTATGCTTGAGCTTAAAAGAATACTTCTGCCAAGATGCAAAAAGTAGTTCTCTCAAGATGCCAAATTTTTATGTCATGCTACACCTTCTTTTATTTTAAGAGAATAGGGCCAAGATGTAGTGAATTAATATGAGAACACAGTAAAGGCTTCAGGCCTTTTATTTTACAGGGGCAATGCATTGTTGTACTGTAGTTGTACACACTGGAGTTGCTCATTGCACTTTAGAGGAGCATCATGAGGCACAGTATGTTGGAAACAGGATTTTTTTATCTTGTGTTTTTTTGTAAGGCTAAGAAATTTCCCCTCATTATTTTTAATCAAATGTTTCTTTAGTATCGAATAAACCTCCAGACTGAACAGCCCCAACTCTCTCAACCTGTCTTCACAGTAGAGATGTCCCAGCCCTCTGATCATCTTCCTTGTCTTTCTCTGGACTCTCTGCAACAGGTTTGTGTCCTTTTCATGTTGGATACCCCAGAAAAAGATCCCAGGTGATGTCTCATGATAGTGGAGCAAAGGAGGGGAATCCCCTCCCTCGCCCTGCTGCCTGTGCTACTTTCCTAGCCTAGGACACATTTGGCCTTCTGGGCTGCAAGTGCACGTAGCCAGGTCATGTTGAGCTTCTTGCCCACCAAACACCTGTGTTTCTTTCCAGGGCACGTCTCAATGCATTCTCTGCCCAGCCTGTACCTTTGTTTGGGATTGACCTGATCCAGGTGAAGGACCTTGCTCTTGGCCTTGCTGAACTTCATGAGGTTTGAACAGACCCACCTCTTCAGCCTCGTTGGGTCCCTCTGAATGTCATCCCTTTCCTCCAGTATCAACCACAGCACACAGATTGGTATCCTTGGCAAACTTACTGAGGTGCATTTCAATCTTATGTCACTCACAAAAATGTCAAACGTCACTTGTCCCATTACTGACCCCTGAGGGGTCCCTCATCACTGGTCTCTGCTTGGACATGGAGCCAATGACCACAGCTCTTCGGGTGCTACCATCCAGCAAAGATGGTCCGCACATCAAGGATTCCGCAACATTAGAGCGTATTTTTTCTCTGAAAGAACTTATGTTGCCACTTTATTTTTATGACCATGTGTCTTCCAGCTTAGCTCTATTTTTCTGAAGTCTTCCTGTACCATTGCAACCAACTTGCACAGTGTGGTTAAATAGAATCTGTGTAAGGCTGAACTCAGATCCCACTTTTTCTTAATTTGTGTTTTCTATAAGTCTGTACACGCAACTATCAGAGTAGCTGCAAGCTGATTATTCCTTTCTTTTTCTGGTGCAGAAGTCACATGTAGTTGTTATACTTGCTGAAAGCATCCATATGGCTAGCAGATGTACTTAAAAGGTGTTTAATGAGTGGGGTAAACACCCTTCATTCAGTTCTCCTTTAGTGATTTCATCAAGGCTAAGTGTATATTGCCTGTCTGTTTGAAACCAGCATGGATTATCTGAAGTAGAATCATTCTTACTTGAAGTAAACTTGGTCTGGGTGAACAGAAATAAGTACTTAATTCAAAGGTAAGGTTTGTCATTGGACTATCGTCTTCAAAATTGTCAGTTCTGCTTCAATTTTGGTAAGCCTTATATCATTTGACTCTAGGACTGAAGTTCTGCTTGACCATAAATAAAAGGTCATGTAAAGTTCTGGTTCTTCTACTGTTTTTTTTTGTTCCAAGTTTCACCAGTATTGTAAAGGTATCTGTATATTAAATATATATAATAAATATCTATATATTAAATTCTGCTCAAAATTTTATTTTTGAGATTTAACCTATCAACAGCGATGAAACCATGCCTAAGTTCTTCTTAGTAATCTAAAACCTAGTGGAGAAAGATCAAAAAGTACCTATTGATCACCCACATCCCAAGAGTCCACTAACATTTTTACCTGGAGCATCACTTATATTTCTTAAAATCTATATCCAAATGCTTTTTTCACTATTTTTTTGCCTTAACGTGTGCGCACATGTGCATTCATATGTGATTGTTTTTCTCCCTTTCACTCATTACAGCAATAACTTTCTTTAGTTCTGTGAATTTTGCTCAGCATTTCAGCAGTTAGGAAGCAAACTTAATTAATAACATTGTTGTCTATCATGTCTTTAATTTATTTTTCTAAGAACTCTTCAACCTGCCATTTAAAAATAAGTGTTTAATTTTAGTTCATGCAGTTTACTGTCCTTTCATATTATTGATTTAATAGAAAGTATTTCATGTTGTGTAATATGCAAACACTGTTACTGTTTATGTTTTCCAAATATGCAGCAGAAACATTCTGCTGTTCCATATTTTTTACACAATTCTATTTTTTCACATCTAATTGTAAAGCAGTATTAGTGTTTGATATATCATTGTCTCTGATTAACTTAACATTCTTAATTTCCACGAGATGTACCTATTTGCCTTTTCTTTCTTCTAAGTTCTTCAACTATTTAGTTCTTCAGTTATACACTAACTGTTGCCAGCTTTTGTGTGGTTTTTTCCTCCCCCATTTGCTTCATGTTTTATTATGCTTTCTCTTCTTTCAGAAGATAGTAAGAAATGAGTTGGGGATGAGATAAGGAGCAAGTTTTTGAAGTGGTAGAGCTAAGACATGTAGTCATAATCATGAGTGTGAAATTCCAAAGCAAGGAGTCTTTTGTTCCAAGGATGTTTTTACAGGTGCATTGGTTCTGGCCCAGAACTGACTATCTTCATAGCAGAGAAATTGTGCTGTGTTTTGTGTTTGTGACTAAAACAGTGTTGAAAACATGCCCGTGTTCGGGCTATTGCTCAGCAATGCTTGCACAGGATCAGGGCTATCTTGCTTTCCCATTCTGCCCACATTCCCATACCAGCAAGTAGGCATGAATTTGGGGGAGAGGACAGAGCTGGGACAGCTGACCCCATAGAATCCATAACATCATGCCCACCAATAAAACAGGATGGAGGAAAAGAGTGAGATAGGGGGTGTATTCAAAGCTGTTTATCAGAGACTGATGGTCTGCTTGTGGGCTTTGGTGAGTTGTTGCCCTAGTATATTTTTATCCTTACTTATTACATTTTATAATTCTCACTTTTCCTTTACTTATTAAACCATCTTTCTGTTGACCTACTGGTTTTCTTTCTTTTTCTCCTATTATCTCCCCTGTCTCACTAGGGAAGGAGGCAGGGGGAAGTGAGCTAGCAGCTGTGTGGGTGCTTACTTTCTGGACATGATCAACCCACAGTAGCAGGATGGAAGAAAAATACATTAAGAGCACAATCTATGAGTAGTGGAGGTTTGAGGTTTGAGGGAATGAAGTACCTTTAATGAGAAGCATGCTGGGGAAGAGGCATTTGTGCATCCACAAATGAAAGAAAGAGGACAGGATGAGAAAACTGTGACTGTTTAACCTTGAGAAGAGGAAGCTCTAGGAAGAGGATCTTATTGATGTGTTTAAAAGCCTGATAGGCAAAGATGAAGACAAGACTTCTTGTGATGTCCAGTGAGGGACAAGAGGCAATGGGCACAAACTGAAATATGAGAAGTTTCATATAATTTATTACAAAAAGAACATTCCAGTTACAGACTATTGTGCTGAAGGCTGATTCCGCATATCTGAGGGTGAAATGGCGCTCAGAAAAAAATTGATACTGTAATATCAATTAGTAGTATCAATATATGGTTAGTTCAATACTTACAGCTCTGCTGGAAATTGGGTGTAAAATGACAGCCTTTTCCAAGTGCCATTTTGTAGTAGGAGTGTCGATAGATTAGTTCCATTCACAAGTATCAAAACTAACATTTCAAGATGACTCATTGTCCTGATTCAGCCTGCTTTATAAGTTCAATTTACTGGTTTTACTTCTGGCTTTTTCATTTGCTGACAGTTTTGTAGGTAAGAGTTTGTTTATATTCTTCTATTGCAGACAGTCCCTGGCTTTCAGTGAGCAGGCCTGATTAGTCTTGTCTACTGAGATTATTTGTTAATTGTTGCTATTCAGGTGTGTATTTCATCAAGGAAATCTTGATTGCTTGGTTAAAAAGAAGAACTAGGAGCAGTCCATCTTTTTTTTATATATGAGTGAAACACTGCACTTTAAAAAATTGTATCAGCTTCCTCTTTAAACAGCAAATGCAACATGAAATTTGGGGGAGACATATGGATCACTTAGACTTTTGGTTACTTTAGTGGAAAAGTTGATGATTTTCATTTTATTGACTTAGTAATTTCAAAAACTTCCTCGCTGATTTACTATCTGAAAAAAATGTTCATAGATGTTTTGTAGTAGCGTGGGTTCCAATCTGAGCTGAAGAGAATATTTTTTGGTGTGTAGGTGCATGAAGAGTATGATCTCTTTGTAATGCATGCTCCCTCCCTCTCTGTGGATTCTCATTAGCTGAACATAAGGAGACAGTTCTGCAAGCGTGGCAGTACACACAGAACTGTTGCATGAACAGGCCGTGCTTTTCACTGTATTTCTGTACTCACATTGCCCATGATGATTTTTCTTTTTGAATTTTCTTTTTACTGTAAAGATAGCTTGGGGTGGGTTAGTGTGAAATACTGAATACTGCATCTTTCTACATAAAATTGAGGGACCCAGATGATTCCACTGAGGAAGATAATGTGGTGATTATGTTGGACATCTTCAATAGCAGTTGCATTTATTTACAAAAATACATAATACTGTATAGCCAGAAGTACAGGAGGGGTTCACAAGTCATCTTCCACTGCTTGTTCAGGTTGTGCTGGTCTTTGGCAACATGACTCTTCTAAAGACCCTTCCTCATTCCTCAGTGGATCTCAGCCACGTTCCTGCCTACCTTGGCCTGAAGCAGCCAGTTGTCTGACGCCAAATTTCAGATATTTCAATGGAGCTACCTGACTTTTCCCAAAAATATATTGTGTCTAGCAACTTCAAGTTTGTTTTATCTGTCTTCAGCAATGAACAGAACTAGTACCTACTGCATTAAAACCCAGTCATAATGCAATGCTAAGAGCATCCTGTAAATGTTTTCCTGGGATGTCAGCAATACCAGCACACTGGCACTAGGGACCACATCCCACATTAAAAGGCTTTGGTTGACAATTCGGCTGAAGTGCAATGTCAACAACTCTGGCAGGCTGCACAGGGGCATTTTGCCCGACACAGTGACCGTACAGACTGGGTGTGCACCCTGGAGCCTCAGCATAGCCCCTTCCCAAGTAAGTAAATTGGGTACAGACCTCCCTCCCCTCCCAAATATGAGGGTTTTCATAGCTCGTCCTGGGTGATCTGGCTGCTATTGCCAGCCCTGTACTTTTGCTTTGGGATAATAAATAACCAGTTTTGACCGCCTGTTTTCCGTGTTTGTAAATTTGCATAATCCCGGAGTTTGACCGATGGGAATTGAGCGCTGCTCGGGTTTCGTTCACCTGGGCGGCCGGACAAGCCCCCGTGGCTCCCCGGCCACCCTTTCCGGGGGTGAATAAAGACACCCGCGGCACACAGCGCAGGATTCGGGTCCTTGCCGGCAGGCTCCGGGGGAGGGGCGTGCACGGCCGGGCACGGGCGCCGGGGGCGCCGGGACCCTGCCGCAGCGGCGCCGCCCGCTGCCGCCGCGGCTGCGGCACTGCCGGTGCCGCTCTCCCGCGCCCGGGAGCGGAGCGGAGCGGAGAGGAGGAGCGCAGCCGCCGCCGCCGCCGCAGCCGCTGCCTCCCGCCGCGGCCGGGGGGCGGGACGCCGCGGCAGCAGCGCCGCTGTCAGCGCCCGAGGGGCTCGGGGGCCCTGCCGGCCGCGGCAGCGGAGCGGGGCCGCCCGCCGCCGAGAGCCGCTCCGGGCGGGCGCCAAGCCGCGCCGCAGCAGCGGCGGCAGCGGCAGCAGCAGCAGCAGCGGCAGCGGCAGCAGCAGCAGCAGCGCGCCCGCGGCGCCGGATCCCCGCGGCGGTGAGTGCGGCGGGCGGCCCGGGCGGCGGCGCTGCGGGGGCCCGTGGCCCGGTGCCCGGCGGGGCGGCGGCGGCCGCAGCTACCGCGCCGGGGGAGGCGGCCGCGGGTGCCCGGTCTGCGCCGGGGGCAGGGGGAATCGGGTCCATTTAACAGGTTGCGACGGGCGTGTGGTCCGCGGCGCTCTCGGCACCCGCGTTTTCAGCGTTGAGGTGGGTAGGAGCAGGATTTTGTTAGCAATTTGTCACTGCTGCTGTAGCTAATATTGGCTTCCGATGCTATAAAACGCTTCCTAAGAAGCCGCGTCTTCGTCTGGGTGTTTGATAACTCTCGGGTATCCGGCAGCTGTCAAAAATACCAGGACGTGTAGTTGTTTTTCCCCAGCCCCATTCGGGTTTTAAGATGGCTCATAAGGAAATACCAAAACTTTTTTTAATGGTAAGAGAACGAAGGGAGAACAAGAAATAGCTTTGGGCATCCTTACGGCTCGAAAGGCAGGTTAATCTCCCCAGAGTGGTATTTTCTTAAGCAACGACCCCCTACTTTAAATCAGTTTTTTTCATAAAGTTTATGAAGGACTGACACTTCTTTGTGCCAACTTTTTAACTCTGTAATGTGGTATTATTTTCTTTTTCATATGTAATTTATGTATAATGGAATATTATTCCTGTCTTTTATTTACTGAATGTATTGTCTGAATCTATCAAGGGGTTCTTTTATCCTTTTCATTTATTAGGTACAGGATTACTTGCAATTTTACCAATATGAACTGGGTTCATATTGGTAAATTAAATGACTTTGCGACTAACTAAAGGGAGACATTGAAATTCATGCCATTTCTAAGTTTGCAAGTCCTAAGTTAGAAGTCCAGGAAGGGATAAGTAATTGATAGGGGGTTTAGGTATTTTGTGGGCTGTTTTTTGTTTGTTTTGGGTTTTTTTCTGCAGGGCACATGACATTTGCAAAAATTTGCCACTGTATCCTTGAAGGATCATGCTGTAATAAACAAGCAGTATTACTAGACACATTTTTTTTTGCTTCCTACACACTGTGTTGCTTGAATAATTTTGGTGTTCTAGAGCACAAAGGCCTTGCATCTTTGTGCATACAAAGTGGTTGAAGAGGATGAAACAATTAATTGGTTGTGAATAAAAGAAAAAGAAATCAAATGGCAAACAACTAGAATGCTCCATGGTCAGTTGCATTTTTCTATAGCAGTACTTAATAAGTAGGCAGGTTTCAAAATACAGTTTTTGCATTCATACAGAACAGTCTGTTTTCAGGGTGTCTTATTTTATGGTTTTGAAAATATAGGTTTACTCTCTGAAGTCAGTGAAAAGATTTATACAGGCTTGCCCGACTTGCAAGAATTAATTCTAGAAACTTTTCCAAGATGTTATTCTTTCATGTGAGCACACGTTTCTGATGTTTCTGGGTCGTATGCTTTTAAGCTTCCAGTAGAAGACCTCTGGACTTGTGGGCTGGTTCCATCCTTCTCCTACATGGAAAAAGATTCCATTTAGGCTTAGCATAAATTTTTTGTGAAATCTGTGTTGTATTTTTTGTGTGGCTGGAAAGGCAGTTTGTGTTTTAGGTATCTTGCCATGTTCTTATAGTCATTCTTTTCATGCCCAGTTATGGAGGAGGTGCATGAATTATAGTTATTTGAGACTTGTGCTGCAATGTACATATGTTTGGTTGTTGTTTTTACATTGGAATAGGGAGAAATTTCACTTTTTCCTGTGTCTGGATCTAACAATATCTTTTGATTGAAACTTTCATTTCTAGTCAAGTCTAAAGTGTTAAAAATTATTGATGACAAGGTTGCAATGATTTGATTTTGTAATGTGTGAGTCTCTCCTAAACTCTGAGAATTTGGAGTATATATAACATTATGCATTTGTGTCTTTACATACAGGCAAAACGCAGTTCTGCACTATCTGAGGATGGATAAAGACTTCCGCTACTACTTCCAGCACCCGTGGTCTCGCTTAGTTGTGGCTTACTTAGTGATCTTCTTTAACTTCTTAATATTTGCTGAGGACCCAGTATCCCACAGCCAGACAGAAGCCAATGTTATTGTTGTTGGTAATTGTTTCTCCTTTGTAACAAATAAATACCCCGAAGGAGGAGGCTGGATATTTTTGAAGGTGTTTCTGTGGCTCCTTGCCATTCTCACAGGACTGATAGCTGGGAAATTTCTCTTCCATCAGCGCTTGTTTGGTAAGTTAAAAGATGCATCTGCTGACTTCCTGGTAATGGCTTTCTGACTTTTCTGCTTAGCTTTATACTCGTGGCAATTCAGTAAATTTTGCTTTTAATCCCTTCTGCTGTTTAGAGCTGTATAGAACTCAGTACATCAAAGCATACACCGTGATGGAAACCAATGCCATAGTATAACTCTCAATGATTTCAGTCAAAAAAGGATAAAAAAAATAGTGAAAGCTACATGTCTTAAATACTTGTGAGGTCAGTAACTTTCAATTTTTCTGTGCTACAAATGTACTTGTTTGCACTATCAGGTGAATTTTTAGGTCTTATTACATAACTTCCTCAACAATTTGAAGAAAAAGAATTCTTCCTTGGAGCAGCAGCTCTTCATGTCTTGTCAAAAGACACTTAAGTGGAAGCAGAGGCTCTTGTAAGTATTAGCAGAGCTGTGCTGAAGAATTCCCATGTGAAAATGAAAATTCTAGAGAGGTAGGACCTGTCTCTGTTTTAGTACAAGAGCAAATCAGTAAAATGGAAAGGTGGGAAATGGGGAAAAACATGACAGTAAATGTTTCCATACACAAGCTATGACTTAACTGAGGAATGTACTGTACATGGACTGACTGAAAGGGATGAAATGGCTCTGGAAAAAAAAATCTGAGACTGAGAACATGGTTGTAAATACATAGAGATAGAAAAATATCCATTGTTGTCTTAATTCACCTGTAGAGAATGTTGCATCTGAAGGCTCAAGGCTGTCTCTATGTTCTTGGGATAACTAGAAATCTTCTGTAGAAGAGATTTCTTTGTTTCTGCCTGATATAGGGGTCTCCTTGAGCCAGGTCTTATGAGCTCTTGGAGACCTATATCACACCCGAGATAGTTCAGCCACCTCAGATGGCATAAAATCAGCATGATGGCTTCTGTGGTAGTGTTGGAAACAGAAAAGTTTTATTAAAAGGCAAAATAACAAAGCTCTTTACAGAGAAAACCCAAGCCAGGGGCAAGAGACTCTTGCTCCTGCTAAAACACCTCACAAAATCAATTAGTTCCTTTTGTTCTCTTCTTTTTCTAGTAAATTGCTTAGGCGGGAATTTTTTGCTTCTGTCCAATTAGCTTTCCTTAAGTTTGAGGTGAAGTCCCCAAGGTCCTATGAGGTGTCTTTTTACCTAATTGAGGAGAGAAACTTCTGGGCTTATTCCCTTTTTAAGGAGACAAAGGATAATTTGGTCACTCCATCAACAGGGGGCACATTCCTACATCTGCCAGTTGCACTGTTTTTTGAAACATCTGATTCTGGGTGTGTTGCTGCTGGTCTGGATGGACAACCCCCATATTCTTATACTGGTAGCACTGCAGGATGGATGGTTAGTGGAATACCTCAAAGCACATGAGCAATAGGCCATTTCCTTAGTCTGTCTCATTCTATTAAGATCAAGAGAGAGCAACTATTGTTTCAATAAATCAAATGTAAAGCTGTTTTGTTGAGGGGTGAACAAGCAAAACCACATCAAATGACCTTTAATACAGACTTCTCTTGAAGCAGTTATTCTGAAAAATAATTAGCATCATGAGGACTATTCAGCTGTTTTACCATAGTGTAATGGTAAATGTAAAATGTTCCCATAAAGAGGGCATTTTACCTGGAACAAGGGCTACCACAAGAATGCTTTCAATTCTAGCTTCCCCAGCTGAGAAGTTTTGTTAAACTGAAGATGTTTAAGGAAAAGTGATGAAACCGATGATAAATTTAGAAAATTAGCCCAATAGTGAGAGGATTGAGAGGACAAAGGGAAGATTAGAGAGTGACTTGCTCAAATTTGAAGGGCAGAACTTTTAGTTCAGCATATGTAATGCAAGGTCCAGTGCTTGGAAGTGGCAAATAGCCAGCATTTTTTTTTTATCTGAAAGGCTAGACAACCCATGGAACAAGTTTTTATAGGCTATGACCTCATCAAGACATGAATTTTTATTTTTGAGAACACATTTTTCTGACAACAGAGTCATTATCTTCTACCTAGGTAGGTTATTATGATAATTCCTTCTGGATTTGTAAGTGAATATCATATGTAACTAAACATAAATTTCTAAGTGGCTTGATTCAGTCTCACTGCCAAACAGGGAAAGTCTCTCAGTGTCTGCTGCTTTGTGCCTTTGTGCAGTTGCTCAGTGAAACAGGATATTACCCATATTAGCAGCACCCATCTTTTATTTCTGTAAGGATCACATGTCTGACCATTCTGATGTTTGTGGCAGCACTAAGATGGGGTCAGCATTGAGAGGAAATTAATGGGGGAGAAATTCCTAACCCTGCAGGCAGTGTTGGTTTATGGATAGTTGTGGTCTGGGCAAGCAACAGGGGCGTAGGTACAATCTAATTTGAGGCTGCACATTGAGGTTCATGGCAATTTGAGCCAATGTAGGTCTGTCACAACCCCACCCTCCTAATGCCAGCCACATCATTTGGAGCCAGTGCTGTTGTTGATGTAACTGTGCAGCAAGCCAGCTCAGGCAGCCAAACTCGTGGAATATCAGTTGCTTCTGCTGTCATCTGCAGCAGTTCCTTGAACTGATGTGATCACTTGAGTGCCAGTGCCGATGGAATGGCCAAGGACTGTGCAGCCAGGATAGCTGGGGGCTGTAGCAGCCATACCTTGTGCTGGCTCGAGTGCTGTGGGGCTGCACGCACACAGTGTGGCAGTGGAAATGTGCTGCTGCTGGTGATACGCTGTGAGCAGATGGCAGGCAGTGGGACTGAAGGGCTGACTGTACTGCTGACTGATGTGGCTGTGTGGCTGTGTGGATAGACATTGCTGTGCTGAGAATGTGAGTTTACAGCTTCAGGTATCTCTGTGTCTCTGAGAGATTTGTACAGCCCATGCTGAAATATTTTCTGCCTGTTACTTGCTACTACTTTAATGACTTCATTGCCTAGAAATCACTCCTTTTATTGTGATCCTCATTGAATATGTCCTCTGGATCTTCTGGCATCAAGCAGTTAATGAATTCACCCCTTTATTGTTTTTAATTTCTCTAGTCTGTTTCTTTAAGTAGCTGCTACTTTTGTAATTTTTCTTTATTTAACTTTTTTTTAAATGTATAATTGTTTAAGACCGCTCTGGTTTTAAATCCTTGATTGTTTATTTTTTTCTCTGCTAAACTCTGTTTGCAGAGAAAATTGTGACTGGTTGTTTCTTGTGGCCTTTGTATAACTTCCTGCAGTCAGGAAACCAAATAGCACCAGTCAATCTTCCCCTGTCAAGTCTTGGCTCACCATGCAGGCTGCAAATTGAAAATGAAAAGGATTAGTTTGCACATCTCGCTTTAAATGAAGAGGAAAGGATTTTCTTTCTCTATGCCCTTTCTGCTTTTTTATTCTTTGTCTTCTGTATTTTTTGCTGCTGAGTTTGCATAGGAAGTAGAAAGATAGTGTAGCTAGAACTGTGTCATAATACAGTTTACCATTTGTGACAGTCACTACCTGATAGCCATGGCTGTCATGGACTAAAAAAATAAAAGAAATAGCACCTTATGTGTCTAAAAGTGGAAGGAGACAGGTGCTGGAAACCTGATTTAGGCTTCATCACTCTGAGTTTACAGAGAGATAAGGGAGTAAGTAAACTATATTGATGAGAAGTGGAGATCTCAGCTGGAGGACATAGTGGAATGTTTTCTGTTGATAATATTTGTTGCAACCTTTGAGCAGTATCATCTTCAGGGAATCCTTCAAGACACTCCTCATGACTTAAAACAAGATTAGAAAACAATTACTTTTCTTGTTCATCAGTCAAGAAATAGCTTATTTCATTTGATAAACATTTCCCATGATAAATATTTCCATGGAAAATACCCCTTATCTAGTACATTCTTTATATATTCATGACATGTGTCAGAACAAGTAGAATTTTAACATTGTCTTTTGGCTGTTATCCACCGTATTATTTTGATCCATCACTAAGCATATCTTCTGTTTGGTTAGGTATTGTGTTCTGCTGTGCTTTTAATTTTGCAATGGAAAGTGAAAAGTCATAGAAGAATATTGGGAGTTTGGGGAAATAAAAAATAAAGATACATACCCCTGGTTTGTTTTTTCTTTCTGTATGAAAGAATTATTTGAGATAAAGTGGTAATTTCTTGATTAATTTTCTGCTTTATTACGAACTGACCCTTATGATGACACTATGCATTCAAAAATCCATTCAAATCCACAGTGTTTAAGGTATAGAAAGTGTATGTTTTAATTGTAATAATTTAATTCTACAGCATATGCACAGTTGCTCTTCTGCACTACTTCAGACCTAAATTCCAAGTTCAGTTTTTTTGTTTTTTTTTTTTTTGCCCAAAGTTCAGGCTGTGCATTTTGTGTCAGTATAGATAAACATGATCTTTATAAATCGTTATCACCGAGCCCAGCAGAATAGCTATTCTAATCCATGCCCCTCTACTGTAAAAACTCTGTGTTAGGGACAATATTGGAGCTATCTCTGGATAAGAGAATAACCTTAGGGACCAGAAAGGTATTAAAACCTCAAAAAAGCCTAGCAACTACACATGTAAAAACAAGTCTTCAATTTGAATAGACTTTGAGTTGTATCCATAAATGGGCAGTATACTTGGAAAAATACCTTATTTTTTTCAGTCCAGCATTTTTGCTTTGACTGGTCCTTACATGTACTAATCCTTAGCTTATGCTGCATATTAGATACATCAGTTTTAAAAACTTACTACAAAATGTACATGTTTCTACTTGTCTATTTTTCTGATTTTAAAGATGTATTAAAATCTGGTTAAAAGCCTGATTGCAGAGACTATGTTTGTATTGTATTTGTATTTGAATCAATTGCCAAAGAGTGTTCTTAGATTTATACTTGTAAGTTCCTTTCTAAATGGCATGGATGGAAAAATATGTTATAAAAAATTACAGCAAACAAGATATATATAGCTAAATCTGTATTTATTAAAATGGAGGAATCGTGATACAGCGAGTAAATTAGAGCCGTTGTATAAATGTTGAATTTAATGGGTTTCTCTCTTACAAGTGTTCACAGTATGCGGTTTGTTTAAAATTAAATGATAATGTGAGCTTCATAGACACTGGGATAAATGAAGAAAGCACTCATTACAGGAATTGCACTGAACTGTGGGTGCACACAAATGTTGCAGATTTTTTAATGGACAGTAGTGCCATGCTGGGAGCAATTTCATGATAGATGGTTTCAAACAAAACACCCACCAAGCCTATGTGATCTGAAAACATTACTCTTTTTGTCAAACATCTTCTCTGGAAGGCTCTAAAAGATCATGCAGATGTCCTAAAAGCAGACTCTTCAGTGTCTGCTTTTATGCTGAAATTTAAGGGGTGTATTAACTGAATGAAGATTGCAAGAGGAATTTAAGCAGACTGGGATTTAGTCAGAATGATGGTGAACTGCATGGGAAAAGTGGATGTTAGTCAGGTAAAAGGATAAATTCATACAAAATTACATATATGATCAGTTAGTATCCTGATATGTTAGGGATCGTGTCAGTGTAAAATCTGGGCAGAGATATTGCTGCTGGTGTTGGCATATCACTTTCATAGCGGTGCTTGTGAAATAGCTAGTGAGCCATGTGATCTGTTTTGCCAAAGAAGCTTCCCATAGATTTGTTAAGATTTTTGCATGCTTGTTCTCCAGCCAGATTGCTTCCCAATCCTGTTTGATGGTAGTGATAGGAACAGTTATACCACCATCTGTAGAAACAAGTGGTGTGCATATAGCAATACTTGCATAAAATTCTAAGCTGATAGATAGAGCATATTCTTTTCTGTTGTCAGCTCTGTGTCTTACATTACACTAAGGACTGTCACTTAAAACCCAGCAACTTTGTTCCTGCTCTTTCTTTTCTATTGATGACTTCAGCCTGATAGAAAAGAACTAATGTGATAGCTGGTAAAAAATACTGTCTTCAAGAGTCTGTTCAGTATTTTAATAACAATGACCAAGTTAATACTGTGGAAGGTATTCAAGGTCTGCTGTGATTACCTCACGGTCAATTCACCTCTTTTGTACCAGTAAAATGTTGAAGCAATACAATAAAATTATTTTGGTCCTACAAAATATGTGCCAAGGGGCCAGTCTAACAATTTGCTAATAATAATGCACAAATGACTGTGAGCAAGCATTTCTGAGAGCCAGAATCCTCGAATTAAAGAAAAAAAAAAAAGCAGCAACATAAAAAGAAGAAGCTCTCAGCCAGCCACTGAATGAGTTGCAGGCTCATCAGATTCCAGCTCTGGCAAGCTGACAGTAATTCAGATATTAGTTTATTTTAAACTTTACATCATTCATGAGGGACACCACAAGTGACCTTTCAAATATAAATGAAAAGCATGCAAGTGACCTCTTAATTTCTTCTCTTACTTTTATTTTTAGAAGAGCCATAACATTTCACTGCTTCCTCTTTTCACACTCAATGAGAAGACTGCTGTTGTCTGCACTTAGCCTTCGTTGTGGAATCAGTCTTTGGGTAGTAAATTATAGAGAGTTTAATTGGAGAGATACAGGCAGTAGCTACAAAAAGATTATTCTCTCTTGGATAGAAGATTTGATTCTACTGGAGGTGCATACCCCACTCCCCAAGCAGTAGCATAAGAGTGCAGTAAGAGCTACGTGTGTCAGATTTTCCATAATGGGAAAGCTCTAGATAATATTTAGCATCCAGTGACTAAAACTAAAAATAAGTTCATTGCTATTTCATATTGATGTGTCAAATCTGTGTTTTGATCTTTTTGACATGAGTTCCAGATTTTTCTTTCTGTTTGAAGCCAGGAGTGATTTTGGAATGATGCCTGCCACTTATGGGAATGATGTGTCTCCATTCCCCAGTTTCTAGAAATAGAAGTGAGCTTATTCTTAGTAGATGCATCCTGATGGGCACAGTGCAGGTGCAGCCTAGTGCAGGGGCAAATTTCATGTATCATTATCCTATACAAGGAGGAGATGGAGAGGATATTAGTGTGGAACTTCACCTTGCCATGTGCCTGCTGAAGAGTCCCTAGGAGAACATGATTTCCTTGGTCCCCTTAGGCTGTCAGTGGCATGAAGGTTCTTTACATACAAGCTAACATTTCTCTTTGCGTGATTCTTCTGGGATCCCAAGCTGAATCCAGCCTGTGCACTTGCCCTATAACATTTTCTATAAATATAAATATAAATATAAATATAAATATAAATATAAATATAAATATAAATATAAATATAAATATAAATATGTTCCAGAATGAAAAAAAAAAACCTCAATGTATTCTGGTCCTTAAAAAACTTTGAATACATTATCAGGATATAAGAACTATTTAGCAAATAGTAGGTGTGGTGTATACATTTCTCATAGATATTTTACATATGGCAAAAGTCAAAAGAATTTGTAAATGTCTTCACTAACCAGACTGACTTTCAAGGATCAGTAATTGTTCCCTATGACACAGGTAGGGCAGAAATGCAGGATTTCTAAATGTGATTGCTGAGACATGAGAGGCACATGACCTAATTTCAGATGCTGGAAAACAGGATTTTCTGCATTCTTCTTTTTCATCAGAAGGGGCAATGCCCCTTTCCGCATTGAGTAACTCATGCCAGGGGTTGGCAGGAGCAGCATAAACTCTCCTGCTTTTAGGATTCACACTGTCCCTGGTGCCTTCATGTGGGAAAGGAGTCTCCCAGGAGCAGACATCTGAGTAGAGGTAGCAGTGGAGCCTTGAATTCAGCTTTCATCTGCACCACTGGGGAATGACCTTTCAAAGTGGCCAGCTGTGTAGAGCTTTTTAGGCTCAGTTATGTACATGCTAAGTAATATTTTCTCTTTCTGTGGCACTGATGTAATGTCTGTCTACTATGAAGCACACTTTCATTTAATAGTACAGCAAAGAAGAAATTAAATCTGTGCAAGATTCAGGTAAAGTCAAACATGCTAAACAAATAATGAAAAAAATAATTAGGACAGTGGGGGAGAAAAGAGATGAGGCAAGATGAAGAAAAACATTCCTAGAGAGTCACAGCAGCAACAATATTTAATTTTAACTTGAGTAAAAGGCCTAAAGATTGAGAGACTGCAGTTTTACATAACAAAACCTCACAAATATCCTAGCTCTTTTGCTAATAGATGTAAGTGACAAAAAATATGGATCTTAATTCACACCTGACAGTGTAATGTGCTAAAGGTACAGAAAAGGGAGAAGGAACTGAAAACTAATATTTTATAAGGAATGTCTGTGGAGTTCCTGATCTGGGGAATTCAGGGCTTAGCACAACATTCAATTTTGTGTCACTTCCATGCAGCAAATAAAAAAGTATTTAAAAACAGTTTTCTCCATGCCTACCACTTTGTTTCGTGTTATCCTTGAGAGGTTCTAGCCAAGATGACTTTGAAGTGGTTTGGGGCTTATATCCCATGAGCCTTATCTCTGTGGCAGCCAAAGGTGGAGCAATTTTTATCTAAATTAGAGTTCACTTTTTGTGACTTGTCTAAATTCAGAGAGTAAAGCAGGAGTGCTGCTCTCCTGGGGATGCCTACAGATCTCCATCTCTTAGATGCAGATAAAAAGCAGACTTCTCTTGAGGCTGTTTCTGCTTGCCTTGCTGGGCACAGGGCAGAGCAGCTGCAGGAATCAGGGGCTGTGCCAAGAGCTGGCCCAGGCAGCCTGTGCCTTGCCCAGAGCTTATCAGAATAAACTCTGGGTATCAAACTCAGTCAGAACTTGGCCAAGGCTCATATAAGATTGTGTAGAAAAGATGAACTAGTGCATTATAATATATAACATTATTGAATAACATATTGCATATAACACATTGCACTTGCAGTGTTTTGCAGAATATTGTCCCTGTGGCTACAGAAGTGGTTGACAACCCCAAAACTCAATTAACTTCGTCTTACTGCCCCTTTGCCCTCTCAGCAGGGGATGGAAGATGCCAAATTATTAACTATTTCAACAAACCTATTCTATAATGTCACCACCAAAACAAATGATACAAAATAAGCTTTCATAAGTTAAAATCTTTGCAAGACTTAATTCAGTTTTGGGCTGAAGTTTCCAAATGCTGAAAAATTTGTTCAGAAATAAAGGTCAGGTTCCCTACTTTGGTAACTCAGGAAGATGTTTATAATGTTTATAGAGTAAGAAATTTAATAGCTATGTCTTCTTTTAATCACCCAAGAATCTGAGGTTTTGCACTTGACATTTTTCATTCAATTGCAAAATTCAGAGAAATGTCATGAAAATCTAAGTATGAATCTGTTTCATATAGTTGGCTTCCACCAATGCACAAATATCCTGCAATGACATGATATTAAGCACTGCTTATTAATCTTAATTTGCTTTTATAGAAATGGCACATAATTCATTTGTATGATCTACACTATATAATTGTGTCCAAAAAGGATTATCTACTACATACTGATTGAAAGAGACCACAGACTAGACTAAACTGTCATAGCCACTATATTTAGTAGTAACTTAGGAAAAAGTGCATTTTCAATCATTTGATACTATATTATTTGCAGAAGTAACCAGGACAAATAATATATTGCAAAAACTACGCTTACTAGGAGTACTCTGGCTGGAGAAGCTGTGTTATGTTAACCAGTGAAACTGAACAAAGTAATATTTCTATGGCAAATTTCCTTTGGAGCTGGTGTTAATGAAGAGAAATTTTCATTACTAAGAAAGCAAGAGGGTGGGTAGGTTCCAAGAGAACATACAAAAATACTCTTTCAAGGTAACTCTATAAAAAGCTAGCAAACTATTAGGTTGGCAAGGAGAAGGGGAGGAGCAGAAAATACTGTAATTGAAAAATGTTTTAATTTTTCCAATATATTCTTGTTTTTTCTCCTTTGTTTTTAAATGAATAATGAAATTAATCATAAAAATAGTGTACAGAAATATGCATTGCTATTCTTTATTTAGCACATTTAGCTCTCCTTATTTGGAGAACTGTTTAACCAGCTGCCATGTTGACTCGAGACCACTAGAAGGTGCTCCTCTGTTGAAAGATAATTATTTCTGTCTGAATTGCTGTTAAAAGCTAATTTTCCTCTGATAACTGTGGTTCTGGCCAATTGTTTACACAGTCTGTAATTGCAGCCGCTACCCCTGCTATAAACCAGCTGGACCTCGTCTGCTATAACCATTATCACAGCATGAAAATAACAGATCTGTTATCACTCATTCTCTGATAAATCAAAATCCCATCTGAGCAGGACTCTAGTAATTTCTGCTGGAAGGTGAGGCATGGAAATTGTGGTGGTGTGGTGGAACTAACAATCCACACGTTATGTAAAGTTAGAAATCACAGAATCATTTTGGTTGGAAAAGACTTTTATGATAATTGAGTCCAATCATACACCTAACACCACCAAAACACATTCCTGGAGTAAATTAAGTCAGAATGTATCCCTAATGAGAGTTTGTACACTTGTCTGAAGTCTGAAGGGGAGTCCAACATAAAAAGCAGACAAACAAAAACAAATAAACAAAAAAGCAAAACAAACAAAAAACCCCAAACAAAACTACAACAAACATACAAACAGTCACTTGTTAGAAGTCCAACTGCTAAATGTAAGACTGGTGCAAGTCTGGCAGAATAATAATCCGTGTGAGATCCGTGCAGATTGCAGCACATACTAATTCTGATATAGGACTGGATTAACTGATTGTAGCCTTTTCTGGCGCTCAGACAGGTGTTGCTCTGGATGCATATACAGTTGAGAAGTGTATAGCTTACAGAAAAGCAGTTTTCACTGAGGCTGGAAAGGCTCAGGTCTATGTGCATACCCCTGTACTCCACTGTGAGCTAGAGAACATCTTTTTTTTGTCACAGGAATGTTCTTCTTCTTGGTCCCACAAAACCAATTCTCCACTTTTTGCACTGGAAACAGACATGCTTGGTAATGGGCTGCCTGTTTGTCCAATGTGAGATCTAGTCACAGTCTCCATAATAGACAGCAGAGTTACAAATATTTATTGAAGACAAAAAATAAACCTCATGCTTACTCTGCTTTGTTTTCTGACTCAAAATTCTTTATAAATGTTTATTTTAAAGGCCTGTGTAGTACATACATTGTAAGCAATTCTATATACTATTAAGAATAAGCTTGTGAATTGGCTTCGGGAGAAAAGAACAAACAGTGTAGAGAAACCCTGATTATTTTGACAAGTTGTTGCAGAGCATCAGTAAAGTGGTATTGAAGAACAGAGACTTCAGTACTTCCCTTCAGAGTTCAGCATCAACATTACACAGCCTATAAATACTGCTATGTTTCTTTTATCTGCTATGAGGTTTGGATTCCAAAGAATTCAAAGAAGGAAAGTATAGTTTCTGGAAGAATGACATGTATGATGCTTAAACATTTTGCCTCTAAAATTAAAAAATAAGGAGGATCATGAAATTGATTGCATAGGTTTGGCAGTTAAAAATGCTAAAAATTCTAAAAGAATAAAGAGCACAAAAATATAATTAAATAATTACATGTCTTTTAACTAACTTTTTTTTTTTTTAAATTATGCAGTGAGGCCATTTAAAAAGAGAATTATTTTTTCCCGTTAGTTTTGTAACCTGGGATTGGGTCACATAGAATTAAAAAATCTCCACCTCAGGAACAAATACGTTAGCATTTTCTGTTGCTAATGCAGGGTTTTCAGTTACTTCTCCATTAAAAAATGTTCTAAAACATTACAGGAAATCAATATCTATTTTTACAGGTTTCCTTTTATCTGCATCAGCACAATTGTCTAAACCTGAAGCAATAAAATCAGTAATAGTAAAGGCTAAAATTAAAATTATAGGCTAAACCTCTATAATGGAAATTGAGAGGTGCAGAAAAAATCAAAATTAAGCCTGCCTACACATTAATTCTGGCACATTCTTAGGTCTTCCCAGATTATCTGCATTTTACAACTCTTTCAAATCAGCAGCCTAAAGTATTGCTTCTTGGTAGTAGCAGTGCCATGAATGTAAAGCTGAGATGTGGTGCCTTCAGGACCCCCCTGCAAGGTTTGCTGTGGCAGATGGCACTGACCATCCCCACCCGGCTCTTTCTTGCCTTTGGGTAACCCGTTAAGAAAATAAAGTGTCAGCTCTTTCCTTGCAGCAGAAAAGGTCCATCCTCCTCTTCTTGTTTTGGTATTAAAAGATGAATGTGCATTCTTATGAAAAATTATATTCTTTCCTTCTTTGAGAAATAGCAAGAAATCTTTAAAGGCTATGTGGCGTTTCTAAAATGGTGTTTCTTTCTCTAAGGAAGGCAGAGTGCTATGCATTTCACCTGAGTGCACTCACCTGCACTCTCTAGTTCAGATTAGGCCCTTGAGAGCACCAAATCCAGGTAAGCCAGGCTGCACAAGAAGCCCAGTGGAAAGACATCTGGCTGCAGACATCAGTCTTCTGACCAGTGTTGGCTGAACTGGTGGGAAACCCGAGATCCTAAGCTGCCTTTGTCTTAGCACACAGTGTTCTGTGTGAGGACATCAGTTTTCCAGCTGGGTCAGTAGCTGAGACCTTGACTGTTACCTTTTGTGACATTAGGCTGCATTTTACCTTAGACTGCAGAAGCTGAGAGCTGCAGTGCTCCCTGATTAGGGTTCACCTTTCCCAGCTGGAGGAAGCCCCATCTGTGCTGAGTCATGTGAACTGGAAGGGACCAAGCTGGTAAGTGCCAAGCTGAAGTCCTGAAAAGAGAACTTGGGAGGGCTGTAGGTTTGATAGATCCCTGCAGGAAGCCAGAACATCCCATCATCCCTTGATTGCAGGCTCCAGGGAGACTTGGCCCCTCAGAGTCTTGGATGTCTCTCTAAAGCAGGAGCAGAGAAGTTACATTTCTTTACAAGGCAGAGAATGGACTTAGCCATATCGCCTGCCTCTGCTGTGGTTCCTCCAGCCGTAGAATCAGTCTAGGCATATTTTTTCTCATGTCTAAAGACATTTGGCCTTCCCCAGATTAAAACAATGTACAGTAGTGAAGTATTTTAATAGCACTGTGGTATTGTTTGTTATAGTTTTTTGCTGAGTGAGGTGATTCTGAAGCATGGCAAAGAAAAATTTTGATACTGGAGTACACTCATTTATGTATATTAAAGAGAAAACCAAACTTTAAGGAACATCTGAACATTTTTATTTTAACAAGTAAGCTCCTGTCTTAATAACTAAACCTTTCAGTAGTTTCTCTGTGAGATGAAAGTATTACAAAGAAAAATAGAGAATATAAAGATGCTTTCCTTAGCAACTTTGGGAAATTTGTAGCAAAACTTACCTCTCCAACACAGAGATTTTTGGTTTAACAATTTTTGCTTACAAAACCACGCTGAATGTACAATAGTAAATTAGAAAGTTGTTTCTCTGACAGTAGCTGAGCACGTGCATAAAAGGTCAAATCTTTCAGGCCATGGTCTCTCTTGTGTTCATTGAATGTATTGTGAAGATGTTAGAATATCTAGAAAAGGTACACAAAAACTACCTAGACCTTGCAGTCTGCTTTGTAGGCTAATACATTATTACAATATACTATAATGTGTTCAAACTCAGTTAGGTATTTAACTGGATACCATGTCCTCAGATTTAATCCAAAGATCAGTGAGAAACCAGTATTGCAACATATCTTTCATAGTAGAAGATGTTTACTTTGGCTCTTGCTGTTTAGTTTATTGTTCACTTATTGTAGCAAAATGGAATAAACATATGATTTTGTTTGTTTATGTCATTCTATCCAGGTAATATTATAATAAAACATTTTAGGAGCATGCATTTCAAAGTAAAATTACAAGCAAGTAAATATGAACAGATGTCTTGTGCCTTTTAACTCCTACTTTGCAGAAAACCTTTGGTTTCAATCAGGGCATCATGAGCATTAGATCAGCCTAGTTGAACAAAAATGCTTTTAAAAAGTGTTTAATTGATTATATAACCATTTATAATCAGGAAAACAAATGTCTAGAACCCTTATCAGCTATTAGAGTATATTCACTGTTGAGTATCATGAGAAACAGGATTATCTTGGGGTGAAAGATGGAAGGATCTCCTTTAAAGATTATGCAGTGCTTTTAGACTCAGCATGTTGTATGAGATGTCCAGGCTGGGAGAACAGCCCACAGAGGCACTGTGGCACAGATGTGTTTTGTATCAATGCCCTTATCTGCTTTTTCCCCTTCTGTTCTTCATTATTCAGGGTTGGTTGAGACTAATTTTTCTAGAAGAATGAGGTTGTTACTTCTCCTTTTTTTCCCCTTTTTCTCTTATGTGTGTGAGCATCTTGGGACCTCTGTTATAGATGGCTTTATTGATAGATCATTAATGAGCTTTATGGAACTTGTGGACACGGACAGTGGAGGCAAGCAGACATGGAGGCATGTTTCCAATAGACAATTATATTTTAAAAAAAGAATATTTTTCTTTTAAAGTAAGAAAAATTGAAATATTAAGAATTATCAAAGGAAAGAAGCAGTACTTAGAATGAAGTAAGTACACATAGGCATGCAATTTTCCTGTGATATTTTGTGAGTGTAATAGTACATCCCAACACTTGTAAAGTGTTTCAGATTGTCAGAACCAGATTATTTTCTTATCACAGTTACAGAAAATTAAAAAAATATTCTAGATTTTATATTCATATATTTAGTCAATAATAGAATTGAAACAGAACAAGAGACATTGAATACCCATGTAGAATAGAATAATTTTATAATACATACAAGGAGAAAATTGTATTAGAACAGTGGAAATTAAAGAATTAAGACTGTACAAAGTATATTAAAATCTATTTCATCATCAGTAACTTTGAAAGTAAAGTTAATGTGCTCACTGATACATGGGCTTTCATAATTAACAAGGTAATGTGTGGAACTTGGCACAAAAACAAGTCAGCAGGTGGCTGATTACTGGAACATGATTATTGTGCCCATACAGTGTGATGGAAGAACACATATTTAATGACTCTTGAAGGTGGATGTTCTGATGACTGTTGTGCTGGTTGAATGACTAAAATGTATTGTAGTCTTAATTATCTTGGACTGTCCTGAAACTGTGATGCTAAGACCTCAAAGGAACAGGAGAAGAAGCATTCTGTGCAGTGGCATCTCTTACCCTTCTTGCAGCTCAGCCACCTTTTCATTTCACAGCTATTCCAGTGCAGATTTCTCCCTGTTGAGGAGTTCAGGGTTCATGGCAGAGCATGGACTCCCCTGAAGCAGAGAACTAATAACAAACAACTGCAGTTGCCCGGGTTTGGAGGGAACCCCTGCTGCCTGGGAGAAGGCTTAGCACTCTAATCCATGCTTGTTTGTTTCGCGAGCAGATTCACTGTGGCTCTGACTATCCTCAGGGACTCTATCTTGCTGTTTATTTTTTGTTTGTTTGTTTTTGGAAATGTGCTGCACTTTCCTGGGTTAATGAGGTTCCACTGCCAGTGGAACTCTAGAGCAAGCAGCATTAAAATGAAGTACTTGTAGAAAGCCTTTCTGCAAATGCTCAAGCAGTTCAGCTGTAAGCATTCTGACAGTTATTAATTGCACAATCACAATCACAGCAGCACTTACAAACAGATGAAGAAATAATTAACAGAAACTATAAGGAGGCTCCTCAATACTGTCTGCTCTTAATCTTGCTGTATTTTTCTCTCCCAGAATTAAAGCAGCTACTTAGAACTTTTAATCTTTTTTTTATTCCGTGTTGCATGTACACACAGATAGAAGTATTATTTCACAATAAATGAGGTTATGACAACAATATTTAAAATGCGAATTCTGTAAAGCTAGGAGCTGCTATTATTTCTTACCATGTTAACTTTTACTCTGCATTTCTATGTATTCTTACTTATTTGAGAGATATCTGTACAATATGGGAGACCAAATATAAAAAATATTTGAATCATCAGAAATAGGTCTGATGACACAATGCCACATAAGCAGCTGGAGATACAAGTTTTTGTACCCTGGAGTTTAAGTCATTGTTCTCAGGGACAGAGTGATGTCCCTTACCCTTCCTGTCAGACAACAGCAGTACTGGCATTTGGGATGACATTTTATACTTTTAATTCTTTGATAGAACGTCTTATTTGCTATTGTAAAAATGATTGGGTCAAGGCAACTGTTGATGCTGCAGATGATCTCTGTGACTTTGTAAATGGCACTTAATGTGCCCATGTTCCCACAGGGTGGTTGACAATTAATTCTGTAAATTAGTATCACCATCATCATGACATGGTAAGGTATGAAAGAAACAGCAAACACAACCATAGCAGCTGAAATCAGTAAGAGAGGCCTAACAAGTCTGTTCCTTCTTTGCTGACGTTTACTGAATTGCAGTAATGCTTTGAGAGTCAACATATAGCATGTAAAGATGACTGTGGCTGGAATTAGGAATCTCAGTATAATTTTGGAGAGTGTGAATGGCACAGCAAACTGTAAAGGTTCTTCAGTGCTATCCAGGTGATTCATGATGCCGTGCTGTCTTCTAGCTGCAACTGTGTAGTAAATCTCAGGCCCCGATGCAATCACTATGAAGATCCAAACCCCGATGGTGCAAAACACAGCCTTTTCTTTGTCCCACCATGTCAATGAGCTGATGGGATGAACAGCACCTATGTATCTGTCAAAACTGATGAGTGTCAGGAAATATACACTTCCATAGATATTAATACTAAAAAATAGTCCTATGATCTGATGAAATGTTTGACTGAAATAGACAGCAAACTTCTGGATATTATAATATACTGAAAAAGGTGCCATGAGAGTCCAAGTAAAGTCACACAGTGCCAAATTAAAGAGAAATATGGTATTGGTAGTCCATGTCTTCATGCAGTAAACATAGTGTCGTAGTGCAAGTATATTGCCTAGAAATCCTGTTAATAAAGTGAAAAGGCAAACCAGAATCAGCAAATAACAGTACCACTCCAGCTTAGGATTTCTGTTGCAAATGAAAATAATGCATGTACCATTCATCATCTGTCCACGGAGTACTCCTGAAGGGAAAAGAGAGACCGAGAGCCTTTAAAATAAAAATAGAGTTGGATACATTGCATTTAAAATTCAAAAAATATAAGTTAAATTCAGTGTGTTTGAACTGGCAAAAGAATTCAGAGCATAGTATAATGTACAAACTCTCTTCTCTATCTGAAAGAAATGTAAACTCCAAGTAGGTAACACAGCTTACTGTACAACACCTACACCAGCAGATCTTCATGAACTTATATGGGAAGCTTTATGTACTTTCCTCTCTGCTGTTTACTGTAGTGTATGATGGATGTGAGAAAAAAAGTGTGCACTCTCAAGTGAGAGCAGTGTCCCTTGGCCACTAATCTATCTTTGGAAAAAGCAGAGGAGGTGACAGAAGGACAGTAATTGCCCATGCTCATTCCATCATTGCTTTGATTGCCTTGAGCATCCATATGGGGCCTAGGGGCAAGCTTCATGTGGGCAGCTGTGCGCTGAGATGTGACTGAGATCACAAAACAGCATCAAAACAAATGAGGATGAAATTCTGCTTTTAGTGAAGGCCACAGATACTTTTCAATCTAAGGGGCTAGACAAAGTGCTTTTTTTGACCTTTTTCTTTGATTTTTTTTCTGTAAATATTTGTCCCAGGATTAAAAGATTGTGCTTTGGTAGCGTTAGAGAATATTCTTTTCATCTAACTTTATCGCCTACTTTGTATCAATTCCCATTATGGAATATGTGGAATATAGATCTGCAGTGTATTTTTCAAAGCAAGTTTTTACTGCTTATTAAGACTTATGCTTAATTCTAATGATTTTTTTTTCTCCTAATAAAACCAAAGGCTGGAATATTCTGTCAGAATGAGCTGTCACCAATTGCAGTTTTTTATGTTTCTAGAAAATTTCCAAAAGATGCCAGACTGTGAGGTCTGTCCAAGTAGAAGCTTTTTATGAGGATCATCCAAACAGCAATTTATAGATCAGAGTCCACTACAGCGCTTGCTAGGATGACGGAATAAAATTTTCATCAGTACAGGCCACACTTTGAGTGGAAGAAAGGACCTTTTCAGAATGTTATTGACTCATTGAAAACATTTTCAACCACTGAGTTGGCAATAGTGGATTTTTTTTCCTAAGGTAATGCTTTGCTTTCATGTCAAGCTTAATACATACTTTTCCAAAGGTATGTTTACATATATGGGTCAAACTATAACAAACAGGAGCTGCAGTGAAGACCTGCTAAATAAAGACTTTCTGTGCTTTGCATTATTGTGCTTTGCAAATTTATGGTCCGCTTAGTTACCTGACAAAAAGCTGGTTTAGACTGTACTCAACAAAATTAGGAAGGAAACTGGTTTTTCTAGAAGCTCAGCAACAAAGGCAGTCAAATGACTTTCCAGGAAACGATGTAGATAGAAAACCATCTGTTCTACTCACAGTGTATTTCACAGGTGGGGAATGTTTGTTCTATAAATGTATTTTTTAAAGTATTGAAGCACTGGACTTTAGCCTAAGGTAGCTATACTTTCCCTGCTCCTTAGCCTTTGTGAATATAAAAATTACACAAACTGTGTAATTGTTTTCTTCTGACATTTATAAGATATCCCTATAAATTCTTTAAAATGTGAAAGATGGTTAAGTAACATTTTCTCATGATATGTTCAATTAAAAGTAGTTTGAATAGGTATAGGAAATTTATATTTTACTAAAATCCTCTTGGCTAGAGTTTGTGTGTTCTTGGAATTAAATGGCATTTCCTACCTCTCTGCCTTCCTTTTCAGTACTTACAAATGGCAGTATAAGTCCTAAACTGGCTACAACCAGTATGGCCATAGCTGCACCAGGGAATTGTAATGCCAGGATCCCAATCTTATCGAGCTTCTGGCCAAGGGCTATAGGTAGGTCTAAATGGAGGGAGGCAAACAGCTGTGCCCCCTGCTCTGCTTTGCTCCAAGCTGGCCAGATAAAGTCTGGATGTGCAGCCTTGTAACTGCATTAGGGCAGTCACAGACTTGAACAAAACAAAACCCCTATCTCCCTCATCACCTTCAGTTTGCTGGACTGCACTCAGGGCTGAGCTGTGTAAGGTGCATTTGGAGCTCAGAGAGTCATTAGAAAATATGTCTGTTTGTGTAGGCATTTCCCACATGTCTACCTTGGGATTCCTGTTTGAATTTTCTAAAATATTTTTGCTGTCTCCTGTTAATTCTTTATATTGTAGTAGAGCTTAGAGACCATAAATAAGACTTGGTTCTTGAAGCTGTGCTTTGCAACTGAAGTGAATGACTTTGAGGGTAGACACAGAGGAACAGGTGGAGAGATAAAAAGAACCTTTCCTGAGACAACTTAATAAGCAAGAGGAAAACACAGGGGGTTTGACCCCCCATTTGGTGCCATTCCAGGATCTCCTGGTCTTCCATCAGAAGAATTTAAAGCCTGTACAATCACAGATGCAGTCTGACTGCATGCAGGGAGACAGGCAGCAGGCCCTGCTCTATGCTGAAGCCATTGGAGCTACCCTGATGTCCAGATGATATGGGCTGTAATAATTTTCAGAAGGGACATTTTTTTAATATCAGACAATAGCAAGTTTTCTGTCTACTGTCTTAGCACCAACAGAGTAACTCAAGCTACTGGATATGACTAGATTGTCTTCTCAGTTTGAATCCAAAATTTTGCATCTGTATTTTAAGAAAACTTTCTTTTTCTGAACATTATAGCATTCACTTCTAAGTCCATGTATTCTTAAGCAAAGCCAGCCAGCACACATACACATATTGTATTGGGGCAGAATGAGCAACAGCACCATGGCATTACAGTGTGAATGTGTTGTTATTACTACTGGCTCAAATCAGAATTGCCAAACTTTGATGAAAGTAGAATTGATTTTCAAGGTTAAAAATACTTCCCATTTATTGAGGTTAATTTTTCAGTTGAACAGTTTCAGTCATAGATGAAGATGACCTGGAGCACTAAGTAGGCAGAAAGAGCAATCCCTGGATGGTGCACCCAGAATTAAAGGAATACATCTCATTCAGTGAACAGCTTGGTATTAGAATATTACAAATATGCCCAGGAAATGGCAGAAGTTTATGGTTTCCATCACTCATAATTAAGACAATAAAGCATGCTAAATGCATGGGTAAGAACATACTGTTTCTCTTGTTTCTGCTTCTGCAGTTTAATAAGTGCAACCGACTTATGGGCTGTAGATCTAAAGATACTGGAAAAACTTTAGTTTTTTAAAAAGTGACCCGTTTGACTCAATTTTTTGTATCTGTCTATTGAGTTGTCTTTACTCTTGGACTGGAAAAAAATACTGGTTGGTTACTGCCTGGTTTGTTGCAGGACCCTAAACGCTGACATCTCTGCTACCCTGTGTTCCCCTAGTACTGTTGATGTGCTCTCCAAAGCCTTGGAGCAGATAAAAAGACCTGTTTCTAGTAAGCAATTACATTTTGAGGAAACTTCTGGTGGAGCTAGGAAACATTATGATAGGAGAATCTTAATTTTTTTGTGTAAAATTAATTCACAGTTTATCACTGGTGGTCATTCATATGTCATATAACTTGCATTTGCAAAGGTCCATTAGCTTAACACATTTATTTGGGTTTTTTAAGTATATAATTTTTTATGTGTAAATATATCCTAATAACCATGTTCTTCTCTGTCATACCTGTTGGAGTTTATTTTACATTTTTAACAAGTTCAAAGAAGCAATAAATTTTACCTGAAGTAAAAAAAACAAAACAAAAAAAAAAAAAACAAAAAAAAAACAAAAAAGAAAAATGAGTCAAAAGCTTATTTTGTGTAATATTATTCCTTATCTACTCTCTTTTCCCCTTGCTACTTTTTGTTTGCTATTTTTTATGGTAAAAGCCCTAATTTTACATGAACTGTTTTATTTTTCTGGAATTACTCTGAGAATTTGGTTGGGCTGTTTTGAATTGTACTTTAATCTAGTACAAGTCTATTCCAGTCACTTGATAGGTTTTCCAAATTTTTGACCATTCACACCCCATAACATTTCTGTTGTGTGTGTTTTCAAAGTGTAACCTTTTAGCTCATTATAAAAGCAAAGCATTATACAGACTCCTGGTTTTTGTTATAAAAATAATAAGAATTATTTGCAATTTTTACTTTAACAACTCACCAGATAGGCAATCATCTGATCACCCATTTTTATTTCAACTAAATTGATGTGAAAGGATGTACAAAACAATGTGAGCATTATGTGGATCATTTAACATATTTTAATTTAAATGCATTTAGCATGTTATACTTACTGGTACAGTAGGAGCAATAAGTAACAGCTGCGACATTTTTATGCAGTTAGGTAAGAAGATTGTGCTAATATTCAATTCCTTTCATTTTTACATAACAGTGTTGTGATTAAAGTACTATTTCTTTCATTAAAAAATTACGTTGATGAACCCTTCTTGAGAGTCAATGAAGTCGCATATGGCAAACACAAGATACAGTAGAAGGAAAGTTAAAGTGGAAGAATTTGCCTAGTGAAGACAGTACTTATGATATTATTATTTGAAGAATATGATATTTATACATATTAGTAGGTATTAATCAGTGTGTAATAACTAAATAGGAAAAAACATTGCTTTGGAGGGTACAGGGGCAATGAATATTTATTAAATCTTTCCTCTTACCTGGTTTAGAAAAGTTGGAGTTATCTGTTTTACAGAAGTCTAGATTCCAGGCTGTGTTCTTTCTCTCCATTAATCTGGACCTCCTGAAATCACAACTCTGTTTTGCGAGTACTGCTTATTATCCAAGGTGTTGGTAGTATTCCATATGCAATGGCAGCTGTTCAAAGAGCAGGTATCCAACTGCAGGGGAAATATCTTTTATCATTAAGCCCCTCCTCTCAGTAAGTCAGGATAATATGCCATTGCCATAGCAGCCTCAGCTTGCTCTTTAGGGAAGGACAGACTTACAGGACATCCTCAGTCTAGCCAGGCCTGAGGCTGCCATGGTTTCCAGCAGTGAAAATGGAGAAGAGTACAGGGGCTTGGGACATGTATATGTGTGTTTGCACTTTCCCTTTCTTCACTCACAGAAACCTTGTTGCTACCCTACTACTGGGCCGGTCTGTGGACCTGTGTTGCACTTGTCCCATTCTAGAGCTTCATTCAGTCCCCTGTACCTGCCTGCCACTTCTCCTGCCTCATGGTTCCCACACCATTCCAAAGTCTCTGCTTTTTCAAAGAACTCTCATCCTCCAGCTGCTTAATCCAGAGCTCACATCCTACCTCTTCAGCCCGTAGCCCATATGTGCTCCAGGTCCTCAAATCTTCCTCTCCCAAACCTCCCTCTCCATCTTCAGCAGCAAATACCAGTCCTGGAATTTTCCTGTCTGCCTAAATGAGCATTCAAATTTTTTGTTATTTTCTCCCACTTTATAGCTTCCCTCTGTGTCCAGCCCTAATCAATGCTAAATGTGGACTTAGTAGTTCAACAACCAGCTGAGAGAAATTGCCTCCATCCCAGACCATTTCACATCTCAGTCTGCTATATCCCTTCTCTAGACACTTCCTGTCCAGCTCCTCACATGACTTCTGTTCTCCCTGTTTTCCCATCTTCTAGCACCAGACTGCTCTGTCTCCTTGGTAGATGCTTTCCTTCAGCTTGCTGCTTGAATTATCCCTTGTCTTCCTTTACCCCCTCTTGGCTTCTGCTGTGGCACTCTCAGCCTTGCAAAAGCAAATTCCCATCTCTTGTGCTGGTGAGGTTTCCAATAGTCTAAACAATTCTCTAAAGGTAAGAGATGACAGAGAAGAAAAGCTAGCCCAGGAAAAATATGTTTGCGGCAAAAATATCATAAAAGCTTCATCTAACACCAGTGGCAAGAGTAAGCAGAGCTTCTTTTCTTTTCCAGTGGAAAGACACGCCAGTATTCTTTGAAAAAAGGTATTCTTTGCAGAATAAAATACCATATCATATGATTCTATGCAGAAATAATACCATATCATATGATTAAAGTGATTAGGTCTAAGAAAAACATACAGTACAAGATTGTACACAGACTCATAATTTGATTACCAAATTAAATTAGGGAAGCAAATAATATTTGTCAGTGGACATACCTCAAATAGTCCACACTATCTTAGACATGAAAAGCTGTCTTGGACATGAAAAAGGAAAATTATGTATGAACCAGTAACCTTTTTAAGCGCTTGAAATGCATTGTTATGGCCTGTGGTCTTTCTCATTGTCTCTTAAACATACTGATACTTACAAGTTATTGTTGCATTCCCCCCCCCCCCCCACCTTTGGATTGCAAGTAATTTGTAATTTTGTAGCAATATCCGGTCATGCTGAACTACAGAAGGGTCCTTCATCTGCATGATGCTAAGTATGTCCTCCTCACACACAGTGCAATAATTTGCTATAGGAAGAAATACAGTTTAGTAGTTTATTTTAGTTTTATTATGATGTAAACATGTATTTACTGACTGACTAAAATACACCTTCTCATAATTTTTGTACCATAGGTCAGTTGCTCCGTCTGAAAATGTTTCGAGAGGACCATGGGTCTTGGATGACAATGTTCTTCAGTACCATCCTCTTCCTCTTCATATTTTCTCACATTTATAACCTGTTCCTCATTATGGCAGGGAATATGAGGTAAGTTCCAGAGTTTATTTTTGTTTCTTTTGCTCTAGAATATAATTTACAGTAAACTTTTTTATTCCTCTGCTTTCTGAATTTTGATAGAATAGTAATTTAATTGGTTAATTAGTGCAGAGGATTAAAGTATTAGTTAGTAAAAATGGAGTCCTAGACTAATGTTAGAAACTGTTAAATCATAACACTAATTAATATTATTTCTTTTTTAAAAAAAAACTAAAATTGTAGCTAAACAAATTTGATTTGAAGTTAGGGCTGAGTGGTTTACAAGATTAACCATTACCATTGTGCCTGGGGAGGAGTTAAAAGTAGTTAAAATATCTAAATTTGAGGAAGCTCATGGATATTAAATGGGTAGTATAGTTCTGTTTTGGTTATGTACAATATTTGCTGATCTAATTTGTTTACAGTATTCTTAATTTTTTTTCCCCATCAGGTGCTCTGACAGAGCAAAATTGTGTTTGGCTGAGAGATGAACAGCCATCTATTATATATGGATTATTTTAAATGGATCTCTTTATATTAATTTTCTGTCTTAAGACCTGCTTTCTCCTATTATGTTGACACTTTCATGTGTCGATTTTCCTGAGAATATCTATATTTGTACATATCTAATATGTACAAAATGAGTTCATTGGACAAAAAATCCACAGCAATGTTGTTTATGAAAAGCAAGATAGCATCTACAGACTTCCCAGCAAGGAATAAGAAATCCAAAAGAACTTATGAGTTGAAGAGCAGTGCAAGTAATTAAATTCCTTGTTCCTAGCAGAATATCAGAGCCATACCAACAGACTGATGATGAGCAATGGGCTGTGGTGTGGTGTGTTACAGATCTTAAGCATGTCAACAAAAAATGTGCAGTGTTCAAAGTCCTGTAAACAATGTGACACAAAGCAAAAGGTGAGTAGGAGGCAGACTGCCTGTCACTGAATGAGCATAAGCACAGACCAGCTGGGATGATCATGAGATTGTGACATGAAGACTGAATGTATTGGTTTGAGGCAGGCAGGTAAAGCAGCAGACTCATCGACTGTTTTATGAAACAATCACAGTAATGATGTGGTAAATCTGAATGCTCAATAACAGGTGGGCTGATTAGGAGGAGGAGGCATGGAGCATTGCAGGTTTCTGGCTTCCCTGTTTACATAGTCATACTATTATTGGTATCATGTTAAGATTTATATTTGGTCTTTCTAATGTTCCATAAGCTAAAACCAGCTAGCTGTTAGAAAAAGCATTAAGAGTCTTGAAAGCCTGACTCATGTCTGGAAATCAGATTTCATTTGTCCATCCACATTCCTGCTTCCTGTCTCTGCTACAAGCTCCATTAGCTGCTCTGAAGAGACTGGGCGGCCATCAGCATCCACATCCATGGAAATAGGCACAGCCTTGTACTAAAATAGCTGTGTCAGACAACATGCCCTCTTGCTTTCTGTGGGGTGAAGCCTCTCCTTTCCTGGAGCTTATGCCCCAGCTCTGGATGTGTTGTGATTCTTTTGGGAGGTTCACCATAATGTGCCCATGGAATTGTGTGTTTTTTTTCAAAGTGGGCTGAGGGCTCTTTACAGATATGTTGGCTTTCCATTCCAGCAAGAAAGCATATGGAGCAAACAGTTTCAGTCTCAAACAACAGAACTTAAATCATCAGTACAACAGAGCTCTTGGATCAGTCCTCTCAAAGCTGGGCTAGAACAATGTATAGTACTTTTGAAAAAAGAGTTTCTACAGCAAATGTCATCAAACCCAACTGCTCCATGTTGCCCTAATGAAGTGTTTCAAGGAGTGCATTTTTTTTTCCTGAGTAAATGTAATCCTCATGAAAGCTATTTGCTTCATGGTTTGTACTTCTGTGCAAAAGAACAGCTCTGTCTATATCTTTTACCACAGTGCCTTGCTGAAATGACTGTCACCAGAGAGCCTGGTTTCCAGGATGAAGGTCAGAGTTTGCCTGCAAGAAGGTTATGGTGTTTGTGCAGAGAAACTGACCTTTGAGCCTGTGGGCTCCTAGGAAACACAGGCATCCCAGATTACACATCGTTCAATACAAGGGCTATGAAAGCCTTCCTGTCTACAAGACTAAGTGAAAAATGTTCTTTTTTTCTGCCTTTTTTGTGTTTTTTCCTTGCAAAGTCTCTGGATCACCTTACCCTGGGTTCTGGCACCAGAGGGATTCTGACAAGTTTCTTTATGTCAGATGTTTGGTCTCATCAATGAAAATCCCTTTCTGGCACACAAGTAGGAAAGTCATATACCCATAGATAAAAAAGGTACATTTTACAGTTGCCAAAATCTGGGGATTTTATAAAAGTCTTTTTTAAAGACACTTCACATGTGTCTTAGTGCAGCAAACCTAAAATAGTGTGAATATATCCCTTAAAAAATGTAGCAGGAGGGACTTGAATTTGCAGGGAAGAGCACAAGCTAAATATTGTGTTCAGTTCTGGGCCTCTCACTACAAGAAAGACACCGAGGTGCCAGAGCATGGCCAGAGAAGGGCAATGAGGCTGATGAGGGGAGTCATAAGAGAAGTGGCTCAGGGTGCTGGGGTTTGTGTATTCTGTAATAAAAGAGACTTAGAGGAGACCCTGTCACCATCTACAATGACCTGAAAGGAAGCTGTAGTGAGGTGGGGTCCATCTCTTCTCCCAGATATCTACTGACAGGATGAGAGGGAATGGCCTCAGATTGTGCCAGAGTGTTGTTTGTTGGATATTAGGGAAAAAAATACTTCACAGAAAGGGTCATTGAGCATTGGAACATGTCCAGGAAAAGTGGTGGAATCACAGTCTCTGGAAGTGTTCAAAAGAGTGTGGCTCCTGGGGATATGTTTTTTTGGTAAATTCACTGGTTCTCAGTAGACAGATGGATTTGATGACCATGGAGGTATTTTCCAGTGTTAAAAATTCTATAATTATGTGAATGGTATTTGAATTACATTGTACAGCTGTCTGCTGGGTGAAAGCATGACTATTTGAAATAAAAATCTTGTGGCCAATTGGAATGTGTCTTTTTAAATTTAAAGTCACTGGGTTTTTTTTTTTTTCCTGTGATGTTTCCTTTTAGGTACTTCATAGTGTAGGGCACTAATCCACTGATCACTAGTGTAAGGTCACTGTTCCTGTAGTCAGAACTGAATATCTGGTGACTATATCTGTTATCAAAATACCATTGAATACTTTTTTAAAAAGTGAGGGACTTGGATGTTCATTTATTATCTTAGGTCATTTAGATTCTTGAAATTAAGCAGTGATTTTGAGCTGTGAAACAGATGAGCAACATGGCTTATTTATTAAAGGCTGTATTTGAGACATAAATGCAAGGAGGAAACTTTTATTTTTCTGTATCAAAAAGTGTCTGGCGGCAAGGCCACGTGGTGGCAGCAAAGGGCACAGTTTAAGAAGCTAAATGCCCTGAAAGTATACGGGGATCCTGGCTATCAAACTTTTTTTTCTGGGGGTTTCTGTGCCACAAGCAAATTCAGAGCCCTTTATTGATTTTTTCTTTCTTTAAAATAATTTCAGGTCTGGAAATGTCCAGGGACTGTCCCGTATTTTTATCATTTATATGTGACTTTTGTACCCTTGGCATACTGAGGTATTCTAAGTGTGTACCTACTCACATTGAATTTTTCCCCACTGTATTGCTTTAAGTAGAGAATAAATCACCAAAAGGAAACCCATTTTCTCCTTTGGGTGCCTGCATCAGTAAATAATGCTTTGATGTTTAACATTACAACACAGTGATGTACTTTCATATGATGTCCAAAAATCAGTTGTGACTCCTTGTGTCACAAATGTCAGCTGTCTTGTCCTAGATGAAGAGATTTTCAATTGTCCAAAGGATGTTCAGGTGCATCATTATTCAACACTGCAAAGTGTCATTGAAATAACAGCCACAAACCCATTTTCTCTTCAGCTGCAAATTGTCACATCACTGTAGCAATAATACAAATTGTTGGGATTGTCTTCTTTGAGCATTCCATGTGTCAGGAGAGGGTTTGGTGTGAATTTATTACCTGTGCTGTCAAAAGGTTTTGGTTATTCTTATTAAGCACTAGGAGAGAGCACATATTTTTTGGTGTAGTTTTATCTTCTCCTACTGCTCATTTCCTTTAGCAGAAAAAGTGTGAAATTTCAGTACATTTTACATTACTTGCAGGAGTTCCTTAGGAATAAAAATGCAACTTTAATTAATTTTAGTTAGAGCGATTTAGTGGATTTGGACCCAATTACAATCTGCAGCTGACAAATGCCTGTACAGAGGTCTTGCATTTTGTTTGACAAGCTGAAACAAGGAAACAGCTATTTATATATTTAAAAACCACTATAATAGCTTTCTATTAAACTATTCTAAACTTTCTATTTCTACTTTACCTTTATCCAAATTAGGTACTGCTCCTTTTCCTTTTTCCCAAAGATACAGATTATTGTGTCCCTGGAAATGTGTATTTATTCCAAGCTTAAAAGCTCCATGTTGTTCAGGATTCTATGCTTTAGTTTGTTTGATTGCTCATTAGTGTCAAGGATTAGTCATCATTAGCATAATTTTAGAACAAGGTTTAGGGACAACAAAGATTTGGTCTGTTTTCCTAACGATGGTTACTATTCTACAGAACTGTGAGGCCCACAGTGGATCTATATTAGGCCTCCAGTGCTTTCATAGCTCTGTCTACCTGGCCATATGTTTTGTGGGCTTTATTTTGATGTGTCCTCTGTGTATATTTGGTGTAGCTGCGTATTTCTCTCAGACATTAATCCTTGGGGCCATCATTCTTTCTCAAAATGTGCGTGGAAAACAGGAAATCCCTTAGAATATTTGCAGCTTCCAAACAGCAAAAACTGTGATAGGTTTACATTATGTAGAAGTATATAGAAGCAGAAAGTTTATTATTTCTTATTGTAGTACGGTTATACAAATTATGGATGTAAAATATTGCTCTAAGAATGCAGTCTGTAAGAGGTTTACCAGTTAGCTTTTTTATTGCAGGTAGTCCTGCCAGCTAGCTTCCTAAGGCACGGGTGTCTAGTGAGATCACAGCAGCAACAGATACTGTATTTTCCAAGGCACTGTGATTGGAAAGTGTCTTGAGCCAGGATTAGTACTTGAAATTCAAAGTAATTGAAAATTCCAAGCTAGTTCATGGTGTTTCAACCTTTATAGCTAAACTTACTCCCAAAAAAACTTACTGGTCAAAAAGCTAAACTTACTTACTGGTCAAAAAGTACCTCTCCATGTGCTAAATCTGCCATATTGCGTCTGTCTCCTGTGAAGTAGACTTCATCAAACTTTTCCTTCTTCTAAGCTAGGAAATGGCAAAGAATAGAAAATTCTTAATTTAGGTGTAATTACAAGATGATAATTCTGAAAACCCAAATCTTTTAATGACCAAGAAACTCATTCCCCAAACCACACTCTCTGCAGAGAAAGAGCAAAGGAGGTCTTGCACATCACAAAACAGTTGACATAGAATCAACATAGATCCCAGGGAGGGTGATATCCCGGGACACCAAAGAGCTCTGTTGTCCATAGAACTATCCCAGGACTGCCTGCAGGTTGTTGGTATCAAAGGCTGCCAAAACTCCTGTGGTATAATTGTCTCTCTCATAATGCAGGTCAATCAGGCTGAGAGCAATGTTAATCACTTGGATAGAATGACTGAATTAATAGGAATTTGCAGAGAACACCAAACAGAAAGAAAAGAAATCAAAGTCAAATTATTTTCCTGTAAACTCTTTTAGATAGCTTACAGGCAAAGGCCAAACCACAGAAGCTCAAGTGACACAGACCAGTTTTGGAAGGAGTTCTTTGTCAAGATACAGGCAGAAGACACGGCTTGGGAGTAAAGAGCTTGTCATGTGGCTGACTGAATTAGTCCCAGGTACTCGTAGGTGTTAAGGTAAGAATTATAGTTGTAGCACTGTTGTAAACCCCCTTCCTCTAAGAGGATTTTTCCTATTGCCCAAAATCAATGACTCTGGTTCCAAGAGGGTTGTCACTGATAAGAGATGCCAGAGGGAAGAACTGCAAGTGCTGAGCACAGCCAGACCTCTTAGCTATAAGCAGCAAGCACAGAGGATGCTGGAGGCTGTGCTGGGAGAAGCATGGGAGAGACAAAGGCATGTCCAGCACTAGAGGGGTCTTTCTCAAACCCTAGACAGAGGGACAAGTAGCCCTGTGTGGAGGGATAGAATGTAAGAAAATACAGATAGTGCAGAAGGCAGTCTCACACCTGAGGAGTTGCAGCTGTACCAATCACCAAAGATTAGGAACAGGCCTGCCCTTAACAGGCCACAGCTGTGTCCAATAAGGATGAGTGCTACAGAGGAGTGGGTTAGCTCTGGGTGAGGAGAGAGATGGAGTTTGTTGGTTGCGCTGTGAGGAGTTGCCCATGAGAAATCACTGAGAAGGTCTGGGAGCTTTTGCAATGCGATGACAACAGCCCAGTGGCTCTGTCCTAGCTGTCCTGTGGTGTTGCCATGGTGAGACTGATGTGACTGTGGGAATGTCTTAGGGCTTTATAGACTCATTCCCCTTTCCTCCTTTCAAATAAATTCACTTTCCAGCACTAGGAATAAATGACTAGGTAAATTGATCACAGCACAATGTTATTAAACCTTATGCAAAAGTTAATTGATGGCACTCTTACAAATTTTCTTATTTCATACCCCTCTGTATTGAATTGGCATGTAGACATTGAGATGTTTTCCCTTAACCACACTAACCCTGCTGCTGTGGCATTGTCCAGTAGGATTATGTGAAAATGCTCTGCTCCAGCAGCTCTCTTCCCATTTCAGGAGCTATACCATCACTGCTGTGTTCATTTCTCATTTTCTTTGCCCATGACACATACAAGATGGGTTCCATGAAGACTGAAAAATGCTTTTCTCTAGCCCAGATTATTGAGTTCCAAAGAGAAGAACAGTCTGTGGAACAAGTTAGTGGCTTGCCCTGCGTTTGCAGCTCATGAGCTGAGGCCACATGTCTGTGGGTGATATCTCTGTGTAGAAGATCCAAAGACACCTCCTGAGGCCTGTTAGGGAATAGTCCTTTTGGAATGGTCTGAGTAAAGCATAGTTTCTTCTTGTCTAGGATATCATGTTTTTAGGTCATTTCACCTTGAACTAGAAAATCTATAAAGCTGCAATCTGCACTTCTTAGAGGTTTTTCCTTTGCCAGGGGAACCTAAAATTGAGGTTTATCTTCTGAGAGACCTACTGCCACTTTTCTTTAGCTGAGGAGCTGGTCCATTACTGTATTGTTTGCTTTCAGCTTACAGGAGGACATTGAAATAAACAGTGTTTCAAAAACAGAAATTAAATAATGAAAACTTCCATAAAAATCAATTTTTTTAAGAAGAAGAGTCTTCTTGACGCTTTTTATCCTTCTTTATTTTGGCTGAAAACCCTGAAGATACCAAGCACCTGGAATAGAAAATTCTGTAGCCCAGCTGCCCCCCTAGTGTGCCATTTGCTTGCTCTAGGTACTGCTGCTGTATTCTCCTTTTTTCATCAGAGCAGAGCTGGGGGGAAGAGCCCCCTGTCCCCAGCATGCCTGCCAGCAGCGAGGTGGGTGGTGGCAGCAGATGGGGAGCAGCCTGATTTCCCTGTTAGGCTGATGGAGGGCAGGCTGCAGCTGGGATGGAGGCTGCTGAACATGAGAGCCATGGCAGGAAAGGGAAAGAATTGGGAAGTGCAGGAAGAAGTTTTGCAGGTGTTTGGTGTCCTCTGATGGGATTCACCAGATTTGGCCGCCGTGGTGTTTTCAGCTCCCACAGGTAATGCAGGATGATGGGCTCTGCCCTTCTCACATTCCTGGGTACATCAGTAGCTGCCTTGTTTGAATTAAATTGAACATTTGAAGTAATTCTTGCCAGATTATGGCCATAATGCCATAAATTAATCTGCTCTTGCTAGAGAGGGCAATTTGAAGTATCTGCTTTTTTCACTGTTTAGTAGTACACTGGGTAATGGAAGAAAATAGAAAAACAGGTTTGCTTTCTGAGAAAATATGACTTGAGCTTTTTTAAAAGATTTAAGATTGCAGTCCCTCCCAAAAGTACATGCATTTGTGTGATACATTTTATTATAATCTTGAAAAATTACTGCACAGACATTTTTATATAAATGTCTGAATTTAGCAAGTAATAATGCATGTCTCCCTATTGCTTTATCTGATGGTGAAACCATCAATCACCCTAAAAACACAACTGTAACAAAAATAAGTAGTAAATTCTAAAAATACTTACCTGCACTTTTCAGCAGTTGCCTGTTTTCTAGGTCTTGCTAAAGAGAATCTCTAAGTGTGATATAAGCAAAACAGTGCTTCAGTGATTAACCTGCATGGTTAATGCAGCTTGTTTTTAAAGCAGAGTATCACTTGTAGGTGACACCTCTTCATTAATATGTTCATACCTCTGCAAATCAGCAGACTAAGAAATGTGCTTGTACATAGGAAGTTATAAATGTTTGATGCCAATTAAAAATGGACTGCTTTTTTTCCAAAACAGAAAATGTAGTGGGCTTTTTAAATCAAAGTCTTCTGTTTTGTTTTGTTTTGTTTTGTTTTTTTTTTCCACCCAGGCTTATGAATTCTAACATTTTGTTTGTAAAAGGGGAAGCTATGAACAGTTTTTGAGTTTCTAGAAAATCCTCAGGTATATTCCAGTGAGAGAAAAATGTTTAAAATATCCAAGTGTTTTAATCTCCACAAATGACATGGACAGATTGGAAATAGTTACCAGACTGTAAAGGGCTCAAATTAGGGTGGTAGAGCAATACTGTAACTCATTCTTGCTACTTGCATTATTTTATCTGAAACTTACTTAGCTTAATCTAAAATGAAACTAGCAGTATTTTCACTATGGAATTGGACTTGAATCCTTGTCTTCTTTTAGCAATACTCATAGTATTGAAAAACCTTCATACTAGGCTCCCAACAGTAAATTTGTGGAGGGAGGATAAATTTTCAAGATTTGATAAAGAACATTTAATCTACAAAAGTACTCAGGATCTTAAAGGCTTTTTTGCTTTATTTATTTTTTTCCAGTTGATTACTCAGATTGCTGTTTTTTTTCTCTCTGTGAGCCTTTGTGCCAAATCTTGGGTTCTTCAGTCAGAATATGCACTAGATGGTCCAGGAATTTTTTGCTTGCTAGTAGCTGCAGCCTTCCACTTTCTTTTGCATGTTAAGAAATAGTGTCTCAGAATGTCTTCAGTGTTTTTCACAGCATTACACATTTTAAGCATTTCCCTACTACAGTTATCTATAGGTTTTGAAGTAAATTATTTTATTTGCTGTGTAGTAACAGTGCACAAAGTTTTGAGGCAGGAATTATTCCCATTGTTTTTTGTTTTTGTTTTTTTTGTGCCAGAATTGCTTATTCTGTAGTTTCAGCCCCAAAAGGAACTTCACATTCAAATAAGTAGCCAAGTCACCAGTTACAGCAAACTGAAGCAGATCTTTTCAATGAAACATTGAATACTTACTGAAAAAGTTAACAAGCAGTCTAAAATTCAAGAAGTCAAAAATAAGTTTGAATAATGTACAGATAACTACTTATGGTGGTACCAGATGGCAGAAAAAAGTTGCTAAATTAAAGAGCCTTTTTGTAATTAATGTGCCAAAAGCTTTCTCCATGTTATCATTCTTCAATCAAATTTACTTTTAAAGCTTTAAAAATAGTGTGAAAGTTTCAGTATTATTTAGACAAAATGCAGTTACATCTATTCTTGTCCATTCTGTAGTAATATTCTTTGAAAGAAGGAAAGGACAGTATATTTTAGTATGTAAGTGTTTGTGAATTGGTACCTGAATATACATATATATATATATATGTAGATTGAAAGGAATTGTGATATGCTGTTTCTGAAAAAAAAAAAAAAAAAGAAAATATACTCTTAATTCTACAGGCATATATCTTTCCTTAAATTCATTACTGGCTGTAGTTATTTAAAGAATTTTTCTTTAAAAGTATGTTAAATATGTAAAACTTTTAATGTAATTTCAATGTAATGTAATTCTTTTAGGAATGAAAGAACTTAAAAATAGCTGAGTGCAAGAATTCTGAATTTGCATGCTGAAGTGTTACTCATACAGGCATGCAAAAAAGTTAATGTAACTTAGGATACGAACATTTTCCAATCCAAAACTCTCCATGCGAAGATTTCTTACAGAAAATCTCTAAGTGTAGGTTAGAAATGTTTTGCCACTTACCAATGTTCACCTTGGAAAGCATAGGATAGGAATTTATTTTTAGAGACATTTTTGCTGTAAGAGAATCAGCATGGCTGTGATGGAGAGCACTGCTGGTTGTAAAAATTACAATGAAACATTGAAAATGACACAGTTAGAACCTATCTAAATGGAATCAACCTGTAAAATGAATTGTGATTAAATGACTTTCAGTGACACATGCTCTGAAAAGTGGAGTCAAGATGCACAATAGGTTCTGCTTCTTTCAGGTGACCCATTGTAGTACCTCAAGTCTATCTAACACATAATGGTAACCGAGAACATAAATTGGTGCTAGGTAACAGCAGCATTTGACATGTGCAGTGCTACATTTAGTCCTACAGAGATGAATAAATGAGAATAGACTCAAAAGAACCTTTTCCTAGCCTTGAAATGCTTGTGAGGCTAAGAAAGGGAATATTCCTTCAGTACTCTGCTGTAGCAGGAGGGTGATGCCTTGCTCTGTATGGAGTACAGTGAGGGACCTTGCAGAGGGCTTTTGTTTTTGTCCTAGAGGAGTGAAGGCTGGTCCTCTGTGCACTCCCTGGGTGAGAAGTCCACCCTGGAGCAGTGTGACAGCAGAGGCAGAAACCTGCAGCTGTGCTGTGACACCAGCTGTGAGTGACCTGCGTGTGCTGTGATTCCTGGGCTTAGTGCTGGGGCTTGCAAGACTGGCTTGGGACTAAACAAAAACCACAACAACAAAAAAGAAAAGCCAGATTAGAGACTTCTGAAACATATCACAAAAGTCTGAAACTTTCCAGGGCTGAAAATACTCTTCTTAACCTCTGGTCATATGTAGCATCGTGTAGCACTTAGGGTCACAAAGCTATTTGCTAGTCTTTTTCAGAATGGTTTTCTCACAACATTTACCTACTAGAAGTATTCCATGCTGAAACAATTTCCATATATGCATACAATAAGGTGAATGGAATTAGGATAGGGAAAATGAAGAAAAAAAAAAACCCTGCCACTATGAGGACACCAAAATTCCATAAGCTGGAGCATAACACCTTCACAAGCCATCCACCTATGATCAGTTCTTGTGACTCAGAAACACAGATCTTTTTAGATATTTCAGTTTTGGACTTTTTCAAGTAGGATCTGTCTACCTTCTCAAGGAACTGTAGAGTAAATGCTCAGTTCTCATATTGGCAGGGTTGAGGAAAACCTTGTTTTTAATCTATTGCTGAAAGCATCCTGTGTCCAGGAGACAGGGCTTACCCCAGGGTATTTCCACACAGTGGATAAGATCCAGGTTCTCATAGTTTTGTTTTGCCTTATGTTGCAGCTCCATAAATGCAGCATAAGCAATAGAAATGCACCGAGTGCACACAGTGTCAGAGACATGTCTTGAATTTTGTAGCTCTGAACATTGCAAAGAATTCAATGTTCTCATCTGGTATTACTAGTTCCAGCTGTTTTTCATTTAAAATGAGAACCGAGTGAAAATGGCTATTTAAAAATTTGTTTACCACACAGTTATTCTCAGGATTTATGCATTAAAATTGCAGTAGACTGGAGTAGAAATTTGAAATGTTTTTAGGACCTCTGCGATTCTTAGCCTAAGTTTTCCAATTTCACCCCTTCTTCTCACCTTTCCTGGAAAAAAAAGCCAAGAAAGGAACTTCGTTGTGTCAGACTTCAGGATTGCAGGGGGACTGGGAGCACACTGTTTAAGATTATTCATTGGAAAATAGTTTAAATAGATCATTATTTTGTGAAGGTCTGCAATTTCCTGGTGTTTTTTGTGAAACAAAAGTCACTGGTTAAAAATTTCCTGTATGTAAATCATCTTGTCCATAAAATGTTAAGAAAGAAGCTGAGTGCATCTTGTAACAAAGAGTAAAGTTGTGAAGGGGTATTTCAGGCACTGAGTATATCAGGTTTTAGCTGAATCAGGTTTTAGTATGATTTAAGAGGTCTGAAGTGGGCAAAGTGTAGTCTCAAGTGAAGGAAGAAGAAAGAGAATATCCAGTGTCCGTCAGAGAGTGTTTCTGGAAGACACAGCCTTTGAAAAGTGACCCAGGTCCCTAAGCCAGCTGGACTAGAAAAATACATGATAAATTGCCTCTTACCTGTTTGCAGCTGACAGGTGTCATCTGAAAAGGGAGCCTGGACTTCATTCTTTTATCTGCCAGCCCACCTTTCCAGGTGTGCCCAGATGTGCTGCTCTTTACTGGTGCTTTGAATTCAAAACAAGCATGGATTGCACACAGAAGTAAAAAGCAGTGAAAGGTAGAAACCCATTCTTTCTGTTGAGGTTTTTTCAGTCCCCAGTTGCTATTTTCTTCAGGCAGGTTACCTGATCTATAATTTTCAGGCTGGGAAATTCAGTAAGAAAAATACATTTTGTTCATTGGATGTTACAGAAAGGCTTTTTTTTGTGGGGTGGGTGGGTCATCAGAATAAGGAAAACTGGGTAGATGGAGCACAGTTGGCAATATAGCTATACCTCTCTAACTAGTAGTTGATGCAGAGAGTTTTTGCTTCCATGAAAACTACACTGAAAATGTAAAATAAGAATTAAGACAGCTAGAGGGCACTGTGGCTAAACATTTGCCATCTGCTATTTAACAGACCTGATTTATTTGCTGGACATAAACTGTAAATTGAAATTAACAATAGCTTTAAAGTTACCCCTTATGTCTTTTGTCATATGTAGAATGCATCAAAATTGCTGTAAAATGCTGTTTCTGTCTTTCATGAGCTTTTGAATGAAGAGACAAAAATATACAGAACTGAATATTATTGAAGTCCCACAAAAGAATATATTGACTATAAACTATATGGTTATCTATAGTACCATCTACACATTTTCACATGCTAAAATCTTCTATCCATTACTCACATTTGTCTAACTGGTGAATAATTTTTAAGGAAGTTGGTATCCATGTGTTATACTAAAATCTTTATGTATGTGAATAAATGACAGATGAGATATTGCTATGTATGTCAAAAGTTGCTTCCCAAGGAGGAATTCAGTGCAGTACATGAAATACTGCTTTTTAAGTTTGGTCATTAGTGTGACTGTTTGGGAAACTTAGTAAACAGTAATAATTTTCTGTAACCTGCTCAGTTCCCTCACACAGAACTAGCAATATTTCAGCTGTGAGATGTATCTCTTGGAAATTCTTACAAAGAAAGGTTCCAGACTTTGACTTTCTGAGAATGGCAACTTCTGAATGCACAAGGCTGGATTTAGAGTCAGATTGTGTTGTATTGATTTCTTTGAGGAATGCCTTAGCTCTCCTGTGACCTCATTTAAATCAGTAGAACAACCTACTGTGAACTGGTTCTCATGTGAGTAAAGCACACCAAGCCTGTCCATAGCTAAACTGCTGTGAATTAGTCATTCAGGTGCCAGATAATCCACTCTAAATCACAAGGTAATCTCCGCTGCATAAGTGATACATGCACAGCTAATGGAGAAAATACAGAATCTTTACAAAATGTTTTTAAATGTATACAGAAAAGTGTATTGAGACACACAAGGCTGTGATGAAATTTAAAATTTGTGATTCAGAGCACTAGCTTTTGCTTTCTGGATCAAAATGTTGAAAATTGAAGAATGTATAACATTATTTTTCACAGTTACAGAGTTCTTGGCTTAATACTTCATCAGGAGGCAAAATGGCTATGTATAAGGTTCATTAATGCAAAGTTTACATCTGATATGTCTGAATGTTTTTATCTACATAAATCACATACCAGTTAACTGCTGTTATTTAATTGCACCATCTATTTGATGGAATCATTTATTAATCCCACCTAATTGGGTGTGTGCTGGTAACTGTTATCAGTGGTGCAGTTCAGCTGGGATTAGTTTCATGCTGGGTGTTGCAGCTGCACCATGACTCAACTCCTCTCTTTTGTCTCTGTTTTGTTCAGGGAGATGACAGTGTAGGTAACAGCTGAGCCAGTTATTTGCCTTGGTTTTATTGGTGACTTGAATGCATACTCAAGGCAAAGATAAAGTTATTTCTGTCCCAAGGGAGTAAGTTTTTTCCTTTTCAGGCTGCTGATGGTTGAGCCTATTCCTGATTTTTGGACTTGTTTTTTCCAGTGTCATTGAAAAATGTGTGTCTGCACCTTACAGCAGCACTAAGTATATCCTGTAGAAGATCTGAATTTTTAGTAGGCTTGCAAACATTAAATATCAGTATTGAATTTCTGTCACCCTACCAATAGTTATTCTACTTCTCTGGCTAGTGCAGAAAGTATGCTTTAAAAATGTTAATTGGAACCCACTGTGCTGACTTAAACAAATGGTTGCACTAAGTGTATTAAATTAATTATTTTTAAGATTTGATACCATATTAACCTTCAGTAGTCTTAATTGAAGCTGATTCTTATCAGTTTGGTTGTTCTTTACTTTCAATGAGAAAATGGTATAATATACCATGAAAAAGAAATGAATGTTTATTGAGGTAGATATGAAAAAATCAGGTTGACCTGCTAAATCCTTAGATTACAAGGAAAGTACCCTGGTAATTGATGAGAGGATAATTGATTCCTCTCATTAAAATCCAGAGTCTTAAGGTAAAAAGCTAACTCTCTATATTAATGCTTTGTCAATTCTAAGCTATGTTTGAGGCAATTTAACATACAATGGATTGATTTTCTGTCTTGTACCTTCCTCTGTCCAACAGGAAACTTGTTTGGCTCCCCCCTGTCTTGTGGTATAAAGATCAAAACAAGAGTAACTCAGGGATTCAGTACAGTGCAGGTTTTAAATAAAAGTCCTCCTAACAGATCATTTTGCAAAACACGTATTTCATAAGTGTCATTTGGTATAATCCCAGAAATCTACGGAGTTGTTTTTCCTTTATTATTTAGGAAAATTAATGTGAACCAGGAGAGTTATTGCTCTGCAGCTATTCTTTGTGACTACGTAAATTGTGGTTTCATGTATGTGTAATGAAACCTGAAAATTGCTTTTATTCTGATTATTTGATAACATTTTAACCCAGCAAGCAGTTTTCATCCCTGTAAGACTGTGTCATTAGTGACAATCTACATTACATCTAGGTATTGTAAGACCGTAAGTAGAGAAATAGCTTCTCTTGCACCTGTTCTTTCCTTGTTTATGCATCATAGTCAAATAGATGGTTTGAAAGGCAGGATGGATCAGTCTGATTTACACTGATAAAAGTCTTTCCCAGGTAAATGAAGACACACAGGGATTGATGGTCAGGCTGTATTTTTAACAATAAAATTTTAGAAGAGAATAGTGTGTATCCAGTTTCCTGTCCTGTGTGGCGGTGACATTTATGTGGGTATGAGTGTCCAGTCACAGAGTTGTCACTACACTGCAGCCACTGATTCAGGTGAAAGCCTTCCCCTCACCCACTCCTAGAAACGAGCCTGCTCCTCATTCCACTGAGCTTTGTCTGGGAAGATGTTAGTTACCCCTTATCCAGTCCAGCTGCCTGCATATTGGGGCTATTAGATATCACCTTGTTCTGATTATTAATGAGTTTGGCAGAGCTCAAGTATCCTCCACCAGAGCCTGTCCTCTGTTGTTAACACACACTAGGACTGAAAGCTGTACTGGAAGAGAAGATGTATTATTATTATTCAGGCATCTGGCACCCTCAGTGTTTTGGTTGCTTCCATCAGTGCTCATCAAACACTTGATGAATACTGGGATACACCTTGCACCACCCAACTTCATTCCTTTCTTTTGTTTTTTTTTTTGAGGCCAGAAGGACTTCTGGTTTAAACCTCTACTGATGTCTGTAACAAAAGCGCCTTTGTTTTGAAGGAGGGAGAGAGTGTCATCCCTGTCCTGCTGTGTACATTGCATGGCATGAGCTGCTCCTGGAGCTACAGGAAAGAGTTGGAAGATAGGAGAATAATAAAACTTGTAGGCTCCATAGGCGAGTGCCTTGGAGACAGGGCACAGTAGCCGGCTTCCTGTATCTAGTTGTAATATATGATAAACAGATACTGAAATTAGGGCAAGTCAAATGCCTCAGTGCCCAGCAGCTGGCTGTGTTGCAAGAGCACAGGAAGGAGATAGCAGTAAGATTTGTGTAGGAGAGGCACAAAGCTCAGGGAGGATGTTCCAATCCCCTACACTGGCACTCCCCATGCCAGTAAAGAAATTCAGAGGTAGTAGTCATTTGGATTTAATGTATTCCAGTTTGATAGGGTTTTTTCACACAGAATTATGTTTCCTTCATCCGTGAGTTTCTCACAGTGTTATTAAGGCCTTTTGAAGCTGTTTACAGTTATGGAGGATTATCTTGTTCCCTACTGCAGGCATTTGTTCAATAGGAGCTGTTTCTTTGTTTTGCTTATTTTCCCCCTCTGGTTTGCTGTTTACAATGCTTTTTTTTTTCCTGATTGCTGTATTATTATACTAAAAGTGGCCTAAACTACTAAACTCATTAAAAATCCGGTATCGTGACAGGTTCCAAATAGTTCTAAAATGAAAAGATATTATTTGGAGTGTCTTAAAGGGGTCTGTGCTGTTGTTTGTATTGCTTGGTGTCTGGAGAAGTGTACTGGAAAGGAGCAGAACAGCAAAGGTTTTGATGGTCCCAAGTTATTCAGGGTAGCAAAAATGAAAACTCACTGCAGAGATACAGAAGGATTTCATGATACTAAGTTAGTAGATGACAAAATGGCAGGTGGCAAGCTATTCCCTCTCAGGACACAGGGTTCAGAGCTAATATAGGTGGTTGTATAAAAACTGTCTGTGCAAAGGTGAGCAGAGGGCAAGGAAGAGAATGTAAAGAAATATTAGAAAAAGAGCAGAAAGAGCAGAGAACCAGGAACTGCATTTAGAACAAAGCAGAAATTATTGGGCAGCTCCTCATACCACTAATGCTCCTGCATCTTGAATAATGTGCATAGTTCTGCTCCCCTTCAGAAAATAGTACAAAGAGCTCAAGAATGCATAAAGAAGTGCAGAAAGGATGGTCAAAGGAACACCTTATACATTACACGCTGTGAAGTAGACTAAAGTCTATGACAAGGTCTATAAATTAATGAATGGCACAGAAAGAATTAACTAATTAGACTGTTTATCCTGCTCTAAAATTTAGACTATATCAAATGATATCAAAAACGTACTGTGGAACTCATTGCCACAGAAAACTGTTTGGAAAAAGTAGAGCCATTATTGTTATATCCTACAGCTTTGGTAGTGTGTGTCTCTCAAATGTTTGATCATAATAGAGATATTTAAAAAATGTCATGTTTGCATTAAGCTGTGTGAAAACACACAGAAGAATGTTACAGATCACATCTCCAATGTGCCTTTTCTACCAGTCTCTGAAGACAATATTGATTTTTTTGAGGTCTCTTCTAAGTAATCTAAGTAATGAAGGATAGAAATTCTCTTCCAGATACCATAAGGAATGGTGACCTTAAAAATCTGGAAATGCTTTCGCACTGAAAGGAAATTTAGCAAGAAATTGGGGAAAGTCTATATAGACTTGCAAATAGGAAAATCGGTTAAAAATGCTGACCCATCTTTATGGCCATCTGAGATTCTGGTTGTGTGTCTAATTCTATTTGGGATTCTGTTTCTGTGCTATTCTATTTGGATTAGTAGCTTTTGATCCAGTATATATTATTTAAGAGCTGCTGCAAGTATAGGCCTGGTATATCAAACTTAACCAAATATCCATCAGAGATGGAATGAATATTTTGTCCTCCTCACAATGCTGCTAAACATAGGAAGGATCATATGCAAAATGTAACAAAGCTGCAAAAGAGTAAGTGAGATTGTGAATTGCTAAAGTGTTATGTGAGAGAGATATCAAAGGTTGGTGAATGCTTCATAAAGATATTTCAGTTTTGTCAGCAAACTAATGAACTGACTTCTGTCAGACTGCTACTCCTTTAGCATAAAAGCTTGTTCTTTCCTTTAAAAGACACAGGTAGTGAAAGAAACATGCAAAACATGCACTTAAGAAAGTGAAAACAGAAAGGTGTTTTGGAGGTTTTTTTGTGGTACATCAGAGATAACATTGTACATTTGTTGGAGTACACTGTATATTCTAGTTCTGCCAAAATCCTCCTGTTAACAAATCTGTTGTAAAGACAAGGTGCTGGTTTCATTCAGTCTGTGTCTTCAGTTCATTCATTCACTCATACAGCACCTAATAGACACTGGACTGAATATTTTCAAATGTTTTCTCTACAGTCGTAAATTATTAGCTAAATAAGCCATCACTACCCTGACCCTAATGAGTGGCATCACGTTATAAATATCCAAAGAAGGAAACACTGCAAACCTTGGCAGTATAAATCAGCTCCTCTGCTTCTCTGACACCCACACGCACACATGCATGTGTGTTGTGGATCACGTGAAACATTCACATCCTTAAAGTAGTTCAATATCCATCCTTATATTTGCAATTTTTATACTGTTTATCACCACAAGTGTACACATATTATGGTCTTGTTTTTCCAAATCCTGTAGGTAACACATTTTTGTTGCATGTCACTAGGATAATTTTGGTTTTGTTGTCAGACTGCTAAATGACAGTGAAATGTCTGCAGTATGCATAAAGCAGAATCTTGTAATAGTGTAAGTCCCATGTGAGAGCTGAATATGAATACATTTAAAGTTGCAGCAGTATAGCCTGAAAAATTGTCACCAATAATCTGATTGTGATGTGTGCATGTAGTACTTCTTGGCATGCCTGTATGCATCTTGATGTAAATCTTCCATGAAGACTGGTGACAGTATTATGACCTGCAGTTAGCAGCTCCCTCTGTTTCTTAACTAAATGATGTTACATCACAGAAAGAATATCAACAGTTCTGCTCCTGTTGGAGAACACGTAGAAAATTTAAGGTCTTGAAAAGCAGTATTTCAGTATTGCTAGTAATGTGTAACTGTGTTTTCAGAAACATCTGCCTGAGTCCCAAGGATTACCTGAGCAGGAATAGGATGCAGGACAATAAATTAAATTTTAGCCACACTTGTATAATATAAACACAGAGGATTAGTAAAATATTAGAGAATTGCCAGTGAAATTAAGGTGTTCTTTATTTTTGTTCATTATACCAGAACATCAGAAAGCTTTTTTACTGATACTCTTCTTAAAAATTGCAGGTTTAAGAACTTAGGTGCATGGGAGGCATCTCTCTTTTCCGTTAGAAATTCTACCAGTTTGTTACATATAATTCATAGACTTTTGGAGCCAGGATGTTTCCAAGATTAATTATTTTAATAGTAGAACATTGCTACCCTTGTTCTATTTTGGTATTTAACTTAATCATTTAATTCTGGTACTTTCTTTTTGGCTGGATTAAAGAGCTCTCTACTATAAATAATCTCCATTGTAAGTACTTGTATAGTGTAATCAAGTTTAACCTTTGCTTTGATCAGATAGACACAAATTCTCAAGTCTGTCATTGTAAGGCAGGATTTACAGCCCTCTGATTATCTAGTACTTCCACTATATGTATTTTTTTCTTTTTTGCTGGTGTTTTACTTCAGAACATCAGAACCCAAAACAGCACTCTGAAAATACACATGCTGTCCAGAAATACAAAGATATTTACAAGGAATACAGCCATTGAAGTCTTGATAGATATTCTTCTGCTTGTATTCCCAGGGATGTTGTTATCCATTGGCTGTAATGCTGCCTTGGGACCTTATGTTTTGTTAGCAGTAATGACACTCATAGCGTGTTTTCACAGATGATATCCATCTTGTTTTACAGATTAGGATTATTTTATTGAATATTAAAATGTTATTTGAATGAACACAGTGTAATGTGTAATGAATGAACATATCTGTAAATGATACAGTTGACATAATTGTGCCTCTGCTTTTCAGTATTGCTTTCTGGCATCTGCAATTTTTTTAACAATAAACTTGTGTTTTCAGGTCAAGAACAGCTGATCTTGTAAGACCCCAGAACAAAATGTACACAAATGCATCTTATAATGCAAAATAATTCACTGCACGTTCTTTTAGATATCCCTTGTGAAAAATTTATTTGGTTTTGCATTCAGATGTGATCAGTTGAAAGGATTGTATTCTCTTGCTGCCACACATGATGTATGGCTTTGCTAGATGGCCGCTAGTTGGTGGAGGTCTTGAATTAGCATTTTTGAGATGACTCACCTGCATGAGTATTTTGAGAATACTTACCTACATGAAGTCTGCCATATGCTGAAATGGTCCTTTTCAGATTGTTAGTTATAACTGGTAGAGTGAAATAGTGATGAATAAAAAGTCATTGGAAGCCTTTTCAAACTATGGGTCCTGTTTTGTTTTGGTTCTGTTGGTTGTTTTGGGGTGGTTTTTTTTGGTAGAAAATTTTACTCAGCTGTTTACTCATAGAGTACCTTTTTTAAAGCAAATCAAGACCATAGGCAATGTTGTTGAGAAAGGTGCTGTCTTGGCTCCTCGAGAGCTCACCTCTCCTACTGCTGAAATCAGTGAAGCTAAAGAAACTTTTACCAGCTAAGGATCTGGCTCAGCTTCTGTAATAAATTTTCCACTCACTGGGTAAGCTGACAATCAGATGTTTTGAAGTCAATCATTTGAGAGAAAAAAAAATGTTGCTCTGGAGATATCTGTCTCTCCTTTATCCTTCTTCCTCCCACTACCTCCAAAAATACTCTACTTGCTCTCCCAGAGCGGGTGAAGTTTCAGGAACATGAGGAGGAAAACAGAGCTGTCCTTTCCAAGGCGCCACACTGATGGAGATACCCTTTTCCTGAGTGATGTACTCCACTTCTCTAGGCTCTCTTCTCTGACTGTTTTTTCACACTCAGATGCCCTTATTGCAAAAGAATATTTTCTTCCCTGAAAAACCATTAAACTTGTTTCCAGACATGTATTTTTAACAATTTGGAGTGGTTGTGGATGAAATTCTGCGTGATGTCAGGCCAAACTTGCAGTGACAATTAAGCAATTTTACTGATTCTGTGGTACAGGAAAAACTATATTGGGAATTTTGTTTTCCTTTCAGTGGAATACCAGTGACTGCTCAAGACTGCAAGCATGAAATGCTTGTCTTATAAGAGTGTTTTCTCTTTGCTACCATCTGTGAAAATTTGAGGCTTTAAACATTTGTCTCATGCATTTCTGTGTGGGAGGTGTGATACTTTCAGTTTAATAAATGAGTCTTAGCTTGTTTACAATATATCAGAATTGACTATAATTTGGACAGTGTGCATCTGTTCTGGAAAATGTCTAGTGTACTTACTTCATAATGGAGTGTGATTATGTTTAATTTGATTTCTTCTGCACAATGAAGCATAATTAATATTTAATTGGTAATCCTTCGGTAATACAGTATGAGGCTGCTGTCAATTAATTGGAAACAATTAATTCATTAGCTGGAAATGATAGTATCACAGGAACAATGAGCATACATAGCTGGGCAGTGAAAATATCTGTGGGAGACCAACAAGTGTAGTTCAAGTCTCCAGGCCACAGATTTTCTTCAGTAGTGATTTGCTACAAAGAGATGTGCCTGTACTGGTTTTAAAATCTGTTTTGCATTGTTAGCTCCTCCTTGGAGTCTGACTTTATTTGTGCGTGAGTTGCCATTTTTATTGGAAATTTCCTTCAGACTGCTGAGTGTTTGGTTTGGTTTGGCCACTGCTCTGCCTTTTTGGAGACAGGTACTTGAGGGGAGATTCAGGGGAGGAGGAGGGATAGGCTGAGATACTGAGGGTTACTTGATATCTTGATTAATTCAAGAAACCTTTTTTTTCATTTCTGGCTAGAGGTGAGCTTTCCCACCTGAAAAATGGAAAAAGAGCTTTAAAGAGGGAAAGGAGTAGGGCCTGAGAAACAGAGCCCTCTGCCACCACCTCCTAATGTCAGGCAGGAAATTTGAATGGAGTATCCAGGCTACAGAGCTGCACACAGACCACACAAAGGCACAAAATTCTTATCACCTCAAGAGAAGAAGGGATTTTAAGTGTTTCTTATGTACTCAAATAGTTAAAGGACTTTGTATGACTTACCTGATGCATCAAATCTAGCTGAATTCTTAAATATAGACATGATGGTGGTCTGACTTCTCTTCTGAGATCACCTCAGAGCCACCAGTTTGATTCTCTTTTCTTTGTCAATATTGCAGAAAAAAAGAAATATCTATTACTATCTATAGGTGTTTCACACGAATAGCCTAATTTATTGATGTGCTCTGGCCTGTGTTATCTTCATAGGACCACTTCAATTGGCACAGGCAAGAAGTGCTGGGATTGTCTTGTTCCTTACTGTTACTTATTTGATGGAGCCTTTCTTTTTGCTTCCCCACATCTGTTTGTATCTTCCAGAAGAGCAGAGCTTAGGCTGGTCCTGCTGTGCTTATACAGCATGGACTCAACATTGTATGGGTGGGATCTTCCATTCCTGAGGAACTCCCTGGCCATTATTCTGACACCCACTGTGAAAACTTACCTCCTAATTTAGTATTTATTTTTTGACCTTGGGTATCAAAGCTTTTGTTTCTGTTGAGAACCTATATCTATTCCAAAATACCTTTGCCCAGTTTATCCTACCTGTCAGGTCAAAATTTGTCCTTGCTTGGAGAAGGAAAAGTCATGGAACATAACCTCTTTCACAGTTCAATAAAGCCAAAGTGACAAGAACAGGCTCTGTGCTAAGCTAGGACTAACTCTCAAAGGACAAGAATAAACTGGTCTTGCTTCCAGTTATTCAAGAGGGAGCTGTGCAGCCTATATCTGTGTTAGCAAGTTGCTTAGCAAAATAGGATTGGATCTGTAAAGAAAAAAAGAGAGGTGCTGAGGACTGAGCATCCTTGATACATATGATCTGGGGGGTGTGAGGGGGTTCAGCCTGGCTCTAGTCTGGTACTGCAGTGAGCAGAGGTGCCCCTGCAGGAGCACAGAAGGTTGGAGCTGTGTAAAAAGCCGGGACCTCACTAGTTATCAGCCTTCCCTTTCAGTTTCTTTTTTTTTCAGTCAGTTCCTATATTCCTTACCACTGGGAGGCAGCTGATGTCTAGGATCCAAAACAGCACCATGCTGCACAGCAGCCTTGAAAATGGTTTGTGTTGTGAACAAACAGATGCTCTGTAGAGAGATCTGAAACAGATCTGATCACATACAGCGCAAGCTCCAGTTTTGTTCTGTCTTAGGATAAGTAAAAGCAGCAAGTTGCTTCCAGCCATTAGGCTGGTTGTAATAATTTCCTTTTGTGCTATTTCTCTGAAGTTCTGTGGGTCACTAAAATAACTGAAAACTAGTGGCTCACTAGATGCAACACTGCAGAGAAGAATATGGGCTAAACTGAGATAACTGAATTTTGATTCCTGTCTCTTTACAGTGTTTATTTTGTCAAAGTCTCTTTTTTTAATATATGCACCAAGTTATGATTTCCTGTTGATATTGTGTGCCAAAGACAATTACAAATTCAGAGGAACTGTATTATTCTGCTGTTCTTTTGGGGAGAATTTTTTTTTAATTATTGGCATAATTTGCTACAGTTAAAATACGTGCAGTGGTACCTCAACATGTTAAAAAAATGTTCTGAAACTGTCTGCACTTCAAACAAACAGTGTTTAGTTGCTCTGTGGAATTTTCCAAAGTGTCCTTGGATGAAATTGTGTTGTACCAGGAGGAACATTAAGACATTAATAAATTATTTGTCAGGTTTGCTGTCAGCATATACATAAATAAAACACTGTTCCTACATGTTTGTTTTCACTAGGACCCAGAAACAAGAAAAAGCTTCTGTGCTGATACTCTTTTGCATAGCTTTCAGACCTGTATTCTGGACCTATATATAGTAGTACTTAATACTACTTTGGCCTATACTACTTACAGTAGTATGGGTTTTCTTAGCGTGAATTTAGAATTCCACTTTTTTCAAACCACCTGCATTTTTTGCTTGCATTACGCACTCTGGAAAATACTTACTTTAAATTCCTGATAGTTATATTGGCTATTTCCTAGATTTTGTATTAGAAGACAGATGTAATAATGCCCTCTGTTCATATTGTTTCTTCTTATAAAATTTTGTAATTTATAATCCTCTTATATGTCTTCTGCTGCTGTTTGCTTTCTTTTCTCTTAAATGCTCAACTTAAGCCTCAAAAATGGCATTATGTTCAGTGGTATCCAGGAAACAGAGGTGGGGACTAATTTCTTAAAAAAAAAGGCAGGATGAGGACAGGGAGGACAATGGCCATCTTGAATTAATGACATTACTGTACCTGCAAGGTCAGCACCAGGTGAGATTTAGTTTACAGTGAAGGAAGAATCCCATGAGGAAATGCATATAAAATAGAATTTATTTTCTTGGATATACAAAATAAAAATAAAATAAATAAAACACCATAAAAGGAAATTAATAGACTTTATATAGATTAATTCACTAAATTGTCCCAGTCTGCATTTTTCTTCCCTTTGTTACATCTATATGCAGGTAACTCCCTTAGAATTTTTTATTTCTCCTTATGTATTAGAACAGCAATTTAGCTGGCACCAGACACCTTGCAAAAGAAAGCTAAAATTCTGCTTACTGTCATTGAAAAAAGAATTGTTATTACACCAGATAGTAATGAAGTAGAGCAAAGCAGAGCAAATGATTTTGTTTTTTGCATATTTCCTCTATTGTATCATCTGTCCTATATATCCTGTCTCATCATCACTAAAATGGAGTTATTAAATCTGCTGGATTGCAGTGCTGTTTTGACCCAGGGAGGAATGCTGCCATTGAAAGCAGCACTTGAGAGAATATATTTTTGGTTTTCATCTCATGTACCCTCATTTCTGACTCTTAATATACAAAAGCCACATGAACTTGGAATTTTTGCTTCTTTTCAAAGCATTTTGAAAGGTTTTTCAATCTATTTGTCAATCAAATTAAAGGTCTGCCACCAAAATGTGACCTACTTGTTGTGGTTTGCATAGTAGGGATTTCTACACCAAAATCTTTTCCCCACCTGCTTACATCATCACAGAACATTAATTTTAAAGAATTTGATCTTGATGCCTGCAGCTGAAACCAGTTAAGGTGACACAGAACTTTAATGAACAAATTACTCGAACATGGTACAAAGCAATGAAATTCAAAGGTAACACTGTACTGCTGTCACCAGTTTGAAACTGAAGTAAAGTGAATAGTTCAGAGTGTGGTAGAGTAAAAAGAGAGTATGGTCTTCTATGAAGCTGGTGTTGAGTTCTGCTTAGACCAGGGTTGCTCTGTGCAAGCACATCCGATGACTGAGTTTCAGAACAAAGCATTTATTTTGCAAGGTATGTCGTCTCTTTAGAAGTTTTGCAGGAAGGCTGTAGGGCTTTTTTCTATTTACTGCTCAGTAATGAAGGCTTTGAAAGGGACAGTCTGACTGAAAATACTGCCATTCCAAGGATATCCTCCTGCCTGTGGACCACTGAGAAAGAAAAGAAACAGCATCTATCTGTGGCTTTATATATTCAGGAGAGGGAACGAGAGAAGGAAAGGTACATTTATATCTAATTGTGCACATTGTTGAGAATCTTACTCATACTTTGTGTACCTAGAGTTTTGGCATCAACAGCTGCAAAACAGAGTAAAGATAGAAAGCTTCTTGAGAAGCCACTTCAGACCCTGAAAGCCAGGAGGGGGTAACTATGTGAGGCCAAGAGCAAAGAGAGGGGAAATGGAAATAGCAAAGTATAAATATTTCTAAATCAGGTTTTATGTAATAGAACTTCTTCATGTGTCCTTGTAGATGCTCGTGGATGTCCATGTTCAAAATACCTCATTTTCTGTTTTTACTTAGTTTTGTTTTGACCACTGGAGTGGAAAAAACCCCAAGGTTAGGTCTGCTTATGTTTTCTTACTGATACCTTAGTAATGAGGCCTTAAAGCAACTTTAAGTAATTCTAATATCTTAATAAATTTTGTAGTAATAAAAGCAATTCTCTTTAGCAGTTATGTAATTTCTGTAAGCTTCAAGGAGATGCACCCTTTATGTAGCCATTTCTTCTATCAGCCACTAAATCTACTGCAGAAACTGTGGCAGAGAACTTGGGTGATGTGTCTGTATTTACAAAAGTTACTGGTTTCAACAGTGGATTGAAACTCTTGAACTACTTGTTTTCAAAATTCCTGCAGTATGTCATTAAAAATGTTTGCACATTGCCATTCCTGAAGTCTTCCCCAAATTTGTTCTGCATATGTGTCTGATTTCCCTGTGGCAGATTTTTCTTGACGTCTGCTGTCAAGACAACTGTAGCTAAACTGAGGTGGAAAATGCTGTGGCTCTTCAAGTGTGCTGTTTGACCAAAATCTGCTACTCCAGACAGGGGGAAAAAAGCAACCAACCAACCCTCATAAATTTGCATTGCAGTTGGATAAAACTTTTAATTAAGAATTTTCTACAGAAACTGTATTTTCTGCTAAAATAAATTTTCAAAAATACACTATATTTTTTTAACTTTTAAGGAAAATAATTTTAAAATGGTGGCTTTTAAAAGGGTTTTCCATTACAGCTTGCATAAATCTAGGTCACTGTCATGCTCTATGGGATTATAGGAGGTATAGTTTGGATAACTCCTGTCTTCATAATTCCTTGTCACCAATATAACTTTATGTTGTAGTGAATCATCTCTGGTAGCGGGATAGTCCACAACACAGCACAGAAGATATTTTTTCAAAACTAAAGTTTGGAACTGAGTTTTTAGACTTTATCTTCCATCAGAAAATTTTTGTGATATCAATGTTTTGCCCCTATTTCAGGGAAAAATGAGCCTTGAAATAATTAACTTATTAAAAAATGGAAAATTATCTTTTTTTTGTCAGCTTAAACATGCATATAAAGTTGATTGACTAATTCATAAATTTTTCAAGCAGCTGTAGGAAGACTTGGCAGGGCATTCACTGGCTTGTTAAAAATAGGCATAAGCAGGAAGGTGAGGTCAAGTTCAGGCCCTTAAGTACTGCGGAGGAGAGCTAGTCATCTTTAAGCTATAGACCATTTATAAAATCAGACTTTTAAGCTGCTGCCATATAGGTGACATGTATAATCTATTAGTGATCTCAGGCAAATACTTTTTACTAACCAATGACTAGAGAATGTAAAAATATCTTTACCATGAGACACTCTGACAAGTTCTTAGGGAGATAAAAAATCTATCTGCTATACTTGGCAGCAACAAAGGCTTAATAGTCTTAACCTGCTTCAAGCAATGCAAACAGTTCATTAAAACTATTGCTTGTATGAAGCATGTCTGTATTTAGTTTTTTATTAAGTTTTTGCTGTCTGTGGCTCTAAAGCTAGACATTTTTGTAAATAAAAATGTGGGAAAGATCTCTGGGTTTCTTTTCTTGCATTACCAAAAAAATGCTTGCATTACCAAAAGAAAGCATGACCCAACAATGTGCACATGCATCCCAGAAAGCCAGTATTACTGTGGGTTGCATCAAAAGATGTGTGGCCAGCAGGTTGAGGAACAGCACCATCAGCAAAGTATTGATGGTGGATCAGAAGAAAGATGGAGAGACTTTTTGCCAAAGTCTTTAATGACAGGAGAAAAGATGAATACTTTTAAGCTGAAAGTGATTGGATAGAAGGAGGAATTGTTTTTTGATGAGGGCTGTAAGACACTGGAGCAGGTTGCCCAGTACTGTTGTGCATATCCCATTATTAGAAAAGTTCAAGGTCAGGTTGGATGGAGGTTTGAGCAATCCACTAGTGAAAGGTGTCCCTGCCCATGGCAGGGGGGTTGAAACCAGATGGTTTTAAGGTCCCTTGCAGCCCAAATCATTCTGAGATTCTCTGGTTCTGTGAAACGTTCCCAAATGCCCAACTGCGTCTGATCTTTGGTGTAGCTTTGCTGGTGGTGAAACCCAGGCTGTCATATACTGGAAAATAAAAAATGTATTATGATAAAGATACATAAATTATTTTCTGTCATTTGAATTACTTTGGAATTTATCAATTCCTAAAACATAAGCAACAACCTGAACTGTTTTGCGATAAGCACATAAAGTTCCATATCCCATTAGGATGTAAAATTTGACTAGAACTGTACCTTTGTCCTGGTATGCATGGAACCAACGTCTCTTTTTTTCTCTGTAGCTTTAGGATTCATTTAAAATGGCATCTGTTAAATTACTCAACTACATTTGGTGCCTTTGTGAGTGAATGTCTGTCTACAAGGAGTTAAAGTAAATTATTTCTATTTATGTCTGGAAGCTTGAAATGTTAGTGGGAATGTCAGCCCTTCTCATTTTGGCATTCTCTAGAGCAAGGCAAGTGATTCTAGCAGCACGATCTTATTTATCTCTTGTCAGCTCCATGTGGTTTCTTTGGTCTGTCTGTGTCTGGGATATTAATTCACAACAGAATTATTTCCTCCTCAGCCAGGCATTTTTGCAGTGTCAGCATCTCCTGGTTCACTCTCCAGTGCTGTAATCCACAGTGTAAACAGGCCTAAGGCATGGTGACATAAAGAGAAATAATACGAAACCAAAAGACTGAGATGACAGAACTAAGCACGTAAATAAAAAATGTAGATAAAGATTCAGGAATTGGAATGCAAATAGAGGAATCAATATCATTTCCCCCACACTTGTGTTAATAACAGAGATTTGTACACGGTGCTAATTGCTGTAAAATGCAGTTAAAGAGGGAAAATTCGGTAAAATTACTGTTGTTTTTAGGTCTGTGTGAGAAAGTATGTATATTTAATTCCTAAATTACAGTAAGTTAAAGGTGCCCTTGAATGCTTTGCTGATAAGGATGTTTCAGCAGAGCGTATTCAAATGTGTAATAGCCCCAAATTTGTAGATATTACATTCTTCATCTTGCAGCAATTTTCTTAAATATTATTGTTTGAGCCTTCTATTATATGTTAAAGCTAGCATTTGGTGAAATCAATCTGTATGCAGTACAACAACAAGGTAATGTGCGCTATTAATGACCACCATCTATCTCTTATTGAGATTCCTTTTCTTTACAGGATAATCTCTAGCATTAATGTATCTCAATGAAATGAGAGAAAAGTAGGGTCAGCTCCTCAGTGAATGTAAATTAGACCAGTCCAGTTGGTACCTATTTACAGTATTTCATGGTCTTGTGCAGAGATTCAGAATTACCTGTTGTAACATTAAATTACTGATAGTCTTTTAGCTCTAGTTTGACTCATAAAACTAACATGTAGCAGTAGTTCAATTAATACATTGAAAATACTTTGTATGTCAATGAACAAAGCTTTATTTTGAAACTGACAATTCCAAGTAGAACTACAGCTATACCTATGTATTTAATATTTTATTTGATAACTACTTTCAGTAGTGAATCAGTCAGGAACAGATACTGTTTCATTTTGATCTTTTGTTTACATGTCTACTTCATTAATTATTAATGTCCTGAATTCTGCTTTTTTTTTTTAATTTTACCCTTTCTGTTGGTCCAGAAATAGGTAGTTTATTATTGGATTGATTAGATTAAAGCCTTTAGAATTGCACTTTAGAATGGCACTTGTGAATTCAGAAGCCCATATTCAACCTTAGCCCTTTTTGATCAAACTGGATTTGCTGCTTATTTGCAACTTACCTAATCCTGAAAATGTAGTACCTAACTGCTAGTAATATGCCTAAGTTCTCACTTTCTCTCTGGGAGTCACATGAATGTAGGGGCCAGTTATGTATTTCACTACTCCTTACATCCTTAATGCAACTTGTATTTGCATCTGTTGTTTCATTGGATCACTGCTGCATATTTTGTCTCAGTACTTGTTCTTATTTGTAATTAATAAACCCATGGAAATACTGTAGTTGCTGGTAGTAGTAGCTCAGTTATGGTTTTATTAGGACATTGGGTATAGGCTTCTAAAATGTTAGAACACAGTTAAAAATATGGTTAGCTTAAAATTTCAAGGCATTGTAAAAAATTGACTCCTGTAACCTGATAATACTAAGCAGGCACTGTAAACTTTGAACCTATTTTAAGATTTCATTGACTTGGAACCGTTCAATTGAGCTTCTAGATTTATTGATTATTACCACTTTGGAAGTAAATAATTCTCAGTGGGACCTATTTCAAGGCTGGAATGGATCCAAGATAAAAGCCTTTGGACAGGGTACACACATAAATCCCTAATCTTGTTGGTCGGGTTATTTTAGGGAAGCCTAGCAGATTAGTAACATGATGCCTTTCAATTCCACTAATGAAATCCTGTCGGAATAAATTAATGAATATCTTACTGATATTTTAGGCTATCTTATGTCCATGTAATGCAGTTGTTTAAAAACTCATTGCACAAACCATTTTAAGTGTTGTTGACATTAAATAGTAACCCATACAGTTACTAAGTAACTCCACCTTTCCTGTTAACAGCAGTATTGATTTGGTGAAAACCAGAATTTACAAAGCTGTTTTCCAGCAAAGTTGCCTGTATATGACCAAGGTTGAAGTCCTACTAACACAAGAACGGTGTGAGTTCTGTACAGGATTGTCTTAAAGGAACTTACATTTTGAGATTTTGAGAAAAATTAATTTAGATCATAACAGCCTTTCTGCCCAAAAAGTTGTAACAAAAGCCTATTTTGATTATCTCAGTCTGAAATAAGCTTAAATACCCCTGTGCAGAAGTAATTTATTTATTGCCTTTAATAATTTGTATTTCTTAATGCAATGCAATATTTAGAGTTTTATAAGGAGTGAAAATGAACTGTAGTCAATTTCATTCAAGAAGATTGTAAAAAATATTATCAGGAGGAGAGAAGTGAGTAATGCAATTGAACAGAGGTGACTCAGTCTTGTTTCCATAAAGAACTTACGTAAAATCAGGCTCAGAATGTCTCACACACACTCATGTTAGAAGGTAAGTATGAACATTACTCAGGTAATTTAGATTATAAAATATAATTCAGGTTAAATGTGTGTTTTCTTCATTTTTGGTTTAACTTTACAAATCCATCATTAGTGTGGATCGTCCTTAGATCACCTTGTGAGTTGTCTTTATATTGCTCAAGACTGTAAGAATGCCAATTAGGACAGAAAGAGCGGGAGCTCCAGAGACTAGTTAATGACCAGCAATCATGTTTGTTTCTAGAACCCATAAACAAACAAAGTAAAAAGCCAAGGCTCTGAAAAGCAGTGATAGTGATATCCGCTATTAGTATTTCCATTTGCTGTTTGTACCCTGGTAAATCAGTTTTATGCCACTCTAAATATAATTTCCAAGTAATTTTTTTTGTTACCACTGCAAGTTCTCCTCCAGTCAGAAGAACTTGGTTCTAGGAAGCACTTCTCCAGTCAGAAGTTGAACCTTCATCTGTTCTAAAAGTTTTAATACATCTTTTTAAACCAAAGAATATTGGCTTATACCACCTACATTCTGAGCAGCAGCTTTACTTTGGTATTTCACAGTTTTATCTTCAGGATCTTAGTCTCAAAATTTCTCTGATGGAGACTGGAAGGGTAGAAAATTGGTGTTCCACTGTACTGAAAGTGTTTTGCCCACCTGCAGAGCTTGCATTCCTACTCTTGAAATGGCAGATTGATCTGGAAAATTGACAATCAACTGTGCTAACCTTTAATCTCTTAACCTTCTCAAAGGTCAGTGCTGGGATAACAGATCAAACCTAAAAGGGTTTTATCCCCAAAACTTCAATTTTTCAAGTTCTCAGTCCCCTCTTCCTGTTTAAGGAGTTCATAAATGCCATTAAGAGTTCTTATCCATAAATGAAAAACTATGCTGCTGATCAGCACATACCTTATTTTTAAATTGAAACTCAAATATTATAGACAAAATATTGTTAAAAAGTAGTTTAAAACATGAAGTATGAAAGAAATTCTCCTCAGGTGGACATCACGCATAAGGACCAAATTATTTAAGCAGCATCTACAAGGAAGTAGTAGTCAGAGCCTGAAATTAGTACTACAAAACTCAAGGAACATTCCTTTTTCTCCAGCTATAAGCTGATTGGCTCTGAGTAGGTTCACTCCATTAAGAAAAGACTCATGAGTGAGATTAGAGGCCACACAGAGTCTGAAATACAAATAGATGAGTTCCTCTCTTTCAGCATCACTTCTCTTTTTGGCACTTGCTACACTATTGTTTCATGGCTCTTATTCCAGTAAGCAGTAGTCATTTACTCACTTGGCCTGTCTTAAACATAAATTTCTTTTTGCAGCCATAGTCATCAACTCTTGAAGGAACTAGCAATTAATAACAAAGGCCTCTATTGTGGCAAAAATCTCCTTGAAGTAAGAAGGTTTACTGTAGTGCCTGCATTGCCCAGGAGAAGAGGGACTGAATAGGTTGATAGCAAACCTTTTCATTGCCAATTTTTTCTTAGAGCTGATCTCTTCTGTATCCAGTCAGATTCTTTTGCATTATTGCACCCCCGCGCAGAAGTGCTTCAGCACAAAGTATATTGGATATGGACCCCATTTTTACCTTATATTTTGTATATATTTTATTCAAGCTGACCACAGGGCTTATAACTATTTGAAAATACATCAGAAAAGTTATTCAAATCTTCTTAACAAACGTATGGCAGCAGTATCTTACAACAGTAAGAGCAAAAAGTGTCAGCATTTCAAATTTAGCCTGTCAAACGTGTCGTTGTATATTACTTCTCTTTCTCATCTTTTGGGGAACTTATCCCCAGACTATCTGGGGGGAAAAATTCTTCTAGTAGCACAGGATCCATTCCACTTTCAACTCTCTCTATGCCCTGGAGGTCATCTGATATTATTGAAAGCTAATATTTGTTCCAAACTGGCACTGCTGGTGGCATCAAGAAAACTCTATTCTCTTAATTACTTTCTCACTTGAAGGACTTGAAACACTGACTGTCTCTACAGTCTATTCAGCTTTTAAAGAAACAGGATTGACTTATTGGTCTTACTCCAAAAATAATCTCTTCTCTCTTCATTGTTTTAAAGCAAACTGCTTGTGTTTGTTTAATGAGGAGACACTTCTGTCACAAAATTTCCATAAGGGAAAACATGACCTTTTTAAATGAAAACAAATCCCTGATAAGGAAGTGCATCTGAAGTGTTGCTATTTTGTACCTTGCCAATCTGGCCAAATCATATGGGGTTTCTTTACTTCCACATTGACTTAAGGAACAATAATTTTTTTGGTTTAGTGATCATCTGTTTTGTGTGGGGGGAAAGGGTCTATTTATGTATTTTCTATAAATAAGTTTTCATTTGAGGTTTCAGTTTTATCTCATGGTAGTCATATATCATTTTATGAGAAAAGGAAGCGCTGGTAACTATATCTTTTTGAGGGACACAAAGAGAGAAGCATGTAATGATAGGGCTCTAAAACAAAGGGCATTAAGAAAAGTGGTATAAAACCCTCAGAAAACTTCTGTTGGCTGTTCCTCTGGCAGACTGAAGGTGTGATACCAGCAGAGTTCATGTACTTCTTTTCCAAACACTAACCTCTTCTGCTACCTGGAAAAAGCCATGTGGCTTGTGCTGTCTTCCCACAGGTATCTTTGCATAGGAAGGAGCACTGTGCTCACTGTCACACCAGCCATACCACTCACAGGATGGATGTGGGGCTGTGCCAGATATTGTCAAGCCTGCAACAGATTAGAGAGAACGCAAGGTGAAAGAGTATGTTGGAAAAGTAACAACATGAATGAAAATATAATGAAAATGTATCATATCCACACCATTTTAAGAATCCAGCTGTGCTCCAGAGGACACCCGTGTGCTCCTCATCAAGGGCAGGGTTTCTTTCACTCCTGAGGGGTCTGTTAATAAGGAGTTCTCACAGCCCTAGGAAAGCTTCCTGACAATGTGATAAATGCCAAAATCTTGTTTTCCTTTTAAGGGGGATAGAAAAATACATACTTAAAAAAATCATAATTGCTCTCTATTTCAGTAGTTCAGTTAAAGACCAAAGCCTGATCAGTGAAGATTTCTTCTTAACTATCCAACTATCCAACTATCATTCTGTTAGTTAATCCTTTTTAAACAAGAAGTCTTTGTGGGCTTCTCTGTCCAAAACCAGGTAACACATTTGGTTGTACTTTCAACTGTGTTTTTCTTTATCTAACAACATGATAATTTCCAAGATGAATGTAATTCATCTGAAATTCTCAGAAATTGAGTGCACTTTTTCATCACTTCAAAATGCTTATCACAAAAAAAACCCCACAAAAACATAGCAGACTGAAACACTTCTGACAAAAAAGAAAATAATAAAAAGGAGATATAACTTCTACTTCAAATTTATATTACTAGCATTTGTCATTCCAAATCTGATCAGTTGAAATGTATTTAAAAGATGCAGAACATGGAGTAAACTTTTCTTTTGGAGTTCTTGCTCCTGTCAGTCTTCCTGAAATTGGTCATCCAAGCTGCAAAAGGGGGCAGGAATATTTGTACTATTATCCTAATAAAACCCTAAGCAGTTTCCCAAGTGGCACCTTCAGCATGGCAGTGGCTCTCCTTTGTGCTACTCCTCACCTCTGACCACAGCAGCTGGAGAGGTCTCCAACCTCAGCAACAGTTTGGATTGTGCTCTGCTGCTGAGGGAAGATCTCAACATCCCTCACCATGCTCAGGTTGAAATCAACCCTGAGTTGAGCAGGAGTTTGCATTAGGTCATCTCCAGAATTTTCTTCCAACCTAAATTATTCTATGTGTTCATGTGAAGTATAAAAATAGGAAAATATGTAATATGTATTTGCAGAGTTACTTGTCTGGGTTTTTATTTGGAATAAAGGATCACCTGTAAAACATTTGAGTTCTGGTCAGAAAAGAGTAAAAATTCACCATCTTTAAGTGCTGGTGAGTGACCCCCTTCCCGTATAGTAGGAAATGTGAATACCGGATATGAAAAAGTGGAACTGGATTCCTGCAAGGGGAAGATCTCCTGCCAGTTCTGAGATACAATCTTTGGGGAAATTAAAGAGATGACTCAGTGTAATGCACAGTGTGCCTGTATAACCAGTAAATCAAAAGAGACAGTGTCACAATCCATTCTTTTTTCTCTTATCTAGCAGAGGATTTTGTTTTCATTTTCAGTACAGAACAAGAAATGGGATTTAAATTCACAGATGTGACAGACTACTGACTGAACAGGCTTCAAACAAATCCAAGAAATTGTTCTTTAAACATTGCAGGAGGTAGCTCACAGACATGGTGATAGTTATTTTTAGAGATTTTGTAGATCTTCTGCATTGTCGTGCAATGTTAAAATTTCACACTAGGTCAACACATTTATTGTAAATATAATTGTGAAGTTTTCTGATTCATAAATTTTGAACTGAGGATGTAAATGGTAAAAACGTGCCAGACAGTGGCCAGAAGGGGATGATACAATCTATATGTAAGAATTTAGTGCTTCTATCTAGATTAATTGGAAAAAAATATGAAAATAATTTTTATGGAGCAGTTTAGTTTGATAAATAATTGATATTAGCAAATGAAGATAATTTTAAAAAAATCTCTAATCTTATTTAACAGTATGTATTTGAGAAATAAATTATGATTAATGTAGATGCTGGGGATCTCTGAAAGTCCTACCTGAAATTTGGCAATATCATTATTATTTGAAATATTGCTTAGGAATATTTAAATTAATGTTAAACCAGAGTACTCACTACTTCATCAGTTGTGGACTCCTTTCATTAGTAGAAAGTCAGTATGAACAGAATATATTGTGGAGGGTTGATTTTAGCTGGCTGCCAGCACAGAAAGAAAATAAAATGGGCAAGATCATGGGCTGAGGTAACGACAGTTTAATAAAAAAAAGCAAAAGCTGTATGTGGAAGGGAAGAAAAAAAAGAAGAAATTTATTCACCATTTCACGCTAGCAGACAGGTATGTCCAGTGAGTTTCTGGGAAGTGAGGAATTGGTACACATGGCAATTCCTTCAGAAGGCAAACAACATACCCCAAAATATCCCTCCCTTCTCCTTCCCACCCTCCCTTTTATGACTGAGTGCGATGCATACAGTGTGGAGTATCTTTTGAGTCAGTTCAGATCAGGTGCCCCAGCTGTCTCCCTCCAAACCTCTTCCCTGTCTGCAGCCTGTTGGCCTTCTGAGTGGTGGATTGGAGAGACAGCCCTGATGCTGTGTGAGCTCTGCTCAGCAATAGCCAAAATGTCAGTGTGTTACCAGCACCCCTGGAGCTAGAAATGGAAAGCACAGCACTGCATGGGCTGTAAAATGAAAAAAAAGTCTATCTCAACTAGACCCAATGGGTGTAACAATGGAGATGTGCAGTATTATGTCTGATATAAAGCTGTATTTAGAATGCATATACTTTTTTGTTCACAAGAGTGTGTGAAAAAGACATTAAAAAAAAAGAAAAAGAAGCGGGCAATTTATCTGACATATACCTAGAAAAATACTTATTTTGGAAAATAAGGTACAGTGTCTTTAAATGTTATTTGTAAATAAGATTTTAAAATCCTGAAATATAATTTAATCATACTCTCCTTGTAGTGACTAGTTTCTATTGATTAGGTCTCAAATTACTTTATTGCCATGTACCTTCTTAGTGGTGTGAGCATTGCTGCTTGAAAGTGAGCTGTTTACTATTTCTATCTTCTCCTTTAAAAGACCAAATATTATTGTATGAGGCTTATAATACTTGGTTTTACTTGTGGAATTACATTTGATCTTATCTGCTTCTAAGCGTTCCCATGGCTTCAAATGACAGGGAGAATTTTTGCATTGTTGTTCCTGGGCAGAGAGGAGGGTTTAGAATTGCTCTGCCAAGCCTTTCAGCAACCGTCTTCCACTCATTGGTGTAGAATATCAGTTTAGTTAGAAAATCTTCCACATAATCAATATGAAAATTCAGGAAATACTGTAAAACACAGTGGTGGTGTTCCTGAAGCTTGTGAGCATCCAAGATAAAGATCTCAAGGTATCCATTTAAGGACCCCATTTGCTTTAGCTAGTAACATGTCGATGATAACTTTCAGTCAGTATAAAACTATTTCTGGATCAAATTATCATTGACAAGTAGCATTGTGAAATGTTTTTCCACATTGAGCATCAGAAAAAGATATTTACCTCACAGTTTATTTAATTATATCTGTCTTGCTGTCATCTTTTCAACTTTAGATTTAACATAATATTTTAATAAAATCTTAGCCGAAGTTTGCACATTCTTTTAAAGGTTTCTTGTTGACAATGTTTTATCATGTAATCTTTTGCATTATTTGGAAATGTATTTTTCAATCTTATGTATAAGTTTAAAGGTAATTTTTTTCTGTTAGAATGGTATTTTCCAAACTACATATTTTAACTGAAGTCACTGGTTTTAATTGCAGTTTGGGATATATGTAGGCCTACAAGGAATGTTAGACCTTCACTCTAGAAATCTGAACTATGCCAGTCTTAAAACATAAAAATCCATATTTGGTCATATTTCATAGTTTAAGAATCCAATAAAGATGAGTTTGCACTTAACTAGCTACTTTTGCATTTAATGGAACTGTAATCCCCAGAAGATGATTCATCTGATTCAGAGGTGTTCTTGCATGTTAACAAGGTAAGCTAACATCATCAGTGTGTTATCAGCACTCTTTAGGTCACAAATCTAAATGACAGCACCATATGAGATGCTCTAAAGAAAATTGACTCAATCTCAGCCAAACTCGGTGCAGATGTTTAAGATAAATCAAATGAGTAATGTCCAAAGTCTAAAGTGCTTATTCTTCTCCATTGACTCTGGAGAGAAGTGGACTCTTCCAGAGAATCCTAGAATTCCCAGCTGAAATTTAGACTTTTTTTAAGTCTGTAGCTGAGATGAAACTCAGTAGTATTTGTAACTAACTGACCTTAAAAATGTAGCCAAAAGCATCAAAAAGGCGTGTGCATACATGTCTATCTCTTTCCATTGTTTGAAGATGTGCTTCTCCTTGTAAAGGAGGATTCTCCTAGGGAGAGTTAGGAGAATATTCTTTTCAATGAAGTTTAGACCACAAATTCTGTATTTTCTTCATTTGCGTGTCTTATAGTTGTATTACAAGTGACAGTGGTGGAGCAAAAACCCCACCAGTGTGTGGTTCTGATGTGTTTGTCTTCTGGCAACTCATATGAAAGATGTTAAAAGAAGACTGTATTGTAAAATGGACAGTCTGCAATAGAGAGCTGTTGATTTGAGGGTAAAGTCAATAAAAAACTTCTGTCCCTTTCCCCTCTCTATTTCAATGATAATTTTAGTTAAAATGCTGAGTATTGTAGGGACCAGAAAATAAAACAGTCAGTACAATGCAGAGCAAAGTTATACCAAGTGTTGGACTGGTATCAACCATTGGATCATATCAACTACCACTCCATAACAAGTCACAGCAAAGGTGTTTGCTTTGGCAGCCAAGGAGTGGAAGAACAGGCTGTGTTCTTTGCTGTGTTTTCCATGTGAAACTCTGCTACAATTACATGCCAGCTCCTGTCAAGTGACTGGCTCTAGACACAGTTGTTCTTTATATACAGTTTTCAAGTAATACAGTAAAGAAACAATCTCCTCAATTTCATAATTTGTACATTGCTTGAAGTCTGGTTCTTTTCCATCTGCTCTGCAATCTGCTGCTGATAGTACATCATGAGGGAAGCCAACCAAATCCTCAGACCAGCCCCTGATTTGTCAAGACTCGTTTTCCTTCCATTTGTTCTCAGAGGTACCTCTAAGCATGGTAAAGAATTTTTGTTTAACAACTCTAATTTCTGTATCTCTGTCTGATTTTGTAGACCGAAGCAAGACTGATATAAACCAGTCATCTTAAACAGATTCAAAGCCAAATATACATAACTGAATCATGGGATCATAGAAATGTTTGGGTTGGAAGGAACCTTATAGATCATCCAGTTCCAGCCCCCCTGTCATGGGCAGAGATGCTGCCCCCTAGACCAGCTTGCTCAAAGCTCCACCCAACCTGAAAGATATTTTCTGTTTGCACCTCTAAGTAGTTTTAAATAATAACTTTTCCTTCTATGACAGTTTCCCAATTTATTTTGATTTATCCACAGAATACTGGCTATGTGTCTGCAGGCTGTAGATCTTGGATAATATTTTAGAACAAACCATTTGCAGAGAAAGTGCTTCAGAAGATTCTTATTCAGGGCTCGTTTGTAGCTATATCAGATTGTAGTGTCCCTTTTAAAGCTGTGGCTTACCATTCTTTTCAGATCCAGCTCAAATTCTCTTCAATCATGATCACTGAGTATCTGTCAGCAGAGATTCTGTGTCAACATTTCTTTGTTCTCTCTGTTCCAACTCATTAACTTATGGCATGTTTTTTGTAGTTTTCTGGCATTTCATTATTTTAAAATAAAAACATCCAGTTTTTCTAAATCAAATTTTCAGGGAAGTTTAGTAAGTTAAAGAATGATTAATACCTAGAGTTGCATCATCTGCTAGTACTTACAAGTTTTTAATAAAAAATGTAGTTAAATGTTTTTCTGCTTCTGCTTTCCCAGTTGTACTGCTGTTTACAAGCAGAGTCTACCCAGAGTTTTGTAACAACTGAAGATTGTCCTACTTTACCCTTCCTGAATAGCAATAATACTGCACTTACTTGTTTATTCATTGTAATAATGCATTTAAACTTCTCTGTTATCCCTACAGCTGAAACAGATAGAAAGTATGAACTTTTGCTGACATTCATTGAAGTTTTGGTTCAAATGATAGAGTTGGTTAAAATGATAGAGTTACAGCTATAATATTTTATTTAATTTTGTTTATATTCTGTTGATGGTATGAAGAGTTCTCTTTTTCTTTTTTAAAGTAAATAATATTTTTTGTCTTTGAACTTCAGTTTCTGAGACTATTGCTACACATATGTCTATTTCCCTTCTTAGCCATGTTGAAATATCAAAAACAGGCACGGATATGTGCAAGCCCGGCCCTTTCAGAAGTGTACAGCCATTGCAGCATTACTCAAATCCATTCATACCAGTATCTCACCAAGTTTAAAAACAAAGAATTCTTTATTTCTTTCTTTTTTATTTCTTTCTTTAAAAAAGCTTCACTGCATCTCTTTTTCTAAATTACTAATCTAGCTTCATCTTTATGAAGGAATTGCCTGATATCATCTTTAGTTTCTGTTGCTTTTTCAAATACGCTAATGCTATTTCCAAATCTGTTATTTTTTAATTTTAGTAGCTGAAATACCTGAAATATTCTGAAATTCCACACACCAAATAAATTATCTGTATTTTAAGATAAGCATATCTACAACACTTAACAAGTGCCCAAGGCCACCTGTCTTATTTGTGTCCCTGGGCACCTGTTTTATCTTGCATTTTGGCACATTTTACTGTAAAACTATTCTGATATCCTACTATATGGGCACATGGAGTGAATAGGTCATTTAATGTACCAGCACATAGTACAGTGTTGCAGATTAGTTGCTGAATTTTACTAGCCTCTTAAAGGAAGTGTTAAAAAGTGGCATGATTCTCTTAACTTGTCACAGTTCTCCTAACTTATCCACTAAAATAATTTTCAACAAGCAATTCACTTAGCAGTGAGAGAATGTCTTAGTCCTCTCCTGCAGTATCAAACTGGCATGTAAGAGGCAACTCTGTGTATCATTGCTTCAGTAAAAACAACTTATGCAGCAGTCACAGAGTTTAAATGGAAATATAAACAGCTACAAATAAGCTGCAGTGCTGGTGTGAGTGTGTGGTGGGGACAGGTAAGGCTGTGCTATGTGTGAATGGGTGAGCATTCATCTGTTCACAGTATAATTAGAAATGTTTCTGCAACCTGTCCTTGGCTGAGTATTGTAGCCTGTATTTGCAGCAGAAAAATGCTAAATGCATTCTGCAGCCTTTGTTTTTCTTCTTTCTGACTAAACAGAAGATATGTTTTTATTATATGCATTGCACATGAATAGCAAAACTCCTGGAAAGTTCATAAAAGATATCTCATGGACATAATGAATTTGAAAAATCAGTTTGCTTAATTCTTTTTTCAGGCACTTTTTATGCTTTTCCCCACACTATCCTATCCATCATAAGTTCATTGTAGTGCAATTTGTAGGGTTAGTATATAACTTTCATCAGAACACTTGTGTAATGATGGAGGAAGGTGCTCATCTGAGGGAAGAAATCTGGATTCAATTCCCAACTTGTCCATTCATTTTCTCCAAATTTATTTGTCATTTAGGGTTTCACAGGCACACACAAAAATGTAGGTGTAGCAAATCCTGTCGTTTAAACTTGCTTGAAGTATGTGCCAGCACTCACAATAATTTACCTGCACCCGGGGGGCTGCATTCCTCCCATAGTGGAGGTCCGTAATGCTTTTGAATTTGCAGATCCCTAAGATTTTGCCAGTAGAGATGCAGACTCTCACAGCCTCTGGCAGTTGACCTGTCACTATGAGTGCATTTTGCAACTCCTTTAGACGTAAGCTGTTGGCCACTTTTATGTATGGCATCACCATGCCATAGAGGAAAATAATCTAAATTACCATCCTGCTTTGAATTGCTGTCAGACCCATTGATTGTGGAGACAGCCTAGGAAGACTACCATCATTAGGCAAAAGTTAATTTGTATGGATAGCCCTGATCTCTAAAGAGAAGTCCAGACTCTATTGGACATCAAGTGCTTTATGCTTGGTTTGTTGGAGTAAGATCCACAAAAACCCACACAGGAAACTCCTACAACTAGCAGTAGAAAAAGCTACATTAAGAACAAAAATATGTTTAAAATCCTGTCCCAATTTGCTTAGGCAAATTTGGTCTGTAGTTGTGATCTAAGCCAAACACCTATACTGACCAGTGGCATCCATTCTAAAAGTGAAGAAAAGGGAATATTTTTCTTATATGTGAAAGATGATATTTATACAAAATATGGAATATCCAGCTTCAGTTTCCCCTCACGTAACAGTGTCCTGAAACACATATTTCTTATCCTCTTGTGTCATCATCTTTTCATATTGAGAATGACAGTGAGGTTCAGTTCTCTAACTCTGAAGGGCATTAAACCAGTGCCCCTTGGAGTAGGGACTGGATCTTACGTACACTACCATCTAAGTTACACACCTTTTTTGCATTAACAGACAGAACTGAAATTGCTGCATTTTTCAGTGGGCCTTGTCTCAAAGGCAGGCTTGCAAAGCTAGAAGCTAAATGGCCTGTCCCTGTGGACAGTGAGGAGCTTCTGTGTATCCTAGCAGCAGAACTTCTCATGGCTTGGGAGTTTTACAAGCAAAGTCCCCAGAGTAACTTACACAGCCCTCAGGCCTGTAGAATGATGAGGAGAGGTTTTTGCAGAATTAAAGTTCTGCAGTCTGGTTTTAAAAAAGCATGTATAAATAAGTTACCAACCCGTGATGCTCAGTTACAGAATCACTCTGTTAGTCTCAGGTGTTCTGCAATGTGCCATGATCCACTGTACTATAGCCAAGCTGGTTTTGCTTCTCAGATTTTTGTGTCTTGGCGATTAGCCTGCTGATCCTCTTGTGGCTGTTACCTCTTTGATGTCTTGTCAAGCAAAATCCCTGGTTCAGTGCCTCTTAATTTTCTCTGTTCTGGTGTCACAGGAGAAGTTTTGTCTGTATGTCTAAAGCATGCACTGGGGATGGTTCAGGACTGGATGAATCGCTGTTGTGCTCTCTGTGCTGTTTGCTGGTAGCTGTGCATTATGCTGTCCTCATTATCATGTGCCAGTTTATAAGGCAGCAGGTCTTGCTGTCTCTGGGCACCTTCCAGTTCCCCGTGGCTCTGACTTCAGTTCCTAACATTAGAAGAATAGCTTCTCAGCTGAGTGAATTGCTATCAAGTGTCTCATTTGCCATTCTGTCATTTTAGAGTGACAAATACAGATCAGGAACTGTATCTGCAGTCTTTTATGTGTGTTTTCAGTTATTCTGACACTTTCTGCCTCTTCTAAATTGACAGTAATGGAAGCTTGTGGTGCCACATCTAAACACATCCTTCTTTGCAGCTTGTGTAAACCCCTGCACTTTCACTTGTTTGCCAATGTCAAAGCATTTCACTTTGTCAGATGCACCAAGGAAGATGAGTTCCATATAGATATGATCAACTGTTTAAGGGGAAGGCCAGATAATAAAACCACCCCAGAAAAGTGCATATCAGACTGCAGGACATGTATAGACTTTTTGTTACTCAAAATAAAAGAGATCTAGGCCTCTCCTCCTTTTTAAAGAGCATTAAGTTATCATTCTCTGTGGATGCAGTTCTTGTTGGCTCTGTATAGAACATGCACTGTGTTCTGTGTGCAGGCCCAGTGCCTTCAGTACTCTAGTAAAGAACCAGCTGAAGCTTAGTTAAGATGCATCAAGCTTCCTAAAATTGCTTTAAAGGGCAACTAAGACCTCCCCAAAGTGTCTATGCTCTCACTGCTGTCCCTGGACACCCAGGGTTCAGTTCAGATGTGTCTGGGTTGTCAGCTATGTCACAGACCTCACAAGGGATACAGAACCCTTTGGATTATCATCTGGAGATCAAGTTATGTCACTTCACTGGGAATCACTTAGTCACATAGGTTTAACAATTCCTTTTAATACGTGAACATGGGGTTTTTTTGACATGCTAGCCATCAAGAAGTAATATAAAGCAACTAAATCCTTGACCCAGTCTGACCAAGCTCCATAGAGTTTGACTTCCTGGTTTACCCTTACATTTAAGTGTTTCTATTCAAGCTAAAGCCCTTTCTTAGATCCTGTGATGATCAAGAAAACACCATCTCAGCACTGAGCCTCAGTCATGACATTTTTTCCAGTGCTTGGAAAAGTGTTAGCACCACAATGACTTGTGCATCTTTATCCAATGTAAAATTTAAAACCTTCCATTTACTTTCACACTTTGTCATTTTAGCAGTGTCATCCTTCTTTGAGAGAATGCTCTGATATCTTCCTTTGAATAAAATCTCCAGGCTAGTGTGGTTGTCTTCCCTTTATCCATTCTGTGCACACTGCTGCTAACTCCAGAAACTGTTCAAATACACTGGGCTATATGTCTTTTTACTGACTCATTAACATACCTTTTGGATGAACATGGATGTAGACAGTTACTTATGATTTTATTTAAAATCTGTTTTAGAATTGTGTTTACCAGTCTCCTTTGTCTTTTGATCCCTCTCTTTTGTTCTATTCTGTTAAAATGTTGCTCTACCTTCCTTAGACATGGCCTGCTGAGAGCAGTTGCCTTGGAGCTACAGCTTCCAGTGTTACTGTGAAAGGCTCCCAAATCCCAGTCATAAATTTGTCCTTTATCTGTAATATTCACAAGTATTGGCTCCTCAGACTGTAATTATTCACACTTATCCTGTCTCAGAAGAGCTTTTTTACCCTGGGCTTTAACCGCGGTGTTTTTTCCCTCGGTGTTCCCTTGGGTTGTGCTGCTCATGCAATCTGCTGGTGCCTTGCTGCACAGTACCCATATGGGGAAGCAAACAGAAGCCTTTTGACAAGCTATAGAAAATCTGGGCTGGCCATGACAGTTAACTGGAACACAGCAGACCTATGTCCTCCTGCAAGGTGCAGACATGGGTCCTAGCCAGGAAGAAGACTAAATAATTAAAGGAAACTACTCTAATCACTAGCTAAAGCTAAAAGAATATGAGAATTTTCCAAAACAGAATTAATTTTACTTTTGGTACTGTTATAATATGTACCCTGCTAGTATCATCAGGAAAGCTTGTCTTTTTTGAAAATGCCAAGTGCTCTTATTCCAATTTAAACTAAAACCTGAAAATGAAAACTGGAGGGTTAGGTTTCTTTCTTTTTTTTTTTTTTAATTCATTTTAGCAGCCCCAGATCCCTATTTTAAAATAATCAATTTCTCTTTGTGTTTTGAAAGAAAAATAATACTGCAGAGAACATAAAAGACAGAGGGTGCAATGCTAACAGTTAATGAAATAGTGATGTATTTCATTACTGTTTCTAATAAGATGACAATGCTAAAAATATTCTTCCTGTTCATAAAAAGTTGTAGCTGTATTTTAATCAGTAAATGCACTTAAAACATGCACAGTTTATATTTCTAACAATTTCTTTATAATAATATGCTATTTTGACTCTAACAGAAGGTTTGTCAATTTGCATATTTAATTCTGGCTTTACTTACTTGTAGACTGGAATGCACAATTTATACTAGGCTTCTTTGATGTTTTCATGTTTTAAATGACAATAAGAACTGTTGGGAGGATGTGATGCTTTCAAGGCCTTTCTGTGTATTTAAGTATTGTATCCAGTTCATTCAACCTTATTATAAGCCTTCTGGTACTTCTAGCACTCATAAAAACAAGTGATTACACTGAGAATTTTGATTTCCGTTAAAAAGAATCACTTAAGTCTGGGTTGATTTCTCTTCTGCTAGGTAATACCTGCATTCAGGGCTCAGTGACCTCTCAGCCTTTTTGGTTAACCCTCCTTGTGCCCAGCAGGCTGCTGGACAGGGTGCCTGTGGCAGGCCTGCTGTAAGTGCCAGGGCTATGGGAATGGCCCAAGGGGCCCATTTTCTGGGAGTGTCGTGCAAATGTTTGCTTTCTGTACACCTGTGTAATGCATATGAGAATGTGCAGTACACATAAGAAAAGGTGAGAACCCTGGGGTTTTGTATGTGTCTCCCACAGATGGAGATGACTAAGATGTGATATGGTTTGCATTTGAAGGCCATTCCTTACAAGTGACACTTATTGCCATGCCTTCTTTGTGAACAAGACATCTTTTTAAGGAATGCAAACTTGATAGTTTTCTGCCTTCACAGATGCTACAAGAATGGCATGTCCAAGCTACAGGAAAAAAAGAATTCCAAATATTTTCCAGTTCTAAAGATTCTAGGAGAATATATCTGGGAGGGTTGTGCTTGCCTGTTTTCAGTCTTCCTTTGTTTCTGCTGTTGCCCTCTCTTGGAGACAGGACATTGAAGCAGGGATACTTTAGGCTGACCCGATGTTCCTGTTCTTACATCCTTATTTATAATATGGTGAATTTAGAATACTGGTGATCTTTTAACTACATGGAATGCTGTTAAAATAGTTTGGATTTTTTTTTTTCCAGCAGAAAATCAGAGCCAGCATTTATATGCTGTTCAACAGAAAAGATAAACAGATGGCATTTTTGTTAGTGACATATCAGCTGAAAGGTCATAATATGTATAATGAAAAGGGCTCTTACACTAGGACATTTTTCATGTGTCGTGAAACTATTCACTGACAATAATATTTCTGCTCTACAACATATTAAATTCTCTCTAAGAAATTATACCATGCTGTGCATGGACTTGTGCTAGCAAGACCTATCTTGATCAGATGTTTAGATTTTAACAGAACTGGCCCAGAGAGTGGAATCAGTTTGCACTGATCCAATTGCAGAGGTATGGTCTGTATAACTCCTAGAGATTGCAATATTTGGTATGTAACAATGGTAAGATTTGAATAATGGATAGCACAGTGTTCAAGGACACTTTTACATATAACTGTATCACTTATGCACACTCCTAAATAGGCATAACAATACATAAAAATGTTTACAAGTGTTTTGAAAACAAAGACATCACTTGTAAAGTTAAAATACTATTGCCATTCATATTTATTGTCATCATATTGGCTCTTGAGGAGAGTTGCCTCTTCTTGACCACTACAAAAGTCTTTTAGAAAAGGATATCAGTATGTTAAAATGTATGTTTTTTTCAGAAAGGTTTGTATCTGGAACAAGTAACTTTACCTTCTTAATTGTCCTGATAGCATCTTGGTGAACTTGAAGTCGATTACCAAATGAGGTTGTAAATCCTATCTATTCTGCATTATTTAAGCAGAATGGAAATGCTTCTTTTGGATTTAAGTAAAATATATCTGTGAAAATAAATTGTATAAATCTAGAAACAGTGACATCTCACTGAAATTTTGCAAAACTTGCTTACACTGATGCGTTAAAAATGTGGTTGTATCACTGATACAGTGAAAAGTCAAGCAGCTCAATTATCTTTTTAAAGATACCTTAAAGATTTTTATTTTTCTCCATGAAGAATTTGCAAAGTCCCGGATTTGAAAAATTGTAATTCTATTTGTATAAAGGAAAAAGATAAAAGAGCATAAAACATTTTCCACTTCCAGAAGCTTTACATAATCCTTAAGTCTTTGCCAACTGTTATTTTAGCACCTTCAAAAGAGACATGGACTTCAAAATCAGATTCACATTGCATTTCTAATTGAAATCGACCTGTATGGGTTCAGTTCTATGTCAAGACTCAGATTCTAGCAGAAAAGTTATTATGGAAGCAATGGGAAATCTTTCACAGATAATCATAAATTTTGTCACTAATGCAAGTTCTTTGTAACCACATAGAGCAAATATGTACATCTTATGTTTGTGTTCTTGTTTTCACAGTGCATACATTATAACAGACTTCATGGGCATCAGGAATGAAAATTTTATGAAGGTAGCTGCAGTTGGGACTTGGATGGGAGATTTTGTCACAGCATGGATGGTAAGAAACATAATTACATTTTGAAAGGAAAGGAATATGGTTGTTGCTTTCAAGAGAAAGAGGAGAGAAGAGAAAACTCAATTTCTCTAACTCAAGTGTTTCAACCCAGAAAAGTAAAAAGTTAACAAATGCATAATGGCAGGTATTCAATTGACAGTCCAGAGGAGTTTCACTTAAAATGTATCAGGGAGATTTTTTTTTCTGTGAGTGGGAGTCTTGCCATTGGCTTCTGCATGGTGGCTGTCCTTTGCTATGAAGTAGCATCACAACTTGCTATCCCATGAAACAGTGAGTAACAGCTAAAGATAAATAATTTTAATGAAAAGAATTAGAAGAAAAATTAAACTGAAAGACATGATAGAGAAAAATGGAATGAGAGAAGGAAAGCAAGCCAGTTACATGTCAGGATTTAAAGGTAGTATGATCTGACTGATTCATTTTGATCTAATTTAGGACTTAGAAAAATAAAATTTTCACTTGGATTATACTTCTTACAAAGGCATCTTCTATGTGCATGCCAAAGATCAGCTTAGTGAAAGAGAACCAGAAAAATGACAGCTAATTTTTGGGAACAAAATAAAGCATCTGCACATTTTAATTGTTTAGAAAAAGCATTTCTTAAACACAAAGTGTTAAAAAGTGAATTTGTTTTTTAAGATTAGGTTTTTAAGATTTGTGTAGGTAAGATTTTTAGCAATTGGATTTTAACAATGTCTTCTACACTCCATATTTGGAACATACTGTACAACAGACCGAAGGGAATAAAAAGCATCGAGGATTTTTACAGGATGTTGTTCAGTATGTGTCTGTGGTTTGTCCAAGACAAACTGTACTTTGTGAAATGGTGGCCATGAAAAGCAAGTGCAGAGAAAATAATTTGTATATGCTTTACAGTACGGGCATCGCAGAATTGGTGCTTTGACTAATGTTGACAAGTAATGTGGTCTTCTTCTGAATTGGTGGTAAAATTCATGGGTACTTCTGAATACCTTTAGCTTGCTTTTTTCTCATGGGCTTCCACACCTTTATTCCACTATCAAAGAAGAGATGATGCATAAACTAAGCTGAACTGAGAGAGATCATGTACACCCTAATTATGTGACTTAGGGCTCCAGTGATAGATTAAAGACAAGTTGTTCTACATTAGGTAATGTGGGGTTTTTTCAGTCACTCTTTTCTGGTTTCCATTTAAGAAACCTCCCGTTTTGTGCAACACTGTATAAAGCATGGAAAAGATTGATTCAAAAGGCATGATCCTGATCATTTTCTGGGTACTCAAAGCCCTCTCAGGTCTCTTCAACAGCAGAATCACAACTGGATTGTGCCACAGCAGACTCCTGTGGCAGATGGAGGTATCACCGAAGAGTGGGAGAGAGACTAGAAGAAACTACAGAAGTGGTTTGATTAGAGGAGACTGTTTAAATTAGGCTGGTTCTATTAGCTTTCAGGAAGAGTAGAGAACATAGGATTGGAGGGTCAATGTGTTTTAGGACATGCTTTGATTGCATGAGGAGAATTAAGAGGTGTAGTGATTCATGTTTAGGTCTTCATGGCGAAAGAGAATTGTGATATTGCTTCTGCAGCACAAATCTCTAGGCAAAGTATATCAACCAGGCGATGGAAATGACAGTGCTCAAGGGCAGCTAAGCCTGGGAGCATCAAACAAAACTACTACAATTTCAAGGTCTCTACCTCGATTAGTAAGATGAGATTGGATGTGTATGTTGGTGCATGGACATGTACATTGGCACAAGTCATGTCCCACGGCGTCTAATTTAAGCAATCCATCTTATTCTATATAAACAGAAATTGCTGTGTTATTTATATTTGAATTTACTTGACCTTCTGCTTATAAAGCCCAGCATGGAATTGATGTCAAAGTAATATGAGTCTTTCTGTGGTATTATATTTTATAAAGTTTCCTCATCCTGTTTTGCAACAGAAAAGAAAAAAAAAAAAACCAAACCTATAAAGGAACCTTTGCACATCTTCCCATTCACAGCAGTGTTTATGTTTTCTAATGTTTAAGACTTTTTTTAAAGAAATCATCCATTCATAATCTCTAAATCAAAAGATAAATGCGGAGATGTAGCCTTCATTTCACTGTGTTTGAACCATACTGGAATTAGGATCTTATTCCTTATTTCATTGCAAACTTTGGGAAGAAGCAGAAATAAAACAGATGGGATTCCATTTTAAAAATGAGTAATCAATACCCAATACTGTTACCCCAGGACAGGAGTGGCTTATTAAATCAGGAAAGTGATTAAAATGGGAAAATATGTTTTGGATCACTGTTTGTTTTGGATTGAAAAGGCAGAAGTAAGACTTTCTCCTCAACACTTTCTATCTGACTGACTAGTTTTGTGACAGGATCTGACACAATTTGTAATAAAATCAGCAATATTATTTCCATTGTGGGTTATGAGAATGGGGCCATGCTATTGGTGCACAGAACCTTCTCCTTTGTACCTCTGGACAGGAGCATCTGCTACTAACAAACATCTTTGCTGAAATCCGTAGTAAGTGTTAGATATTCTGAAGTCTGTGAAGAAGGGAGTGGGTTCAGTACACTGACTGTCTCTCTGCACTTTTCCCTCTTTGAAGCCATGGAAGTATATCTTGCAATCTTGTACCTGCTTTGACATGCCCTCCTGCTCCCATAAAAAGTGCATTGTCCTCATGGAGACTGCTTTTGAGTCAGGCACCACAGATTTTTGCACAGTAGGACACCTTGGAAGAAAGGCTGGATTCCACCCAGACAAACCTATAAACTAGCGATTACAGCTGCCTTCTGGGAGAGTGCAAGCAGGCTGAGGAAGGAGCTGATTTGAGGGCAGAATCTCTGATGATTATAGTGGCCTCTCTGTGAAGATAAGCAACCTGCTGCAGCTGTGTTTTTGTGAGGGACGCAGTCCTGAGCGTGTGGGGTAAGGCATGCTCAGAGGATAGCTGCAGGAGTGAGTGAGTGACACTGAAAAGTGACACAGAGAGCAGAGTAGTGTTGGCTTTCACACTGTCAAAACTGTTGTTCCCTTTTGGTGATGGCTTTTTGGCCTCCACAAAGATTGACCCTGAGCTGTGAACTATACTCGTACACATGGTGAGCCTTGCTTACCAGCTGCCATTACCATTTGCATTAAAGACATATTGCTGCCTACAAACCCTGCATGCCTGTGAAAGAGGCTAAACAGTAGAAGTTTAGAAGTTTATTGTACCTTAGACATTGCTTGCTAGGATTATCAGAAGCTGAAGCAGTTGTCTTCAGCCAGTGTCTGGTACTGATCTCTATGAATATACTAGGCTGATCCTTCTGACAAGGGATCCTATTCCTATTTACCTTCTTTCTGAATGGCAATTTAGTTGAGATTCTCTTTTCCCATGTTAATTGCTAGGGAGAACTGGGAACATTAGAGAAATCACTGAGCAGCAGAGACTGTGTGTGCTCACGTTATCAGAAACAATGATAGACTCTAGGGATGGTTTAGTATATTATTCATCAAACGAATGTCTACTGCATATGTATCAGCATATTCTTTTTGAAAAGAGAAGCCAGGAATTTTCTCATCACTGTGCTTTAGCAGAGCACTTGACACAATAAGTGTGAACTGAATCATTGTAGCAATTCCTGGCTGTTCTTTTTGACACCTTTGCTTGACTTCAGTTTGACTTCTCCCTTGTGTGGGACGTTGAAGACTTCTGGGACTGTTTCTCTTTCATCATCTTAGCAGATGAATTAGTAGGAAGTTAGGAAGTAGTACTTCCAGCATAGTCTGGATGGCAGAGTGAGAGATCACTATTGCTGTGCTAATCCAGTGCTGACCAAAACACATCATATCGACATGGATGGATGGATGGATGGATGGATATGGAGGTAGAGATCTTCTGCATAAGACTTCTTGTCAGGAGACAGTATTGGGATTTCAAAAGGTTGGTACTGAGTAATGAATCTACACCTCCCTTTCCTCATTAGTGGAACTGGATAATGGCTCTCGCATACAAAAGTTGCCTGGACTTCTGTGAAGTCTTTTAGGGGAAAGAGTCACTTCATTGGGCGACATTCTGAAATATAACTTTTGGTGGGCTGCTCCTCCCCTTGATAAAGATTATCTGATTTTATGCAAGAAGGATTTTCTGTTCTCTGAGATTTTCAGCATTAGCTGTAAAAGTTCCAGTTTTTCAGCCTTATAATTCCAGGGGAAAGCCTCACACCGTTTTGTGTTCTGTCTTTGCTAGTTGTGAAAGAAATAGATTTTGTCCATTTTTTTTTTTTTCATTCACATTCCTCTGTTAAACATTTTTGTCTTCATCCTCTGGTGAAGAAACTTTCTGTATTTTTGCATTTTATGTGATTAACATGTCTTACCTGGGCAGTCCCAGTGCAACCAGTAGAGGGGCCTGTGGCTGGTTTGTAAAGAATACTCTAAAGGGCTGAAACCTTCCTGGGGATTCTTAATGCTATGAACATCAATAGTTGACAGGTTTAAGTTCATAGTTACTGCCATACAAGCACACAGTAGATCTGTAGAGTCCTAAACCCGAATGTTTTTCTGTCACATGCACCATATTAGATCTCGGGCTACAACTGTAAAAAAGCCCAGTTCCTCCACCTGGTCAGACCGAAAACCCACCCAGACTAGTATCCTACCTCAAACTGTGACTGTAAGCAGAAACCAACCAGGAGAGTAAGAACAAGACAATAGTATGTGTCAGGGTCCTCTAACGCTCTCTTGAAATGCATGCAATTTTGCATACATAATGACTACTGATCTTAGAATTGTTTTGCTCTTTTTGCAACACTTTGCATTCAACTACAAAGAATTTCATCTGCCAATTTATTGCCTAGGGACTTTCTTCCATAAGCACCTTTCCTAATTCTTCACATCCAGCAAGCCATCATCCTTTTGACTGTGCAAAATTTAATGTAATTATAAAGCTTTCCCACCTCACTGCTCATCCATTTTCCCAGTTTGCTTAGGCATATGACAAATAACTGCATCCCCTGCAAAAATCCCTGTGGAACTCTGGTAATGACCTCCCTCCATTGCTAGAGCTGTCTGGCTAACCTACTTACCTTCTGTTCCCTGTCTTTTAATCAGTTATTTATCAACATAAAGACCTTCCCTAAAGCTCTGAGTGTTGAGTTTCCATAGAAGCCTGTGATGAGGAATTTTTCAAAAGCCTACTAGAAAATTAGCTTTGCCTATTTCAAACACATCTCCTTTATCCATGAGTTTTTTTGACCTCATTCAATTATTCTGTTCTGAAATATCTCCATTCCCGTTGTTTACAGAGCCAGCCACTTAGCACTCCTTCTGCAGCCTCAGATATTCCCTCTGCCATTAATGAGGTATTCTAACAATGTTGGCTGGCCCTGAAAATGCTGTTTGCAGGAAAGACAAAGTCACAGCTCAGGAGCTGTGAATGTGTGAAAGAGTATGGAGCCATCTTCATCTGCCTTATCAGTGAAAGACAGTGAACTTATTTCCTCATGTTCATCTTACCTCATCATTACTTTTCTCCGTCCTTTTTCCTCAACACCTCTTTGTCTTATGGCCTGGGCATTATTTTGCATATGAAAAAAAATTAAGCTGTGAGTATTTTGTTTTGTGTGTTATTGTGTATAAAAGTATGTTCAGCAGAGCCTGAACGCGGCTGTTGCTGGTATGTTGAAGACAGAAATGTCCCTGCTTGTGGTAAGACCTATATTCTGAATATGGGCCTGGATTCCATGTTCAGAGAATATCAACTGTAGATACATAACCTCTCTTTCCTGAAATCTTATGTAGTTTATGGATTTCTTTGGCTGAACAGGGAGGCTTTTAAGAAGTTTTTGATATTTTCATGATTGGAGGGAATTGTTGAATCATAATTTTGAGCACAGTGACATGTGTCTGCTAAGGTAATTTTTTGAATCTGAGCCCCTCTTGGTAGTCTTGCTGAGAAATGCCTTTTTTTTTTTTTAATTCCCTGCTGTACAGACAGTGGACGCAATCTAATTGCTGTATTTTAGGATAGAAGTACTCAACTGCCCCAAATATATTCTCACTTGGCACTTCATTTTGACTTTGTAAATGATGTTATGGTGTTTCTTTATAAAATACAAGCATAATGATCTAATACACTGTACAGTGTAGGGTGAAGTAACGAAGTCCATGCGTTACATGTTTGTAAGCCCATCACTTGATGTTATTGTCTGGTAGATACCTGGTACCTGTAGAATACTCTTTGTGTACTTTCTTCTTTACTAATTTTTGTGATAAGAATAGATGTTTACTTATTGCCATTAAAACATTTTTAATGGCTTGCAATCTCTTGGCAAGAGTTTTAAAAGTATTTGGAGATATTTGCTTTTGGCTGTTGCCTCTGTGATCATGACAAACAACATTTATTTGTAGAGTAGGATAGCAAGCTATTCAATGATTTCAAAGTGCTTTCTTTGGGTCTATTAAGAGAGAATATTTTTCTTGTCCTCTTTTGCTGAGATGTAACTATCTATGTCAACATCATAGAGTATTGAAGAGTTCATTACCACTCTGAAAAAACTAGATTAATTTACCTCTTCATTTTATTTAATCTCAAAATGCATATGTGTTGCTAGGGCATGTTCACACACTGTGAGCAGCATTGATGCTAGAAATACTATCATATTGATGAAAATAGCAGACACACTAGATTATTGCAGTGAAAATATATAGAAAATAAAATAATAATGTGACTAAAAAATGAAGTTTACTTTAGTAGGGAAGGGCACCAGTATAAAGTCTATGTTGAAAGAAAACATAATATCATCATTAAAAATAATAAAGTTTCCAGAATTTTGTATTTAACTTTTAGACTAAAATAATAGCCAAACATGTTAACGCTTAAACTTACATTATTCTTGGAAAGTAATTTTTATATCCAGGAAATTCTGTTTAGCAAAAATAGTGCATAAGTTTATTTGCAAGCAGTGAAGAATCCATTTTGATGCACATTACAAGGCAGTTTGAAGAGTCAGGAGTCTTGAATGACTGGCACCTTTTTTAACTCATGCCTCTGTCAAGGTTTGGGCATGACAATTTAGATTATGATCAGTGTCAATCTTCTTGATTGTTTCTATTCCACTGGCATATCAAATGACAAAATAAAACTGTAATTGAATTTGCAGCAGCATCTGAAGTGCCGTACAGCTAACAACTCTGCTGCTCTCCAGTAGTGGAAATGAAATTGAACTATGAAACATGAACTGGAAGGAGCAAAGTGGATGACACCTGTTCCTAAACTTACTTGCCAGGGTTGCACAGAAATGTGACTAATAATATTAGTGGCAATATGTTGCTTTCCATTCAGAGAAGCATACAAAAGCCAGTTTCCCCTTTTGTTCACATGTCTATCTTGTTTTGGTTTTCATTTCTTTTCTTGAGGGCCAGTCCAGTTGCAGAAACATTCTGTAGCTAGTGGTTCTATCTCTAGGTGATAACCACAAGTAAATTCATCAGCGCAATGGCAGTCCAAATATATCCAGTCATATGAGAGCTGCTAATTTTGGTTTTTTTTCCACTTTCTGGGGCATGAATGTGCTCATATCCTGCTCTGCTTCCTGACTGCCACTTAGTTATATAAGGTGGAGTGTGCCTTGTGTCATCTGAGTTCATCCAATCATCCCATCAAGTCAGATTGCACTATTATTTATTCATTGATTGATGGTGTTGCCATCTGTTCATATGCTCTAGATTATAATTATCTGCCTTTTCAAGCTTGATCTTTTTTTGTATTCCCCTGTTACTTTGTCATTTCAATCCTGACCAGGCATTGCCAGAGGTGTTACTTCATCCCTGTCTATTTCCTACCAGTGAGTTCCTTCAGCTCATTGTTACAGCAGTTACCTTTGTTGATAACCATTTTCTGGGCTCTAAAATATGTGCTTAGTATATCTAGACTCAGGACTTTTTTTAAGAAGACCACAGCCAGCTGTACCTCAGAGTTCAAGAGTAAGAAATGCAAACCCCAAAGTCAGGCCCCAAAATATCTCCTAGTGTACTCCAAACAGCTACTGACATCTTCCAATTATAAGCAAACATAGTAGGAGTTCTTTCAAATAGGTGTGACATTTTCCCAACTATCTTTTTTTAAATTTCAATGCGGATGAACTCATACACAGCTTTTTGTGACCTTGTGCACACTTTTCTTGCAGTCTGGATCCCATCTAAAAATACAGGAAGGGTCATATCAAATATTAATAAGAGAAATTCTGTTCCCCAAATATTGTGAAGTCAAAAGACAAGCTGTAAGGAGACGATATGTCTTCCTGCAACTCAAATCTTGTCTGATTGATTTGTGTTGTAGCTTCAGACAGCCATTCTGCTATAAATGAGCCTGGGGGACCTCTATTTTCTCTTCCTTGTTGTCATTCTCTCCTTTGCTCTTTTTCACGTGGAATGGTATTTGCTTCTTGATGATATTTATGCAGCACATCTTGATATATCCTGGTTATATGTATTTATAAACTGAAGTCAGAGCAGCATATAAATTAAAGTAACTATGCAGCAATTCTGCATTCTGACATGATGTGCTCCTTAGAAATGGTGTGAATGAGTGGGTGTCAGAAGTGCTGGAGAAGTGGGACTCTAGAAATAACATGTTCTCGCTGAAGATCTTTGAGTACAGATGGCAAATGTGTAAACTGTTGGAGTCTCTAAGATGGACACTTCCTCTCTGGAACAGTCTGGTTCTGGATGAGATTGCAGCACAGACCTTTTTCACTGACTGGTGGAAGAAAATAATTTTCTTTCTGAAACTGAAATTGAAACAATTGCCTCAGCTAAGATGTGCAATCAGGAGCTCTGTGATAAAATGGGGAAAGATGGTTTAAAAAGTATTATGAAAGGAGTGTTGGACCAACCATGCATATTCAGCTGAAGATCTTTACTGGATTAAATATATGGTGAAGAAAGACCTGTATCCACAGGGAGAGATTAGCAGCAGATGGCAGTGGTACACAGCAATACATTTCATTAATTCTGAATTCCTTCAGAATCTGTGGGATGAACTATTAGACACTGTACACAGTGTACAAGGGAAAAAAGAAAAGAAGCATGTTTTATTATGAAAAAATATGTCACAGCACTCTTGCCTAAAATAATGTTGAGAATGTTGTACATAATCTATTCGTCTCTACACGGAAGAGCAGGGTTAAAACTCATAAATTAAGACACTATTTCTGATCTTAAATTGCATAATTTTAATGGGTGGGCATTCAGCTCAGAAACTTTATTTCTAATGCTGTTTTGTAGAGAAAATGTATTTCGAATATGTCCAGAAAGTAATGGCCTAATCACTCAAGTTACCAGAGTATTACTCCTTTTGTGTTGCATTATGCCTAAAAATGAAAGATTATTGTCACAGCAGCTACAGTACCTTAAATTGTATTCCATATTATCATAGGTCAACTTAACCCACAATATATCAGCAGAGCAATTAAACAAGTGCTTGAGCAAATAGACAACAGAATTAAGTTTCCTGTGCAGTACTGCATAATATGTGTATTATAATATGGTGTGAGAAATCTCTAAACAGCCCTGCTACAAGCCCTAAATTGAATTAGTCAAGGAAACCTGAATTGTAAGTGAAATGACTAGCCCTCTCTTGCATGTATGGAGAAATCTTAGAAACTGTCAAATTTAGGCTTATGATACTCTAGCCAAAGGTAATTTTTTTTATATCAATAAATGTGATTGTGCTCAAGAAAGAATGAAAATTCAGTATGTTCAAACCCAGTTTTTACAGAAATAATCAGATAGGTTGGCTCCTAAAAGCTCTTTGCTGTCAAAACCCAAGTCGAACTTGGGTGCAATTCTGCTGATTGTATCAGACTTAAAATATACAATTGTTTCTTAAAAACTGAGATATTAAATAGTTTCAATGGATACGAATTAAAATTCATTATAAAGCTTCATTTAATAGAAAGCACTCAGTAATCTCAGTCTAATCTCTTGGTCTCTTCTTATTTTTATTTTACATTACTTGAAGTGGGAACTTGAAGTATTTTTTTTAATGGATAGAGAGATTGTTGAGTTTCACTTAAACTTTTCTAAGTACTTTTAAAACCTCCATTAAAAAGCTATTTTTGTAATTTCTTACAGTACTACGCTTCTCCAAATCACAAAAGAAATCATTGCCTCCTACACTGGCAGTAATAAAAAAGATTTTGCATTTTGCAGACTCTAGGGATTGATCTTTATAGCAACTCATGGAGATACGTATGCTAATATGCCCCTGTTTTACAATAGAGAGCTAAAACAAAGGGAAAGGGACAAGAAAAAAGGGAATTGGTGATGGAGCTGAGACAAGACCCTGCCCTCAGTTTTGTATTCATCCCATCCCTGCTCTCCTCAAACCTTTTAGGGAAATTATTCTCTCTATCCCATCTGATGGCAGCATTCTAAGAGGTACCTGCCTCTGCAAAGATGCTGAATAATTTCTTCTGTGGAAAATTGCAATTGAATGCATGTGCACTGGAGATACTTCGAAGTGGTGAATGCTCCAGGACTGTGCTCTCTTTTCCCCTGGCTTTAGCTGTGTGTGAACCCAGAGTACATGTTTTTTTCTATGGTGGCTTGTTCTGGGCTCATTTCTGGTCTGTCTTCTCTTCTGTTTGTATTTCTTTTATAACTTTTATATAGCTTGCATAACTGTACCAAAGGGATGAAGCTCATACTAATGTGTGGTTGCAGAAAATCAAGGCACATATTCCCTTTCTCTTAACCTGAAGAGATTCTTGCTTAAATTTTTTGGCTCATCATGTGCCGACACAAAATTAGTTTTACTACCCACCATCCTAATTTTATTGTAAAGAAACAATTTAAGTAGAGTTATTAGACAAGATAATCTACTTCATAATGGACAGAGTCCTGTCAGGAGCATTTTCAGAATGAGGACAAATGTAGGTGTGATTATGTTGGTGTAGCATTCACAAAGGTCCAGCACTAGTGCAAGGCACAGCTCAGGTTGTATTAGCACTTCAGTGCTGTATTAGCCAGGACCATAATTTTCAGACTGCAGACATATTTTGTGTGCACTTCCTTTTATAGACCTCCAGAATATCCATGTCAGATGAGGAACAGGCTTTATACCTGTTTGGCTTTACGCTGTGCTTTACTTGGGTCAGCACTTCACCCGGAGAATGAAGGTAGGATTTGTGTGACCAAGTAGTAGTTTGGTCTCAGAATTGGTAAGATTTACATTTGGACAGCTACAGATTTTGATATTTTATTCTGAGCTGATTTTCTAGGCTGTCTTAGTAATCAATGAAGAGAAAAAGGCCTGCTAAGTCATTGGACTATATTTGACATCTAAAATGATGCAAATAAATCACATTGTAAAACCACTTATTTCTGTCCACTGGTAATAAAGGAATGATAAGATGACTCAGAGTTAGATATTTACATTCAAGGTATTAAGGTTTTGTGTCCTGGCAAAACCCAGGACACTTATAGGGGATATAGAAATGCCAGAAGTTGTCCCACAAACCAGCAGAATTAAAACATATAATGGTTTACTGTTAAACATCCCTGGGGAATTAAGGAAGGTAAAGGAATACTTCCAGAGTGTCAAGGATTTCCTGATGAAACATTAAAAGAACTTCACATATAGTCAGAGGTTCATGCAGCAGTGAGTAAATGAAACCATTACACAAATAAACCAGCAGGAATCCACATGCAACAGCAGTGTGAAATCAAGGATTGTGTGGACAGTAATGAGAACAGGCATGTCAGTGTATCCTCCAGAACTTTAAATTTTGCCTTGAAGTTAGGAAAATTGCTAAGAAGAAATGTTATTTAAGTTACCTAAATTTCAAGATGTATTTCAAAGGATATCAGGCATTAATAGATGAAATTATTTGTGCACTTACGTGCTCCTGAAAGGCAGTCTTTTTTGTGTTCTGTTGCTGCTGATACAAAACAGCATTTATAAGCCAATTGAAGGCAAACATTTATGACTAAGCTGATCTATGGCCACAGAAATCTTTGGCTTACTGATTTTCCCTGAATTTCCTGTCATGTGGTGAATTCCATGCACATTCTCTTTGGTGTGACCAAAGCCACCCTGGGGCTGTATCATCTACTAAGTTTCTTCATGCTTTGCTAACCTACTATTTTTATTGATTTAATCTATTACAAGATTATCTTATGCTAGTTGGTAGATGAAGGACTACTAAATGAGTTGAGATAGCATGGAGGGCCTGAATCAGTCACATGATGCTCAAAGCCAGATGCTTGGGAATGATTTCAGAACAGATGCCAACACTGGCTGACTATTCCTCTGTGATGTTGTTTTTCTGACTTCTTGTCTGGTCAACTCTACACCTTCTTTCTCCTTTGGAAATGCATAGAGATTTGGAGCTGAAAATATGTTGTAGTGAGACCTCCAAGCCATTCTAACATTACATGGTGTTGCTCTGTTGGGTTATTGAAGACTGTTTAGCACTCACTGGAATGAAACTTTGTATTGCAGAAATGAAATCTGAATTACGAACAAGTATTAGAAAAATCCAGTTATTTGACAAGAAGGGAAAATAAGGAAGGTATGAGAATTTAGCTGTAATGTGGGGTTTGTATTAAAAGCTCTGAAATCTAATCAATGGATGATGATGTCTGTAATTGTTGCCTCAGAAATCAGCTTTTTCCTCTTAAGTTTCTTTTATTTAAAACTGATTGCTTGTCATTCATTTCAAGCTGTAGATGCTAAAAAAGGATTGTCTTTTTCTATTCTTATTTCTGTGTGTCAGTATTCTGGGATATTCTGAGTGGTTCCCAAATATATTTTATTTCTGGTTCTGCCTGTCTCTCTTCCTGCTCTCACCCTTTCTTGCACCACGCAATATCTTAAACTCTTCATATTTCCTTCTGTCTTTGTCATTTGTTCATTCTGAATCTCTTGTTCAGTATTTTTTACACTGAACAATCTCTCCATACACATTGCACTTCAGTTCTTTCACAGGAATTAAAATTCTGACCACTTATTTAATGCAGACTTAATCGATCTATTAATTTATTGTACTTATATCTTCAGTGTTTCATTTTTGGACACCTCTGTGATGTAAAAAAGGCACTGAATTTTTTTCACTGACTGTTTGTGTGGGGTTTTGCAAACTGTACAATGTTAAGGCTTTGCACCAATAATAAACATTAGTGCTTATTGAATTTTTTAGCATTAACACATTAATTTTTTTAGCATTAACATTGCTTCACTCTCCTCATGTATTGTGGCCAATGGAGTAAGTCCTTCACACCCCCTACACTTGCTGTTTTCTTGTTGCAATGATGAACATGATGAGTTGTCTGTTTTGATGCTCAGAGGGGACATTGTACAAGCTTACAGCTCTCACTGGCACCAAGGACTGTCCTTGCTGTGCAGTCCTGATGTGTATTTTCTGATATCTACATGCTCCTCTTCAGCCCAGGAGAGACCTCTCCGTCAAATGGGTCAATGTTATGGAGAAGGTTGAATCCTTTTTACTGAGAATTTAATCAGTGCCCCACTAGACTATACAAAAGAAACTAAAATGAGGAGATTTACAGGAATACAGCAGGGGCATGACCACAGCAATCTGCCAGCCAGTTCTAATGGTTATACTTTAATAACACAGTTAAAGGAAATTGCAGGAGACAGATTGCTGAATTAACCCTGGCTGTAACTTTCACCTGTACAGAGTTTCATGAAGTGGGCCTTGGTGAATGTGGTCCTTTCTCTGTGGTTAAACTACATCTTTACACCTGCTCTTAGTAATGAAGCACAGATGCTGGTGACATACATTCACTGCAACCTGGCAATGCAGGGCAGACTTGTCAGAGAAAACTCAGATTGGCATTAGAAATTTTGATTCATTAAATAAAATTAATTGCTAAAATCATAGTGGATTTCAGAATAAGATGTATAATTGCAGAAAATTATAATTTCATTTTTGGAAGAGGAGTAGATTGAATAGGTTGTGTTTAAATAAAAATAAATTCTAAAACTTAGTAATAGCACAGGAAAATGTACTCACTTTGCTGCATTAACTTGTGGACAGTTCATGGATGAACATTACCAGGCAGCAAAACATATCAACATTACAGAAGGACTCAGTGTGCCACCCATGCAGCTACAGCTTGTGAACTTCTGTGCAGTGTCCTGACTATCAGCATTAGTACTGATAAAGTCAGAAAAAACATTTTATTACATGATGACATTAGAGCCAAGGTATTTTTAAAAGCAAAGTCTGATTCCACATGCACTTTTATAATAATTTAGCTGCAACCTTATCAAAACTAGCTTGACAATGTGAGAATGATCATCCCACAACCCTTACAGCAGTATTTGTGTAAAAAGTAGTGTACAGATCAAGCCCACAGACCACTAAATTTGGAGGAGCCCTTTAAGAGTTTTAAGAGAGCTCTCACTCCTTATGCTGTAGCACTAGTAGCTGCTGCTCTGGTTTCAGTTCACTTATAAACATTGAATCCAGCCCCCAGCATCATTGCATGATGTCACTTGAGAGAAAAATTGAATTATTCATTGTGGTTTTAAAATTTTTTGAACTTCAAATGTTCAAGAGCTCACAGTCTATTCTATGCAGTATACTGCATGACTTCAGAGAGCAGTGTTGATTTTGTTCTTGGAGTTCTGCTGCTGTCCATAAAGCACTTAGGCAGTGTTTTTGTAGTGTATGATGTCAGAAACGTAATCCCTTGAGTGAATGATATGCATTTGTATTCATAGCAGGTCGTCTTATTACCCTGAGGTTTTTAGTCAGTCCAGTTGCTTCCACCAGCTGACACATCTTTGAACTCTGTGCAGCACTTTTCTTCAGTAACACCCATATCTCAGTTAAGGATGAAGTCCCAGGACTGAAGTGTGACATTGTGATAGTATGAAGAGTGTTAAAAGTTCAGTCTCATTCCTTCTGATCCTAATAACTGTTTATGACAGCCTGTGCTGTTTTTCTTTCAGATGCTGAAAACACTTGTTAAACTGAGTTAAATTTTCTGAGACTGAATGTTCCTTTCCTTTTACAAAAATATTCAAGAAGATATTTTTCTGTCCATCTGAAGCACTGCACTGTTTAAAACACAGCACTTCTAAGTGGGCTCCTTTGAATTTCCTATCACTGCTGAGTTCCCCAAAGTAAAAGTACTTCATGGGAGAAGGAGAGAGAAGTGTCTTTACTGGTGGTAAGGACCATTGTCTTTCTAGAGAAAGGACTTAAATTTTAATTACCAGTAACTCTAATCCAATGAGCAAGAAATTGGGAAGAATGACTTGAAACTCACTTTTCAGTAATTTTCGTTGGCCTCAAGAGAGGGTGTTTGAGACAGAGTAGGTAGGCAGTTTTCTATGCTTTTTTCCTAGTCTAGAACCACAAAATAAGGGCAGTTATTAAAGTATTACACCTCTCACTATGTGTGTCTATTTTGTATTTACATCTGGCAATGATTATATACTGAAGACTGTATCCAAACCATCCACCCATTTTGCAGTTTGATGGAGAAGAAACTTGTGGAAGATCTGAGGATTTTGGCTGGTGAGATTTAGTAGTTTCCCTCTTAAATGGTAGCACTCTCACCAAGATTTAGCTTCTGTAAAGTTAGTTCTTCTGCAGTGCTGAGTTTCTTCCCTTGGCTGACAGCTTCATTGTTCCAAGGGAACAGAGCTGTCAGAAAAGGTCATCACTGCAGAGGGGATGGAGGTCTCTCAAGTACCTAAGGCCAGTCCCACAGAGAGTTTTGAGGACCATGGAAATAACCTCCACCTGGACTCTGAAATCGTGAGGGAGCTTGTGCAGAGACCAGTGTGCCAGAATGATGCATTCACAGTGGCTTGTGTTGCTAAGCAGACTAGCAGCTGCTTTTGTAGCAGTGGGAGTTCTTTTCACAGTATGTATTTTTCAGTCTTGGATACTATGAGATGCAGTAATCAATCTGGAGGTCATAGGTTTGTGGATCCCTGCTGCCAAGTCTCTGTCAGATTGATTCTGAAGAGAAGTATATTTTTTCAGTACTTCATTCAATAATAAGTTGATGTTTAGTAAGGTGGCAGATTTTCTTCATTTCTTTGTAGTCTTTGTTGGGAGTGAAGAGGAAGAAGTAGTAGCTTGACAGGATTTAGGAGTGGTTCTCGTATTCCATCTATCCCATACATCAGAATACTCAGTTTCCATGGGTACAGTATGAGGTTTATGGGTTCCCCACTTTGCACATAGGATGGCAGCTGTTGACTACATGATTAAGAATTTCCTGTTAAGAACTGCAGTTCAAATTTATCTCTGTATTTGTGTCTGTATAACTAGGGGAAAAAAGTCTGTCTGTAATCTGAAAGTTCTCTGTGCTTCTCAGTGTTTTCTTTATCTTTTAATTTGTTTGAGAATATCAACTAAGAAGTATTTATATTAAAGTAATTGGTGCTTTAAGAAAAAAACATGAGTATCCTTTTTCTAAATGAAAAAAGAGGAGATTCAAAAGCATGTCTGACAGCTAGACTAACTACTCTGTGGAAACAGTTTTCATGTCATGCTCTTGAAATATTTTTACACAGAGCAGTTAGCAAGACCTTGAAGGATTATTCAAAATCATGTTTCTGCAGAGAATAGATTGCCACACATAGACACTGAATAAAAGGAAGAAAACTCACTACTATCACCTCTGACATTACTGTAGGATTCTATGGATGTTCCTGCACTGTCTTCTATTGATAACAATAAGCAAATCACTTATTTTCAAGTATTTGTGCACCTTACTGATTTTATAGGCAGCCTACCAACACTTAATTCACCAGAAATGTTAAAATCTAGGAGAAATAACTTTTTGTGAAGAATGCTGATTAGAAAGACCATGAAAATTCAAGGTAAGGAATTTGTCTCCTGTGCTATGTTCAGCAAGCCAACTTGCTAACTTAAGCATTTAACTGCAGCACCTATGTGCTACTAATGATTACTGCCTGTGCTAATAACTAAAAGGTGTTACAAGCAATGCATGTAGCATTTTCACTTTCATCTGGTAGTATGTTGCAAGTATATTTTGAAAAACAAGAACATGGGAATAAGAAAACCTAGCCACAACACAGCCATGTCTGTTAAATTAGTTATCCAAGCAACCCCATTGCATCTTGTAATATCATGTTATAATTCTGCTGCATTTTCTTAACTTGTCTACAAAGATAAAGCTTGGAGAAAATTAACTGCATCTACTGAGGAATTTAGTAATAAGCCCAGAAGAATAATAAAACTGTGTTTAAGTCAACAGCTTAAAGGAAACAGCTGTGCAAGAGCAATGGCTTTTGAAACAGGGTGAATCTTGATAGAAGCTCAGATCCCGTATATTTCAGCCTTGTTCATTTGTCAACATAAAGACAAGATAAAACCTTGTGGGATTAAGTAAACTCCATAGCTAAAAATACAGTTTGACACTGCTTGTTGACACATGACAAGTCTACAAAAATAATATATTGGTAGTCTTTTCATCTAGAAAAGAATATGTTTTTAAGGAAGATGAATGCCTTTATTGAATTTGGATTCAAGCAGTGTAGTATTAGTACCTTCAAGCAATTTTAACCAGATGTTGCATTTCTCTTCTTTTCAGACTTTACAAATACAGATGGTAAGGAACTCATGCGTGAAATACTTCTAAATAGAACCTTTAATTAATATTTAGAAACTTTTTTGCAGTTGGCAGGATTTCTAAAACTGTTTATCTAATTTTTTAAACTGTGACTCATGATTGGAATTTAATTTAGTTAATGAAGATTTTTTGTAATTTTAAGTTCTGTATTTCATATGTACTTTCCAGCAACTTTGTAGCATACCTGTTTCTAAATTGATCATGCCATCCCCATTGATGCCCATGGTGCTATATGCATTACATATTGTTAATGAGGAGCAGTGACAGGCACCCAGAGTGTCAGATCTGTAATTTGTGTCAAACAAATCTGATGAGAGTACAATAAAATCTGACTGCCTTGTGAAGGACAAGAGTGCAGCCACAACAGTAAAGTCTAGGCTGAACTCTGTTCTCTTTTAGATGGATATAGAATAAGGGTCCTTCTTGCCATACAGTCACATTAATGGACTTGCCCTAATCAGTGCAATGGAGAGCAGAATTCAGCCCTTTCATTCTTTTTTTCATAGTAACTTCCCACTGATATTGGCAAGATGCAGTTCTTGAGTCAGACCTGCTGTTAACCTTCAAAATGAGCAGAAGGTATTTTGAGATCCCATGTGAATCATAAACTTCTCCATTTTCGTTTTTGTTTGGAAAAGGCATTTCTATTGCCATGTGTAGAACAGCTGAGACTTTTCTTCCACATCAAACATCAAAATGTTAACTTTGCAAAGGGCAGTTCCAAAGAGATATGTTATACTTTTCATGCATGTGCAACATCCTGCATTTTTCTGGGAAGATTCTCACACTAGTTCACCCTCCAGTAGGTATCTGGATGGTAAGGCATTAACTAAATTAAATTCCATTATCTGCTGTATTTGCAGCAAATTGTTACTAAAATCCCAACAAACAAAAGGAAATACGTGGTTTTTGGCCAGCCATAGCTATACCTCATCAGTCCAGGTGTGTGAGCCTCACTGTTCTTAGAGGAATGAAGTTTGCACATTTATAGCTGGAGCTTCAGGTATAAAAAGATCACACTTTCGCCTGGCAGATTGACAGCAAGTTGGTGATGGTGATGCCTTGAAGAGGGATTAAACAACATTGCTGTTTATCAATCTGAACACTGAGAACTGAGTCAGAGCTTGAGGGTAGGTAGGAGCAGAAAAGTGCAAATGTAGTTTGAAGCTTTTACTGTCTTCTAATGCTCAAGTCTGGGACTAGGGATCTGGGCCAAGAAATACTGTTAGCTTAGAAAATGATTTTAAATGAAAGTCACAGTAGACTGTTTTTCACACAGAAACAAATATCATGTGTCTGCAAAGACAGCTTCAGAAAAAATAAAGCATGTCCAAAATATTCCCATAATTTAATATTTACTGTGATGAAAAAGCAATGAAATCTCCAGTATAGCAAACTGGTAGAGCTGTCTGAGCAAATACCTTTGAACTTAAAGAGCTGAAATTAAATGGGCTTTGTTCATTTGCCTTCCTTAGCATTTCCATGTAGTTGATACTGCTTATCTGTTTGGTTTTTTATCTTTTCTCCTCTGGGGACTATAAAGCAGCATGTTCTTATTGCTATGATGATGTGGAGACCAAACAAAAGTCTGGAAATGAAGATGGTCATGGCCATGCAGACCTTTCTTAAACGGCCTCTTCCGTGTTTTTTTACCACCCATCATTTTCAGATATTCCAACCACACACAAGTCAGCAGAATGGCTCATATGAACCTTCTCCATCAGCTTCAGTACAAAGTGACAGCTGAAAATGGTGCCAAAAGCTTTGTTATTTTGAACTTAGGAAGCTAACAATAGATTTTAAAGTCCCCAGTTTTATTCATAAATGGAAAATTGTCGTGAAACAATGTGAGCTATAGGAATCTGCTGCTAGTCATGTTCCAACTGACAACTTAATCTATTCCTAATTATTGTTCCATAATATTTAATGTTGGGTTTCTAATTTATAGTGCAGTTAATGAGAAAGGAGCATAGTCAGAAACCACAGGACTTACTTTCAAGATGGAATTTTGTTGCTATCACTCTACTAAAAAGAAAGAAAATATGTTGTGAGTTCCTTACTTATAAAACTTCTAAAAACTGCTAAAATAATTATGATTAATGATATTTCTCTAAAGGGTGACACATTTGTATAATGCTAATATGTGCAGTGTTAATAAAATAGTGCAAGAATTTAAAAACCAGAAACTTCTTGGATCAGAAAAATATAGGCTGTAGTATCTGAAAGATGACACACTCAAACTAATCAAATAGTCTTACAACAGTTAGAAAAGCAAGAATTACCAGTGGCAAAAGGTATTTTAGTTCTACTTCAGTATCTTCCTCCAGGATAATGAGTGCTGTGAAATATTTTATTAAGGGCAGCTATATGTATGGTGTCTGTGCTGACTGGACATTCTGCTGTAAAAATAGTATAGATGTGTAAATACTATATATTTAGAATGTCATATAAGAATTTTGGCAGAGAAATGCCCTTCATAAATAACACCCTTCAGAAATATCCTGCTTAGTGCTGAAATAAGGACTTTTATGATGCTATGGCCTAAAACCATATGTAAATATGCCTTGGTTTGCTTGTGTATGCCCTTTTAACTGATACTATTTTTTTCCATTTGAAGTACTTGGTTCTTGGTTCTTTGCTTCAGTAACATTTCTGCAGCAGCAGAGTATCTTCAGCTCTTTGTCAGCCTGCTTTCTAGAAGCACTTTCTTACTGCCAATTCCTGTTTTCTAGTATTTTGGATTTATTTTGCAAGTGAAAATTGCAGTGGAGTCATGGCAGTGTAGGGACAGTGCAGATTGCCAGAAAGTTGGCATACTTTGAGCTTTCTCACTGACTCCCAAAGAAGGTTTTTAGATCATTTTTTGTAACCAGAAGCATCAACGGAGAAACACACACAGAGGACAAAATTAATCTTTGAGCTTGAACAAAAAAAAGTCTTAAGCCTTGAGATCCTTTGTTTATTTATTAGATAATGTTTTTTCATTATAGGACTGGGGAAGATACTCAGTGAGACAAATCTGAGGATGGCATGCTGCTGGGAGGCAGGTGGCACGCAGGACAGTGAGAGGGTGGTAGGTAGTCCCATGGAAGAGACTTCCCTGGCTTAGAGACTGGGGCAAGAGCTTGAGCCTGGGAATGCTGTTGCATTTGACTTTGCAGTCTGTAAACTGCAGACTGTAAAGTCTTTGTGGCACTGGGACCTACGTCCCAGTTTAATTTTTTCAGGGTGTTAGTCCTTGCCAGTCAGATCATAAGAGGACAAACAGGCAAAAGTACCTCTTCTTATGTATAAATTAATATTTTTGTGCTTGCATGTGTAGTCACTGAAAAGTGACTACACCTTTAAGTGTGCTATTAAAAGTTCACCAATAGAATAAACTAACGTAATTTTAAAAACTTCATCAAGTCATTTATTTTTCCAAAAGCCTACATCCTCCTTTTTCTCCTTGAAAGAGTGCTTAATGCAAGTATCTGACAGAAGAAGTATGCAAATATGTAGATATATGTGTATGATACATGACACGGGAAATCAAACACCCATTTGCTGGTTTTCTGCTACCTTGATTTTTACACTGAAACAGCTGACAAATAATCATGTTTCTAATTATTTTAATCAATTTTTCTGCACAAAGTTGCAAATAACAGCTATAAATATGTCCTGTTTACCATCACTGGTAATTCTCAGCTTTTTTTTGTTGTTTTGTTTTGGGCTTTGTGGGGTTTTTGGTAATTGTGTCAGAAATGGAAGAAACAATTTTACTGAAAATCATAGAAATATTGCTTTTTTAATAGTGACTGGCTGTAACTTTTAATACCAGCCATGGGTAAAGAGCTGAGACAGAAGAATCCGATTCTGCAGTCAGTCCTTCCATAGCCTGATCCCCAGCTTGCCTGCAAATTCTGTGTATAAATTGTTTGCAGGATTGTCTCAGACTTTTCATAGCCTTATTTTTGTATTGAAAATGATTGATAGCAGACATATCTGTGTGGAAAGCCAGGGATAGGTGGCTTTGCAATACTGGATTCAAGAGCTGTTCAGATCTATGTCCAATATTATTGGAACCCAGAAGTTTTGTGAGTGAAGATACATTACCAGAGGTATCTGACACAGAGAACCTTCATTCAACAGTGATAATCATCACCTTCCTGTTTGTAGACCAGTACAGAAGAAGCCCCAGTGAATCAACACTTGATAGAACATCATTCAGAGCAATGAAAAACTTGTCTTCTCATGCTAAACTTAATTGAACTGATGACTACAGGATTACAACATGGTTTGACTTCTTAGCCTAGTGACTGGAATGAAATATTCACATGGTGAATCAGTTTACCTTCATAACTTTTCATTTGGCATGGGAAAAAAAAATAGCAAATCCATATTTGCAAACCCAGCATAAGAAGCACAAGGGTGCACAATGCATAGATGTCAGGCCTGGGTCATAAAAAGGAAACCAGTGTGTTGTGGTCCTTCAAAATTAATCTGCCTGTGTCTCAGGAGGCCAAAGCACGCTAGATCAGCTGCCTGTGAACCAAAGCTAAGTGTGTGTAGATGGCATTGCAGTCCACTGAGAAGACACTGCCTTGTATTGGTGCCAGTTTTGAGTTTTCCTTGCTGGGCTCTGGGCTCCGTAGTGGACCAAAGGTTTTTGAAGACTTATATAAAGTCTCTTCATGTGAGATAGTAAGGCTTATAAATCACTAAGCAATTTTCCATTGCTCCTCTCTGTTTCTTCAATGATTCACATGACAGCACTGGATTCTGTGTGTTTTGAAGATATTTTAATTACTCATGAATGTGAAAAATCTAGAGACTACTCCAATTAGGTGTATTTTATATTTAATAACTTCAGATAGTATCTAATTTCTGCCTGTCTCTCAAGCATATAATGACATTGGGGTCTTAGATGTGAACTTTCTACTCCTGGAAGTTGTGTCTTTGATCTGTCTTGGCTTGGTTCTTGTCCTGTGGGTTGGTAGTTTGTCTTATTTGAACAGCTGTTTAGATTCCCTTTCAAACACTTCAGTAATTACTAGTCAATCTGAGATGTTCCATGAAATATTCTAGTACCTGGTTTAAAGCTGTAGTTTTCTTTAATCTAGGGATAATCTACCTGTAAGTGTCAATCCTTCTTTCTTTTGAAGGAAGTGTGAAAAGCTCTGAATTGGATCTCTGTTCTTTTTTAACTATACATTACTATGTCAACTCATTCTCTCATTTTTATTATTTCAACTCATACTCTCACCTTTTTCACATTTGTCACTCTGTCTTCCATCTCAGTCTCTTTCTAGAATCTCACTCATCTTTGACTGTCTATTTTCTTGTTTCATTTTTCTGTCAAAAAATGAAAAAGGTTTTCAAAGCTGATAAGGGTCTTTATTAAACTTTGGGTTTGCACAGGATTCAGGAGGCCCTATTGCAAACTAAAATGCCTGTGTATACTGTATTTTTACATGAAAAATGCTTCATAGTAGACCTAAGGTCATATCAATTTTAGCTAATCTAGAACTGTAATCATATTTCATTATTTATCTGTTATAAAATGGTTTTGCCAATATTCAGAGAGGAGCTGCAATTTTAATAAAACTGTTTACAGACATTACTAGTTTTCAGGCATATATAGATAAATTTTATATGCTTATATAAATAAACCTTAAAAATTCTGTTCCAATTTTTCAGCCAACTGACATGGACGTTTTCATGAGATTCCTGCTTATGTGACAAAAGAAATCAGGGAATGTGTATTACAGCTTTATGCATTATACATACGCTGAGCATCACCACTTATATTTGTCATTTATGCTTGAAGTGGTTCCACACTAATTTGGCTAGGTAGTAGTTAAACCAGCAGTATGCCTCCTAGGTTAATATACACCTGGGCTAAAATGCAAGTGCATCAGCCCAAGCTTAGTTTCAACAGACTGTCTTTAAAACTGGAATTAGAGTGGGGTTGTCAGGTACAATCTCACAGTGCTCTTATACCAATGGGCTACATAGTTCTGGGCTGAGTAATTTTAAAATATACTTTTTTTGAACAAGGACTTAGGATTAACAGCGAGAATTCAGAGGCATCAAAACTGTAATCTAAGGACTGGTTCAAAGATGACCTAATGTAGTCAAGGCAGGGAGGATGAAACTTCACTAAAGCAGAACACACATATTTGATAGATGTAATTTATCTAAGAGGTGATGTGATTTAAAGAAAATCAGCTGTACATGTAAATTTACTTCAATTATTGCAGTAGTGGATATCCAGTAAAGATAGTATCTTTATATTTTCCCGGTTAATATGAATTTTTTGTCTCATATCACTTGAGAACATGTAGTTACTATTTGAGAACACTAACAATCTAACTGAGTCTTTGCCTTCTCTTCACAGTCATAAGGTAAAGATATAGTTTTTTAAGTCCTTCTGTTTATGCTTAGAGAGCTTTTGTTTATCATTTCTTAACAAAAATTTCTAGTAGATATTAAGAAAATACGATGTGGGCTCTGGAGGGCAGATTTACATTTCCCCAAAATGTGGTGGTTCCCTCCTTGTGCTAAGAGAGAAAGGCAAACAGCTGGAGCTCAGCCAAATGGTCTGCTCAGGAAAGCCCAAATGATAATGCTCCTGGGTTATGTTAATATCATAAGGGAGACATATATAAACACAGACAGCATGACTAGAATAAAGGTGATTTCAGATTGTACATCAAAGCTAGTTCAAGCATGTAAATATAATCTGCATTTCATTTCCTGAGAACTCTGTGAGAAAAATCAGAACTACTTTGTCCAAGAAAGTAATCAAAACACCTGATTTGGCTGAATAAAAGAGGTAACTTAACAAAACAGTCAGAAGATAAGGGATAAATATTTTATTAAACACAGTATTTTGGTTTTTAGAGGCACAAAGGTCAAAGTTTAAAGGAAAATAAGACAGTCTTGTTATATATTCTCCATGGCATTATACTAAACTTAAAACAGCTTAGCGGCTTCATTGGAAGCTGCTTATCATCATTATTAGTATAGAATTTGCAGGTATTATAGAACATCCATTATTGTTTTGTAAGAAAGAATTTAAGGTACTATTTATAAACCCTTCAAAAATTATGGCATGAAAAATGGACAAAGTCTAAGAAAGATGTTGAGAAGTCAACGGGTTTTCAACTAAATACCAACCAGACAATTTTCAACAGAAGGTGCATGGTCTTAAGGAAAACACTGATTAAAATACTTAATCAAGTAAGCTGAGATGACAAACAAGAGCAGCTGTAGAGCAAAGATTGTACCATATCAGCTGTGCACACAGTGTGGCTCAGCCTTGAGAAATGTCCACATGGGAAGTAGTAATTGACCACAAATTGTTGTTCAAAAGAGAATCTGATAAAAAAGTCTGCTTTACAACATGTTGATAAAGCAGCATATTTTAATTTGCAACATCTGAACATTTAAGAGAACTAACTTTCCCTTTCATGTAAAGTTGGTCTCCTTGAGCTTTTTCTCCTTTGTTCTTTTTTGAAAGAATGTATTGGTTCTCACTAGAGTGTTTCTTATAAATATGTATAAGGCAAAAGTATGTTTTAATGAGTGACCATTAGCTGATTTCCCATGGTCTTGTATGTAGACAGTAGATAAAAAACCAAACATGTCTAACTAATGGCAAATAACTGTGCAGCCGTGGTCTAATGTTGCTTGTTTCTTTCTAAGTGACATCAATCCTGCTTCCCCATGGGATGAATGTTTGCAGATGCATAGTCATACACAAGAAGCCAAAAAGAAAACCTGAAAAAAACCCCTTGATTCTTTGTTTATATAAGAGATATTAAATTTCAAATGAAAGTGTACCAGGGGCTGAAAAACAACTGTATTTTAAGGATTGTGTTCTCAAGTGTCCCTTAAAGTGGAGCAAATTTCTTTCCATTCTCTTTGAATGTTCTCTTTGCCCAGAGGTCCTGGTATTCTTTCACTTCTTACTGAACAAAACCAACAAAGGTACAAAGTTCTGCCTATGCTCAGTAACTAAGCATTTTGGTTAAAGACTGCTATTTTCTATAGCCAAGGGCATGTGAGAATGCAGTGTTACTACCAATCATTTCTAGCAATCATTGACTTCCCAGTCTGCAAAACCTCTTATCTACTTACTGTCAAATTGGCTGTGGAACACATTTCAGCACAAGTCCAGAAGGGAGTGTAAAATTCTGTCCCTGGAGATACTGCTATTTCTCTCAGCTCTCTTTTTGTTGCGCCTCCTTTTCTGAAATCCTCTATAGCAACCCAACAAGTAGTTAAGAATTCTTCACAAACCCTTATCCCCTGTGTGTCTTCAATATTCTTCCCGAACAAGGATCAGTGTGAAATATTTTCAGTTGTCTCCATTAATGTTTAATAACCAGCTTCCCCTTTGGTGCTTACTGTACAGAAAAATATCAATATTTGGAGCTGTTAAAATTTGTAATATTTTTTCTTGACTCGGAAGTAGCAGCAATTTTATCTGAAAGCCAAAGTGGAGTTTTGTGTGATATAAGAGTGTCTTATCCTCTGCTTTATTTGAAGGCATCAAATTTGGTGGAGAGTCTACAAAAACATGAACCTTAAAACCTGAATGAAAATAAAATGAAACTTAATGGTGATATCTTTCTTAATTTGTTATATCTGAACTGAGCCAATCACACAATTTTAAGGGAATAGTAGTATCACTTGAAATCCTCAAGGCCTTCAGTATTATGAATTTTTAATAGAGACAACTTTAGTTATGATCTCAATTTTTTAAATAACAAATCCCAAAAGTTCCCTATTCAGGGAATAGGGACATTCATTTTATGTTCTTCTTTCAGCACTGAGAATTCCTCGAACAATGCCAATACAGTTTAAGAGTAATCATTATTTCTCAGCTTTCTAATAAGATGCTACATCCTCTTGTGAATTTTTGATGGGTATTTTTACATTTTAATTATAATCTGAATTGTTAAAAAATTACCTAGGTTTTCTTAAAGGACATAATCCAACAAGAAAAATAATTGACTGACTTTTCAAAACAAAATATTTGTTATTCAGAATAGCAAATGACTTTGTGACAGTCTGGAGATTTTCTCCGGTTGAAGTGAAACTGGTGCTAATCATCTTCCACTGAATACCTTCCATGACTACTCTTTATTCTGGAAGTTAGACCAAAGTAATTATTTACCATTTAAAGAGGATTGAACAAAACTGTGGCCATGCTTGCACCTCAAGTGCAGAATTGCACGGGAAATGGGGACAAATAGAAGGATTTATAACTTGTTGATGGATTATGTTCTCAGTGTGATTGTAACTTCAGTATAAAAATGTAATTAAAAACAATTAATGATGCTGCCCAAAAATCTGTCAAAAGACCAGCAGATGTGCATAAATATTATTCTAGTTGTGTAATCCTCTACAGTATGATAAAGAAAATATGGGAGAGAGCCAATGAAAGGTTTTTCAGAAGTGCTTCATGAATTTTTTCAGTTTGTTTTCCAGTAAGAGTTTGCATGAGAAACCTGTTTTGTGCAGAATTTCTCTCATTCTCTATTTAGACTGAAAATACTGTCATGTAGTAGCTGTGTTTGCCTTGAGTGAAGAACAGAAAAGGCCACATAAAGGAAGTTTCAAGTTCCCCTTTACTTACTCAAGGAATGAAATGGATTGAAACCACTCTGAGCTGTCAGTACATCACAGCCTTGAATCAACTGGAAAAGCAGCACGGTGCCAGCAGCATGGAGATGGATTTTCATTTAATTAGGTGCCTTGTTCTGGCAAGAGGAGACGGGCGAGTGTCTCAGCAGAGTGGCCTGTGTGCCTCCTGCCCATCGCCGGGGGCATGCTAGTCTTCAGATGGTTCTCCTGTGGTTCTGTGCCTGGGTGCAGAGAGGTGCAAGGCAGAGAGTAAACATCAGAGCTTGAAATCACATTCTTCATTCAAACACATTCATTTGTTTTTACTAGGTTCTGCATTGTGTAGGCAACAATAGAGAATTTTGAAATATATGCTTTTTCTAACTTATATTTACCCTATCTAACTTATATTTACCCTATTTAACTGTTGATCTAGAACAAACTGTTTAAAGTGAAATCAATTCCCAAAAATCAAGTGTCAAAAATACCCATTGTATCTCACACTCATTCATAACAAAATACTCCCTCATTAGTTGCTAAATGGAAGTTAAAGGCAACCTCCCAACTAATTAATTGGAAATATGCTATTGTCACAAAGTATTGTCACAAAGGTTACTTTTTTCGCTTCCTCACATGTCACCAAATCACACTAACATGGTGTACTCAAGGGTTGGACAAGTGTTATTTATACATTTGTTGTTCTTCTTTCACCCCTTAACTCACCAAATATAATTTTAAAATATTTGTGGGAAAGGAGAAGGCTTGTGAAAGGCACCAAGTTACATGTGTGTTGTCACTTTTTTCTGAAGAGCAAGAACTTCAAAACTATGATTGTCAGAACAGCAAATGCTGACCTCCTGGCTCTCAAAACATAGACTACACAGACATTGCATTGACAGTTTACTACTCTTACTGTGAGTCTCTGAGGGCATCATGATACAAATAAAAATGATGGTGCTGCTCAAGAGTAATAGCTAATGGCCCAGGCAGAAAGCTGTCTGTATCTGTTAGAGCACATGGGTACGTGCAAGTGTTTCTGAGAATATTGTTAGATGGAGATGTTGAAAGAAGATAGGCCTGAAATTAAATTTGATCAGTAGAAACCTTTGTCTTGTGAACCTGTCTGGCATGGGACTCCTTCATGTCCTGGGAACTGATATTTATTCCATGCCTAAGCTGATGTTCTGCTCTACAGCAGGTACTCCAGTAAGCTTCCTGTTTGCAAAGTCCAGAAGAATGGTCTTTAGAGACATAACTACTCCTTGTCATTCCAGAATGGCTAGAAATCTATCCAGAACAGCTCAGCATCTGTGTTGTATTGTGCCAAATCAAACCAGAATTTGTTCCCAGTTTTTCATTGCTGCAGACAGTGATTTCCCTGAATTCTGTGTTCTGTGAGGGACCAGGCAGTTGAACTTGTCTGTGACAGGTACATTCAGACATCAAAAATTTTGCTTAGGTTAAGACAGTCTCAGAGGATGAACCACACTTTAATGACTGTCTGCCACCCTTTACCATCTATGCTAAAATAAAATCACTGTGATTATGGGATGTGATTGTACAGCTCAAAGCTGGGAACCTGTAAATGCTGAGGTAAATGAGGAAATGCTCACATTCCTCCAATATTCCAAAATGTTATGGATCCAAACCTAATTTAAAAACTGCTATTTGAATTTTGCATAGAAATTCCTTTTCAGCACAAACTCATTTTGAACCTTCTGCCATAGACTACCTCTATACTAATCAGGGCTGGCTCAATTCTTTCTTCTGTGCTTTGGTTTGTAGATAGCTGTGCAATGCAGTTCATAGGATTAAAGAAATGATAAGTTGTGAAGAGTCTGATTCTGCAGCTGCAGAAGATGGGGAGACTTGAAGGCTGCTACTTGGCCTAGGTGTGTCTTTAGAATTAAAGTCAATGCATAATGCCTATGACATTGGGTAAGATATAAGCACTGTTAGATCCAAGACAAAAATGGGCACACTGATTGAACTACTTTAAGCAATAGTCTACTGCATAGAAGAAAACCAATGCACCTTTGGCATCATTCCCTAGAAAATTTTGCAGTTTTAGTCTCAAAAATACAGAAACACATCCTGTGGAAACATAGGAAAATACCTTTGTCTCTGATATTTGCATTGGCTGGCTCTGCTCCCTAGGTTGTGTTACCCTTTTGTGATATGACTTCTTAATTCTCTAAAATCCTTTGCTAAAATCCTCCAGGACTTGCCAAAGGAACTCTAAGGATTCTCTAAGTATCTTTTCCTGATACAGCCTACTGAGGACAAAAGCCTACTTTTTAGGCATAGGATGTGTGAATACAACCCTTTCCTATGGCAAAACCTCATCACCTATGAGCCATCACATATGTCATTAATTGGGTTAATGACACTTGGGTGCCAAACATTTAAAAATGTAGG